>CM071617.1:1289000-1889000 GCA_036365135.1 Miichthys miiuy
CTTACGAGTTAAACGTCTGCGCCGCTCTCAAAGTGTTTTCGGGCTGCGCGAGCTCGTGTGTCAGAAACAGCCTTTAAAAAGGAAGTCGCATGTCTTTTAAGATGCAGAGCAAATCCAATTAAGCAGGGCGGCCTCTGAATGAATCTCTATCAGCAATCAAATCTTCTCGATCTGCCAGAGACTGAATTAAACTGATCACGTTAGGACTTCAGCCACGGGCACGTCAATTAATCCTGCGGCAAAAGACAGAGGCTCCGGGACCTCGGCATTCTGGGAACAGCAGCTCTCAATTTACCCCCCTGGCTGCCATTTCATTTGGAAACGTGAGAACATCGAGCCGCCGGCTTTAAATACTTCCCGTGAGGCTGCGAGTGTGAAACTGAGCAGGTAACAGGAGCAAAGACCAGATAATAAAAAGGCAAGCACCTCAAAGGCAGCTCCAAAAACTCTAAAATGTAGCTTTGTTACTCATCATTTGTAGAAAGTGTAAACATTATCATTCATTCATTTTTACACTGAGATTACTGAAATAGCACAAAGATCCAAAATCCACCTGCCAACACCTCCAAAGCTCGTTAATTAACACGTTCATCTGCACAAAAACGACGCGTTAAACCAACAAACTGTCAGTTAACTGTCATCAAACATTAGTTCGATGTTCTGGGACACGGAACGGATGGAAACCTGCACGGTTATTCTGTGAGCACAGAAAGAAAAAAAACTACATTTCCCATGAAAAAACTACAAATACGTCAGCACAGGTAGATCTGGTGTGTTCCCAGCATTCCATACTGGAAGTTACCAGACAGATATTTCAACTGGACATATCTCAATATTGATGAAACCAAATGAATCAACAGATAAACACGATTAGAATATTCAAGTTTCGGTCTCCGGCCTGTCACGGTTTGTGTTGTGCAGTTCCACCAATCACATCGCGGAGGGCAAAATGAGGTAAGAGGTGGGGGCGGAGCCAAACAGCAGACCTGATCACTCTACTCAAATTCCACCAGCATCATCAGCTTTGGTAATCACACACACACACACACACACTCTTAAACAAACCAATCAATCCATGCTCGGCTCGTCATAACTCAGCGATGCTGTCGGCGGCTCTGAGTGCAGCTGTCAGCTCTTATTGATTCGACCTTCGCCTCGTCTGTGATTTAAAATATTCATAATTAAAAAGCCGAGATTAAAAACACCAACTCGTCTCATTAAAAGTCATTTTGTGGCTCCGGCGGTCGGACTGAACTCACTAAAACTGGAGCTCAGAGAGAGATTTTACCGTCACAGCAGATGAGAGACTGACGGGACGAGACATAAAACATGAGTACTTCAGGTACACTGCAGATCTCATTCACACGCTGATGCCGCAGCCTTCAGGAGCAACTCAGGGTTCAGTGTCTTGCCCAAGGACGCTTCAACATGCAGACTGGAGGAGCCGGGGATCGAACCGCCGATCATCTGATCAGTGGACGACCCGCTCTGCCTTCCTGAGCCAAGATGACAACAGAGCGCCACGCGGCAGGCTGAGCAGACTCAGGAAGCCTAAATAAAAATGAACGCTGTATAAATATTCTGTCATCTGTCATTTCAAACACTTCACTTCTGTCCGGCGTCACCTCCAAACCTTTCACAGAGCGCTCCAAGTTAAACAGAGGAGCTCTGTGTTTACACTGAAGAAAATCAGCCTTATTTCCACAGAGGTCATAAATACATGAAGAATCAGGCAGATGAACACAATCCATCATGGCACCGGTATCAATAAAAACCTCAGCTAACATCTCGCAGCGCGACTCGACGCTCGTTTGAAACTTAAACTGGCGTCGTCAAAACTCGGTTTGCCAATTTGGCCTCGAGCCGTTACTTTGATGCAGACGGCAAAGAACAAATGTTTACAGGAAGAGGAGAAGAAGAAAGTGTTCTTCATCTGAAGTCACAACACGACGTCTCAGGAGAAACTCAACATCTCAAGTCTTCTCAAGTTTTTACTGTTTAATTAATTAAATGTTTATTAAATCCGCCAGAAACAGAGAAAAGCCAAAGAGATGAAAAATAATTAACTGAGTAATCAATTAGAGAAATTGATCATTTCAACAGTATTAAAGCTTCATTTGAATCACAGAGCAGCCTCTGACCTCAGCCACCTGAGATAACAACCTACAAATCAAAGAAGAAGACGAAGACGAAGAAGGAAGAAGAAGAAGAAGAAGAAGAAGAAGAAGAAGAAGAAGAAGAAGAAGAAGAAGAAGAAGAAGAAGAAGAAGAAGAAGAAGAAGAAGAAGAAGAAGAAGACGAAGAAGAAGAAGGGGATTCCTTCACACTCTGGTCCAAAGACATAAATCATATTTCATTTTCTGGCTGGTCGGACTTCATCGGATCACAGAGAGAACTTTTAACCACAGTGACAGGCGGGTCGATGCGATGCAGACGTCTGACTGAGGTTTGAATCTGCAGACTTGTGTCCGTCTGTCACTCAGAATATCTCCAATCTGACTAAAACTTTGTGTCACATGATATATTTTAATGACGCGCTGGAAGAAAACACACATCTACACCTCTGTAGCCTCGAACACACGAGCTAAGGAAGTGTGTGTGTGTGTGTGTGTGAAGCATCATTCAGTCTGCAAAGGTCGAGGAGGAAGTGATGAGCCCCGTTTGGACAGTTCGTCCATGGAAAGTGGGTTAATTGTAATTAGAACTTCATCTACTTGTTAATTCTGATCCCATCTGCACCGACTCGTTCGGTGGCTCGCTTTAATTTCACCCAGCAGGAAATCAACTTTTGCTCTCGCGGGTAGAGAAGTCGGGAGTCGCATAACTTCACAACTACTTCAGCACAATTTAACCGTCTGTGACGAGAGAACGGACGACACGCCGGCGTAAAACAAATAAAGAAATCCATGATGTCTTCAGCGTGACGGGAGATGAACGGACAGAACGTCTGATCCGTCATCTGTCTTCAAAATCTTTGAGTGCCGTGAAGTACATCCTCTGAGGACCTCGACAAATTAAAACTTTTGCTGCGTTCCAAGTCGCCCTCTCTGCAAAATAAAACGATTAAAAATCATTTCAACAGATTTATTTGTAAGTAGAACTTTATCAAGCTCAATCCTGTTGAACCTCCATGTTTCTACAGTGTATTTTACACTTATCCTGACGTGTGTGTGTGTGTGTTTCTTTGTGCATACGTGTACGTTTGTGTTCGTGTACTTGTCCTGCAGTGTGAGGACATCTGTGGACGTCTCTCCTCTCTCCGTCAGCTGATGGAGGGTTAAAACCTCCTTTTAGACTCAGGTTTAGGTTTGCACGTTTAGGTGCTTCGCATGTATTTAAACGGAGAGTCCTCACAAGTACAGAAGTGTGTGTGTAAAGCAGCGAGGCGGCGGGGTGTGTTGGAGGGACGTAATTGAGCGTGAAAGACATCACATGACCTCCAGCGCTGCTGCCAATCAAACATCTGCCAGGCGGAGGCTCAAGGACGACGTAAACCAGCCGCACAGCCGCTGACGGAGCTTCAGGCTCAGCTTCACCTGCGGGACAGTCGGAGAACAGCTGACGGAGGTTGTGTAAATTTCTGTTGCTCGTGTCGGAGAGCAGCAACCATCAACACACTCACCTCTGAGTACAGAAGGTGGAGGAACAGGAAGCTGCACCTCATTATTCATGTTATCAGTTTGTCATAAGGTCATATGAACAGGATGAAGGACGTAGCTAAGAGCTGACGGAGCTGTATGTTAATGATATGCAAATAATGAGCATCATTAGCGAGTCACAGCTGACCAAACCAGAAATAACGAGCGCTTCCTTCACGCGGGTCGAGTCCGTCACATAAAAAGGTCCAGTGTGTGTCAGACTGCAACCGACTGAAGACCCCTCACCTCTCCCTTGACTCTCAAACTAGAGTGGCTGTGAAACTCGAGTCAGTGTTTGGTTTGACCCTACTGGACTGCCGTAGAAACATGGAGGTTCAACATGGTGGAATTTATGGAAGAGGACAGGTTCTGCATGGACTGGCAAGGACCGGTTCTGATGGGAATTAACGGGAATTTATGGGAATAAACAGGGATTTAGAAAATTGAAGATTTTTCGGCCTTTAACAGTGAACTTAAATATAGCTGTGGGAAATAATCTGGACTAAAACAACCAGATTCAACCAGAAACTTTCCATTGGGAAGTTAAGGTTGGGAATTTTGGGATTATTCCAAACTGGAAACTCCATGGGAATTTATGGGAATTAACTGTAAATTGGGGTCATTTAAACAAACTGTATCATATCCAAACACAAATATAAAGCAGGTAAATTCCCAGTTTATTCCCATAAATTCCTTTTAATTCCTATAAATGTCCATGGAAAGTTTCCACCCCTTTGCAACCCTGCTCCCCCTGTAGGTATAGTGTCTCATTCTGTGGTAACATTAACACAACGATTGGCATTGTCAGGTGATTATACGAATGAAAACAGAGTTATGAAGATTATATCTCATGTCTATCAACAGATACTTTTAAATGTTGCACTGGACCTTTAAGCAAAGAGTCATCACAGTCTGTGTGACTCTTTGTGAGCCCAGCTCAGCTCGACCGTGCACAAAAAGGAAATATGAACCAACCTCAACTTCAACCAGGTCAGATTTTGCATCTTTTAAAGCGTCTGAACGATGAGCAGACAGAACTTCATGAAATAAGAGACGACTGTTCGTCCTGCAGAGACAAATACGTGAATTAAAAACATCCAGAATCAGAACATGATGAAGTCAAACAGCTTTGATTCATAAACGAGCTCCAGACCGTCGATCATCAGCATCACATCGTGGCCCAGCCCTCACATTTTGCAATGACAACATAGAATCTGTGGCGTCGCAGCGATTGGTCTCGAGCGCGCCAGTCAAGCGGAAACAGGCAGCTGATTGGACGGTCGGGACTGAAGTGGTTCAGAGAGGATCAATGGCCTCAACCACCGCCACCGCCAGCACCACCGCGCAGGCTCGACACACAGCAGACCTGGACTCTGTTAGTGACACAGCACGGGACTCTGTCTCTCTCTCTCTCTCTCACACACACACACACACACACACACACACACACACACACACACACACACACGTCACAATTTAAAAAACTGCCTCCTACCCGACTCGTTGTTCTCTGAATCCATCTTTGAGGCGACGCAGAGAACGGCCTGCCAGGTGGACTCGATGCCTCCGTGTCTCTCTCTGTGTTTCCCCCCTCTCTCTCTCTCTCTCTCTCTCTCTCTCTCTCACACACACACACACACACACACACACACACACACACACTGACTCTCATCTCTGACCTTGCAGTGTTTGTGTTTCCCCTCGCCGCCAGCAGCAGCAGCAGCAGCAGATCTGCTGCAGGTGAAGCTGCAGCGCTGCAGAGTCCAAACAGCTAAAAAAAAAAACCCACCCAGACTGGACCTCCTCGGTACCGAATCCCCCAGAGAGAGAGAGACGAGGGTGGACACGTTAAACACACACACACACACACACACACAGATATGTACACACTGGAGGTTACATGAATGTTGTGTGGGTTTATGTGTGCAGGGTTAAAGGTGTTTTAATCATCCTGATTGGACGGTGATTATGCAGATTTACTGAGAGGGGCTGCTGTTGAAGGAATTTAGCATTTTAAAATGTGTGTGTGTGTGTGTGTGTGTGTGTGTGTGTGTGTGTGTGTGTGTGCTGTCTATCTGCATCTGTGTAAGTGTGTGTGTGGGCCTCTGTGGTTGTGTAACACAGTTTTTTTTTTCAGTGTGCGTACGTGCCGGGGCTTTATCTGTGAGGAAAATATTTGAAACATGGGAGCTCATATTTTATAAAAAGGACCTTTCAGTAAAGGGAGGACCATTTTATGATGAACTGGAAAGATTTAAGAAAGTATGACATTTAAAAAAAGAGAGATGTTTTTCTGGAGAGTGACGATATTTAAAAAGTAACAAGAAAGTCACTGCGTTACACTCTTACCGCTATTAGCTAATGTCAGCGTCTAACTTCCCTCTGAACCAGCAGTGTCCAGTCTAACAGTGAACACAGCAACAGAACCTCTGAACCAGCAGTGTCCAGTCTAACAGTGAACACAGCAACAGAACCTCTGAACCAGCAGTGTCCAGTCTAACAGTGAATACAGCAACAGAACCTCTGAACCAGCAGTGTCCGGTCTAACAGTGAACACAGCAACAGAACCTCTGAACCAGCAGTGTCAGTCTAACAGTGAACACAGCAACAGAACCTCTGAACCAGCAGTGTCCAGTCTAACAGTGAACACAGCAACAGAACCTCTGAACCAGCAGTGTCCAGTCTAACAGTGAACACAGCAACAGAACCTCTGAACCAGCAGTGTCCAGTCTAACAGTGAACACAGCAACAGAACCTCTGAACCAGCAGTGTCCAGTCTAACAGTGAATACAGCAACAGAACCTCTGAACCAGCAGTGTCGGTCTAACAGTGAACACAGCAACAGAACCTCTGAACCAGCAGTGTCCAGTCTAACAGTGAATACAGCAACAGAACCGGGTTTGGCTCCTGGCATCCCGGGCTACGTTAGCTCAGTTAGCTACGTCCAGACACTACTTAGCAATCTTTACATCAAGTAATGGTAGCTAATGTTAGCAGTGAGCTGAAACTAATGTAAGTAAGTTCATAACGATAGCTAAAGTTAGCTTCACATTCAAGCCAGCTAAGATAGCTAATGTTAGCAGTTTATATCAAAACTACAACTCTAGCTAGCTTATATTATCAGTTAGCTATTAGCCTTTTCCCAAAACTAGCGAGGTCCATAACATTAATTTATGTTAGCACTTAGCTACATTGGCACTAGCTCCAAACCAACTGAATCCTCAGTGTTAGCTGTATTAGCCGTTATTAGCTTTACCCTTGCCGCTACTTATCAATCTTTCCATCAAGTAACGTTAGCTAATGTTGAGTTGACTAATGTAATTAAGTTCATAACATTAGCTAATGTTAGCTTCACATACAAGCCAGCCAAATAGCTAATGTTAGCAGTCAGCTACATTAGCTATATCTCAAAACTACTACTACAACTTTAGCTTATATTATCAGTTAGCTATGTTAGCCTTTTTCCCAAGACTAGCGCAGTCCATAGCATTAACTTACGTTAGCAGTTAGCTACAATAGCACCATCTCTAAACCAACTTGATCCTCAGTGTTAGCTGTATTAGCTTTATTATATTAGCTTCACCTCTACTGCTACTGCTCAGTTTCCATCATAAAGTCTGTAAATCGGTCCAGTCCAGTTCTGTTAGCCTGCTAACAGCAGATTCAGTTAGCAGCAGTTAATTAGCGGTTATTTAGAAATCTGCAGATTTCTTGATTGATATTTTTATGTTGTGATGTTTTATAGCTTTGAGGCCAAAGTCACATCTTAAAAGTTTTGTTTTTTTTGTCCGATGAAACTCAAATAGATTCAGTTTGAAACGATATAAAACAGGAAAATCTGAATATTTGATCAAATCATACCAACTCATCACTGCAGCTCTTCGGTTTGTTGCTGCGTCTGCAGAAACTCTTTGTTTGTGTGTCCCAATTCTTAATAAAAATAATAAAGGCTCCTCAGACACTCTGGGTCTCCTCAGGTCAGCGTGTTCACACATTCTTCCACAGAATTTAACAAACACAGTCTCACATCCAAAAAGGACGGACGGCAGCAGAGACGGAGGGACGTCTCGACACCAGCCCGGCTCACCGCCGCACAGCCCTGCAGTGATTCGCCGGGGCGCCTGATCCTGTTTGAACGCGGCCTTAAAAGGCACTCAGTCCACGTCTACTTCACAAACCTTCAGCCAGAACAACGCGGTAAAAACAGCTAGTGTGGAGCCGGTACCGACACCGCCTGCTGTGTACGGTGTTTACCGTCCTCGGTGAAACACGGAGAGGAGAGAAAAGACAAAACATTTCCTTTCAACGCGATTTATAGAGTTCAGAGCGTCCTTTAAGATTTGAATGTGCCAGAGATAAAGGGCGTTCCAAACAACATGACTTGTTTGAACTACAGACACAAACATGATTGACACGTTACGTTATGAGGCTCCTGACTCATTTGCATAAACTTGTTTTTAATTCCGACATGAAGTTCTTCGTGTTGTGCACCTGTCTGATGTCTGATAGACGCAGTGAACATCCAGGCCACAGGAAAACTGCAATCCTTCACGGAGCGTCACGTGACGAGCACGCAGAGATAAAAGCCTCGCTCTCATCGCGGAGACGCGACCACGGAGCAAACAGAGCGAGGAGCGTCTCCTTTGAAGTTATATTTAGGACAAATCCTCCTTTACAGAACAAACCCACTTCAACCGCACAGACAGATCACAGCCCACAGCTGAGGAGGGAACAGAACCGACCTCAGGGAACAGAACCAACCATAGAGAACAGAACCGACCCCAGGAAACAGAACCAACCATAGAGAACAGAACCGACCTCAGGGAACAGAACCGACCTCAGGGAACAGAACCGAACCGAGAGAACAGAACCGACCTCAGGGAACAGAATCGAACCGAGAGAACAGAACCGACCATAGAGAACAGAACCGACCATAGAGAACAGGAACCGACCATAGAGAACAGGAACCGACCAGAGAGAACAGGAACCGACCATAGAGAACAGAACCGACCATAGAGAACAGAACCGACCCTAGAGAACAGGAACCGACCCCAGAGAACAGAACCGACCATAGAGAACAGAACCGACCATAGAGGACAGGAACCGACCATAGAGAACAGAACCGACCATAGAGAACAGAACCGACCATAGAGAACAGAACCGAACAGAACCGACCATAGAGAACAGAACCGACCTCAGGGAACAGAACCGACCTCAGGGAACAGAACCGAACCGAGAGAACAGAACCGACCTCAGGGAACAGAATCGAACCGAGAGAACAGAACCGACCCTAGAGAACAGAACCGACCCCAGAGAACAGAACCGACCATAGAGAACAGAACCGACCCTAGAGAACAGGAACCGACCCTAGAGAACAGGAACCGACCCCAGAGAACAGAACCGACCATAGAGAACAGAACCGACCATAGAGAACAGGAACCGACCATAGAGAACAGAACCGACCATAGAGAACAGAACCGACCATAGAGAACAGAACCGACCATAGAGAACAGAACCGACCATAGAGAACATTATTTTCTTCAGAATAAAACAAACTGGCGACCGTTGAACAGTTTACCTTGGTGGCATATTTACATATTCAGAAGCACGTGGAGCGGATCAGTTAAAGTCTGGAGGTCAGCTGGAGGTCAGCCGGAGGTCAGCTGGAGGTCAGCTGGAGGTCAGCTGGAGGTCAGCTGGAGGTCAGCTGGAGGTCAGCCGGAGGTATTTGTATATTTGATGTTTTAAATCATTAAACAGTCGAAGCACAGCCTGATCTCAGATTTAGCAGATTACTGAGCTGCTGTAAGGTTCCTACATCAGACTTCCTGCCTCCTCCTGTCCTCCATGAAGGTGTAAACTCTTCAAACACTCTGATTGCCTTTTTAATTACTGTTTTGTTGTTGCTGCTCCACTGCTGCCTTCTTTTCCCCTTCATTACTTCTGAGAGGGGAAAACACAAACACGCTGCGGCTCGCTGCTTTCTCAAATTGCTGGTAATGAGAACGCTTGGTTAACGCTGCTTTTCTCGAAGCTACAGCTGCACACAAAGTCTCACTTTAACTGCCAATTACACAGACTGCAGGCCGAGCGTCCCATCGGGGGGACGGAGACACAGTTTGAGGACAGACATGAAGACGACTGAGCTGAAGCGTGGACGAAGACTCAAAGATCTCTGAGACTGTTACCGTGTGTCTGACTCAGAGTGAGCGACGGCGGGTTTGTCCTACATAATGACTTAATTGAGCTGGTTAACACTTTGAGGATAATGAGAGCCTCTAGACCACAACAGACCCAGGAGAGACACACACACACACACACACACACACACACACACACAGGAAGTCAGTGTCTCTTATTAATAGCAGCACTAACACACTATTCTCCATGTGACTCAAACACACTTCAGACAAACAAATGCTGTGTGTTCATTTGACATGTCCAACACACACAAATTAGTGTGTGTCTGACTACGTCCAGGTTTTAGACAGTCTGCGGGGACGTCACGGAGACTACGTCCAGGTTTTAGACAGTCTGCGGGGACGTCACGGAGACTACGTCCAGGTTTTAGACAGTCTGCGGCGTCACCTGACAGAACAGCTGCTGAGGAGAACAAAGTCGAGGGCGCCACAAGTCCAACTTTCCCAAAATAGAAACAGCGTCTCACTCTCTCTCTCTCTCTCTCTCTCTCTCTCTCTCTCACACACACACACACACACACACAAACACACCCTGAAGGCTCGTATCTTGTTTATTTACGCCGCGCTCCAGCGACCGTGTCTTCGAAATTACAGGGAGGTTAAAGTGCCGATGAGACATCTGACCTGAGAGCAGCTGACGGAGTCACAGAGAGGACGGCGGACGAAGACGACGGGACGGTGATGGATTATTGAAAAAAGATGAAAGATTCAGAGTAAAGTTTGACAAACTCCACGTGCAGCACACAGACAGCAGACCTCAGATCTGTGTGGAGGTCTGAACCTCCTGCTGCTGCACCGGATAAACAAACATCTCATCACGAGTTTCAGGAAAAAGCGGCCACGTTCCAACCATTTGGTAATTATTTGAATTAAACTGCCTTCATCGACGCCTCAGACCACGCAGTGAACATCCTGCGCTGTGTACACGCCTGTGTTAGTGGTAACGATGACTTTAACGTGATGACTTTAAACGCAGCACAGGCTGCAGCAGAGAGCAGGTTAAATATTTAAAAGATAAATCACACACTCTACAGGTGACCCTGAACGCAGCACGAGCTTTAAAGCCTTTGGCTTCAACGTCCAGATGATCTGACCTGAGTCCAGGTGTATGTGACGTTCATGTACCAGAGACAAAGTCGTGTAATTTACAATGTGCTGCACTTAGCCTGTTAGCCTGCATGCTATCTTCTGTTTACAGCCCTGCCGCGCTTTTACTGCCCCAGCTGTGTCATGAGGGTAAATTTCAACTGCCCGGCTCAGGTGTGACTCAGCACTGACCTTTAAGTCCTCACAAATATGACGACTCGTCAAAAACAGAAACAGGAAACACTCCTGAAATATTATGTTGTAGCCAAACAGCAATCTCCATGACTGTGAGGTGAAAACAACGGAGACTACGTCCAGGTTTTAGACAGTCACAGAGACTACGTCCAGGTTTTAGACAGTCACAGAGACTACGTCCAGGTTTTAGACAGTCTGCGGGGGCGTCGCGGAGACTACGTCCAGGTTTTAGACAGTCTCGTCGCGAGACTACGTCCAGGTTTTAGACAGTCTGTGGGACGTCACAGAGACTACGTCCAGGTTTTAGACAGTCTGCGGGGACGTCACGGAGACTACGTCCAGGTTTTAGACAGTCTGCGGGGACGTCACGGAGACTACGTCCAGGTTTTAGACAGTCTGTGGGGTTTTAGACAGTCTGCGGGGACGTCACAGAGACTACGTCCAGGTTTTAGACAGTCTGCGGGGACGTCGCGGAGACTACGTCCAGGTTTTAGACAGTCTGCGGGGACGTCGCGGAGACTACGTCCAGGTTTTAGACAGTCTGTGGGGTTTTAGACAGTCTGTGGGGCGTCACAGAGACTACGTCCAGGTTTTAGACAGTCTGTGGGGTTTTAGACAGTCTGTGGGGACGTCACAGAGACTACGTCCAGGTTTTAGACAGTCTGCGGGGACGTCACAGAGACTACGTCCAGGTTTTAGACAGTCTGTGGGGTTTTAGACAGTCTGTGGGGACGTCACAGAGACTACGTCCAGGTTTTAGACAGTCTGTGGGGTTTTAGACAGTCTGTGGGGACGTCACAGAGACTACTTTTAAAAGTTCCTGTTAGCTTCTTCCACACAGCAGAAGTCTTTAAACGCCTCACACGAGCTGTGACAGTGAACGCACCACAGCACTTTTTCTGTGTCCTTGTTGACATTAGCCAAAACTGTGACATTAAACGCAACACTTACACACATGTACACACACATGTACACACACATGTACACACACATGTACACACACATGTACACACACTCTTACCGGCTGGCATCCCGGTGTAATGTACCGCAGCTCCTGTCGTACGCTGATTGGTCCCGGCTCGGTTCAGTAGTTAGCCTCCATGTAGCTTCACTTCACCTGGCATCGGAAGAATGACGACGACCCTGTAACGTGAAATCACCTGGTCACGAGCTCACACGGCACCTTTACACACACGGTTTAAGTGACAACAGTCAGACACGGAGCCTCGGTAACGGACCAACAGTCCGGTAAACACTGATTGTCCGGAGGAATTAGCCGCAGAAGCTAACCGTCAGTAAACACCGCGCACACACACACACACACACACCGAGCCGTTAGTGACACACTTCACGGGGATGAACCGGTGAACATACCTGTAGGTGAACATACCTGTAAACACCAGGAAGCCAGATCAACTCCTACACATTACTACACTGCTTCCTGCTTTACGGTGACAGACAACACGGAAGTGTGTGTGAGTGTGTGTGTGTGTGTGTGTGTGAGGAGGAGGAGGAGGAGGAGGAGGAGGAGCGGCTCCACAAAAAAAACTCTCCCGCTGCCCGGTGCTCAGCGTGCGGGGACCAAAGACGGCTAATTATAGCAGGCTGCAGAGTGTGTGTGTGTGTGTGTGTGTTTATTCTTTTAATATATCACCTGTCTGACAGCCTCTCACGTGACAGTCCACATGATGTCAGCAAATATTTAATGTCTCAGAAAAACATTTATTAAAGGTCCAGTGTGTCAGATTTAAGTGGCACTATGTACAGAGTATGTCAGGCAGTCTGCGGGGACGTCACGGAGACTACGTCCAGGTTTTAGACAGTCTGCGGGGACGTCACGGAGACCACGTCCAGGTTTTAGACAGTCTGCGGGGACGTCACGGAGACCACGTCCAGGTTTTAGACAGTCTGCGGGGCGTCACGGAGACCACGCCCAGGTTTTAGACAGTCTGCGGGGCGCCACGGAGACCACGTCCAGGTTTTAGACAGTCTGCGGGGCGTCTCGGAGACTACGCCCAGGTTTTAGACAGTCTGCGGGGCGTCACAGAGACTACGTCCAGGTTTTAGACAGTCTCGGGGGCCTCGGAGACCACGCCCAGGTTTTAGACAGTCTCCGGGCGTCTCGGAGACCACGTCCAGGTTTTAGACAGTCTGCGGGGACGTCACGGAGACCACGTCCAGGTTTTAGACAGTCTGCGGGGACGTCACGGAGACCACGTCCAGGTTTTAGACAGTCTGCGGGGCGCCACGGAGACCACGTCCAGGTTTTAGACAGTCTGCGGGACGCCACGGAGACCACGTCCAGGTTTTAGACAGTCTGCGGGGCGCCACGGAGACCACGTCCAGGTTTTAGACAGTCTGCGGGGCGTCTCGGAGACTACGCCCAGGTTTTAGACAGTCTGCGGGGCGTCACAGAGACTACGTCCAGGTTTTAGACAGTCTCCGGGGCGTCTCGGAGACCACGTCCAGGTTTTAGACAGTCTCCGGGGCGTCTCGGAGACCACGTCCAGGTTTTAGACAGTCTGCGGGGCGCCACGGAGACCACGTCCAGGTTTTAGACAGTCTGCGGGGCGCCACGGAGACCACGCCCAGGTTTTAGACAGTCTGCGGGGACGTCACGGAGACCACGTCCAGGTTTTAGACAGTCTGCGGGGACGTCACGGAGACCACGTCCAGGTTTTAGACAGTCTGCGGGGACGTCACGGAGACTACGTCCAGGTTTTAGACAGTCTGCGGGGCGCCACGGAGACTACGCCCAGGTTTTAGACAGTCTGCGGGGCGCCACGGAGACTACGTCCAGGTTTTAGACAGTCTGCGGGGCGTCTTGGAGACCACATCCAGGTTTTAGACAGTCTGCGGGGGCCACGGAGACTACGTCCAGGTTTTAGACAGTCTGCGGGGACGTCTCGGAGACTACGTCCAGGTTTTAGACAGTCTCCGGGGACGTCACAGAGACTAGCTGCAGTAATCTATTACTTGTTGTGTTGGTCAAAGGTCGTCATGCTGAATCCGTCCACGCTCATCATGTTTAATCTCGTTAGGATCATATCACACGCAGTCTAATGAAGAAAACAACATCACTAATGACGGCACCAGAGAATATGCTGTCATTAAGATCACCAGTGAGACCAGCACCGTGCAACAGGCGGTAATTATCCAGAGCTGGGCTAAATATATCTGGCAGAGCGGGTGTGTAAACGTGTGTGAAAGTGTGCTCTTTAAGCTCTTAAGGACCTTTGCGGGGCCGTCCGATGGACTTAGAGCTGATTAAAGGCTTTGTCCACACAGATGGCATGCAGAGCGGCTGTTAAAGTCAGCTGACAGACAGACAGACAGACAGACAGCAGACAGACAGCTAAACAAGAAAAATGAAACAGAAAAACATCTGCTTTGTGTAATTACTCTAATGAAGGACGTCCACATGTCACAACTGTACAGAGGGACGGAGCTGGATCTGAAGGCAGGCTTAAATACAGCTGGACGGACAGAGGGACAGACAGCAACGCTTCACCGTCAATCATAACAGTTATATTAGATATTATTAACCCAGTTAATGAATACATACTGAGTTCAGCTTAAAGAAACGTCAGTGTTTGTTGTCTCCGGTGTCACAGTGTAATCCCACTGTGGTAACTGTGTTCAGCTGTACTCGAGTATTTGTTCTGATTCTCCCGGCTAATCTAAAAGTTGGCCGAGAGGGCGAGGACATCACGACATCTGGAAGGACGTCGATGAACCTGCTGCTGAAGCAGCACAAAGGAAAGAAGATCAAAAAAATCAAGCGTGTGACACAAAAAGAGGGTTTGAAACAAGAAGAAGAAGAAGAAGGAGACGTCAGATGTTCTTCATATGCTGTAGTTTAAGCCTCTCTCAGCTGTTACGGTCCTCCGGGTGGAGGTGGTGGAGGTGGAAAGCCTCAGTTTGCACTTCAAAAGGCTGCGTGGGTGGAAGACAGACGCCCGCGGTGAGCTGCAGCACAGTCATGAAAAGGAAGCGACTGCTGGAGTGTTTAACCTCGACCGAAACGTCCTCGGCCTCCGACACCAGATCGACTCTGACGGATGTTGATCCAGCCGCCGCGTGGGGGAGCGGAGGCGAGCGGTTCAGACGGACAGGTCAGCGGACCCACAGGTACGATCGAAGGACCTTTATGTGTTTGCACAGGAGGGTTTATGTAGAACTTCAGTGAGGTTTAAGTCAGTTTAACAGCCGAGCAACACACCCTGAAGACAAAACATCAGAAATACCTGTGCAGAAGATCACCTCATGACGTGCAGGTAAATAAACAGCAGAAACATTCGTAACATTGGGAAGGTGTTACAATGCTGTCTGCCCAGGTGAGCCGACAGGTGGGAGCACCCTAAAGCAATGTTGGCTGCTAATACTTGTTGTATTATGACAAATTACACAAGTAGAAACTATATTTATATGTTGTATGTCCGTCCACCATGATCCGGGTGGATCCGCCATCGTCGGAGAGTGTCTGCTCATGGTCGGCATTGTTGGGTCTCTGTAAATAATCTTATAAAGAGTTCAGTCTAGACCTGCTCTGTATGGACAGCGTCCTTCACACCTCTGTAGGTTTGTTCGGATGGATCGTCAGACATCACTGCAGAGTTCTGCCTGGACTCGACCCGGCAAACCTGTAGATCAACTGTGTGAATGATCAGTCGTCATTTCATCATGTTAAAGGAGTGTAGCTACACCCAGGCGTGATGAACAGAAGAGTCAGAAGGTGTGGAGAGCAGAGGAGGGAGCAGTCATCCATAGACGTACAAATGAACGACTTTACACGTTGCTGCTTCTTGTGTGGTGAGTCTGCAAACATGACCGACTGTCACATGACTCGTAAATCATTGAAACATATCTTGTTGATGGCGTGGTCCTTGCTAATGAACGGATGAATTCTCTGATTTTTCATATTTAAAAAGGTAAACTTCACGACTGTTGTAAAGTCATCTCAAAGTTTGTTAGTTTTGGTCACTACGTCGTCACAGCTTGTTGTAACATGATTGTCACATCTGAGTCATGTTCGTGTCCTCCTGACAAACCCTAGTCTAATATTCGCCCTCCTTTCAGCTCTGTTTTTGGTCTCCACCGCCTCCAGAGAAGAAATCCCTGTTTTTTCTACCTGAGACTGTCTGCTGTAGTTTGTCCGTGGGAAGATGTTACGTTGGACGCGTCTCGCCCTCAGTGGTCGCCATTTTGGCTGCGTAGCTGAAGGGGAGGGACCAACGGCGTAGAGAAAATGGCGGCAGAGGAAGCTGCTGGAGCTCTCGCACCATGAGAACGTGTGTGTGTGTGTGTGTGTGTGTGTGTGTGTGTGGTGTAATCTAGCTTTAGGTGCTAACACTAAACACAAAGTTTCAGCTGTGAAAACTTAATGAGGAAAGCTGCTCCGCGCTCGGCTGTTTAGGCTCGATTCATCGCCGTCAGATGTGAAAGTCTCTGCGCTGAGCTGAGGGCCTCGTTCTTCATCAGACGGCCAAGAATAGCAGCGTTTAGATGAAGGTGAGAAGGAGATGTGGAGGCATGAAAGAAAGCAGGCAGGAAGTTCAGGTGTACCTGTAACTGTGAGATCAGAAACTGGAAATAATGAAAGATTCAGTGACATCTGAATCCTGCAGTGAAATGTAACTGTTTCACTGCATCAGCTTGAGTCTGAACTCGTGTCGTGGCGTTCAGAAAGCAGTTGTTCGACAGCTGCTAGACTTCGGCTCCCAGACGGCCGATCGGTGACATTAGAGCTGATGAGCCGAGGATGCAGCAGTCCCACAGCACAGAGCGAGAAAACACACCGGCTCCAATCGATGTGTGTCTGCGAGGCGAGGAAGCTCTGACAACAATGAGTCATCCTCCTCAGAGGGAGAGGAAGGGTCTGAGGACCGAGGAGGGGGTTCAAGGAGAGGATGGACGGAGACAGGTGGAGGGACGACGGGTGTTTGATTACCTGCAGACACTCACGAGTATCCACCCACACAGGGTGGGCAGGAGTTTAATGACTTTCAGGACTTTTAATTACTTACTCAGTAATGAGTACTGTACTTAATACGTGATCTGTAATTTCAGTCACTGTTGTCGTCTTCACCAAGTCCCTCCACATGCAGCTCGTCTTCCTCACTCCACCATCAGGGGACTTCACCTCCACGTCCCCGCAGACTGTCTAAAACCTGGACGTAGTCTCTGTGACGTCCCCGCAGACTGTCTAAAACCTGGGCGTCGTCTCGTGGCGTCCCGCAGACTGTCTAAAACCTGGACGTGGTCTCCGTGGCGTCCCCACAGACTGTCTAAAACCTGACGTAGTCTCCGTGGCGTCCGCAGACTGTCTAAAACCTGACGTGATCTCCGTGACGTCCCCGCAGACTGTCTAAAACCTGGACGTGGTCTCCGTGACGTCCCCGCAGACTGTCTAAAACCTGGACGTGGTCTCCGTGACGTCCCCGCAGACTGTCTAAAACCTGGGCGTGGTCTCGCGGCGTCCCGCAGACTGTCTAAAACCTGGACGTGGTCTCCGTGGCGTCCCGCAGACTGTCTAAAACCTGGACGTCGTCTCCGTGACGTCCCCGCAGACTGTCTAAAACCTGGACATGATCTCCGTGACGTCCCCGCAGACTGTCTAAAACCTGGACGTGGTCTCCGTGACGTCCCCGCAGACTGTCTAAAACCTGGACGTCGTCTCCGTGGCGTGCAGACTGTCTCTGGACGCTCATCTTCCTCACTCTGAATCTGATGAACTATCAGGTGGCTTCACCTCCATCTTAAACTGGAATCATGGATACACTGGTGAATAAGAGTTGTTGGATCACGTTGGTTTGGCATTATTTTTCATGACATACAGTCACCAGAAGACAAAATGTGGAGTATCAATCAAATTGGCATCCTGAGTATCATAACTGTATCAAATCAGGACATATGCACATATCTGTCTATAAAATCTCATGATGTGAAATGAAATGAATAAATTCTCCTCCTGAAAGTTTCCAAATAATAAAAAGTTCAGATGAATTAACGCTGTGATGATGAAGACAGACTGAAGCGCTCTCAAGTTTCTGACACCCTGCTGATATTTTATCCAAGAGACATCTGCTGTTTGTCACATTCATTATTATTTTATTTAGAAGTTTTAAAATAATAAAAATTAAACTGATAATAACTCAAATAACACAAACAACAAACCAAAAGTGAAGAAATGTGAGACCTGTAACCAGTTTATATGAAGAAGATTCACTTTATTGAGCCCTCAGTGGAGGTTCAGTTTGGGGGTTTGGTACCTCAGACTGTGTGAGGAAGCTGAAACTGAAGATCTTCATCTCGTGTATCTCTCATAATGCATCTCTTATCTGGGGTCGCATCATGGTGGCATCGGGTTTTGCAGGGTGTTTCAGACGTCCTTCTTCTCTCCAAAGACTTGCAGCTCCTCCTGGAGGATCCTGAGGAGTTCCCAGGCTAGATGGGCTATGTAGTCCTGGTTCTGGGTCCCAGTTGGACGTGCCTGGAACGCCTCCAAAGGAAGGCATCCAGGAGGATCCTGATCAGATACCTGAACCACCTCAGCTGGATCCTTTCAATCCCCATGAGATGGATGCCGAGGAGCTGCCGGACCTCAGGTAAACCTGGGGCCACCTTCTAGATCCAGGGTCAGGACTTAGCCAGGCACAGCCTGAACAAACTACACCTGTGGACCCATGACCCACGGGAAGAGACGTAGGGTCAGGTGCAGTTTTAGACTTTGATTTGTCCTCCGTCAGTTTATCTTCACTTCAGCTCTTTGTTTATTTCTTCTGCTTGAATCGTGAAAATAAATGAGTTGATTCTGATCTGAGGGCGTCTCGTTGATTCTTCTGTAGAGTACAGACTGTGATCAAACCTGCAGTGAAACTTCAATGAGCTCCGAGGCGTCAAAGCAGAAACACTGAAACCTTTATTTATCTCTGATTTCAGGCGGTTTGATGTTTCTTTTACAGATCTGACTCCCACAGCAGGAGGAGGAGGAGGAAGAGGAGGAGGATGAGGAAGAGCAGGAGGAGGAAGAGCGTCTCTTTACACGCTAAAACATCAAAAACTTACTGCACATGAATATAATAACCAATAATGATGCCACCTGTACCTGGATATGAGATGACTCTCACATCTGATAGGCTCCCACAAGTCATGTGACACGGGCCAGGACTGAGAAGTATCGACCCGCTTCCGTCCTTCAGACCTCCAAACTGAGTCCGACTTCTTATTCAGTCCGACACATCCAGCTGCTCTGTACAAAGGCGGCTAATGGCACATGCTACGTGTGTGTGTGTGTGTGTGTGTGTGTGCACGCTCACACAGGGAACCCGTTTCCAAATGTCAAGTGTTTGTGAAATAAATGTCAACCAGCTCAGGGATGAGAAATCAAAAGGCTCCTTATCGCGGACACGAGAAAAAAAGAGAAAGAGAGAGCGAGTCCGAGTCTGAAAGAGAAAGAGGAGGAAGAAAAACCCTCATCGATTTCTGTTTCCTTCGACTCCGACGTGTCTGAAAGAAAGAAACTAAAATCCACATGAGGCGTGTAAAGAGAGCAGACAGCGCTGTCGTCCACGGCGAGGAGTCTTTGGAAAGCAGCTGGAGGAGAATCTTTGTTATTGACGGACTGTCGGGCCGCCCGCCTCGCTCCCATAATGTCAGCACATTCAAACAGAGATCCTCAGAGAGCATCATGACACAGTTCTGCAGACGAGAACCTCTGCGTCCAAAAACAATGTGAAAGCAACTATTTGTCGTGACTTGTTGCCTTCAGTATAGCGAGTCGACAACTTTGCTAACAGCCAAACATCAACAAGGTCACCAACAGCAGCTAACAAACTGAGCTTACAACAGCTAACAGCAGCTAACAAACTGAGCTTATAGTAGCTAACAAACCTAGCTAACATTAGCTAACAGCAGCTACAGTTAGCAGAAAAGTAGCAAAGCTAAGTTGTTGTATGGAGCCTGTAGTCGGGGTCAAAGCTCGTATCGTGTTAGAAAGTTTGACTTCCTCAGTCATTCTCTCGAGCTAAAGCTCTGAATGTAACGTGTCAAACGTTTCACATTTCAGGCGTACAGGTACAATCAGACCACGTCTGTGCCACCGCACAAACAATGATTCCTCTACAGGCGCTGCAGCTCACGCTGGGAATACGCGCCTCAGGCTACAACACATAATACTACACCGCCAGCTAAATCACTCTCCACCGCAAACACACATGTGCTATCAGGGCACACATGGAGCAGTACTGGAGGATCTATACAGCTCCATCAGCTGCTTTACTACGACGCTAAGCTGCTCTTAAGATCAATAACACAACATAAACACACAAGTCTTCTTTGACCCGCCTCAGGTCCACCGATGATCCACGTCTTTCCCCGAGCAGTACTCAAGCGGCGCATATTTTCAGCTTTAAGACAACGCTTCAGGAACCTACATGTGACATCACTCAGGCTCGGTCTGTTCTTTATACTGTCATTGGCTACAATGCAATTATTTTAGACTTCAATGTGCCTGCAAGACAAACTGTAGAAAACAGGTTTCTGCACCTTGCAGGCGAGGTGCAGGGTCGGACAAAAGTTCTCCACACATGACTCTCTTTCTCTTTGAGGAATGTGACAACAGTTGCCACATTTTCCATCCGGCAGATGAGACCGCAGAGAGTTGGGTAGCAAACTATGTATGAGGACTTCCTGTGACCTCGAGGTCAGAGTCACATTACGGGAAGATTCCCGAAACAACCCGACTTTAGCTTCTCTGAATCAAGTCGAAGGTTTCCGGTCATGCCAGGCGCAGAGCAGGAACTGTACGTTACTTCTTTCAAACACTTTGTGTGTGCAAGGAACACTTACAGCTCTGTATTCTTTCTATGATGTTTTACTTAGTTTAGTTTAACCTCGTCTTATTCTCACTCTGTTGAATAAATCAACAGCAAAGACGAACTTTCTCTAAGTGTTCGTCTCTCAGTGGAGTTTCCATCACACACGTATTAAAGGAAGAAAGAACAGATCTTCGTTTCAGTGTGTCTTTAGCTGATGAAGTGATAATAAACTGATCCAGGAATAGATTTTGAATCCGTGTAACGAAGGCAGAAATTAACACTCAGCGAGGTGTTAGCGCGTTAGCACGTGTGCTGTCAGTTGGGGTTAACCTCACGAGCTCCCAATCAGGAACCCTTAATGTGACGCCTGAGCTGGATGTTAAGACACAGTACGGTAT
This sequence comes from Miichthys miiuy, assembly GCA_036365135.1. Lineage (NCBI taxonomy): Eukaryota > Metazoa > Chordata > Actinopteri > Sciaenidae > Miichthys > Miichthys miiuy. The sequence continues at coordinate 1,310,336 of CM071617.1, forward strand.
CTACTGTGTGAAACAAGATGTTTACCACCAAAGAAGAAGATTTCATGGAGCAGACGCACCAGAGACAACCCAACGAGGTCGACAGTGAAATCCAGGAATTCATTCAAACTGTGAGTCCACAAACGTTCTTCTCCACTCTCCACCAGATGTTGGTGATCAGGTCTGGACCTCGTCCCAATTCATCCCAGAAGAGTTGGTGCAGGAGGTCAGAGCGTTCACACCAAACTGAAAACTTTTTCTTTATGGGGCTGACTGTTGGTCGTTTTTCGTCGTCTTCAGGCTCGACTTTTCTCTGGCGTAAACGGCTGACCTGATTTTCAGGTGGAACAGACGCCGCGATGCTTCGACTGCCGTGCGGCTGTCGAGCTCTTGAGAGCTCGGTGGAGTTTGATAAATTGCATTTCAAGGGACGCCTGCATTAACAAGATCAGACCATTTGTGAGTCGATAGCAGAGAGAGGCAAAGGAAAGTCCCTGAAAAAGATGTTAAGAGGAGACGCTGAGAATGTTCGAGGATACTTCAGCCTAACACACAAAAGCACGTCGGCGACTTGACTTGGGTTTTATTCATTATGCTGACAAAGAGTCCGCCCGCTCGGACAGGTCAACGCTGATCTGCATAAATCTGTGTCAGTTTTTATTGATCAGAATAAACTGATAACATTCCATAAGAACGAGCTGAAACTGACAAATTCTGATTGAATTCATGCATGAGAATTTAGAAGGACAATCTTATGATGCTATATTAGCATTAAGCTCAAAGTACCGGCTAACACTGACAGGAAGTCAGTCATTATTTTAAAAGTTATCTTAAGTTAAGTAAACAAACAAAACTTAACGTAACTTAACTTAACGTAACATATTTAACGCTCCACAGCCCGGTCAATCGCTTTTGCAACCTTGGGTGAGTGAACTGTGCGTACTTCATGATACTCATGGGAACTGTAGTGCAGACTGACACAACAAACCAATTAAATTACAATATTTCTCAGGAAAAGAAGCAGAAATATTTCTTAGAGATGGCCACAACACAGGATCAGGAGGATACGTTTATTTTATTTTGACCCAAAAGAACCACGAAAACTCAACTCACTTATTTTCTGTCATGTGTGACGCCTACGCATGAAAACAGTGCACTTCTATAAATTACAGAAAGATAAAATATCAAATTACAGATAGGATCTAAAATTTTAAACGTCAGTTAAGACGTTAAAAACACACAAATGCAATCATGCAGCTGTAAAAGACGTGGTGCAAGCACGAAAGATGCTTCCTATTAGTTTTAATTTTAAAAAATTGCACTTCGTTCCGTGAGCACGAATCAGTAGATCAAATTTCGCGACAGTTTCACGAACTGCCGTGAGACTGGGTGAGTACTTCAGGTACAGAAATGGGATGAGTTGTAAAACTTCATTTAACCTGTCGTGTATTTGTGTTTGCCTGTTTTTACAGTGATACAGTGAATTCAGAGACTCGTCCTCTCTTCGTAGCATCACTGTTGGCCTGTATGAGGAGGAAGCATCGTCTCCTGAGGTACGGCTGCTTGCTTACATAATCACTTTGATATCATAAACGCATTACAGCAGAAAAGTTTACCCTGAGGGGCAAAACACACCAACATTTCACAATACATACCCCGCCCTCCACGCAGACCTCAGGACTCCTCCATCAGACATCCACCCCGCCGGCTCCGACCTGGAACCACTTCCCTTTTCTTGTAACGCGCACGCCGGAGGCCGCCAACGCTCTCGTAACTGACTCGAGGAGGAAGTGGAAACTGGCATCTTAAATTAAACTTCCTCACGTCAGAGGAAAGATGAAGCCTGAGAGCTGGAGGGGTTAAAACCATGTGCACCAGAGCATCATGGGAGTGATGGATCTGTGTCTCTGCTGTTCGCCTTCAGGTCTCTACGCTGCGTTTGTGACGAGGAAGCTGTTGTTCATTATCATGAGACGAGCTGGAGTCATACATGAGCTCTGTTACATGAGGTGGACGTCACATGACAGGTTTGGAAAGATAACATTAAATCTGCAGAGCGCCGTGCGTCTGACGGTTTAGTGTCGAGGGGTTAGGAGCTGTTCAAATAATCAAGTGAAGTTCGAGCTTGTAGTTTACGTGGTGGTGGAGGCAGCGTTCATCATCTACGACAGGAAGTGAGCTTCATCTTTAAAACTAGTTTTTAAAACTATTCAAAACCAAGCGGGATCTAATGCAGAAGTGCCAAAAACTGCAGTTCCTCTAACGTCCACTTGAGGCTGGCTCCAGAAGTGAGTCAGTCTCCATAAGTCCCCATGTTCAAATGTCCAACTTCACAGCAGAAATAAACATGTAAATACACATCCTGTTACCACTGGCTGCTGGAGTGAGGAGAAGGAGACGGGGATGCAGAGCAATGAGGAATGTAAGATTTCTCCACAATAAGATGGAGGAGCTAACAGCGCTAACCAGGCTAACAGAGGGAGGATGGAGAGTGTAGCATCAGAGAAACACACACACACACACACACACAGTGTACTGACTCGTCACTAATCCCGCTGTAAACAATCTGCCTCCACTAACTTGTGACACCTGGGTCACCGTGACGACCGACGCTCTTCTTTTCTTCCTGCTCACATTCCTCCAATCAAACCCTTCCACACTTCTTCTTCTTCTTCTTCTTCTCCTTCTTCTTCTGTAGTTGTTGTACCTGCAGCACAGCTGGTTCACCGAGCGCTCCCGTCAGTGCTGCTGTTTACATCAGTCTGCATCCAACCGTTCTCCCTGACTGGCTGCCAGCAAACAAACACACACACACACACACACACATTCCTACACACTGGTTGAGCTGCCACGCGCCATCTGCTCCCATCAGGAGGAGGTGATTGATGCACCGCCCGTATAAAAGCTACAGCGATGACTCATGGACTCCCGCCGCGATGCTTGGTGCAGTGAGGAAGAGTCACTTCATTTCTACCTGTTCAGAGCCGAAAAACAACTTCCTGATCAGTTTGTTAGCTGCTGTTAGCTAATGTTAGCTCAGTTTGTTAGCCAGGGTGCCCAGACTGTGAGCTCAGAGCACCGGGGAGTGTTAGTGTTTGTACCACAGGAGTTTCGGACCACCGTGAAGAAGAAGAAGAAGAAGAAGAAGTTTACAGGCCCGGGGCGGGGAGCTGGTGTCGTGCCAGAACCTGAGCTTGGCAAGCGGGCAACATAACCAGGCTCAGCAGCCTCTATGGACATAATGGCAGAGGAGAAGAGGGCGAAGAGGACGTTGACGTTGACTGGGCTGACTGCTGTTGGACTAGTCAGTAATATTAGCTGCTGCTATGTCTGCTGTTGGTGACCTTGGTACAGCTGAACATAGTTGCCACGGTGATTACACTCTGACACTGGAGACAACAAATCACAACAGACAGATTTATATGAGCTGTTTCATTATTCGATGGTTTTTGATTTTCTTTGACTCACCAACAGAAGATCTGCTGCGATACGAGACGTCACCTGACTCAGTCGGATTCAAGTATTGGTGAGTGAAGCTTCACTGGAGTCTGAGCGTGTGTTTTGTACCAACAGAGTGTGGTTCAACACCGGTTCACACACCACAATAAGGCCACTGAGAGGTAAAGTGGCGTGCAGCTGCTGGTGAAAAGGAGGAGGAGGAGGAGATCCTGTTAGTCTCTGCTCCGGATGATGAGCTCACATCGCGGAGAGGAGAACAAACAACCCTGGCGGTCGCCTCCAAAGCCACGATCCGAGCCTGGAGCAGGTCGGCCCTTCATCTGCATCTCAATGAGGAGTTTGATCATAGCTCAGCGGCACAATGCGAGGCGCGCGCGCCTGCTTTCAGATCTGGAAATACGTCTGGGAGACAAATTAAAGGCAAGCAGCATGTTTGCTGTGTTTGATTCAGCTGCACTGTTTCTCCCTCTGGGCTGGTTTGTTTCTCCTCATGATGATGACATTCAAACTGGAGAAATGTCTCAGTGCTCCTTGAAGTTCTGAGTCTCTTCACCACATGCTGCAGGCTCTCTCGGTCTCTATTAAGAAATGGCTGTCGTGTCATGCAGCAGTGAAGTCCGGACCGGTGCTCGATTGTTTCACGCCTGATACGAAGACGAGATCTGCATCTCTGGAAATGTCATTTCTGAGCTAACAGCAGCTAACAGAGTGAGCTAACAGCAGCTAACAGCAGCTACAGCTGTCAGCAGTTTACTTCACTGTCCATCATAAACTCTGTAAATCACAGAGAGTTGAGGCGGAGCAGCCGGAGGACATCAGAGGGAAAACCAGAAAACATTTTCTCCATAAAATATGATCCAGTTTCACCAAAATCAGTGAAATAGTTGGTGGTGTGTGACTTAGTGCCGTAAAGCGTTACGTACTTCTCGGAGTGGATCCTGATTTTTGGTGGTCTGTAATGGAGAAAACTAAAAACAGGATTCTCTTCTCTGTGGATAGATGTGCTTTAATTACAGGTTACACCAAGTGTGAAGCAAATCAAACCTCCACAGTACGCTGGCTGACGGGCTGTGACAGCTGATAGCTTTGAAATGTGTGTGGGTGATATTAAAATAACTGGACAGTGAATAAATCCTCTGCGAGGGACAACAGATTGTTCACTGTGGCGTATAATTATCACAAGTGAAAGAACGCAGCAGAAGAATGGTGAATCCACGGGGTGAGGAGGAAGTTAGCCATGAATTTGCATATTTAATGAGCAGAGAGTCTGGTTTCTTTAGAAGTGCTAATCTGTGGAAATTTCACAACCACAGCACTTGCTCTTTTCATTCTTTGAGTCGTGTGGAATATTTGAACGGTTTCGCTGATGCTGTAGCAAGTCGGTGAACTTTTAATCTGAAAGGTGGCAGCAGGGGAAGAGGTCAAGGTGGAGTAACCGGACGATCCCGATCATTCGTCGTAGTGTCAGGATCCTCTCCGGTCCAAATGTTTTGGTTCTGTTACAGTTTCTGACAAGGACAGTCGGACCCAGGTCAGCATAAATTAGAGGACAGTTGACCACAGAACCAACAGAGAAAGAAGGAGCATCAGTTAGATCAACTCTTGGAGTTGTTGACACAGTCCAACGATTCGCTGAAGTAAACTAGCTCAGTTTGTTAGCTGCTGTTAGCTGCTGTTAGCTCAGTTTGTTAGCTGCTGTTAGCTGCTGTTAGCTAATGTTAGCTCAGTTTGTTAGCTGCTGTTAGCTTCTGTTAGCTAATGTTAGCTCAGTTTGTTAGCTGCTGTTAGCTTCTGTTAGCTAATGTTAGCTCAGTTTGTTAGCTGCTGTTAGCTAATGTTAGCTCAGTTTGTTAGCTGCTGTTAGCTGCTGTTAGCTAATGTTAGCTCAGTTTGTTAGCTGCTGTTAGCTTCTGTTAGCTAATGTTAGCTCAGTTTGTTAGCTGCTGTTAGCTAATGTTAGCTCAGTTTGTTAGCTGCTGTTAGCTAATGTTAGCTCAGTTTGTTATCCTGGCTGCCCGGACCGTGAGCTCAGAGCACCGGGGGAGTGTTAGTGTTAGTACCACAGGCGTGTTGGACCACCGGGAAGAAGAAGAAGAAGAAGAAGAAGAAGAGGAAGAAGAGGAAGAGGAAGAGGAAGAAGAAGAGGTTTACAGGCTCCAGCTGGGCTGGGCTCAGCATAATGGCAGAGGAGAAGAGAGTGAAGAGGACAATGATGGAGGAAGCTAAGAAGAGAAAAGGAGTCACCGGTTAAGAGTAAATCTGAGACTGACTTTTAGTGGTTGTCTTGGTGAAATAGTTTTAAGGCATCCTGGAATCATATGTTCGTATCAGAAATAGCTTCAAACATTCACAGTGAATAAATGATAAATACATAACACTTCCAGGAGAGTCTTGCCAGAATAGATTTATTTTTACTTAAAGCAGCGTTTTGTCTTTCACTCTGATTCTTGGATATGAAACATGGTATTAATTATCGATGCGCTCTGAGGTGTGATCTAAATGTGTAAAATGTTCCCACTTCTATAAATGCTGCCACTTTTCTCTAAGCGGCGTCGGGCTCCTCCAGTTTGTGGAGGTTTGCGGAGGGGAAGTCACGAGGCGTCAAAACAAGCGTGGTTTTATCAGAGATGATGATGAGTAGCACCCGGGCAAACCAAGAAACAGTTCCCCTTAAAAAATGACAGCGGCAGTCAGTCTGAGAAAGGTTAAACGCTTCATCTGTTAGCGTGTGATAAGACGCTTGCTTTGGAAATAACGTGAGTCATAACTGTATATATGGAGCCCGCTGAGGCGTAGTATTTATAGTCCTAATTTGGGTGTAGTATGACCTGAAGCTCTGCTCTGTACAGAGATGTTGACAGCAACTTTGATGTGTTCAAGGACGCGTTTACGTAACAGATATTTTGATTAACGTACAGCATGACCACGTGCACGTTATCCCCTTCACGATGTCCTCACTCACTCCTTAGCTTTAATTTTTTTAGATTATGCAGAGTGTCTTTGAATGCACCATGAGGACGTTTTTAAACATGTCTGTCCTCGAGTCAAGTCCCAACTCATCCAATCAAACGCTTTCCCTCTTCTGACGCCGCTGGAGCTGCCAACTGTAGCTGCTGTTAGCTAATGTTAGCTCAGTTTGTTAGCTGCTGTTAGCTCAGTTTATTAGCTGTTGTTAGCTCAGTTTGTTAGCTGCTGTTAGCTCAGTTTGTTAGCTGCTGTTAGCTCAGTTTGTTAGCCAATGTTAGCTCAGTTTGTTAGCTGTTGTTAGCTCAGTTTGTTAGCTGTTGTTAGCTCAGTTTGTTAGCTGCCTTTAGCTGCTGTTAGCTGTTGTTAGCTCAGTTTGTTAGCTGTTGTTAGCTCAGTTTGTTAGCTCAGTTTGTTAGCTGTTGTTAGCTCAGTTTGTTAGCTGTTGTTAGCTCAGTTTGTTAGCTGCTGTTAGCTCAGTTTGTTAGCTGTTGTTAGCTCAGTTTGTTAGCTGCCTTTAGCTCCTGTTAGCTGTTGTTAGCTCAGTTTGTTAGCTGCCTTTAGCTCCTGTTAGCTGTTGTTAGCTCAGTTTGTTAGCTGCTGTTAGCTCAGTTTGTTAGCTGCTGTTAGCTCAGTTTGTTAGCTGCTGTTAGCTCAGTTTGTTAGCTGCTGTGCTGCTCCCACTCATCCACAAGCTGAAGCTGTTCCAGGCATATGGCACGGATGGTAGAGAAGCTGTGTGTCCCATGACTTTTGGTCATATAGTGTTAAATGTAGAATCTAAAGATGTCCTCGGATCAGTGGATCAGCTGCTCTGTAGTATCTGCTGACTGTCTGTTGTAGAGCAGCTCGAGGGCGACGCGGCGGCCTCGGCAAACAGACTGTAACATCTCATTCATGCCTTCGCAGCGCTGCTCGCCTCACACTCATTTCCCATGTATAGGACGAGTGCTCGGCCTCGAGGGCTCTCCATTGTGCCGGGCTAATGGTGTGCATGTGCCACAAAACGGCTTCTCATCTTCAAAAGAGGGCATATGTTCCCTTTCAAAGGCCCTCGCAGCCATTTATGTCCGTCTTCCTTTCAGACAAACGGACGTCACAAAGTGCAATCAATGGACGAACTGATGCCTGCGAGCCCGGACCGCCGGTCCGGTTAAATGAGTCTGAGAGGCCGCCAGACTGCAGGGTGATAAACACTGCATGTAAAATCAAACGAGCTAATTAACAACAAATAGATCTGATCCATCTTCCTCATGTTTCATGACTGAGGTCTTTATTTAAGACTGAGAAAGAAAGACTGTTGAAAGAAGAGTGAAGAGAAGAAGAGTCGCCATTTTACTGAAATATATACTTTAGCACCAACCACTAAAAGTCAGTCCCAGATTTACTCTTGTCCGGCGGCTTCTTGCTCGCTCACTCTCTCCTTTTCTCTTCTTAGCTTCCTCCGTCAACGTCCTCTTCACTCTCTTCTCCTCTGCCATTATGTCCATAGAAGTCCACCTCCTCTTCCTCTTCTTCTTCTTCTTCTTCTTCTTCCCGGTGGTCCAAAACGCCTGTGGTACAAACACTAACACTCCCCCGGTGCTCTGAGCTCACAGTGTGGGCAGCCCGGCTAACAAACTGAGTGAACATTAGCTAACAGCAGCTAACAAACTGAGCTAACAGGTCAGTGTAGATCAACAGGAGTTAGTTAACGTGTTGATTTAAAGATTGACTCCTCTGACTTTAACCTGTTCACGTGTATGTGTGTGTGTGTGTGTGTGTGTGTGTGATTCAGCTCGATTATTTCGGCGTCTGTATTTGTGTTCACACTCTGACCTTTGACCTCTGCACCGCTCCGCGTTGATAATGTCGCTAATCTGTCGCGGCTCCGCAACAAAGACAAAATATCACAGATTGTGTGTTTACAAAGACACACACACACACACACACACACACAGTATTATCACATCTGGTCGAGTGCTCAGTAAATCCCGTCCATATTCTTTTTCCATGTTAGTGTGAGAATGAATGAGAAGACGATTAGTGAGCATAAGCCACTGTGTGTGTGTGTGTGTGTGTGTGTGTGTGTGTGTGTGTGTGTGTGATGGCAGCTGAACCATGGCAGCTCGCCCGCAGCAGCAGCTTGTCCTGCTGCATTGTGGGACGGAGACAAACAGAAAAAACGACAAACAGGAAACAGAATCAAAGCCAACAGCTCTCTGTGTTTGTGTGTTTGTGTGTTTGTGTTTTTGTGTGTTTGTGTGTTTGTGCGTTTGTGTGTTTGTGCGTTTGTGCGTTTGTGCTTTTGTGTGTTTGTGCGTTTGTGCGTTTGTGCGCCACGTCAAAACCGACGGGACGAGAGACGTCCGTCCTGACAAGCCGTCCTGTGTGTGAACTGATGACGTGTCCGTCTCATCACGGCGGGTTCACAAATCCACGCCAGAGAAAAACGATTAAAGTTCGTCCATACGTGACCGAGTCGAGTCAGAGGTCATGTGACCGAGTCGAGTCAGAGGTCACGTGACCGAGTCGAGTCAGAGGTCATGTGACCGAGTCGAGTCAGAGGTCATGTGACCGAGTCGAGTCAGAGGTCATGTGACCGAGTCGAGTCAGAGGTCACGTGACCGAGTCGAGTCAGAGGTCATGTGACGAGATTATCTTCTTATCGCGGAGCCGCGATGGATGAACTGAAACGACTCAGAAAAAGGTTTTCATGCTTCCTCAAGCTTCAAATGTTCGTCTCCTCACTCCTTTATATTTTTCTCTCTCACGTCCCCTCACTCCTCGTCTCCTCACTCCTTGTCTCCTCACTCCTTTATATTTTTCTCTCTCGTCTCCTCACTCCTCGTCTCTCACTCCTTGTCTCCTCTCCTTTATCTCTCTCACGTCTCCTCACTCCTCGTCTCCTCACTCCTTGTCTCCTCACTCCTTTATATTTTCTCTCCATCATGTCACTGACCGCTCTATTCAGTGAAGGCCCGCCCTACCCTGCCTGTGATTGGCTGACATTCTTCTTGCCCTCCTCCCTTGACCAATCTCAGTCCTCCTCATGCCTAAACCCAACCAACTCGAACCCAGGCAACGAGTACCGGCCAATCAGAGACAGGTAGGATGTCCCTTTGGCTGAGTAATCTCTGCCAAAACTGAATCAAACTCAATGATATGTCGGGTCGGCTCTGGGTCCGACTCGGTCGGACCGGACCGTGGTCCACCTGTTAGTGACCTGCTGTAGAGTTTCGTGTTCTCGCATCTTCAGATATTAACGTTAATGTTGAGTCATGACAGGAAGTCAGGACGTTACCTGACAGACTCTTATGATCCATATCAATATAATGATGCCGCTTTGTCATGGCTGCTCAGGTGTTGCTGCCTTTAGTCAGTTTACATAAAGTTAGCGAGAATTATTCGGCTCTATTTCGGGTGTCCAAGAGCACCAAGGGACTTTGACATGGGTGTAGCACCTCTCAGTGTTGCATGTGTGTCCACAGAGATAAGACGCCAAGGTTACAGCTTCTGTCCTGCCTGCAGATCAGCCAATGATCTGCTAGAACATCGATAAACAGCAAGACACACGAGAGCATTCGACTCAATTATTCATCACTAAACTCTTTTGTCCCCAGTTAGCCGATCAATAGCTGCTATAATCAGCTTTCCAATGAAGGAAAGTAGCACAGCCATTATGTCCACAGAGGCTGCTGTGCTTCTTCTTCTTCTTCTTCTTCTTCTTCTTCTTCTTCTTCTTCTTCTTCTTCTTCGTGGTCCATAACACCTGTGGTACAAACACTAACACTCCCCCAGTGCTCTGAGCTCACAGTCCAGGCAGCCCGGCTAACAAACTAAGCTAACATTAGCTAACAGCAGCTACAGTGGCAGCAGAATGAATGAATGGTTGCAGCCACGCCATAGACCTGTGTGTTCTGGGCTTTACTTCTATCTCAGTGAACAATGCTCATGTTGGTTTTGACATTTAGCACCAGATTCTCCCAAACGTCCTCAGCCACAGGGAATTTAATCCTCCTCCCTCCTCCCTCCTCCCTCCTCCCTCGCTCCCTCGCTCTCTGCACTATTTTCCACTAGATTTGCTAAAGTCTGCTCTCTATAAGCTGATGATCCGTTTGCTTAATAAAACTCTAGAGAACGATACTTGGGCCGTAGTTAAGCTTCTTAACCGAGATCCCTGTTTGCAAGCACAACCCTAAAACGTAACGTAGTGCCTGCTGTTTGTGGTTTTGAGCTGGAAAAGGCCTCACAGTGAGATTTAAGTTTGTTCTGGAAATATTCAGGATTTTAATGTCGATACAAAGTGGTTCAAACTGGGAAGACGAGCTGGTAACCAGAATTATCCAAAATTATAAGTCAGTTCTTGCTCGCTTCCTCCAACGTTGTCCTCTTCGGTCTCAATCGCCTGCTTGCCCAGCTCCTGTTCTGGCATAACACTGGTTCCGCTCCCCGACCGGGCCTGTAAACCTCCTCTTCTTCTTCTTCCCGGTGGTCCAAAAGGTTTGTGGTACAAACACTAACACTCCCCCAGTGGTCTGAGCTCACAGTTTGGGCAGCCTGGCTAACAAACCGAGCTAACATTAGCTATCAGCAGCTAACAAACTGAGCTAACACTAGCTAACAGCAGCTGCAGTTGGCAGCAGTTTACTTCACTGTCCATCAGGAAATTGTAAATCACAGACAGTTGAGCTCCGGTTCTGGCACGACATTGTCTCTGCTCCCTGTCCCCCATGCCCAGGCCCCCGAAAACACTTCACCTGAGCTCTGAACACTAGCTAACAGCAGCTACGGTAGGCTTTAATGGGTAATTATCATCTATACTCTGAGTTTTAGTGCAGAAAAAGAGGACAAACGTTGCTTAAATTTGACTGGATATCTCTCGTATTTTGAAATATCTCAAACAAACACTTGTTGCAGAGTCTCCATGTGTGTTTAATTATTTGCTTTCACTGTGAAAACAAATTTAATATCTTTTCAGAAGGTGCCCGCTGCCCTCACATCTGCACAGATCTTCATCCTCTAAATAAATGCATCTTGGCAGAAAGCACATTTTCTTTTGAACACTTCTGACCCAGATATAAACTAAATTAGATGTTTGAGGTTTGAGGTGGTTTCAAAGATCTGTCACTCACCTGAGCTGAGTTTCTTCATCGTCGTCATCTTCCTCTTCTTGTAGCTCTCTTTACTGCTTCCTCTCCTTTTCTTTATCCTCGAACTCAAAAGGACATGAAAGCCAAACGATATCTTCCTTGGGCACTTTGGGACATCCTACGACTTCAGAGCCAACTGGAAGTCTTGAAAATGTCAAACACCTGATTGGCTGAAAGAGGCTGGGCATGTTTTCATCGTCCTGGATCTGACTGGCGCTACCCGTGGACAGAAGAGGATGAACGAAGCTACATGCTATCATTAGCTGTGCTATGCTATGCTAAAGAAGGAGAAACTGTTCTCTTCAGACTTTAGGACACTTTGGGAGATCCTGTTCACTGTTCGGTCTCCAGCACAGACCGAGGTCCAGTTCCAGCACGTTTTAGCCTAGTTTAGTTTCATCCAGGAATCGGCCTTGTCTCAGAATCGACTGCATTTTTACTCTGTATCGTCTCACGCCCAGTCAGGACCACGACTGTGAGGATATCACTTTATTTGTTCCAAAAGCAGTTCGTAAAGACTTATACTCAGCGCTTCACTAAAAGAGTTTTATATGACGTTAACTACCTATGAACGCTGTATACTGTCTGGTCTTAATCTTGTCTTGGTCCCAACCCCTCAAAGTATTGGTCTTATCTAGGTCTTGACACAGGTCAGACTGGTCTTGGTCTCAGTTCAGTTGGTCTTGACTACAACACTGGTCGACACTGCAGTTAGGACTGATCTCAAACCAACCCAACAAAGTACGATGTCAAGACATCTGAGATGTTACTGTACGAGCGGTCATCCATGCAAGTTCTTTGTTCAACCAGTAGCTTGAATGCTAACTGCTGCTAGCACACTGCTAGCACAATAAGCAGGACGGGCCGTGCAGATCAAACAGCAACACTAGACGTTGAACTTGCAGGTTCGTTGTGGAAATCAGACAATTTCCACCTATAAGAAGAGCTCTTATTGGCTATGAGAAGGTCAACGACCTTGTGGTTAAGTGTTGGTGGAGCTCCTGGTGGTCAACCCTCAGGAGTCTTTTCCTTTATTTATGTTTTAGTTATTCAGAGTTATGGATCCTGATCTATATTCAGCACTTTCATCCCTTTCAGGTCTCAGTAATCCCTTTTTTATTTGACGACTGGATCCAATTTGAATGGCAGCGTGATGTTCCGGTCTCCAGTTCAAACCGAGCCGCACCTTAATTCACCTGACAAAAGGCGAACAAAGAGCTGAGCTCTCCCCGGGCCTCTTTATCTTTCTTACTTTTAATTGGGCCACTCGATCAAAGAGAGATGTCTTTGCCAATGAAACACACTGTGTCATTTTAATTTTCTCTCATTAGCTTTTAAATTACTGAGCAGTCCTCCGACGGGAGAGCAGTCATTTTTTAAAGATGGAGAAAACACTGAAGAGAAGTGAAGACTCTGCAGAGCTGCTGATGCTTCTCACCTTTTGACCTCTCATGTGGGGAACGTGAAAGATGAGCATCTGAAATGAAAATGGGGGATTATGTTGAGCGGTCGCTCTTTGGGCTTTGAGCTTTTCATGGGCAGAAAATGGAGCGAGCAGGAAGAATCTCTTTGACCTGGTTAAAGACACTTGAAACTTGAGAACATTACATACCGTACGACTAGTCAGATGTATTTTGGTAATTCTCCAACAGTGTATTCAGTCCATAAAAGCAACATTACACCCAGTTTTAGCTTGAACACATCCTGAAATATGATCCAAATGGTTTAAAAACCTCTGTTGTGTTATGATATGCGTCACCTCTTCCTGTATCTGTGAGTTTGCTGGAAGCGTCAGTGTATTAATGTTGTTTACATTGTTGGCGTTCAGATGAATAACTGGGAGCTGATTTGCAGTCGCACAAATGTTTGCTGTTCTTGTTTCTGTCCTGCAGCTGTGTTGACTCTCTCTTCTTTAGTACTGATGGTCCGTGTCATGCTGAGCACATGAGCGCTGTGTAGTCTCATCATGCGGTTTCCATAAAATCTTCAAACAAACATTTCTTTTAGAGAATTTCTTCATAATAATTAGCTTTTAAAAAAAAAACTTTTCAAAGTCAGTGTGTGATCGTTTTACACCTGGTCGCTCAAACAAGCCATCTGTGAGGACCTGTCACCTGTCAGTCAAAGCATCCACGCTCTTAATCCTGCATAACTTTAAGCCTTAATATAACCTGAACAGGTGAGTTGTATATAAAGTCACCCTCAGTACAGTTGTCATGAACGGGGAAATTAGCTACAGAGACCAAAACTGTTTTTTGTACCAGGCTGTAAACATGTTTATTTCTGCTGTGAAGTTGGACATTTGAACATGGGGACTTATGGAGGCTGACTCACTTCTGGAGCCAGCCTCAAGTGGACGTTAGAGGAACTGCAGTTTTTTTTTTTTTTTTTGCATTGGCTTCATTTCTCAGCCACGCAGGTTGCTGCTTGATGCAGACTAGTAGTCACCAAGAAGGGCCTTCAGATACTTCAGGCTGCCCCTCTGCACTTCCAACATTCACTGTTTGTCTCCTGAAGCGTCTCTCATGACCAGAGACGTTCAAAGCGTCCCTTTACTGCACCGTTGGTCCTTTGATGTTGAAACAGACGATCTAACTGGAGGTGTCCTTCAAACAGGTGAACAAGAACCAGAACAAACAGACATCACAGAGTAAACATGTGGACTGTGGACTGTGTGTGTGTGTTGTTAGAGTGTGTTTTGTGTGTGTGTGTGTGTGTGTGAAGCTTTACCTTTCACAAACTGGCTGTCGGCCATTTTGGCTCCACAAAGGCAGGTGGGAGAATCAGACGCTGGAGGCTTTAATGTGACTTTCTGTTGTCCTCCATGAGTCAAGAGGCAGCGGGGTGATCATAAAAAACAGGTTCAGGTTCAGCTGGTTCTTCATCCTGGTCAGGTGATGAGATGATTGGAAGCAGGTGAGAGGGAACCTGAAGCCACGCCCAGCAGCACACAGGCAGTGTGAAGCTTTAGATCAGTGTTTGTCAAACTTATCACACCGTTAACACCTCAGAAAATATCACGCCCTGTCCTTACTTCACTCAGGTGGCAGGTTTATTCATGAGACAATAAGAAGATTCTTCATTGTTGACTGTTGTTGAATCCTGAACAGAACCGGTTCAAGAACTCGCTTCAAGTTCCTCCACAGTCGTCTGTAAAGCCCCCGAACGGCAGCATTTATGTGGACGTGAACAAGAGCCAAATATGAGGAAGGGATACCGCCCTGTGATATTTCATGTTTGGAGCCACAGTTGAAGTGTTTTTGAAGCGTTGACTTCACCTCCACTTCCTATCTCATCTTCCTAACGAATCACGAAAGCATGCGTGTGCTACGTGCATCATGTGACCACGTATCAGGCCGGTACTGAGACGAAATGTTACAGGAAATCTCAAATTTATTTCAGATTCCTTCGCCTCTAGACGGAGATCGCGTCAGACGTCACGGCAGTTTGAGAGTCAGTAGATGTAACGAACTCTTTGTGCTCACAGGTTGTCTCGCATATAAACACACACGAGTTGTTGGCCTGACGTCTTCACAGTGTGTGTCCTGAAGATGTTGATGAAGAACGTAGATTGTTATTTCTTCATTTAAGTCATAAACTTTCATCTCGACTTCTCTCCATCTTCATACATCTGCAGCCTCCGACAGTCAGGAAGGGGGAAATCGAACAATTGATTGAACTCAGTGAACTAGACACATAGCAAGATCCTGTTGCTAAGCAACTTGAGGCTGGCTCCAGCAGTGAGTCAGTCTCCATAAGTCCCCATGTTAATGTCCAACTTCACAGCAGAAATAAACAGCCTGGTACAAAAACAGTTTTGGTCTCTGTAGCTAATTTCCCCGTTCATGACAACTGTACTGAGGGTGAATTTATATACAACTCACCTGTTCAGATTATATTAAGGCTTAAGGATTAAGAGAGTGGATGCTTTGATTGACAGGTGGGTGTCGTTACAGGTGGCTTGTTCAAGCAACCAGGCTTAATTTGGTCCACCGATGATCCACGTCTTTGTGGATTTTTAGATTAGCCGGGAGGCGGAAGAGGCAGGACGCCACCATGTCACGGATACACAATCCATTCTCGATACTGTCCTCGTTTGAAGAGAGACAATAAAGCTACCTGATAAAAGCAGCAGATCCTTCCCCAAAAAACAGAAGAAGAAGAGCTCGACTCAGCAGAGACGAGGCCCCGGGGCCCCTCGGCTTCGACGCCCCAGTGCGTGGGTGTTGAATCTTTCCTCCAAAAGAGGCTGAGGATGTGTCAGCGTCTCCTCCGAGCTCACAATTTAAGTCAAAAAAACAAGCTTTAACCTCTTCTTCTCTGCCTGCAATTTGTCTGCCGGTCGCTTCACACCAAACAGCCATCATCAAGCTCTCAGAGTAACCCAGCATCAGAGAGCTCTCCTCCGGCATCGACCTACTTTTTTCCCTCCTCTTCCACGGCTCGTGTCCTGCTGGTTTGATTGACTGGTCATGAGCCCGGTTGTTCAGGTTGTCAGCAGTTTGCCAATTAAACCAAAGAGACAAAGAGACAGAAGTGGAGCAGGTAAATTAGAGCCATTAAGACGCTTTTACCTCAGCGAGGTCACTAAGAAACAACCTTAACTGTCAAATCAAACGCCTGTTTTACACATTTTAAAAGTCTTAGTCCAAAGAGCTGCAACTGGCTGAGAATCATTGAAACTAATAAATGTTAAAATATCATCCCTGTTATGTCTTTAAATGACATGTTTTTGTCCCATCTGTCCTCTGTTCTCCAGTATCTGTCCAACACTGACACAAAGTCAAGTCAAATCACTGCTAACATTAGCTACATTACTTCAGGGAAAGATTGCTAAGTAGTGAACCGCAAACTGTGGTTAGCCCATGTAGCTCGTGTAGCTAACTGAATTTATGATCGACAGAAAGCTTTAGCCTAACCATGCTAAAGCAGCTAATTAACTGCTGCTAACAGAATACTGCAACAGAACCAGGCTCAGCAGTCGGACCGGACCGGACCGGGTTTGAGCACAGCCTCTGAGAACAACAGGGAATAGCGTTACCTACCGAGGTGATTTACAGACTTAATGTAGAGGTGAAGCTAATATAACAAAGCTAATACAGGTAGCACTGAGGATTCAGTTAGTTTGGAGCTAGTGCAGTTAGCTAACAGCTAACATAAGTTAAAGTTGTGAACCTCGCTAGTTTTGGGGAAAGGCTAACATAGCTAACTGATATAAGCTAATGTTGTAGATTTTTCTAGTTTTGAGCTATAGCTAATGTAGCTAACTGCTAACATGAGCTATTGTAAGTAGCTTGGCTGTAAGCTAACATTAGCTAATGTTATGACCTTAAATACAATAGTTTTTTTCCTGCTAACGTTAGCTACTACTGTCCCGTAGTTAGTATTTTAAATTTAAGTTAATTTTCTCCATGTTTACGAGCATCATGAGGTCTTGAGACATATTTTTTTTATACTTGATGAATGTGCAGTTCAGGTCGACTTAAAATGAATTATTTAACATAAAAAGATAAACAATAAAGGCGTAATATGGATTAGCGCAGATTAAAGGAGTATCATCGTATTCTTTCCCACAGAGCTCATCGCCTGTAATTGACTGTCTGATATTCATGGCGGGTCAGCAGCAGAAAACCCTGATTGATCCGCTCGATGGAGCAGTGGAAAGATAATCAGAGGATGTTTAAGTAAAAATCAATATTGTTTAGGTTCATTTACTGATGTGTGTTTCCTGCTGATGGATGGACGGACCTTCCACCACGAGGTCACAAGTTAAATCCCCGCCATGCCTTTTCCCGTCGCTGCGTGTGTTCGATTTAAAGAACGTTACCAGCGATATATAAAAGCCGTGATACGAACACGATGTTGTCATGTTCTTCCTGCAGCTGTAGAATATTTCTGCCAACGTCTCCACAAACCGTGCGGCGCGCTCTCTCCGCGAATCTGTCCGCATACATTCGGTTCTGCTCGGAGTCAAACTGTGTGTGGAGCCGGCGAGCAGGTGGCTGATTGTCAAACAGATGAAGGCGGCAGGCTGCATGGCGGTGAAGTGGGAAGAACGGCTTCTGGAGCAAACAATTAAGGAGTCGGCGTGTACATAATAAAGCAAACACTTTGTGTTTAAATCCCACTGAGGCATCAATCCTCTGCAAATCCCCTCCGAGCTCCACCGATGGCAGCGTTTACGTGGACGGGAATGAAAGCAAAACCTTGGAGTGAGAATAAGGCAGAGAGTTTAAATAGAATATTAATGTAGCTGCAGCTCAAAGTGTCCAATTTCTATTTTTTTTTACTCTAACAAGATGCAGAAAAAACCTACGCAGATTATTTTTGTTTCCATCTGGTTGGTACCAAAGAAACACAATTTAATTGCCCGGCTGCTTATTTTTATTTTCAGTATGACACAACAGTTAGTCTGGGCCAAGTGTTGTAAAGAGTCTACGAGTGCTGATATAGAGAATAACAGCACTGAGACTGTATTGCTTAACAGCTGTTCCAATATAATAATAATAATAATAATAGTAATAATAATGGTAATGACAGTTACCTAGTGTTTCTGTAGCGTTGACAGAACGTTCCAAAACAAACATATTGTAAGTTTGAAGTAAACTAAAGCTCCCTGCGCTGTCCCTTTAAGAAATATGACACCTGAACAATTAATTACGTGTCCGTAATTATGTTAGACCAACATTATTTTAGTGTTAGACCAGTCCAGTTGTTGGACTATTTGTGTTTTTGGAGTCAAATAAACGATTAAATAAACAAATAAATCATAATCTGTCGTCACTTATTGTTGAACTGTTGTATAAAAGCAATATCACACGAGCTGTGCTGATATTCAGTATAACGGCACTCCCTCTCGTGTAATATTGCTTTAGTGAAGTATACATGAAAATTCAATGCAATTCTACTGGTTGCTATGGTTATGTTGTTTCTATAGTTACTGTGCACGTGTTGCAGCAAAAGTTATCAAGACCGAGTGAGGGTAGATAACATGCTATACACGGTAAACCACGTCTGTTCACGTTACAGAGGAAAGCCACATGAAATCAGGAGCTTTAGGTCAGTTTGATTCCTCCCAGCTCCACTTTCAAAGATGGATTAAAGACATACATGCGATCTGTAAAATGAGATTAATGTTGTGGCCTACAACCTAGATCTGTTTCCCTGCAGTAAATCTGGCCTGTGTGTTATACGCTCGCTCTCATATACGCCCCGTTCATCGATGCAGATCAGCCACGTGATACGTGTACGGCAGGTCGCCGGCCCCTCTATCGCCTGTTCCAAGATTTACGGTGCAGATGTTTTGTTTTCGGCCTCGGTGTCACGTTCTGCTGTCCCATCCGTCACATTTCTGACAGCGTTTATGGGGCAGCAGGTAGCCGAGCTGCAGCATGTGACGCCAGCCATTTTAATTATGTGGCCCAATAAATCTGCTCTTGAGGAAATGTCAGTGAACAAAAGATGTGGAGGGCTGCAGGGTGTGAAGCTGAAGAGCTGAAAAACAGGAGTCCTCTGATGCAGGGATGACTCAGTACTCGACTCGTTTGGCCTGTTTGAACTCGCAAACGAGTCCAAACCGTCTCTGTTAGGTACTGAAACAAGGCAAATGCTTTCTAACAAGTGAGTCTGCAAATCCTCAATGCAGACTATACTATAAAGGCAAGAACAAGTGAATTCAATCCAGTTAAAAGCTTATTTCTTGGTCAGCTGAGTTTCGTGAGGTGCCGAGATCTTGGCGTTTGACCTGGCTTTGGTTGCAACAATCTGTGTGGAGGCGGGACACAGTCATCTCATGATGATTTAGCATATAGCATTTAGGGTTATATATCTGTTAGGTAGTTTTTTTTTCAGCGTCATTCTCACATATCCTCCTATACTGAATGCCCAGAAACTTTGGCACAAGGAATAAATGGCTCAGAGAGTTTGACTGTCTCTTATCAAAGGACCAAGATAAGAAGATCAACATCAGTCTCATATCTGTACGGTCAGTATGGAGCCAGAGCTGAAGGCTTGAAGTCAACATGAAACAGGAAGTAGAGTTCTGCTTACTTCCTATGTCGAGTCCCCGTCTGTTTTGGTTCTGACCTGAATCCAGGCCGGTGAAGACCACTGGAGCAAACTGAAGCTCTTCCTGCTCTTCGTGACCTCGAGCTGCTGCAATTCTGCTAAAAGCCTCCAAATCCTGCCATCATTAGCAAAGCTCCAAGCTCTTCTCTGATTGTTTTTGTGTCCAGAAATGGAAGAGATTTATTTCATATCATATTATATCTCTATTTTTGGACAAGTAGTCCGCGAGTTTACTTTGTAATATCCCCCCAAAAAACTGGAGGAACCAGGCTGTAAGATGGTTTCACTTTCTAAACGGATGCATCTAATAAATGCATGTTATATGACCTCTGTATAGTGGAAAATAGTCTTTCCTAAATCAGTTAGAGCAGGGGTGTCCAAACTGTTCCACAAAGGGCCGGTGTGGCTGCAGGTTTTTGTTCCAACCAACCAAAAGCACACAGTTTGACCAATCATCTCTCTGAAGACTGAGATCAGTTGATTAAATGAGTCAAGTCTGGTGTGCTGCTGTTTGGTTGGAAGGAAAACCTGCAGCCACACCGGCCCTTTGTGGAACAGTTTGGACACCACTGAGTTAGAGCATATAAAACATGTCCTACTTCTGCTTCTCAAGCAGAATCTGAAACTTTGTTGGACTTGTGAGGCTTCAGCAGTCTGAATTACGCTTGTCTTCTGTAGGTTACCTGTGTTTTGTCAATACCCAACGCATCAGAAAAGTGTAAAAATATGCTTGGCTATGGTTGTGGTCATTGGAGTGAGGCACAAGCTGTTACCTGTGTAGACAGCTGTATTGACATTGAACGGATGACCAGGTTTGGACCCAAAAGCACAACTCAGAGACTAGGCAGAGGTTCAAACAGGCAGGAATCAGAGAGGCCAACCGCTAAGAAGCGAGCACATAAGACGATCTGGCAGAGATTAAATGGAAATATATACTGCAAGGCTGTTAGGGAAGTAGGTACAGGTGCGCAGGTGGATGGGGGAGGTCAGGTGATGGAGAATGGTGGGAATGCAGAGGTAACTGTAGGGCAGCGGGGAGTGTCAGGATCTGAAATGACAGGAGACAGAGTTAGTACATGGCAAAGGCAGACAGCAGATATAAGAATCAGGTTGAAGTATCTGTTCTGTCAGACACGTGAGAAAAACCTCGACTGTCCCTCTGCGACATCTCAGCATGTGTTCCCCAGGTAAGTGATGCACCCGGCTATCCACATGATGCAAAAGACCAGGCCACCTTCTTCCATTGCTGCGTGGTCCAGTTCTGAAGCTCATGTGCCCATTGTTGGCGCATTTGGCAGTGGACGGAGGTCAGCATGGACACCATGACTGGTCTCAAACACAACAAACCATGATGCACTGTGTTCTGACACCTTTCTATCAGAACCAGCATTAACTGTTTCACCGGTTTGAGCTGCAGTAGCTCTTCTTGTTGGATCAGACCACACGGCCATGGCCATACATGATCTTGGACAACTTTTGATAGGTACTGACCCCCTGCAGACCGGGAACACCCCACAAGAGCTGCATATTTTGGGTTGTTCTGACAGTCATCTAGCCATCACAGTATGGTTCTTGTTAAAGTCGCTCAAATCCAGACGCCTGTCCATTTTTTTGCTTATAACACGTCAACTTTGAGGACAAACCGTTCCTCAGCCAAATTCTCCTATCATAGCTGTCCTAGTCAATGTTTCAAACCCTACTGGAAGTGTTGCGGTCGGGTCCAGAAGCAGATAAACCAGGGTACCAATCAAAAATAACCAAATCTGAGCAAGTTAACAAAGTCTGGCAGGCAAAACGCTTCTGCAACGCTCCTGGTGGGGTTTGAAGTCGCATGGAGAACAGACCGAAACAGCGGCATGGACGTGACGGAGACGTACCCGATGGGGTTTTGGCTTAAGACATTTCTAACACTACTGTTGCACACTGTTGACACTCACATAGATAGAAATCAGTGCACAGACTGAACAAGAAAGTCGTGGAAGGGCTCATTTTATAAGTTACATTACAACCTGTTCACTAACCTGTCAATAAAAAGCCATTCCATTCTTCACAGTCATTCCATTGTGCTTCCTGCCTGAGCGAATGTGCACATTAACAACCAATCTGTGTGAGCATGAAGTGACGCTTTGCTTTTATAGCATCACTTTTGTGTTTTAGAGTCAAACTCCATCACTGCAAATTGCAGGTTTGCACTCTGAACATTGTGCAAACAGCTTTCACTCAGTGGGAATAGTTTTCTCTGTTGCACAGCTGTGCCAGGCTCTGCTTTATTACAATTAACTGTCTGACGGCGTGATGTACATGTCTGCTCAGTACGTTGAAAATATGCAGATTACAGAAAGCGGCTCTAACACTGCTAAACTGAGGTTTAGTCCACGTAGATGAATGTATGATCCAATATGGCGTCCTCTGAAGGCCATCTGTTTTGTCATTATTACAGCCTGAATCAACTTCCTCTTGAAAACTGTTTGAGATGTCTGTGTTCGAACTTTTGCAATTTGTTCACCGTGATTCAATTCAGCCGTCTAGGAGGGCAAGAGGAAAGATTCTGCCCCTCCACCCGCCTCCTGTGGTGTCAGACTTTTTCATTTCACTGATTTAGAGCCACTTGTATCCATGGGAGACGGCGGACTGCGCCGCAGCCACCCGCCACCGCCACCGCCACCTCCGCCTCATTAAGACTGCTGGCAGGTCTGATCAAAGGACAGAGTATTGTTATCCAGCAGACTTATTCAGCTGTTGCCCGAGATTTAACCTCAGCAGACCTTCACTGTCACTGCAGGCTGAACGCCGACACACTGCACCTGTGCATGATACCACAACGCTGTCGGATATCAGACAGTATCATATCACTCATAGCATGTCTGAAACATGTTTTCCCACAGCTGAAATCAATATATGATGTTATAAACACTTGCAAATATATTTATTGTACATTACACAGAAATCAGAGTTTGTTGTGATTTGTTGCCTGTGTAATCCCACTGTGGTAACTATGTTCAGCTGTACTCGAGTATTTGTTCTGATTATGTTACTTAAGATCAATGACAACTTTGCTAACCGCCAAACATCAACCAGGTCACCAACAGCAGACATAGCAGCAGCTAATATTACTGACTAGTCCAACAGCAGTCAGCCCAGCTCGGCGTCTGTCTTTCAGCCTTTTATTTCACCAAGTGTGTATGTATTGCCTGGCTCTGGTTCTGGCACGACACTGGCCCTACGCCCCAGGCCTGAAAACCTCCTCTTCCTCCTGGCGGTCTAAAACACCTGTGGGTACAAACACTACTGCTAACAAACTGAGCTAACATAAGCTAATGGCAGCTACAGTTGGCAGCAGTTTACTGACCAACACTTCAGCTGCAGAGATTGTTCACCAGTTGAGCAGCTGAAAAACAAGCAGTCACTCCGGAGAGCTGCCTCGGTGGATAATTAATTCATCGTATGCGTGTCAGTCAGGAATCTTGTTCTCCTCAACACAATTATTCCACAACTTTAATAACAAGGTCACTGAAACATCCGTGACGGAGAGCTTTGTACATTCACAGAGAGCAGCTGAATGTGCTGAGTGTGACTGTGATGGCTAAATGAAATGAATGTAAACAGATTGTTCTCTGTGACATTGACGCTAACTGAATGTAGCCCATTTACATATTAGCATTACATTAAACACATTTGATATGGAGAATATTGGACATATACATAACATCAAGGAGGTGTTGGTCAGTTATCAAATCAAAAGTTTGATTATTTCGGCAAATAAGCATCTATGTGAAGAAAAGACAATTATATTTTCATAAAAGGTTATGGTTGGTTAGCCTAGCTTAGCATAAAGAAATGTAGCAAGGCAAAACAGATAGCCTGGCTCTGTTCAAAGTTGTCCTTTGTGCTGAACTTAACAACTATGAAACAATGAGAAAATGATTGATTTGATCTGATTCTCTGGCTTTATCGGTACCGGCGCTGACTCACTCTCATTCTCTGTGTATGTCGCTCAACCACTGCTCTTCCTCTCTCAAACCATCGGACATAAACCAGAGTTTGCAATGACTGTGTGCAGCTTCCTGAAGTCTTGTTGTCATAGAGAGGTTGCTTAAATTTGGTACCGTTGTGCCAGTATGAAGTACAAAACCAAGAGCTGTGCCCACCGATGGCAACTGGAGCAACATGCCATGTTGATCCTAAAACGGACTGTCCATTTCCACAACATAGATGTAAGAAGCGTGGATAAAGATGAAGCTCCTTGTTGCCTTTGTAATATGCAACTGTTGTGCAGTAATGTTAGCTTACTGCCCATTGTTCTCACGGCTCATTATTCCGAAACCCCAACAGTCTGTCAACAGGCTGAAAACCCATTTGTCCGACAGCACGTCACCTTCGGAAACAAAAGCCCACTGCTCTGCATATTGTCCTAAAATACACACTCTCCCTGGAGTTTTTTTGCCTTAAAAGCCTTGAATCAGGTGACCTATGTTGTCACGGTAACAATAGTCAGATGACCCTCGTCAAGGTTACAATGATGAACGCATGGTTAATGTGAAATGGTCACATTTTGGTTAGGATTTAGACATCAAAGCTACTCTGTTACGTTATGAATTGAGCATGGTTTGGGTTAAAATAAGTATATTAGTGTATTTTCGGAATAATGGGTCTTTGGAGCAATGGGCAGTTTAGTTTTTGGAGTAAGAAATGGGGTTTCGGTCCATTGGAACATTCTTTGGGACTATTGGGGTTTTAGAGTAATGGGCCGTTGGAACAATGGCATGGCACCACAGAGGATCATGGAGGAACATCAGTTGTACAGTGTAGTCTAGGATTTGTCTACATGGGTTGCAATCAAAATAATCTGAACAAATTACGATTTCAACATGCAGTGTGTTTTCTGAAAGGTATACTTTATATTCATTGTTGATGCTCGCCATCATCAGTTGTTTCCATGTATGATAGCTTCTCTTTCCGGTCAACAGAACGATTGTGTTCATTGACGAAGAGGAAGACCCCAACCGAAGAATAATTGTGATGTTCAACTTCCTCTCATTGTTTTACTGTCTCTAATTAAAGATGTGACATTTGAAGCAGAGCCTGGGGCTGCCAGAGACTCTCCTTCTCTATCTCCTCTTCGCCTTCATTGCCCCTTCTTCCTCCATGTGGCCGCCAACACCAACAGTGCGTATCAATCACTGTCCCCAGCCTGCGAGCTTCCCTTGGGTCTTTGGTGGCAGCCCGACGGTGAATGTCAGATGGTCCGGTAATGAGTTGTTATTGTGCCAGTCGATGTATATGCGCCTCCGTGATGATCTCAGGTCACCGCGAGGATAATGTATCATTGATTGCATGATCAATGACTCAAAGGAGGGCCCGAGGGGTCGTTGTTGGTGTGAAGCCCGCTGTTGGGTTTGTAATGCCTTCACAGCCTCTGGCGTGCATACCAAGCGTGACATTGGCCCTTCTTCTTCTTCATCGCGGGCAATTGGGCGAGGAGGTATATTCGTGTCCTTCCTTTAAATGTTCTTTCATCCCAACTAATGCATCTGAAATGACAACTTCCCATGTGTTTCTCCTTGTCAAAGAGCCGTGATGTGAGCTACTGTATCTTTCATACTTCCTTCAGCCTTGCATCAAGTTATTTAGCTTCTTTGGCTCCAGCTCGAGCTACTTGTGGAGCTCTGAAAACCAAAACGTAGCTGTAGCGACTTTGAGAGTTCATTTTTAAGACGTGAAGGACTGGAAGATATTTACATTTTATTGGTCCTATTTTTCCTGCAGCTCAGATGTGAGATATGAATTTCTCTGCAGGATGCATCTGATCGATGTTGCGTCACAGCAGGAGCTGACACTCAACTCCTCACCGGAAATTGAAAAATCTGCAGTGGGAAAATATTAGCGCTCTGTTTTATTTGATAAACGGCTGTGTCGACATAACTCAGCTGCACGTCGTCTCCTCTCCACACAGTCTTTTTTTTTTATCAACTTCACTAATTTGTTGATTTTCTGTGTCTGGCTCATGTTGACCTTTCTGTCATTTGTTGGCATGAAAAATGCAGCCATGGCTGAACTTTTGAGCTCCATCAAACAAACAGCTAAACAAGTAAGTTTGCTTCAGTTTTACAACTAAAAAATATCACCACATTATACAGCAGCAAGAGTTGATGAAATTCCCCAAAACTGAAGAAACCTTTACTGAAATAAGCCTCTATAAATGTGGCAGCTTGGTCAGTGGCCCCCACAGACTGTCCAAAACCTGGACGTAAGTAAAAATTTTGGCAACATTTGTGTCTGTTGACGAAAATACAGAAACTTAGAGTGATGTGTTCTTCAGCTCTCCTCATGGTGTGTTTGTATGCTTCAGTAAGAGTTTAGGGCACGTACATATGTGCGGTGTGCGTTCAGAAACCTGCTCAGACGGGTTGAGTCGACACAACAACAGTTCATCAGCTGCACAGGTGACCTTCCTGTTCAGTCACTTCTTCTGTCCTTTAAATGGAGTATCAGTGGGGGGGCTGGGAGGCGTTCAGGTGTGCCCCGTCTTCGGTGTGGCTACTGACCTGTGACCAGTGTCAGTAAACACATCATCCTCAATCAGCCCTGCTGTGCCCTCGCTCAGGTCAGCCAGAATATTCTCTCAGCTTCACTCGACAGCGACACAAGTCTCAGACAGAGCGGCACCGTTCACAATGAAACACTGAACAGTGAAGTCATCAGTAAAGATGATGCAGTCGCCCTTTAGACCATTTAGTAAGAAGCAAAAAAACACTGCAGAGTTCAAGTGTTTCGCTCACGTCGCATCACGTAATCACAATCAGTGAACAGAGGCACTTACCTGGCTCTCACTGCAAAGATGGAGGCTGTTTTCTGGGGGACAGTTCACTGAAAAGTTGGTTTAAAGAGCCACAAATGTCACAACAAGAGGACGTTGTGTTTTTTTTTTTTTTATAATGAAAACAACTTGTGATTGTCAATTTAATTTTTTTGTTGACTGAGGAGGAAAAATCTGATATTTCCGATCCAACGCTCAGCTTAAGTCCTCTTCTTGGCCATACTAACAATTTTCCCAGGAAATTAAAAAATTCATAGAAGGAAGAGTCAGACAGTCTGACAGTGGTCTGTGGAAAAAACACTTTTTGGGCCTGCAATACTTGTCAAAATTGGTCTTCCCTGTTATTGAGGTCTCAAATTTGGCAAGTCCTTTGCTAGAAAGGTACATTAGTGCCACTCCACAATTCGGTCTGTGGGAACATTGGTTTTAAGTGTTGATATTGCTTCAAGCAAATGGGATGATGAGAATATCTTTGACATTGCAACTTGCTGCTGAACCTTTGCTTCTCATAAAAGTTCGAACGGCTAATCGTCGTTCAAGGTCAGTTAACGCTGCCATGTGAATGAACTCTCTCTCTGGTTTCACCTTGACTTCTTGCTCGAGAAGCCAACAACGGCAAAGAACTGAACTGTTGAGAAAAGGAAGACAAGACAGGAACCAGCTGAAATGTTTGCTCTGATCGATGATGACTCGTCTCAGGTCTTTGTCAGAGAGATGAATGGCTCGGCACTCATCCTCTCTCTTCATTCTGCTCGACATCTGTGTGTCCTGTCAGCACTTACTTCTACCTTCCTCGTGTCTCTTTCTTTACCTGTAAGTTATGTGGCTGATTCAGGAAGGATGGAGCGGTCAGCACTTTGAAGAAAAACACTTTAGTGTGAGGTAGATGAGGCGACGTCACAGCCAAGTATTCAGAGTTTCTACAACAGTAGGGAAGAGAGGAAACTCAAGAGAAGTGTACACTTACAGAAGCAGCAAGCGATGATGTCTTTTGTGTTTGATGTTTACAAGGTTAACAGTGTATTGTTGTCGAAGGTACGATGAATTTTCTGGTTTCCATGAGGGTGGGCGGGTGTCGGGGTCGGACTGGAAGCTACACACAGGTCATTCAACTTAACTCAACTGTTCTGCAACAACAAAGTGTCTGATTAACACCTTTCACAAGACAATTAAAGACAATTTCATTTTACTGCATGAAGGCAATAATATATAATAGACAAACACTCCTCCTCCATCTTGGTTCTCTGGTATTGTTTCATCCAAACATACGGAGCAGCAGTGACTCATCTCTGCACACACGACAACAGATGACCTCACCGCTCAGCATTAACCAGCAGTCGTGTGCCTTTGTGGTTATTCACTAAAAGTGAACATGAAATTGAATAATCAGCCAGGAAAAACACAACTAAATGAGCACTGAGCATGCTGGGATACATTACAGAGTTTAATATAGATCTGGTCAGTCCTCCCTGCCGACTCTTCGGTGAACTCTCCCCCAGAAAACAGCCTCTGTCTGGGCAGAGAGAGCAGAGTAAGTCCCCCTGTTTACTGATGGTGAGGATGAACTCACAATGTCTGAACGCAAAAATGAATAAAATGTACACACACACATAAAAGGTGTTTGAGGAGGTGCTGATGAGGATGAGGAGTTTATTCTGGGCACGACGTCATGGTGGTGGGGGTGGTGGAGGTCTGAAAAGTAACTGGGGTGTGAAACAGAATTACAGGATCAGTTCTGCTAATGCATCAATCAGAATAAATGACTGCGGCGTTCTGTTCAGGTCCGTTGACGAGTTTACGGCTGACAAATAAAAAATGAGCTTTTATTGTGAAAACGTCAACTGACTGAATAAATTGTTGGTTTTTAAAATAGACTTGGATACCACAGGCCTGATCTTCTGGGGAATAAGAACTTCATTAAAGTTCTCCATCAAACTGAGACTGTAGGGTTGTCCGAGGTGTACCAGGCCTCCGCATGAATCAGCGAGTGCCACAGTTGGTCTTCAGTTCTTCAGGGCATGATGAGAAACGTCTGGTTCTGCCACGATCTTAGAGCTGATTGGTCCAGACAGTGTAATTAACAATAGAAACTTTCCGTCGTTTGGTTGCAACATCATAAAAACATCTGAGAAGTCATGGTTGGAAACTGGGTTCAAAAAAGGACCTGGCAGGTGATTGGTGAACAGATCAATGAACCATATAACAAAGTCCATCCATACATTATGTGTAACCGCTTATCCTAATCAGGGTCACGGTGGGGCCGGAGCCTATCCCAGCTGACTTAGGCCAAAGGTTGGGTACACCCTGGACAAGCCACCAGCTTACTGCAGGGCCAATCGAGACAAACGGATCTACACACCTCTGAACTTAATCATGTGATAGAAGAAATACTTTTCATGTTGTTGTATAAATATCCAGTTTTCTGGTCGAGTAAACTCGCTGTGATTTCTCGGGTATTAAAGGTGGTATTTGTTGGTATTAAAGGTGGTATTTGTTGATGTCAGATGTTCGAGCATGTTATTTATTCTATCTCCTGAACTTTTCTCCTCTAACACTTCATCTGCTTTCTCAGGTCTTCGGGGAAGCTGTTTAACAGACAGAGAGCATTGTAATTAAAGGACGCCTCACCTCATATACATTTATATATATACTGTATATCTGTATGTATTTTACAATAAAAGACAAGGAGAGAGAATCAATGTTGTCCCTTCAACTACTGAAGTGTTTTAGTGTGAAAGAGATGTGCAACACAAACATGAACTTTTCAAAGTTAATCAAACCTTTACCTCATGAAATATTGAAATATTTGAAAATATCTTTGAAGTTTATGAACTCTTTAAGGTAAGAGCGTGTCTCTGTGACAGTTTGCTCTTCACAGATGTGATGTCTGTCCCTGATGGATGCTGCAGTCTGTGTGTTATTTGGACAAAGATACCAGGTCACTGTCTATTTCTGAACACGGCATCAGAACTGGGTGTCTAGACAGTCCACCGACCCGACTCCTTCTCTTCTGTTCCTGGAACATAAATATTACCTTCAGATTTGGAGAGAAACTTGGTTTCTAATTCAGACCTGTGAGTCTTCAAACGAGCTGAGAGTCTCCAGAGATGTGTTGAACCTTTACTACCCTGCAGCACTGCACTGTACTCGCTGAAAGAAAAAGAGAACATCAGATTTAGATTTAGATGTTGTCCATTTTAAATGACAAACTACACAGCAGTGAATAAATGACACCGGATAGGCATATTGTAGAGGTTTCAGTTTCAACATATATAAATAAATACAACATAAAAACAGCCCAAATTTGGTGGAAGGGAGCCACAGAAGAAGAACTTTTGGAGTAGATTTTATACTTTTGTTTACTCTGATGTAACACTGGATCTCCCAAACCCATATTGTGACTAACACTTAACATCTGTGTAAAGTCAGAATAAATGTTCTGAGTTTGTCAGACCAAAGAAGAAAGTGTTATTAACCACCCAGCCAAATTTGAATGATTAAAAATATCAACAACTTTATGAAATCAGGTGTCAAAATCAGGTAAAAATGAATCCTCAGCTCCAGGACTGTGGGGGCGTGTCCTCTGAAGGCGCTGAAGCCACGCCCACTCGTGGGAGCAGTCAAGCGGCCGTTTTGAAGCGACTGAAACGTGTCAGATGAGTTCAGAAAACGACATGACTAACTTTGAAACACTCTGAGCTGAGATGAATTCATCTCTATCTCTCTGCTCAGGGTGGCCTCAGCGTGTCATCGAGCCACCCTTTAAGGACCGCCCACAAAATCCTGAGACTGAAAACTGGTGAAAAACTGTTTGAACCTCTAACTCCACATTTCAGTGATACATCGTTCAAAGTCTTTTCACGTGTTTTCAGAAACTATTGTCCAACATGTTTAATGTGTTTGGAAAGAAATCTCAGAATTGTCTTTAAATCCCAACAGGCTCGGCTCTGTGAAGCTGTTTTGGACGTTCTCCATGCGAGTCAGATGTTCAGAAGCATTTCACAGGAAATGAAGGCAGGCGATGAAGCAATGAGGCAGACAGATCACATTTTAATTCATTAAACTGATGATTAAATCTGAATTAGGACACAGTCGGCCGCTCTGCTCCACAGAATAAAGCAGAGCTCTGGTTTAAGAGAGGACGTGTTGGACAATTGAGACATGAACAACATGTATCTCTTCTTCTTCTTCTTCTTCTTCTTCTTCTTCTTCTTCTTCTTCTTCTTCTTCTTCTTCTTCTTCTTCTTCTTCTTCTTCCTGTCTGCGGTTTGACCGTGAAGTGAAGCAGTGATTAACATTCTGCAGTGACAGCTGCCACGGAAACCTGTCAATGACCACAGATGATATTTACAGGTGTGACCTTGGTGTGTGTAAATTTACTTAGCAGATGACACACTAAGTGTGTGTGTGTGCTGCGTAACAAGACAGCTCATCCCTACAACAAGTGTGTGTGGCTGAAGCCTGACACATTCATCATCAGCTTAATGCACCAACTTCATTTTTTAGAAATAAAAGAAACACGACCAAAAAGAGGTTTGGACGTTTAACCAACCTTAGTTTGCCTCATGCAGGAACATCCAGGCTGCTCTCTTCAAGTTTCATTAAGCTCTGTGTTTGTTTGTCACGTTATATAAATATCACAACACAACTTTGTTTAAAAAGTTTATTTCTGCTCAGTCAGTGACCGTGGAAACAGCTGTGCACCATTAAATCTTAAAGTCCGTGTAAAGGCAAGTCTGAGATTTCTTTGAAAACACATTAAATATGTTGGAAAATAGTTTCTGAAAACACGTGAAAAGACTTTGAACGATATATCACTGAAATGTGGAGTCAGAGGTTCAAACAGTTTTTCAGTCTCAGGATTTTGTGGGCGGTCCTTAAAGGGTGGCTCGATGACACGCTGAGGCCACCCTGAGCAGAGAGACAGAGATGAATTCATCTCAGCTCAGAGTGTTTCAGAGTTAGTCATGTCATTTTCTGACACGTTTGGCCGCTCGACCAGTCCTGGAGCTGAGGATCATTTTTACCTGATTTTGACACCTGATTTCATAAACTTGTTGATATTTTTAATCATTTAAATTTGTCCAGGTGGTTAATAACACTTTCTTCTTTGGTGTTAAATTTGGTGTGATTGTGTTTAATTTGATTTTCTTTAAGTCGTCTCTGATGGATTTCCGTCTGTTTATCTTTATTTTTGTTCAACACTTTTTTAAATTGGACTTCTGTTTTGCTTCTTTGAACTTTAACTAGTTTCAGACTCAAACAACATCCACCGCTCTTTCCATGACGTGTTTGTATTCACAGATCTGTTCATGCTGAAGAAAACTAACCTCTGGGTGGCGCTGCTGCACATTTAGACCCAGACATATTTAACAGTTAAACCAACAGCACACACAGTGTGTGTCCTCAGTTTGTTGCTGACTGTGTGTCTGACTCTCAGCTGCTCTGGCACTTTCGTTGGTCGTGCAGCGGCCGTTAATTATTGCAGCCGGTTCACAGTTTGGATAGCAGTGCTTTGCGCTCCGCGACATCCCAACTGTCAGCTTAATCATAGAGCGGGTCGACGACAACAAGCGACCACGGCGGGCTGGCTCTGCCTCGCCTTGACCAACACTGCAAGAAATATCGAAAAGTAAAGACAACGTTCTTCCTCATCTATTTCCTGCTCTGTTTCCGTGACTTTGAAAGTTTAATTGTGGCGTCTATGTTTACTGTTTAACACCACATCTTGTTTAATTACTCGTGAGAGCATTTCTGTTATTCCAAACAGCGATCACTGGATGGTTCCTCGCTTCAGGCTGCACAGAGAACATGCCTGGCGTGCAGCTCAACCGTGACACTTAAAAGTTTGATATCTGTTAGACGTTGTAACTGAGAGAGCCAATGTTGACATTAACCAGCACTGATTTAGTGACGTATGCTTGTGTGGGTTCACCTCCTGTGATGAACATATATTTAGGAGGCCCATGGGATCTTTAGGTGGAGATAGCAGGTCACCTGAGCTGAGAGGCTGATTAACACAGAGGATTCTGTGATCTGTTGGATGGCGAGCACTGAACTGCTCAGAAATCTCCCTCTTGTGAATATCTGTAGGAAAGCCATCTATCCTCTGAACGCCCTTTTGACCAAAGCTGCATGGGATTAGCATAAAGTTAGCATATCTGTAAAGAGGAGACCCATAGAGCCCATTTTCATCCAGATATCTTGAGGTCAGAGGTCAATGGACCCCCTTTGAAAAGGGCAATGTAAGCTTCATCATTAAAATTGAGCTTTCCCAATGAGTTAGCATGACACGTTGGTACCAATGGATGCGTTCAGTGATTCATTACAGTACTCCTCACTGGTGAAAGTAATTTTATTACTAGTAATCTATTACTGCTCAACACTGATTACAGATGTTTGTGTTTGTACTTCAGCAAACCGACCAAAATGTTCAGCGACGCATGAAGCTTCTTAAGACAACACAGGTGTAAAAATAACCTGTGTGTGTGTGTGTGTGTGTGTGTGTGTGTGTGTGTGGAGGAGAAGCCAGTTAATGAGCAGCTATTTTCGACCTTCTGCAGGACAGGATGTTGTATTTGCTGTGACTGTATGGCGGTGGGTGGCACACATCAAATCAACACAGACAGAAACGGACCATTAATGAGGCTCCGAGATTCAGACAGCACTTCTGATGATGTGTCACTGGGCATGCTCGCTGTGTGTGTGTGTGTGTGTGTGTGTGAAGAAAGCCTCGATGTAAAACCCTCCATGAACAGCAAGCGGTCTTTGAGACACCAACAAAAGCAAACAGGCTTTGCTTCAAATTAAGAGATTTCACACGATGTTCTGAGTTTATTTTAGTGTCACACACACAACACACTGTACGTCAAAACTGTTCAGTCGGCTACAGCTCCACATTATAACAAGCTGCGTTACAATCAGAGTTCAAGTTTACGTGCGTCCCGCAGACTGTCTAAAACCTGGACGTAGTCTCTGTGACGTCCCGCAGACTGTCTAAAACCTGGACGTAGTCTCTGTGCGTCCCCGCAGACTGGTTCAGGTTTTAGACAGTCTGCTCTGACTTACTCCTGGTCTGATTTCAAAATAAAACACTTCTCTGAGCCTTGTATTTATGGAATATGTGTGTATGTATTTCTGTTTATGTACATGCACTCTGGCTTCATGTATAATTCATCTGCCAGCAGCAGTCGTGACCTTCACAGACTCATACATGTCATTTGAATCAGCTGCACTGACCTTCACGTCCAGCATGCATTACCTGAGCGCTCTCCTGATAGAAATTTAAAATGTTTTCTATAAACACATCGATGTCAGCGCTATAAAACATGAAATCAAAACATATTTTGTGTGTGAACAGGGTCAGGCTGATGAAGTCACTGAGCGTTCACACGCTGTGTCACATGTTGTGTGTTTGGAGCGCCGCCGAAACACCGACAACGACGAGCTTCTTCCCCTTCAGACACAACATGTCACCTCCCAGAAGAACGACAGTCTGTCTGTCAGTCTGTCTGTCTGTCTGTCTGTCTGTCTGTCTTTCTGTCTGTCTGTCTGTCTGTCTGTCTGTCTGTCGCTGTGTTTCACCGCCGGTCTGCGGCTTCCTGCTGCAAAATAAAGGGATGGAAGATTTACTTCCTCCTCTGACGGGTGCAGGTTTATGTATTTATACGCTCTCGACGTGCAGATGAAACTCTGTTCTCTGCTGTTGCATAACTTGTTGGTTATGAAGTTATGAAGCAGTGTTGGAGGAGTCTGATATTTTTGGTTTACGTCGAGCTGCAGCTCATCACACAGACAGGCCGAGCTCACAGAAAACGCTCTCCTTTCCTCTTCTTAGCTTCCTCCGTCAGCGTCCTCTTCGCTCTCTTCTCCTCTGCCATTATGTCCATAGAGGCTGCTGAGCTGCTCGCACAGCTCCCGTTCTGGCACGACACAGCTCCCGTCAGCATTCCCTGAAAACACAGACTGAAAACTGAAGTTATGTCACAGCCTGTTCACCAATCGTCAATACAAAGTGATTAAAACACGGTTAATATATAAAATGACTCACAATTCTACAGACGGCACCTTTAAAACTGTCTGACGTCTTAACGAGGATTAACAAAACAAGCTTCATATTTCAGGTCCTGACTGAAGAGACGATGCTAATTCTGAACTTAAATAGTTTGAGTCTTCAGCTCGAGTGAGGACGAGAGAAATGTTTCTGTATTGATCATATTCCAGCGTTCTCTGATTACCAGCATGAAGACGGATGATTAATGCTGCGGCTCGAAGCCAAACAACGAGAACCGGCAGCCAAATGGACGACGAGCTGAGCGCAGCAGATTACAAGCCAGCGACTGGAGGAATGAGGAGGAGGAGGACGATGAGGAGGAGGGTGAAAAAAGAGAAAGAAAGTCCTCTGGATGACTCATCCCCTCAGGCTGCCTCTCAGATATGATGCCAGCACAGTTGGTTATTTGCAGCAGGCTCAAACCGCCGCGTTACCCCTCAAAAACACACACCATCGTTTCCAGAGCCGGCCTCAGCCTCCGTGACTCCGCGGCATCGTCCGAGTGCAAAGAAATCTGCAGCGCTTCTTTAATCTCGTGCAGAGGATTAAAAACTGTGAACACGAGCTCTGTTTGATTAGGTTATGTAAGTTTACACGAGTACACATATAGAAAATTACAGGGACGAGTTTTATGCTGACATGACGTCACGTCAGTGTGAAGTGAGAGCTCACAGATAGAAAAGGTTATTTTGGTGTTTTCAGAAGTCAACACGGTGAATAAAATATAAAGTCCTCATCAGAAACGTGTTCCCGATGGAGTGGAAGAGGCTCAAACAGCAATTAGATCGTGATGTTATGAAATGAAATATTAATGCACGCTTCGTTTTACACGTCACATGATTTCCTCTGAAGTTTCCTGGAAAATTATGTAATCAAAGAAGAAACAGAGTTTAATTAGTTCTCTTAAGTCTTTTTAAGCAGCTCAGACTGTCTAAAACCTGGACGTAGTCTCCGCGACGTCCCCGCAGACTGTCTAAAACCTGGACGTAGTCTCCGCGACGTCCCCGCAGACTGTCTAAAACCTGGACGTAGTCTCCGTGACGTCCCCGCAGACTGTCTAAAACCTGGACGTAGTCTCCGTGACGTCCCCACAGACTGTCTAAAACCTGGACGTAGTCTCCGTGGCGTCCCGCAGACTGTCTAAAACCTGGACGTAGTCTCTGTGACGTCCCACAGACTGTCTAAAACCTGGACGTAGTCTCCGTGATGGTTTTAATAAAGTCTTCGCTGCAGTCTGATTGGCTCTCTGCACTTTAATTAAAGCTGATTGCATTTTGGCTCTGCTGGATCTGGAAACTTGAAGTCAGCAGGTTTGAATTAAAGGAGCTGCTGCTGTCGACCAATCAGAGCGAGTCGACTGTTCAAATCCATTCAGTGAAACAAAACTTCATTCATCCAGAACCAGAACCAACTGAGATTCATCCACCACCTGAACTCCAGGAAAAAATGAGTCCCACCAGCAGTCAGCTTGGTCTCCTTTGACTACGACCACCATCTTTGTCTAACTGCAGGCGTCACAGCTGCAACGTCACAGAGGCGTGGGCGGTGAGCGGAGTCACAGCATCAGTGTGACAAAACACACACACACACACGCGCGCGCACAGACACACACGTGTGCGCACGTTATCTGGTGTATTTCCTTCACATAATCATCTTTCTGTTTCCCGTGTGAACGAACACGTCGCTCTCATGTGTAACCTCGGCACATCTTCACAGCTTTATTCCCATGCTGGGATATCTATGAACACACACACACACACACACACACACACACACACACACAGATGCATGCATACAGATATACACAAACATGCTCACACACACACTCACTTGTAACACACCGCCGGCATGCTGATGGTGGTGTAGCTCATGATGTTGGCATGTGAAGTGCAGGTGAGCGTGTGTGTGTGTGTGTGTGCGTGTGTGTGTGTGTGTGAGATAAGACTCCTGCAGCCTCTTTTTTTTCCCAGCATGCCTCTGATCTGTCAGATAAACTGCAGCTGAGTTAAAACCTGCTCAGCATCAAGAGAATCTACATCCTGTCACACGCCGAGGACGAAGACGCCGAGCTGAGGTCAGAGCGACGTCATCAGCTGTGCGAGCATCATGTCGTGTTCACGTTTGATGGATTATTAAATCACAGAAATAATCTGAAATACACAGAAATCCAACTTCACGAGAGCTCGTCCAGCTGCACAGTGAACTTCAAACTGTAGGCCTGTAACACACCACACGTGTCAAACAATGCTGAACGTTCTGGATGTTTCATGAGGGCAGCGAGGTGATCGCGGCGTTGATAGTGGTGGTCAACAACTGGTGTCCGTCATCGAGACGAGGATTCATTCATTGACGAGCTTCTGCTGCGGTTCACCTGATCGCACGTGAAGCTGATTTGAAGCTCAGTATCTGTGCAGCTGGCCGTCGCCATAACTCGCCTTGAAACACGCTAAGAAAAGACGGTTCTTGACAGGTTCTTTGGAGTTCTCTTGCTGTTTAAGGTTCTGAGGGATCTGGGACCGTTTGAACACCCTTAAACTGCCTTGGCCAACGTCATCACACTGAGCTTCAGACGTACACGCCACCCAAAACTGTCTAACACTGTCCAGGCCGACAAAGCTTGATAACGTCAGCAGCGTTCAGTCCGACCCTCAAAGCCTCTCGTTAGTTCGGCTGTTTTGGAGGTCTGGAAGCCGGATAACGACGTTAAAAAGACGAATTTAATCCAGGTTCCCTCCACCGCATCAATCTCTATCTGATCCGATGTTACGTCCTCGGTGAGTTACGTTGCTGAGTTTCTCTGTCAGGATAATGAGGAGTCTTACTCTGGGATCATGTTTGGCCCAGATTCAAACTGAGTCAACACAGCGCCGAGACAAAACAAGACCTCCATTCTTCTGCTGCTGCTTCTGTTTGCTCCGTCCACTGATGAGCGGTAATCCTACAGGGAATGAAGAGAGTCTGTCTGCAGCTCCTCTGCCAGGCTGACTTTCCACTCTTGATTATTATGAGCCTCAATAAAAGTCTGTTTTGTTGCAGAGAGGAGCATTTATCTGTGTAATTATTAACCTTTATTTAACCAGAGGAAGGTGGCTGAGCTTTTACACTCTTTTTCCACCCACTCCCTCCTTCAGTCATACATTAACACTTGGCAGCCGGCCAGCACGATCACAGTTTGCTCTGATTGGAGCCGAATTAGAGCGAACGAGCCAGAAAGGTTTGGAAAGACTGATTCAGTCTTTAATCAGAAGAAAAGCCAGAAGAAGTCAGAATGAACAGTTGTGGAAAAAGGCTGGATTATTTCTGTATTTCATTGAATATTTATGACTTAAAGGTAAAAAATAAAACATGTTTTTGTGTTATTATGTAAAACAAACTGTGTTTGTGGTATTTTCAGATTTAATTGACCCTTTCTAAGTCCAACCACCTTTTTACTCTCCAATCACAGTCGAGCATTCCTCTGTCAACTTAGATATGCTAATGTTGTAGCTCGTCTATGTTCAGCAAAACGCTAACTGACTAATGATTAATGTAGATTAGTTAGCCAGTTAACTATCATTTAGCTAACATTAGCTATTAGATGTAACCACTTAGCGAACGACTGATATAGATTAGTTAACTAGTTATCTAGCGTGTAGCTAACATGAGCTTTCAGATGTAACTACCTAGCTAACAACTGATGTAGATTAGTTAGGTAGTTAAATAGCATTTTGCTATCATTAGCTATTAAATGTAACTTCCTAGCTAAGGACTGAAGTAGATTATTTGGCTAGTTAGTGAGCCTTTTGCTAACCTTAGCTAACTATCTAGCTAAGGATTGATCTAAATTAGCTAGCTAGTTACCTAGCAATTAGCTAACATAAGCTTTCAGATGTAACAATTGATATACATTAGTTAGCCAGTTAAATAGTCTTTGCTAACGTTAGCTATCAGATGTAACTTCCTAGCTAAAGGTTGATATAGGTTAGCCAGCTGGCTACCTAGCATTTTGCTAACATAAGGCACACACTCTACCAGGTAAGCTAGCAGGGTATACCCACTTTAATCTTTTAACCATCATCAAAATGGGGTTGTATTTGCAACATAAGCAAGCTAGCATGTAGCATATCTCATGGCAGGAGTGACAAACTGATCAGTGATGCATGCTTCAAATTAGCGAGATGAATGATGAGCGACATCCTGTCACTTATTTCAGAAACCGGTTGAGAAAATCTCTTTTCAGTGCCTTTAAATTTATGAATTTGTTGGTAGAGACAAACTGTGGTGCTTCTATTTTTAAATCCATCCTCCCACATGCACATAATCAATATACAGTAACATATTAAATATAATGTTTGTACTCTGGAACACATTAAGGATCAGACACAACTTGTGAAGTCCTCTGAGAGCTCGTCTTCGTGGGGAAATGGAGCAGAAACCAGCCTGCCAGAGGAATTAATAAGGTTATTACTCATGCTGCGCAAACAACAACACAGTGTGAACAAACGCAGATCAGGAATGTGGAATAAATCATCAGCGCGGGAAGGAAAGTGTAAGTGGTGAAGTATGAAACATAGGTAGCTGAAGTGGCTTGACAAATGAAGTGGTAAATGACCTTCACAGCACGGCGGCTGCAGTCTGAGGAGAGGACGTGTTCCTGCAGATAACAGGCGGGAAAAGATTCAGATCAGAGGGAGGAAGCTTTACTGCAGCGGGGTTACAGGTTCAAATCCCCCCGAGGACACTCACACTGCAGATGTAGAAATGTGCACATGAACCACACACACACACACACACACACACTGTTCAATAACTGTGTTTAAGATGATCAACTGTTTTATTGTTAATGAGATGAAAGCTCAAGATGGTCTATAATGATAATGACTTCGACTTTTTCAAGGTGGTTTAAGTGTTCTAATATATCATGTCCATTATTATATTGTGTATATATATATATATATATATATATATATATATATATGGAATTGAAGCCAATGCCGAAGTATCAAAAACTGCAGTTCCTCTTCAGTTAGAGTCAGTCTCCATAAGTCCCCATGTTCAAATGTCCAACTTCACAGCAGAAATAAACATGTTTACAGCCTGGTACAAAAAACAGTTTTGGTCTCTGTAGCTAATTTCCCCGTTCATGACAACTGTACTGAGGGTGAATTTATATACAACTCACCTGTTCAGGTTATATTAAGGCTTAAAGTTATGCAGGATTAAGAGCGTGGACGCTTTGATTGACAGGTGGGTGTCCTCACAGGTGTCTGGTTTCAGTAACCAGGTGACATTGAGCCCGCCTCAGGTTTCCGATTTTCAGATTAGCCAAAAGGTGGAAGAAGCAGGCTAATTCACATGGGGACTTATGGAGACTGACTCACTTCTGGAGCCAGCCTTAAGTGGACCACAAGAGGAACTGCAGTTTGTGGCACTTTGGATATTTCAACTTGTTAGCAGCAAGACGCCAACCAGCAACCACATGGAAGTAAGTGACCTTGTTTAATCTGGATATTCATGAGCTCGGGTTGTCGGGATTTACTAGATTATTTTTAGTTTGGCTGCTTTGGCTGCAGCAAAAGTTGTTTTACATTGAGTATTAAGAACTCTATCAACCACTTTCGTTCCCATAACCGCTCGTCCTTTACTCGGGTTGCAGGGAGCTGAAGCCGGTCCCGGCTGACATTGGGTAAGAGGCTGGATACACCCTGGACAGGTCGCCACTTCATCACGGCGCCGACACACACAGACAAACAAATCAAAGTAAAACTCTCGGCTTTACCTCACCTCTGATTGTACTGAGTGTTTCCTGGATGAGAAAGGTGTCTGTGTGTGATTCATAGACAAATCAGCCGAACTGCTGAAAACCTCAAAGTGGACAAAAGACAAAAAGAAAGAAGCAGAGAGGACACGGCGCTCGGGGCGGGTCGTGACCCCCGGTGGGAACAAATGAAGAGAATAAAAGCTCCTGCAGAGCTGAAAACCTTCCCATGTCTCCCTCCATTATTCAAGGTAAGGTCTATTTTAGCTCTGCAGCTCATCATGGGGCAAGGCCAACGCACGGACTGCAGCCTTGACATGCGGTCACGTGACGGCTCGGGGAAAGGCGTGGTCGCCCTGTGCACGGACGAGTTCACTACTTAGCCATCCCTCATTTCCTGTCATTTCGTCATTGAAACCTCAAATTATGGCACCGTGGAATTGATGAGCTGTCAGGCGCGACCCTGGCGAGCTGTCAGGGATCCGGGCGAAATGGCAAACAGCTTCATTTCTGAGGGGGCGGCGACATTTTGACGGCAGGCCGGCGCTCCTCAGATAACGTATGCAGCCTTTAATGTGAAAGGAGAGGGCGAGTAAATGAAGGGGTTCACATCACATGACTCATGGCTCAGTTTAACAAACGAACACACAGCAATCAAATCCGCTTAATTGGTAATTAGTTTGAGGGGATCCAGGAAACTGCAGAAAAACTGGTTCTTTGGGGAACTGAATCCCAAAAAATCTGTTCTTTAAGTCACGATTGCAGAACTTTAAAGAACCATTTTTTCCCCTTTAAAGGTTCCTTGTTATACTGATTACTGGTTCTCTAAAGAACCGATAGATAAAAGGTTCCCTCCAGAACCGATAAAGGTTCCCCTATGGCATTACCATGAAAAACCAGTTTAGGTTCTAATTCAGACCTTTATTTTTACTTCATCGTTGACTTCTCTTGAGATCCTTTTTGCCCTTATGAACCTTGAAGAACCAATAGGTAAACTGTTTCTTGTAGAACCGCAAAGGTTCCCCACTTTAAGAACTGAAGGTTTTAACTCAAACCTTTATTTTTAAGAGAAGTGTAGTCCAGAATATAACCAGAACTTTTGAAATGTAAAATGTGACTAACATGAAAGAGGCGTCTTGATTTCCAAACAGAGCAGCGTCTCTTTAAACTAAAAGGTTTTGTAGCCGACGATGACATGTTCTAAAAAAAGGAAAGCTCGCATCATGTTTGGTCTTCAGCACATAAATGAAAGTATGTTTGATCGTGTAGATGAATCACTGTCACGGTGGATTGAAGTCAGCATTAATCATAGATGTGCAGAGGCCACAGCAGGAGACGTCACATACAGAGTGCGGATATAATAATAACATCCCACAGAGAGCATGATGGGATACATGACATATATTAACTTCCTTCTAACCTTTTAGAGACTTAAAGCAACAATGTTGATCTGCACTGACCTGTGATCAGGTGAACGGTGTCTCTGTCAGTCGTACGTCTGTTCTCACACTATGTAACTTTGGGCTCCGGGTCGGGAGAAGTACGTAACGCTTTACGGCACTAAGTCACACACCACCAACTATTTCACTGATTCTGGTGAAACTGGATCATATTTTATGGAGGAAATGTTTTCTGGTTTTCCCTCTGATGTCCTCCGGCTGCTCCGCCTCAACTCTCTGTGATTTACAGAGTTTATGATGGACAGTGAA
Source organism: Miichthys miiuy (assembly GCA_036365135.1). NCBI lineage: Eukaryota > Metazoa > Chordata > Actinopteri > Sciaenidae > Miichthys > Miichthys miiuy. Next base: position 1,352,253 of record CM071617.1, read on the forward strand.
GTAAACTGCTGAGCTGTAGCTGCTGTTAGCTCATGTTAGCTCAGTCTGTTAGCTAATGTTAGCTAATGCTAGCTCATTTTGTTAGCTGCTGTCAGCTAATGTTAGCTCAGTTTGTTATGTGGAGTGTTAGTGTTTGTACCACAGATGTTTTGGACCACGGGGAAGAAGAAGAGGAGGTTTTGAGGTCTGGGTCGCGGGGGAATGCTGACAGGGAACGGACCCTGTGTCATGCCAGAACCGGAGCTGGACGAGCAGGCAATATAACCGGGCTCAGCAGCTCCTATGGACATAAAGGCAGAGGAGAAGAGAGTGAAGAGGATGTTACCGGAGGAAGCTAAGAAGAGAAAGGAGAGTGAACGAGCAAGAAGCCGCGGACAAGAGTAAATCTGGGACTGACTTTTAGTGTTCAACTGTTGTTTCCAAAAATCCAAAAACCAGAATTTGATTGGACACTGACTGATGGTTCATCCAATCACATGACGCGAAAGTGGATTAAAATCGTCGCCACAACACAATAAGAAGATGTTCATACATATATTTGTTAGAGATTAAATGTGTAATGTAAAATGTATTTTAAAGCTTTTATATCTCATGTTATTGTATTTTATAGAGTTAGCTACACGTTTTCTGTGACAAATTGTTTTAAAATAGGATTTCCTTCATGGTATTATATAAAAAAAGCCTGGTTGAGTTCATGAAGTTGATTTTTTTTATGCATATGAAGATTCATGATTAAAGAGCATACAGGTTTATAAAGATGTGCACAAATCTACCATGAAAATGGGCTCAGTCATGTAACAGATATCCTGTAAACAGATTTAATTATATTTCAGGCTCATTTAAAGGAAAATCTTATTACGTTTTCACATTATTCAGTGAGAATATTCGTCCTACAGTATTCACACGTATTTGGTACTTTCTCTGGCGTGCAGCCTCATTTGTACGCCGTGCACCGTGCCTTCCTCCTTCTGAAGCTCGGGCTCCAGCGATGTGGAGACGGCAGCTTTTACAATTTCCAATATTTTTTCCACCCCGTATCAGTGATGACGCCCCGCTTATAAGGACAAATAAAGGGCATGTTGAATAACAGCCGGCTCTTAGCTGCTGCTTGATAGTGAGGTTCAGTTTTGGAGGGAAGGATTTCAGTAATTCTCCTTTCCTGAAAGCTACAGTAGAGACACGACAGACGAAAAGGAGGAGGGTAAAAATAGACTGAATAGCAATGAGGCAACTTTCCTCTAGCCTGGAGCCATGCGTGAGTCAAAGTGGGGTTGCTTCTCCTCATGAGGACCTCTCGCAGCTCCTCAAGGTTTAGGAGGGAATAATTTCACCCGATCTAATAAAAAGTGGGACAAGATGCCCGACAAGATGCACATCACCTCCCCCGATATTATTCCGTGTACGTTTTGGGTGATTTTGATGAATTAATCTGAATTAGTTTTAGTCCCCCGGGACAGACAGTGAGTGCAGATCTGTGGAGGATGGAGCTCTCCTCTCATGATTAATTTGAAGTTTACTGTTTGTGATGAACATTCGAGGGCCTGTGAGCCTCCGATTAGATTCATGACGAAGTTATACCACGAGATTATTATTTACATTTTAGTCTGTAAGTTGACGCTCTCTCTTACTCGGGGTTATTTACTGAAGGTGACAGCAGAATAAAGCTCGAATTAAAGATTAATATTACAAATTAGAAGTCGTGCAGCAACTAAAGGCACGCTGGCCTGAAAACAAACGTCAAATACTTGTACGGACGTGTCGTGAAGTGAAAAACAAAGCCTGCTCTCGTCCTGATTTTCCCTGTTGAGCCCTGTTAACTTAGCAGCTACGCCGCTATGCATTGTAGCTAACCCTAAGAGCAAGTGTCAGTGTTTTAGTGAACACGACCCCTGAAGCCAGCACTGACAATACAGCAGCCTACCGTGGTGGTTTTCTTGTCGGGTTTGGCTCCTGGCATCCCGGTGGTTACGTTAGAGCTAGCTACACAGCTGACCGAGCTAACCACAGTTAGCGGTTCACTACTTAGCAATCTGTCCATCAAGTAATGTTACCTAATGTTAGCAGTGAGCTAATGAAAAAAAACTAATGTAATTAAGGTGATAAAGTTAGCTTCACATGCGAGCCAGCTAAGATAGCTAATGTAGTTGACTGCTAACATTAGCTATATCTCAAAACAACTACAACTAGTACATCATTAGCTTATATTATCAGTTAGCTATGTTAGCCTTTTTTCTATAACTAGTGATTTCCACAGCATTAACTTATGTTAGCAGCTAGCTATATTAGCACTAGCTTCAAACCAACTGAATCCTCACTGTTAGCTGTATTAGCTTTGTTATTAGCTTTTCTTCTTCTGCTACTTATCAATGTTTCCATCATAAAGTCTGTAAATCACCTCAGTAGTGTAACGTTATTCCCTGTTGCTCGAACCGGTCTGGACCGGTTGCTGAGCCCGGTTCTGTTAGCAGCAGTTAATTAGCGGTTAGCTACTTTAGCAAGTGGTTGTACAGTAACTTTTTATCAGGAAATGACAAACTCTAAAATACCGTGAAGGATACCTGAAAATACTACATGACTTTGTGTCAGTGTTGGACAGATACTGGACTGGAGGACAGAGGACAGATGGGACAGAAAGGGGGACTTTAATGAAGCTATGCTAAGTAATGCTAACATGTTGTAGATCTATTACTGGCTCCACAGAAAGAAGGAAGCTAATAATTTCTCAGCTGTTGTAACCACCATGAGTCAATGTGTGTGTCTGAGTGTTGGGTCCAAAGATGACTCATCTCACTGCTACACCAGCTGAAGCAGTCAGTCCTGTTATAAAACACACACCACATCGTGGAGAGACACACACACATACACACAAACACACACACTGTCAAACACAGCTTCACACGTATAGATATCTTTAGCCTAGCTAACTGCTAATTAACGGCCGCTAACTGAATATGCCGTTAGCAGAACCGTTACACTACCGAGGTGATATACAGACTTTATGATGGAAAGATTGATACGTAGCAGTAGAGCTAAAGCTAATATATTTCTAACAGTTCAGGATTCAGTTGGTGCAATTGTAGCTAACTGCTAACATAAGTTAATGGAAAAAGGCTAACATAGCTAACTGATAATATAAGCTAAAGTTGTAGTATTTGTAGTTTTGAGATATAGCTAATGTTAGCAGTCAACTACATTAGCTATCTTAGCTGGCTTGTATGTGAAGCTAACTTTAGCTAATGTTATGACCTTAATTACATTAGTTTCAGCTAACTGCTAACATTAGCTACCATTACTTGATGTAATGATTGCTAAGTAGTGAACTGCTAACTGTGGTTAGCCGTGTGAGCTAACGTAGCTCCGGGATGCCAGGAGCCAAACCCGGCAAGAAAACCACCTCAGCAGGCTGCTGTATTCACTGTTAGACTGGACACTGCTGGTTCAGAGGTTCTGTTGCTGTGTTCACTGTTAGACTGGACACTGCTGGTTCAGAGGTTCTGTTGCTGTGTTCACTGTTAGACTGGACACTGCTGGTTCAGAGGTTCTGTTGCTGTGTTTACTGTTAGACTGGACACTGCTGGTTCAGAGGTTCTGTTGCTGTGTTTACTGTCAGACTGGACACTGCTGGTTCAGAGGTTCTGTTGCTGTACTCACTGTTAGACTGGACACTGCTGGTTCAGAGGCTGTGCACATTTTAACATGGGGACTTATGGAGACTGACTCACTTCTGGAGCCAGCCTCAAGTGGACGTGAAGAGGAACTGCAGGTTGATGTCTGACTGGACCTTTAATAAGACGAGCGCGTGGGAGGATGAAGACAGTTAACACAAGGAGACAGAGAGCACACGCGCGCGCACGGATACAGAGGTGACTGTGACGTCAAATCGGAGCCCAGCTGACTCCGCTCGCTGAACAGCCTCGCGCTCTCTGCACATCTACTCCACGCGGCTGCTGCACGCGCTTTAAACGCCGAAGAAGAAGAAAAGGAGGAGTGACGCTTCTTCTCATCCTCGCGCGTGGACGTTGTTTGTTGTTTTTTGGACACTTTCCACGAGACGTTCTTCCTCGCGCGGTTTCAGGATTGTGACGGAGGACGCAGACACCCCCTTCCCTCCTCTCCTCTCCTCTCCTCTCCCTCCCTCCTTCCTTTCTTCCCGCCCTCCCTGTCTCACTCACTCCAGCCAGGTGTTGCATTCAAGCTCGAGCCCCTCGTGTGGATGGAGAGGCGCGAGGAGGACGGTTGATCCACTGATTGTTGCGGAGCTCGCGCACTCGACACGGAGAGAACCTCTCGAGCGACAACAACAACAAGTTTGGAGTTTTTCCGGCTCCCGTTAACGGATTTTTTTTCCTTCTTCACCGGATTTTATACGACCGTGTGCTCCGCGGCGGCACGCGCACATCACGAAAAGAATGGCAAAGTAACCGGAACCAGGTGTGCCAACGACGCGCGTGGGGGTTCAGTTTGAAAACACCATCACTCTCCCGCCTTTGCACCAACCCCACGAGGACCCCTCACGCGGACCCCGGCTCTCCGTGACGCCGCCGCGGCACCCTGATGGTGCGGACGGTCGGCGCACGGTGGCTCGAGCTGCTGCTGGGATGATGATGATGATGATGATGATGACGGTGATGATGGTGGCGGGTAATCCGGGAGATGTTTTTCCACTCGTGTCGGATTTATGCGCCGTTTCTTAAGTGGAATCGTTCGCGTGACGATGACCTCCAACCGCGCAACCCGAGAGAGAAGCACGCGCCCCCCGGTTCGATGCGCACGAGAGGAAGACGTCGTCGTCGTCTCCCCTCCAAAATCGCTGAGCTAACTCACAACCGGGAAGGAGAGGATCATATTAACGGACACAACCGATAGGAGACGAAAACAGCAGCAGCAGGAGCAGCTGCGGCGGCGGCAACAAGCGGCGGCAGCAGTGATGGAGCTGTCCGAGGTCCGGTGCTCCAGCGCGAGCGAGGAGCTGTACACCATCAACAAGACACCGAGCAGCAGCAACAACAGCAACAGCAGCGGCAGCGCGCGACCCAAACGGCTGCTGTGGCAGGACGCGGTGCGGCACATCACCGAGCAGCGGTTCATCAACGAGCAGGGCGGGGAGGCGGCGGCGGCGGCGGCGGCGGGTAGGAGGGTGGTGGGGAAGGGCAACGGGCCGGACGAGCCGCACGACCCGAGCCAGGGCGCGCGGAAGCAGTCAGCGGGTCGGACGTCGGTGGGAGACCGGCACAACAACGGCGGGACTAAAGTGTTCCCGGAGCGCGCGAGCAGCGACCTGGGCTTCCTGCAGATCGACTGCGCGCCCAGTAACTCCGACTTCTTCCTGAACTGGGGCTACACGTACCGGGGCGTCATCTTCCCCACGCTGCGGAACGCCTTCAAGTCCCGCGACCTGGAGCGGCTCTACCAGCGCTACTTCCTCGGCCAGAGGCGCAAGTCGGTGGTGGTGATGAACATCCTGGACGTGGTGACCAAGCTCACCCTGCTGGTGCTGCACCTCACCCTGGCCTCCTCCCCGATGGACCCGATCAAAGGGACGCTGCTGGGCTTCTTCACGGGCATCGAGGTCGTCATTTGTGCCTTAGTGGTGGTGAGGAAGGACACCACGTCGCACAGCTACCTGCAGTACAGCGGCGTGGTCACCTGGGTGGCCATGGCCACGCAGATCCTGGCGGCCGGGCTGGGCTACGGGCTGCTGGGTGACGGGGTGGGCTACGTGCTCTTCACCCTGTTCGCCACCTACAGCATGCTGCCGCTGCCGCTCACCTGGGCCATCCTGGCCGGCCTGTTCACCTCGGGGCTCCACATCCTGGTCCAGCTGCTCATCTCACAGAACGCACAGCTGTCCACCAACCAGGTGAGCTCTCACCTGTGGACACACACACACCTCTGCCCTGTTCTCCTCCATCTTCCTCCTCCTCTGTCTCCCTTTGATGGGGTTCTCACCTAATGTTTTCATCACCTCCTCCCTACCTCAGGCTCCATCCTCCTCTCCCCCTCATGCGCCCTTACTCCTCTTGGCCTCCTCTCCTTCCACCTCTTTCTCTCCCATGTTGCTCCTTTATCCTCTCCTTCCCTCTTCTTCCCCCTCCTCCATAATCCGCCCTTTGTTGCTCCTTTGTCCTCCTCTCCTCTGTCTGTCTCCTCCTCTCCTCCACCCTCTCCTTTTTGACCTCCTCTTTCATCTCCCCTTTGCTGCTCCTTCATCCTCCTCTCCCTACCTAATGTTCTCTGCCTCTCTTTTCCTTTATTCCTCCCGTCTTCCCCTCTTTCTTCTCCTCTTGACCTCCTCTCCATCCATCTCTTTCTCCCCCATGTTGCTCCTTTATCTTCTCCTAACCTCCTCATTACCTCAATCTCCATCCTCCTCTCCTCCTCCACCACCCCCCCTTTTCTTCCTCTTCCTTTTGACCTCCTCCATCTCTCCTTTGTCGATCCTTTAGCCTCCTCTTCTCCTTTGATTTCCTCTCCCTCTAATCCACATCTCTTATCCTCCTCCTCCTCTCTCCTCCTCTTCTTCCCTTATGTTTACCTCCTCAGTCTCCATTTCTTCTCTAGTTCCTTCCTCCTTCATCTCCTCCTCTCCTCATGTCCACATCATATCATACTGTCTTCTTCACCTCCTTTCCTCCTCTCCTCCTCCTCCTCCGTTTGTTGATAAATCAGATGTTGGTGTTTGAAGCTCTCAGCTGTGAGTTGTTTTTATTTTTGCTTCATATTTGACTCATAAACACACACACACACACACACACACACACACACACACACACAGATGTTTGTTGGTGTGTGTGTGTGTTGATTTGTCGTTCTCAGATTTATATTTTTAATGAAATGAGTCAGTGTGTCTTTGGCAGTCTGTCTGTCCGACCGCTGAGTGTTCAGCACCAAGAGCTGTCCAACACACACACACACACACACACACACACACACACACACACACACACACACACACACAGGTCCTGAGATGCACTCAGCTCCAAACAGGTTCAGCTCCCCCTACTGGTCACTGTGAGCATCATAAATCAGCTTCCTTGCCGTCTACCTCCATCTCCTCTGTATTGCTCCTTCAGCCTCCTCTCCTCTCCTCTCCTCTCCTCTCCTCTCCTCTCCTCTCCTCTCCTCTCCTCTCCTCTCCTCCTTGTTGCTCCTTCAGCCTCCTCTCCATCTTTCTTTCTTAGTTGTTGTTGATGTTTTACTGTAGCTCTCTTTGCTTCATTTCATCCTGGTTGGTTCTGACGGATCTTGTTGGTTTGAAGGTGACACATTGAGTTTAAACACAGTTTAACGTGAACGTTTTCTTGATCTGTTGAACTGTAAAGAAGCAGAGACGTCTGCAGATTTTATTCAACATGTGAGAAGGTCCTGACATCGACATAAATGTCCTGACGTCGACACGAAGGTCCTGACGTCGACAACGCCCTGACGTCGACACAAACGTCTTCCTCCAGCCGTGAAATAGTCAAGTCAAGTCAAGTCAATTTTATTTATATAGCACATTTAAAAACAACAGAAGTTGACCCAAAGTGCTTTACAGTCAGAGCGGATCGCAAGGATAAAAACAAACAAAAAAACAAACAAAAAAACAAAACAAAGAACAAACAAAAGTAGACAGAAGTCATTAATAGTGCAGCCTCAGACTGAGCTAAAAGCAAGATCATAGAAGTAAGATTTTAAACTGGATTTAAAATTCTCAATAGTGGGCAGGACTTTATGTGAAGGGGTAGGCTATTCCAGAGCTTGGGGCAGCAACAGAGAAGGCACGGTCGCCTTTAGTTTTTAGGCGCGAGTGGGGGACTGAAAGGAGCTGATGTGATGATGACCTGAGAGATCTGGGGGCAGAGTAAGGAACCAAGAGATCAGAAATATATTGTGGAGCTAAGCCATTTAGGCTTTGTAAACAAATAATAAAATCTTAAAATTGATTCTAAATTTCACTGGCAACCAGTGTAAGTGTGCCAGGATTGGGGTGATGTGGTGTCTCTTTTTGAACCAGTTAAAGTCTTGCAGCGTTTTGCACCATTTGGAGTCTAGATAGGGTGGAGTCAGTTAGCCCTATGTAGAGGAATTGCAATAATCCAACCGGGAAGTAATAAAAGCATGGATGACAGCCTCCAGATCCTTCTGAGATAAAACGGCTTGAGTTTGGCGATGGTTCTGAGCTGATAAAACTACTCTTAACAACATTACTGACCTGACTGTTGAAACTTAGGGACTGTCAAAGAGGACACCCAGATTCCTAACCACGTTATGGCAACTAGGAGCTAGGGGACCAAGTGTATTGCTGAGAGTGCTGACAGAATCAGGTGGACGAAGATAATTACTTCCGTTTATTGTCATTGAGTTGTAAAAGTTCCTCGCCATCCAGCATTTGACGTCATTTAAACAGTTAAAAGATTTTGTAGGAGCAGGTGCTGTTGGGTGTGACCGGTAGGTAGAACTGTGTATCATCTGCGTAACAATGGTAAGGAATATTGTGTTTTGAAAAATGGAGCCAAGTGGAAGCATGTAGAGGAAAATAGAAGAGGACCTAAAATTGAGCCTTGAGGAATGCCGCATTTAATAGGAGCAGGGGACGAGGAACAGTTCCCAATTTCAACAGCGAATGTTCTATTTTTAAAAGGAGGTAAGCCATTTTAGGACTGTCCTTGTAGCCCAACTTCAGCCTCCAGACGTTTTAAAAGAATGGCATGGTCAACTGTATCAAAAGCTGCGGTGAGGTCGAGAAGAACTAAAATAGCCAAGAACCAGAGTCAACAGAAAGGAGAATGTCATTGTGTACTTTAAGCAAGGCTGATTCTGTACTATGTAGAGCTCTAAAACCAGACTGAAATTTGTCAAGAATGTTAAAAGTGTTTAGGTAAGAAGAAACCTGGGTAAAGACAACTTTTTCTAAAAGCTTAGAAATAAATGGTAATTTAGAAATGGGTCCAAAATTATTCATGTCACTGGAGTCTAGGCTTGGTTTTTAGCAGATGTTGCACAATTGCATGTTTAAAACACGAAGGACAACTCCATTTGTTAAGGAGCTATTGACTATGGCTGAGATAAGTGGACAGATCGTTACAAAACCTCCTTAAACAGGCGTGTCGGTAAAATATCAGAAGGGCAGTAGGTGGAATTCATATGTAAGACCATGTCAGATAGCTGAGAGGATGATACTGGTTGGAAGTGCAGGAGGTGACTGGTAGGGTGATGTATATCTGCTGGGTCAGTGCCTGATAGTAAGATAGAAGCTCTTATGTTGTCAGTTTTTGGATAAAAATTTTTAGAAAAGCCTCACAGGTTTAGACTGGAGACAGAGAGGGTTTGTCCTGAAGTCGGTCGTAGTGCCACGACCTCGAGTCTGAGAGGCTGAGGCGGGTTTTATGCAGCGAGGGTTGATTGGTTGATGACGTGCAGGTGGTGGGGTAATCAGGCAGGTGAGAGGGAACACTGAGGACGGTCCTGTGCCGAGTATCTACGGGTTTTTCTGCATATTCTTCGTTAAAATGTGACAAACTTCTTATATTTGAATGTAACTAAGCACAGACAACGGTCTGCACAGAAGAGTGTGAAGTTAAAGAGCTGACACTGAGTAAATATCAGGTAGTTTAAAGTATTTGCAGTTTCAGACTGGACGGAAGTTTAAACGAGACGATGATCCACACTTTGAAGTTTGTTGGTTTGACGTCACCTGAACACGTCACCTGAACACGTCACCTGAACACGTCACCTGAACACCTTGGACTGTGGTGCTTTGTAATAAAACAACATCACATGAGAGGGAGTTCAGTTATACTCAATATCAGCACAGCTGTGATACCGTCACACACGCGACAAGCAGACAGCTACGCTCATCTAACACTAAAATAACGTTGGCCTAACACTAAAATAACGCTGGTGGAGAGTTGTTCAATCTTAAATGGATTATATTGATGCGGAAAAGACTGTCAACATATGATGGGAGCTAACAGGAGCTAGCTTACGTTAAGCGGCAGATCTGGTGTTCAGTCAGGCTAAAGGCTACAAGCTAACAAGAGCTGGTAAGAGTTAGAGCTAACGGTACCTAACGGGACCTCAGGCTAGCTGCTTTGAAATGGTTTGCCTCATTCCTACGCTCGTCTAACACTCAAATAACGTTGGTCTAACACTAAAATAATGCTAACTTACGGGAGCTAACGTTAACGTCTGGTGTTCAGTCAGGCTAAAAGCTACAAGCTAACATGAGACTAACAGGAGCTAACGTCATTTCTATACCTGTGGTTGTGGATAGTCAGTCTGTGGTCATGTGACGTCCTTTATCTCGTGTTGTTACGGACACGTAATGAATTGTTCAGGTGTCATATTTCTTAAAGGGACAGCGCAGGGAGCTTTAGTTTACTTCAAACTGATAATATGTTTGTTTTGGAACGTTCTGTCAACGCTACAGAAACACTTGGTAACCGTTAAAGTATTGTACGGATGTCTGTTTTTGGAAACAGACGCTGTGTCATGGTTTGTTCACTCATATTTGAGTCATGACTTATTTCCAGCAGCTCGGACTCACTCGTGTTCAGACGTGCAGGAAACTCCAGAAATACTTTGGAAACCTCGAGTGCCTCTTCTACTGGTGTCACCTCGAATCCCATCATGCTTCACTTCCACGTCTCAGCTGAACGCCGTATAGATGACCGTGGACGTGATGCAGCTGACTGTACGCTGTGTTGTCTTTGTTGTGCAGCTCACGGGGGATTTCCCAGCTTCCCCCTCACGTGGCTCTGCTGTGTCACTCCGTTGGCGAGGAGAAGGTCGCAGGTCGGTGCTGTTAGCCGGATTCAAGCGTCTGACACTCGGTGGTTTTTATGATTTCAGAGGATGAATGAAACGTTTGATTTGTGATAGATGCAACATTTTCAGTCCTCTGAACGCCTCCTAAAATGTGCACGTGAGCGTCTGGACGTCTGTAAACAGTGTCACCTCTGCAGGTCAGTAAACGTCTACACGTGGACAAAATAATCTGAACACAAGCTCCACTGTTCTTTAAAGTCACAAGACTCTAGTGTGTAACATGTACCGCCCGTTATCACATGACTGAAGTTCACGTCTCCGTTAAAAGGTCGTGAGATGGCGTTTGTGAAACTAGATAGCGATTTGCTGAGTGAAGATGAACATCTGTTGGATGTTTAAAGATGTCACCATGGTAACTCTGGGAACTTTTGATGCACGCGTTTCTCCATTTTCTAATTTTATGAATCAAATAATCAATAAAAATAAATGAAATTAGAGTTACAGCTAACAAAGTGAAGCAGGTAAATATGTATTAAAGGTCCAGTTAAACATCAACCTGCAGTTCCTCAAACGTCCACTTGAGGCTGGCTCCAGAAGTGAGTCAGTCTCCATAAGTCCCCATGTTCAAATGTCCAACTTCACAGCAGAAATAAACATGTTTACAGCCTGGTACAAAAAACAGTTTTGGTCTCTGTAGCTAATTTCCCCGTTCATGACAACTGTACTGAGGGTGAATTTATATACAACTCACCTGTTCAGATTATATTAAGGCTTAAAGTTATGCAGGATTAAGAGCGTGGACGCTTTGATTGACAGGTGGGTGGTTTGTTTGAGCAACCAGGCTCTAAGTTTGTGATTGTGAGATGTTTGATGAATCCTCCTGAAGCTTCCTTTTCTAATTAAACTGACAGTGGCGTCCTCCCCTCTTCGCCTCTCCTCTGTAGTTCATATGTATGCTATATGTTCACCACGTCCTTAAGCAAACACAGTTAATGAGAGCAGATTAGCAGGGCTTGAGTCGAGGATGTTTAATTTCACAGCGAGCTCGGTCTTCCTAACCCCAGGAGTGCAGCGTGAGCCGCCCTAATCCTGCGACCACCACCACCACCACCGGCATCGCCGCCGTGCCCGCCCGCCCCAGCTCACATGTCACCACAGCTGAATTAAGACAGAACATGTAAGGCGCTGATCTCAGAGTGTTTTTAGGTCGACTAATATCAACACACGATGCTAAAATAACCCCCAACCGCCCACGGAGTTTTCAGCGAGCTAATACTTCATCATAATGACACAAGCTGAGACTTCTCACAGCAAGAGAGCGAGCTAATTAATGGACTCGTGACTGGAGTTAAAACAACACTCCTACATATCAGTGATTTAAGGAAATCTTGACTTAAATCATCAGAACATGAAGGAGGGCGTCCAACATGTTATCCAAAGACATTCAAATGTTTAAATAATGTGTGAAAAAGATTTTTTTAATGTTTAAAACTGTTTTTATGATCCGTTTGTTCGTGTTAATCATGGATCATTTACAGAAAACGTCCCCGTATCAGCCTTGAGGTTGACTTTTTAAAGGAGCAGTCTGTAGCATTTTGTGGCATCTAGCAGTTTAGTTGCTGATTGCAACCGCCTCACTTCATTCTCTCCTTTCTAGCAAGGCCCTCTGTGGAGTCAGTGTTTAGTTTGTCTCTGTGGAAGATATAAAGTAACAAAAACTTGATTTTGCACATTGATCCAGAATGCTGCTGTCCGGGTTCTTGCATGATCTGTGATTGTGGCACTGTTGTTGTACAATATGTAATCAGACCAAAACCAACACTGTAATATGCTAAAATTCAGCTCGTTGACACATTAAGAAATGTGTTTATTAATCTTAAATTATGAAGCACATTCGGTGAAAACTCCAAATCTGTGACAATCGTCTCACGAGGATGCAGACCTTCGACAGTCTTCAGCTTCTTTACCTGGTTCCAAGAGTTTTCACAGAGCTTCATCTTAATAACCTAGTATCTATTTAAAATAATTACAATTTTTTGAATTTTCCAAATTGGAAACTCTATGGGAATTATGGAAATTTATTGGAATTTATGAGAATTAACTATAAATTGGGGGTGTCAACCTTCAATTGTGTAAATTCCCAGTTTATTCCCATAAATTCCAGTTAATTCCCATGGAAAGTTTCCAATTTTGCAACCCTAAATCTACTTAATAGTGAAAAATCATGTTGAAAGTCCATTTAACTGAGAAATGCTGCTCTATCTGAGCTGGATTTAGCACCTTCCTCGTGTTTGATGTTTGTATCCCCTGTAGTCTATTGTCTGTAGTCATACTGTAACTGGTGTGCTGTCCCTTGGAAAAGTGATTCTCAAGGTCATGAAAAGGGAAAAAGGTGTAAAATGTTTGATAAATCAGTAGAATTTTGACCAAAACGTGGCGTGTTTATACAGCCTAACCTCAAATGCTCTTTACTGATACGTATAACAGATTACATCAGAGACCTTTCATGTATACTTGCACAGACTTCATGTGAAATCTGGTTTCTAGGTGGCGGCAGACCGTCCACCATCACTATGTGAGGACAGAAACAGTCTGTTCGTGTTATTGTGAATGGAGACAACTTTCATCAGCCGGAGGAGGCGACTGCCAACCGTGATTAACCCCAACATCTCGTTTCCTCTAAACGTGTTCGGAGCGCGCGCGTGAATCAGCTTTGTCTTTAACTTAATTGACTTTATTGTTGAAAGTGGAAGCAGCGTATTTCCCCGACCCTCGCAGTAGAAATCATGAACACTGTTGAGAGTTGTCCAGTGCTCCTCCTCCTCCTCCTCCTCATCCTCCTCCTCTCTCTTCGTCTCTGAGGCTGATTGTTCCTGTCAGACTCAGAATAGCCTCCATCGATCCGGCTCCGTCTCTTCAGAGCCTCCCTGCGCCTCCCGCCGGCCTCACATCCTTTCGTCTCCGGGCCTGTCAAGGCTTCGATGTCGGCCGCTGCATTTCCTTTAAAAGCTTCACACCAATACGATCACATCCCCTCCTCTCGCTCTCGCTCTCTAAACAATGAGCTCATATTGACCCGCCTCATGAAAAGACGAATGGAGCTGATCTGGTATTGACAGCTGCCTTTGTGCAGAAGTCATTTAGCCTTTTTACTTGCTGTTAAATGAACAGAGCGTCAGTAAATAACAGATTAGGTCGTCCTGGGCTGTGGTTGGAGAGTGTGTGTATGATAATGTGTGTGTTTTGGTGTTAGGGGAGTGTTCCTGTGGAGCTAAGAGCGTTATAAAACCGTCACACACACTCACAGCGGGAGCTTCACACCCGCCGATTAGCTGCTCTTCAAGCTCGCCGTTTCCTCTTTCAAGGTCAAACTCGGCTTACCTGGAGCGCCGGCTGCACCGAGGAGATAGGAGAGAAAAAAAAGGCTAAATGTGTATATCATGAGGCTGCATGCACGCCTTTTCAATCGCTTTGCCTTCAGCAAGCCCTGAAAATATGTTTTTCTTTCCATCGCTGCCAGCCAAACACGATCAGGCCCATTTTTATTTCTTTTCAAAGACGTCCATCAGCTTTCATTTACATTTTAGATTCCAGGCGATCATGTAAGACAGAACTGATCATCGGCTGATCTCAACCCCGTCTGCTGATTTAAATCAACCGTTTTGTAGATTTTCGACTAAAAAACAGGAAGAATATGATTATTATTGGATTATTCTCACATCTGCGTCTGCAAATAAAGGCAGTAAACATGTTTATTTCTGCTGTGAAGACATTTTAACATGGAGACTTATGGAGACTGACTCACTTCTGGAGCCAGCCTCAAGTGGACGTTTGAGGAACTGCAGTTTTCGTACTTCCTGTGTTGGTTCACTTCACAGCCACGGAGGTTGATGCTTGACCGGACCTTTAATTCATACGTTACCTGCTTCACTTTGTTAGCTGAAACTCTAATTTCATTTATTTTTATTGATTATTTGATTCATAAAATTAGAAAATGGTCTTTAAATATCTTGATTTATCCAACAGACAGCTCAAAACCCCCAAAATGTTCATCTTCAATCAAAAACAGAAACAAACTGTTGACTGTTGGCTGTAAACATCTTTATTTCTGCTGTGAAGTTGGACATTTGAACATGGGACTTATGGAGACTGACTCACTTCTGGAGCCAGCCTCAAGTGGATGTTTGAGGAACTGCAGTTTTTGGCACTTCCTTTGTTGGCTTCAGGTTGCCGCTTGGTTCCAACAGGAGTCTACGTCAACGTAACGAAGAGGAACACGAGGCTTCCTGACCTTTTCGCCGCACCGATCCCATGCACCATGGCACGCGGTGATTGGTTGGCGTGCTCGACAACTACGGCAACAGTTTCAACATATTTCAAAAATATTGTGTAGTTTGACCTCGGCTTTAGCCCTCTTACTCATTGAGGAGGATGAGGTGCAGCAGCTCTCTTCCTGCCAGGAAACATCATCGGTGTAAATACGTTGTCTGAGTTGGAACAGGCGATCTTTTAGATTCTGCGTATCGTACTGCTCCACGATTTATAACCACGTCTGGCTCTCGTACTCATATTCGTCCTCTTCATGAGTTAAATGAACCGTTTTGTCGATTTTCGCTAAAAAACAGGAAAAATAAAATGTCTTCCTGTGATTATTCTCACAGCTGCGTCTGCATGTGTAAAGAAATCACGGGGTTTCATGCACACACAGTAATTGTATGTTTGTGTGTGTGTGTGTGCTTAATGATTGAGTTGCTTATTCATCTGATGCCATCGGTGGCTCATGGGAACGTTTCAGTTGAGGCCGTCTGCACGAGAAACACTGTTGTTTGAACTTTGTCATTCAAACTGTCGTACGAACGCTTCAGATGACCGTTGCTTCCTCACATGCTCGTGACATCTTCACTGCTCCCTGTAATAAACATATTTTTGTGTCTTCAGAGGTCAACAGTGTAACACAGATGTGATGTTCATCAGAAAGCTGGAACCTGAAGATTAATCTGATGCAGCTCAGCACTTTGTGTAATGATGTGTATGTAATGAATTAGCACATTAATGTAGAAGTATCTGAATCTGCCTTTCTCATGTTCAGTCAGGTCAACTTCAGTCTCTGTACGTATGAATCAGGCTGCCGTGCAGCTTTAAGGACTTCTCGTCTACGTGGTTTAAAAGTTGACAGACATGTTGCATCACGGTTAAAAAAGCTAAAATTTTACAGATTTTTCTAGTTTGACGATTCTCAGAGGACAAGTCTTAGAAAGCGTGATGAAATCACTGAAATTCATTTATTTAACAGGATTTTGTAGCTTTTATCACACGTTGTTGGACGGTCCGAGGCTCAGAGGGACGAATCAGTGTGACTCCATCCTTTATCTCGTCTCCTTCCTCCTCTTCCTCCCCTCACCTCTCTTTCACCCTTGTCCCCTCCTCCTTTATCTCACCGGTTTCATGTGATTGATCTTGGACAATCTTGCTGTTACCAGACACTGCACTCAGCCACTCTTAATATTTAATGAAGGATCAGGGCCATCAGCAGCGGCTTTTTGAGCTTTTAATGGTTCAGAGTTTTCCAGTGACATTTTCTTTTTTTGTGCTCTGACCTCCGCAGCGTTTCCACAAATTGCTACAGAAGCTAAAAGCTTTTAGCGTCCTTCATTGTCGTTCTTATGAATGAACCCCCAAACCAGGAATAGCTACGATTCATCTCTCAGTATCACAGTTTAACCATCCACACATGATTTTTAGAAGAAATGCTTCTTTTATCTTACAGTTTATTGAACGTAAGGATGTTTGTTTAATTTTCATTTGCTTTTTATTGTTTGATTCTTTATTTTATCTGATATTTGATGGTCACAATGTGTCATTGCACACTTGTCGGTGCCTGAGATAATAAAGCATAAAGGAATATCATGGATTAAGCAGTAAGACACAGTGTGGTCATTTTCAGTCTCTCGGTTCAGGGTCTGGCATCGTCACCGAGCGGATTTTTGGCCTTGGGCGCCGTTCGTCACCGTGTTTATTCCTCTGGCTTCGTCCTCGCCGAGACCGAAATGAAACAGTCTGTCTGGCAGAATTACAGCCCCGTGAGTCGGAGCTCCGACACCTCGTAGTGGCTCATTTCCTCCAGCGTTGGGCTCTTAAACCTTTTTGTGGTGTCCTGACCTGATAAATGAAACCTTGTGTAGTTTTTTACAGCACAATCAGTCCTCAAACTGCTTTCAGGGAATAAAGGAAAACTCTTCCTCTCACGGAGGTGTTGCTTTTATACAAACGTCACGTCACTCCATGTCCAAATTACCTAAAATGCGTCAACGTTAACCTGCAAGTCATTCAGCTTTTTCTTGCCAAACGCTGACTCAGCTCTCTGACCCCTCCTTCCTCCTTCCTCTTCCTCCATTATCGGCCGGGCAGCCAGACATTCATCTCAATGAAAGCTCCTCTTTGTGTTCCTTTCACTGAACTGCTGACAGAACCTTATTACTGGTTATTGTTAAATTTAAGACTGAACGCTCAGATGTGAACTCCTGGGCATAAATTTGACAAGCTCATTGAGTTTTTTTGGAGGCCTCGGCTGCATAACGCGAGCAGAGCGTCAGCAGAATGTGCCCCGCCAGGATCCTCGTGACGCGTTTCTGCTGCACAATCAAAACATTCTCATCAAGGATCCGGCTTGAAAGTCACCCGAGTACTTCAGGTGGATACACAAAAAAAAAAACGCTGAATCACGTCCAGAGGAAACACGACTTTATCTTGTACGTCATGATAAAGACGGAGGAAATGGGTCACCATGTGCTCCATGCAAGTGGTTAGTCTGTCCATCACAAACTGTGTAAATCACAGAGAGTTGAAGCTATCTTATGATCGTCGTCTCTCCATCAGTGTGTTATTGTCCTGATCTTCTCCTCGCTCGGCGTCCTCGGCTGCCCTGTTGCTGTTTTAATTGTAACTGTGGCCAGAGGTCGGGTCAGGAGGTTAAAGGACACGGCGGCTCGTCCCTTAATGGACAGCGTGATGAGACTGACGAGTCTCCTGAGGTCAAACACACAGAATAATGACCAGAAACAGACGGAGAGGCGAGAGAGATCAGAATCAGGACTGCAGGGACGGACATGTGTTAAACATCAGTGTCAGTGCAGAGACACGTCCATCTTCATAGAGTCAGAGCTGTTTACAGTCTTACCGTCCAGTCTTAGAGACTAGAGATCAGAGATTACCTTTATGGACTGAGTCTGACCTTTTCCCCAGAACAGCCTGATTCAGTTTGAGCTTTCTGTCTTGATTTCATTGCTGTTACTTGGCTCATGTTAGCTCAGTTTGATAGCTGCTGTTAGCTAATGTTAGCTCGGTTTGTTAGCTGCTGTGAGCTCAGAGCACCGGGGGAGTGTTAGTGTTTGTACCACAGGTGTATTGGACTATCGGTAAGAAGAAGAAGAGGTTTACAGGCCCAGACGCTGATGGGGTAATGCTGACGGGGAGCACAGCTGGTGTCGTGCCAGAACAGGAGCTGACATGATGATAGGGGAGGTTTTCATGAGTCTGACTACCTGTAAAAACAGCTTGTTATTTTCTTTGTTCACCTCACAGATTAAAACTGGTTATATGACGATGTGCTTCCACGTTGAAACACGTTCAAAGAGGTTTCCATCTTAAAGTTGAGGCTGATTTTCAGCTTTTTCTTCACATTGAGGATGATTTCAGGCGGGATTACCTGCCAGCTGTAATCTATTCATAGTGATGGGGCACCAGCCGGCGGCGGCGGCGGCGTTCAGCTCGGCTCTCTCCTCTGGGGTCAGCGTTTAATGAGATTATTTTTGGATTACTGTTATCTGTTTGAAATGTGGAAAAACAGCAGGTACCCGGAAACATGAACCGACGGCATTTGTCTGAAAATGTTTGACCAATTCAGGAAATTTTATAATTTTATACAACAAATCACAAAGATTATTTCTGATCACGGTGAAATATTTAGATTTTAACCATGAAAAAGACGTTTGATGAACAGCAGCTTCGCACTTCCATGTGTTTAATTGACTCTCAGCCGTACGGTGGCCACCAGGGACAAACTTTGTGGAAGAAGTCTTTTAATTGAAGCTTTTAAACATTCTCTTGAACAGCTTGTTGCCGGCGTGGCGGCGCCTCGTATTGATTTATCCATCAGAGACAAATCTTTACAGACTGTTTGGCCTTTGGTCCGTCTCGTCTGGCATCGTGTAACTTCAGATCTTCTGAAGACGACTGAGAGATTTGATTCTTCGACTGATTATTGGAGTCTGAACTACACTAGAAGTTTTTCCATGAATGGAAAAACGGAAAAAACCAGCATCCGCAGCCAGGGAGAGCCGTGTACGTCCGTAACTTTTACAGTGTCACTTTCCACGATGCACTGTGAGAGAGGGACGATGATGGTGGAGACATTTCTCTGGTCTTTCTGGGCTCTAAACGTCTTTATCTTTCAAATCATCTGCAATAATTACCGTGTTTTAACTCGTGTAGGTTCTCAAGTCGGACACAATCTAACGTTCACTCCGTTGATTCACTTTGTTTGCTTCCGTGGCTGTAGTATGTTTCATATCTGGCAACCTGGAGCTTCATGTAGTTATCAAGCCGGATCAGAACACACAGAATAAAACCCAAACAGACGGCCCGGTCCGTCAAGACGAATTTCAAAATAAAAAAACATACTGTATAAATTTAAATTGGATTAATAATAGCATGTTGTAATCACACGCTTCACATTACAACCAATCAGCTGGCATCGCCTCATACTTTGTAGCATGGACGAGAAACTACGGTGGCTGCAAAACGTGACCAAAAAAAGTCAAAGTCCCTGTGAAGAGGTCAGTTTGACCACTCTAGGCTACTGTAGAAACATTCACTATGTCACACTTTGTGGTGGAGCAGGTGATAAAAACATAAAAACATCGTGATGTTTCACAAATGAAGACTTGGGCGCTTTGATTGACAGGTCACGAGGTAAACGTTGTCGTCACAGATCGATATGTGTAGATAAGATGTTCAGGACTCGTTAAGACGAACAGTCTTTGTGGTAACGTCACGGCTTTGCTGAGCAGTTTGACACTTGCCAATGAAATTGCCCGGCTCGCCGTGAATTCGCCTCCGGGCTGCATTCAGGTTGACACCCTGCTATTACACAACAAAGACTATCTGTCATGTCTGATAAGACGGAGACCGCAGGAAGACCATGAGCTTTTAGAGAGGGACGGACAAATGTTTTATAACCACGGCGAGGCTGCTGCTCTTTTTGGATTTTATTATCGTCAGCTGTGATGATGATTCGAGACACTAAATCATATTTTCTCTATGTGTTGACGATGAGTTTCTGTGGCTGTTCTCCGGTGTCGTATCAGCAAATGCAGTTTGGTTTTCATGTTTTTAGGGATATTTTGTTTGTGACTGTCCAACCAAACGTTGAGTAAGAGTTGTTGTTTCTGTAATTTAACGGTGTCCATGTCTCAATTTTTGCGTCCTGTTTTGTGGCGGTCCACGTCCCAAACCTTAAACCTGTCTACAGATTGTTTGGATGATTTGTAGTCATCAAAAACTGCAACAGACAAACAAAGCAGAAGAACTTTGCGACAAGCTGACTGACAGTCCTGAGATGGTAGGAGCTGTCATAGCTAACGTGTTTTTAGCTTTTTAGCTCTGTTTTGGTCTCCACCAACTCCTGAGAAAATAAAAAGTCTCTGATGACCAAAACAATGAGCTAAAAGAGGCAGAAAGACTCTGGAGATCTGCAGATGGGGTTGGGGTGTTCCTCTCTGTCCGGCGTGTTCTTCAGGCTTGTAGCGGCTTGTCGTCAGGCGTGTGTGCTGAGCGTCTCCTGGGATGACCGGTCGTCTTCAGCCACAGTATCACCGACTGTCTCTCCTCTCCTCAGGCTGTTTGTGCTCGAGATGCTCCCTGTCCTCAGGGACCCATCGCCCTGACGGTTTCCATGAATAACCCTCGCCTCTCCGGAACAAACACGATCTGTTTGGTTTCTGATCTCAGCAATGTGACCTGAAGCAACAGCAGGTCAAACAGCTGAAACCTGGAGAGTGTAACGTAACGTGTTTAACAGCTTCAAAGAAAAGTCCCTCCGCAACAGCCACAGCTAACGTTAGTGTAAAAAGTTGACATCTTTATTGACATCTTAAAGTATTTAATTAGCTCGCTTCATAAGTTGTTTTGGGAGATTACTGCACTTCTTTTACTGTTTTGGTTGAGGTTAGCTTAGCATTTTTACTAGCGGTAGTATGTTAGTACAGTACACAGTAGTATATATTGGTCAGCCAGCTAACTAATCTATAACAATCGTTAGCGAGTAGTAAGAGTGAAATACTAGTTAGCTAGCTAGCTAATCTACATTAATCATTGGCTAGCTAGTTACATATTTTAGTAAAACACTAGTTAACTAGTTAGCTTATTCACATTAACCATTAATTAGCTAGATACATACTGTATGTTAGCAAAATACAAAATAACTAGACAGCAATCATTAGCTAGCTAGTAAGTTAGCCAGTTAAATACAAGTTAACTTGCTAGCTAACTAGTTAGCTAATTTATAGCACTGTTTAGTTAGCTAACATTTTGCTAATATTAACTAATTTAAGATGTGACTATATATATATATATATATATATTTTTTTTTTTTCCAACATACATAGACAAGCTAGTACTTAGCTTAGCATATCTAAGTACAGGAAAGGAGGACGTTAACCGAGGCTTGCTCAACTGTGATTGGAGTACAGAGCAAAAAGGGGTGCGACTTATTAAAGGTCAATCCCGAGCTCACATGTAGAATAATGTATACACACTGTGTGTATACAGTATGTATCAGTCAGATAAGTGTGTCAGCACTCAGTGCCTCTGTGCATTCAGGCAGCGATCCATCAGACTTGTTTACGTCCACGCAGAGAGCTGCTGCAGCTCGCCACAGTGGCCGCTTTCAGCTTCTCCTCTGAGGAGAAAACAAGTTGTTCCGTCCGCGAGGTGACATTAAAGAGGCGAGCGAGCTGCCGAGCTGCAGGCCAAGCTGTGGGGAAATGTCACGATCACATGCTCAGGAGGAGCTCCGCTAAAGGCCACGGCGGTACACGAGTATTGGATCTTCTGTTGAACGTTTGTCAGAGGTCGGAGGTCGCCTGATCTGATAATGCAGCGCTGCACTGAGGAGACTCTGTTTACAGCCACATGTGACTCAGTCTGAATGTAAAAGCATTGTTTCTTCTAAGAATTCAGGCCTGAACGTCCAACGTTTTGACTTCAGAGCTGTGTGTCATCACCACACAGGAGAATCTTGTAACTTCATTTGGTTGAAAGCTTCAAAAAAGGTAGTAAGTAGACCTTTGAGTAGAGATGTCAACCGTTACTGTGTTTGTATTTACCACAACTACACAGGGTCAGAAACAGACTTTGTAACATCTACCCGTCATACAGTCAGTTTTTTTGAACTTCACGACCTCCCAAAGAACAAAGTTTTAGTCAGTTTGTCCACTCCAGTATTTTAGGTCTTAGCCGGGCCGCAGTCTGCAGAAATATTCAAATACACAAGGCAGAAAATGTATACTGCGTACAAAAACTGAATGAGTTTAGCATAAAGTTGGCACGTCTGTAAAGGGACGTCTTTGAAAACGGTCATTCCAGATTTCATCGTCAAACTTTGGAGCGTTATCGAGCCGCCTTCCCGACAAGCTCGGTAAGCTGGTACCAATGGATGCTTCAGATCTTCAAGTACAAGTACAACACATGAGCAACATTTCAATGTAACTGTCGGGGTTTGAGAAGTGGAGTATCTCCGATCCAGATCCAGCAGGAACAATGTTAGAGTGTCGACTGCTTATTAGCTGTGTAACTGAACTTCCCCAGGGTGGATTAATAAAGTAAAAATATCTGAGAACTGAAGTCAGTGAAGTACAAGTACCTTGAAATTGTGCTTGAATAAGTGGCACATGGTTTTCTGTCGGAGGCTTCATCCTCACTAAATCTCATCATCACCGCGTTGCTTCTGATCACACGCTTATGTCGAACATATTGGTGAACATCTCAGTTTTCATCTCTGCTCTGAAATGAGCCGCTGTAACACTCAACATCCTCCGTCATCACACGTTCAGCAGAGAAAACAGCCGGGCCGCGAGACCGGAGGTGCCAAGAAGAGCTGCTGACGCTCCACTGTCGAGTCAGAAGGCGTTACCAACACCGATAAATCATCACACCATTGGGACCCCGGGCTGGGAACCAGGAACAGCCCATGTTGCACTGTTTTAAATGAACCTTTACTTTAAATGTACTTTTAAATATGCTGCAAGCAAGCAATAAACATAATATATAATATATAAAATATATAATAAATACAACAAGAACCCTGACAGCAGCTTTCTGGATCGGCTGAAGCTCTCTGATTGGTCCTACATGAACTTTTACTGTCCGTGATTGTGACACTGTTGTGGTACAGTATGTAATCTGATCAAAACCGACACTGTAAAATGTTCAAACTAAAAACAAACACAGTTTACAGCTTGTTGAAACATTAAAAAATGTGTTTATCACGAAGTATGTTCGGCAAAAACTCCCACGTATCACACGTATTGTCATGGTAACGAGGCACATGTAGGTCATGTGTCGTGGGATTCGTATTGGGAGCAGAGATCCGTGCGGTCCAGAAAGTGTCTGAATGAACTTTTATGATCAGATCTGTGTCAGACTGAACTGGGACACTGTGAACTGCACTGGGAGCTGAGCCTCGACGTCACTGGGAGAGCTGGAGCTCTGCATGGAGGACGACAGTGTTATAACGGGGTTTGTAGTCCTCACGTTAAAGTTACTGTCATCTTAGATCCTGTTTCCTGTCCTGAATGTAGGCAGGTCGAAAATACTAAAACATTTTGTTTATGATTTCTTTCCAAACACAACACATTAAATATGTTGGACAATAGTTGCTGAAAACACGTGAAAAGACTTTGAACGATATATTCCTGAAATGTGGAGTTAGAGGTTCAAACAGTTTTTCACCAGTTTTCAGTCTCAGGATTTTGTGGGCGGTCCTTAAAGGGTGGCTCGATGACACGCTGAGGCCACCCACAGTCCTGCAGCTGAGAATTCATTTTTACCTGATTTTGACACCTAATTTCATAAACTTGTTGATATTTTTAATCATTGAGATTTGGCTGGGTGGTTGAGAACACTTTCTTCTTTGGTCTGACAAACTCAGAACACACATTAATTCTGACTTTACACAGACTTTAAAGGTCCAGTTTAGGAATAGAGAGGAAGAGGAGGAGTGACCATGTTTTGGGAACCTTCATCAGACGAACTTTCTACAGTTTCTACAGGTTTTGTTGATAGAAGCAGGTAATGTCAGGAAAATGCAATTTAGCACAGCAGTCGTGTTTCCATAAATGTGTTTTGAAGTATCACGTTAGAAAAGTTTGATAGAAAACGGCAAAATTTGAAGGTTTTTACGCTCGCCTGAGGTGTTTTTAAAGCTCTTAACGGGAGATTGAACCGCTGAAGTCACATGACCAATGAGCTGTTTCCTCGTGGCTCTCATGTCTCCACACAGATCTGATGTAACTCATCTGACCCCATCTTGTCGCACGCTCTTCTTCTGGTTTTCTGACCGGAGAGTTGGCGCACCTACTGCTCATCTCGTGAAACAAGCTTTGATTTGCATTTTTCTTTTGTTAAATTACTCAATATTTAGTTGAAGTTTGTGACACGTCTTGTGTGGTTCTCTTTAAAAAGCCTCTTCATGCTCGCCATGAATGAAAGTAGCATCATTTCAGACGTTTCTTAACCGGAGGCGAGCGTCTCCAGTTTGTATTTTATGGATTAAAACTTGAGCGCTGTGTTAGATCGACCCTGATGGTCAGTTTGTAGACGTCCCTGTTTAACGTGACTTGATTACTGAATCCAAACGCCGTGAAGCTCGCATTGTCACAGATCGTGGTCCACAGTCGAGGTTATGAAAGAGATTTACGATGTTAGATCAGGTTCATTTCTGTTCCACGAGCTTCAATCGAGTTAAAACAGAGAGAAGACAGATCACTGCTGTTTGGACTGCTGGAATAAACGCTGACAGTTCGACAGTTCGTTCGAGAGAACACACACAGAGAGAGCTTCAGTTTGTTTTCCTCCAAAGTCTGTCTGCAAACATCAGAGCGATATTGCGCGTTGTGAATTATTAATCGAGGCCTTCCATGTCATGTTAAATTTAAAAGCTAATATCTTTTGACGGTCTGTGTCGACTGTGGAATATCTTCATCTAGTCGTCGGCAGATAACTGAGCGCGTGAAGCCGAGTTAATCATCCCGCTGACCTCTCCTCTGCCTCCGAGCTGCAGAATAAATCCCTGCGTTTGGCAGAGGAGTGTTTTCTGCAGAGACCAGCGAGGTTCAGACTCCACGAGCAGGTTTCACCGAGGCGGCTCGACACATTTTAAAAGCAGCATTGTTGCCGTGACTCCTTCTTCCACGGTACATATGTACCGCTGTAAAGTCTCCTCTGTGGATGTAATGTGAGTCCACACATCGTGCAGGAAGGGAACCGATGGCTCTGAAATATTGATGCCGGGTGGGTGTCTGCGTTTCGTAGCAGAGCAGCTCGCTCTTTACGAATCGTTTTGTCACGTTTAAACGAGCCGAGAAGTTCCCACGCTCTCAGACTCTCATGTTTTAGTCTTGGTTTTATTTCCTTTGAAAAAAAGTTGGTTAATGTGTGGACTACACAATCAGGATGCATTCTGGGACACTGTATTTCTGTACCTGCAATGTTTCCGTAGTTTCCGACGTAGTCTCTGTGACGTCCCCGCAGACTGTCTAAAACCTGGATGTAGTGGATTTGTAATTCTTTGATTCTTTCTTTGAACTATTCGATTAATATTTCGCATTTTATTGATCCTGGAGTTGACGTGTTTCGTCCTTCTCACCGTCTGTTTACGTCTTATTAACAGACAGACTTGTAACTCGACTATAAACGTGTTTCTTCTTCATGTCACGCCGTCTGCCGCTCCTCGCCCTCGAGTCAAATTAAAAACATTATGATAATTATTACTATTATTAACCCGGCCTCATTATTTTCCATGTAGCTGTTTGTAAGCTGTGCCTCTTCCTGGCCCGCTGCTCTTAATGAGATCTTGTTAAAAACATCCACATCACTGGCATTTTGCTTTAATGAGCGCACCGACGGTCTCCATGCTGACGCCCTTTACGGCAAGCCGGCACTGCTCTTTTCCAAAACAACATGGACGCCGCCACAGTTACCACAGCTGCTGCTGCTGCTGCTGCTACAGCTGATGGGGTTTTAATTTTGGTCCCTGCGGGAGGAGCAGAGGCCTTCGAGGGAGACGACTTAGAAATTGAATCAGCGCTGATGGCGTCCTGGGAGAGATTCACAATAAGACACAATAACATGGAGTAATGCACCGGGAGGCTCGTCAGCGCCGTGAGATACAGTGAAGAGCCTCGAGGGAGAAGACTGTGAGAAAGATGAAACCTCCCACACACGACCGCTTCTTCTTCTTCTTCGTGGGAACATGAAGGCTTTCCTGCAGCGCTGTCTTTAAGCGGAGGCGGACGCCTACACTGAATTAATGAGCGCCTCCGCCATTGTCAGGAGAAATTAAAACTGCTCTACTAAATAAAACCTTAAAGGTGCAGTAACATGTTACATGTTAAATAGAGCTATTATGGATGTAAACCACACGTGTTTATGCTTCTATGCCAAATGTAAACTGTGGCTGCAGTTTTCCACACCAGACTTGACTCATTTAATCATCTGATCTCAGTCTTCAGAGAGTTGATTGGTCAAACTGTGTGCTTTTGGTTGGTTGGAACACCTGCAGCCACATTTGTGGAACAGTTTGACACCTGTTCTATGCTGATTTACTGAAATACAGTGTCCATAACTACATGTCCCAGAATGCATCCTGATTGTGTAGTCCACACATTAAAGGTGTCTAGCTGCTAATTAGCCGCCTCACTGATTGTTAAATCTATAAACCACCATCTTCCCCGCAGACTGTCTAAAACCTGGACGTAGTCTCCGTGACGTCCCCGCAGACTGTCTAAAACCTGGACGTAGTCTCCGTGACATCCCCACAGACTGTCTAAAACCTGGACGTAGTCTCCGTGATGTCCCCGCAGACTGTCTAAAACCTGGACGTAGTCTCCGTGACATCCCCACAGACTGTCTAAAACCTGGACGTAGTCTCTGAGCAGCTGCAGGAAGCCTTCAAGCTTCCTAAAATCAATAATTTGGAATTGATTGCAGAGGTAGTGAATGAAACATGATATGAAGCAGACCTGTTTATGTATTCATACATTTACAGCCTGCCCTTTGAGGGCAGCCGTGATGCTGATGTGGGTCAGGTTAAAGAGGAACTCGAGTGATGTCACTTGAGTCAGCTTCAGCTGTGACTGAAGTTAAAGACTGAAGTAAATTCTGCTAATTAAATATCACAATAGAGTCCTAGACCAAACAGCTCCAACTACCAGACCCTCCATTAACACCGACACCCACAGATGGGTGGAGCAGTTGGGCGAAGCCCCCTTTATAAAATGCCAACTTGCTCTCCACGAAGCATCGAGCTGTCGATATCAGCAGAAATCATAAAATCACCTCTTCATGCTGT
This sequence comes from Miichthys miiuy, assembly GCA_036365135.1. Taxonomy (NCBI): domain Eukaryota; kingdom Metazoa; phylum Chordata; class Actinopteri; family Sciaenidae; genus Miichthys; species Miichthys miiuy. The sequence goes on from CM071617.1 coordinate 1,379,629, forward strand.
GTTTTTTCCTCGTTGAAATCTGCTCTGAGTGCAGCAATTTCACTGCAGCGACGGCACTTCAGAGCTTTTCTCTCAGCGACATGGAGGACATCGAACTGTCTGTTTGAGAGGTTTTTATCAGCAGTGACACGATTCTGATAAACTGAGACGGGGAGCAATAAAAACGGGCTTTAAGTTATTAAATCAGCATCACTTTGATTTACAGTGTGCCTCACGCTAACGAGACTCTGTAACTATGAAAGAAGCATTTAAAGTCTCATTGTTTAGAGTTTACAGACGAACAGAGTAATTAGAGCAGAAATCCAAGAGGAACACGGAGTGAGGAGGGCCGATGTGACCGTGATGAATTCTGGAATAATAAATCTGCCGTGACATTTATGTAGTTTAAGAAAACAGGTTGTTTTATAAATGTTTAAAGTTGAAATGCAGCTGAGTCACTAGCAGTGTGTTCGTCTCTCACTCTCTTCTCCTCTACCATTATGTCCATAGAGGCTGCTGAGCCCAGCTCTGGTTCTGGCACGACACCAGCTCTGCTCCCTGTCAGCATTCTGTAAGGTCACCTGTGGGTCGTTATGGTCACCTGTGGGTCGTTAAGGTCACCTGTGGGTCGTTATGGTCACCTGTGGGTCGTTAAGGTCACCTGTGGGTCGTTAAGGTCACCTGTGGGTCGTTATGGTCACCTGTGGGTCGTTAAGGTCACCTGTGGGTCATTAAGGTCACATGCTGTGGATAGTTGTTGAGGCGAGCAGCCGGAGGACATCAGAGGAAAACCAGAAAACATTTTCTCCATAAAATATGATCCAGTTTCACCAAAATCAGTGAAATAGTTGGTGGTGTGTGACTTAGTGCCGTAAAGAGTTACGTACTTCTCCCGACCCGGAGTCCTGCATGGTAAAATTAGTGTTTTTGTGTGGGCTGTCTGGTGGCTTTGGCTGTCTGACGCCGAGGTAATGTGAAAATATTGTAAATATAGATATACACATGTTGGCACAAACAAAGACCCTGAGCAGAGTTCTGGTGCCCGGATGGTAATCAGTCTTTGTCTGAGCAGGTCAGAAGATAAGTTTTAGGTAATCATGACTTATTGATCGACAATCTTATCAGCCGCCTGCAGATACAGTACAGTCTGCTCATTGTTTGCCTCCTGGTGTGGCTTGAAGGTAGAGCGGTCGTCCACTAATCAGAAGATCGGCGGTTCGATCCTCCAGCATGTCGAAGTGTCCTTGGGCAAGATACTGAACCCCACATTGCTGTATGAATGGGTGAATGAGATGCGTACTCTAAAGCGCTTTGAGCGATATATATCTACAGTCCATTTACCATTTTACAGACCGGAGCAGATGCTCAGGACTTGTCGGGACCTGTCTGCGCCTGTAATTACTCTCCATATGCAGTGTGTGTGCAGTAAGGTGGAAGCACTGAAGGGTTTTCATCTGAACGCTCAGCCAACCTGTTTTAACACTTGCATCATGCAATGTCAAAGCGGTAGAGGTGGAGGTGGAGGTGGAGGTGGTGAAATCCCCCCGTGCAGCTGAGGACGTCGGTCGTGTTGCAGTGTGTTACATCAGCTCTGCTTTCTGATGATTTAATTGGACGAGCCGCTCTTTTTGCTCGACAGGAACGCAGCTGATGAAAGCCTTCGCTCTTTATTTAGTCGGCTTTCAAAGAATTCATGTTGTTTTTCTGAGTCACTGCTGGCTTTTGTTGAAACGTTGCAGAGCTCAGGCCGATAAATGAAACGACAAATTAGTACTCAGATTACAAATCAAACCTTAAACGGTGCTAATTTGTCTCTAAAATGTTGTCGCCTAATTGTTTTTAATTGAAAAAGTTGAAATATATATGCACATATATAGCGCGTTATCTGGGCATTAATTATTTATTTGAGACGAGTAATTACAAAGTATAATTCACACTGATACACTGGTATCATAACCGCTCAGATCAGTAATACTGTGTGTGAAACACTGATACTCAACTGAAGTTGTAGGAAATATTAAATTAAAGACATTTTTAACTCTTTAAAGCTGCGTTAATCAATATTTATATTTCCAAATGGATCAAATGACGATCATATAATGGTCATACACCGATATATCCACTTTTGGAGTCATAGAAGTCTTAAATCTTAAATCTGGTGTAAAGATAGCTGCGATCGTGGACCCGTCCATAGCTTCAGCTTCGTTCGCAACCTCGGTGCTGGGAAATGAAGCCAACGCGAAGTGCTAAAAGTGTAATTCTTTATACTGTCACGACGGTCTTTAAGGTCACCTGACCTCCGGTGTGAACAATGGTCATTAGAGTCGTATGAGGCCAGGTGTGAATTCCTGTTCACGGCCCCAACTCGTCACGTATGTCAGCTTCACACTGTGACGCTGTAGCATCATCCCTCGGCATACCTGTAATGTGTTGATGTACCGCTGAAGTCAGGTGACGTAGCATCAAGAGCGGAGAATGGCCACATATGCCGGCAGACTTTGTTGACTTGCTCAGATTTGGTCATTTTCCCGCTAAATATGTAAATATGCTGCGTAGGTAAATTGTTCCCCTTTTGTCTGTTTTTATAATCTCTGGTTCTGGTTTCAAACATTGATCTGAACAGACGGGTTTAGCTCCATCGGCTGTCTTAGTCTGCTGTCTGACATTTCTAACAAGTTGGGAGTGAGCTGTTGTTGTCCAAACTTGTCCTTGTGTAGTGAGGCTTTGTGGCGAATTTAGAAATTAGATTTTGTGCATTGTAAGGAGGCGAATCCATTTATCACATGTTCATTAACTCAGAGCACATAGGCAGGTAGAATCATGGGTAATGGAGGAGCGTTGATGATGATCAGTGACCTGGTTTATTCTTTTGTCTCTGCTCTCTCGTCGACTCCGGTTTCAGATGTTCTCGTCTCTTTTCAGTCGACGTCTTGGCTCGTTGACTCGTCACACTCGCGCCTCTGACATTCATTTTTAATCTCACGCTGACACACTGAAGCTTCTGTGTGTTTTCAGAGCTGCAGCATGTCTGCAAACTGAAACACATCAGGACTTCCTTCATCTTCACTTCATGTCCAAATCAGACTGATGAGTTTTGTCAAATGCCTCAAAAGTGATTCAGGACTCAGACGATGGTTCATGACAGTCTGCAGTCTGGAAGAAGGCAGAGCGTCCGGTCAAAGCAGGTCATATGTTTGTCCTGTTGGCATGTTTAGCGTACAGCTGCTGTATGAAGAGGCCGTGACGATCACATGTGGATAAATGAAGCGCTTCACGTGTACGCGCAGCAAACAGACGACTCTTTCAGGTCGCATCGCGTCACGAAGCCTCAGGATGTTTCATTGAAGTCGATGCATCTTAGAGTAATGAAGCGCGAGGTCATGAGACGAGGCTGCGAGGCGGAGAGACGCCTGCCTGCAATATTTAAATACTTTCTTCACTCAGTATTTCTATTTTCATTATTATTTTACCTGCAGAGAGCAATCAGCTCAAACCGTCCTGCATGATTTAGATGTTTATGTGTCATTTCATGGAGACGAGAGGCAAAGATACAGAGTGAAGGCGACAGCTTCGGACCTCCTGAACTCAAACCTGAACACACAGACATGATGCACATATTTTCTTCATTCACATTCATAGATGAATCAAATTAAATAAATCTCCATAAATCCAATTAGAAATCAAGTTTCAAAGAGTATCAAAGTCATGCAGTCGTAGTTTTCTGCACATTTAGGGTAAATTAAAGACATATGAACAGTACAGGCTGAAGTTGAACAGGATTATGCACCAAACTGAACTGAAACTAAATTATAATAATAGATGATTAATGTTGTAGTATCAGCATGTTTTTGTCCTCCTGCGACTCTGAAGCTCTCCTCTGTCCATTCATGTACAAACATTCAGCACGTTGCGGGGACAAACACTAATTATTATAATTGCTCCCAGAAGGTGTCGGAGTGTTCGTCTCAGATTTGTTGTTGCGCGTTCAGTCAGCGTGCCGAGATGTCACCTGATTTAAACTGACAGTTAACAGCAGCATTGTGAATGGCAGCAGGGTGGTGAAAGTGAGTTTTTTTTATTGCACTTCCATCCGTCTTGGCCTCACATGTTAGCTCATAACTAGTCATGGATGTGTCGGCATGCTACGTGCATGAACGCGACATTGAAACAAAATGTTACCGAACGGTTTCAGTGACCTTTTGTAGATTTATTTCAGAGATTCCTCCAAGTACAGTGAGGTTACAGTTTGATACACAGTGAACACTTTTCAACTCATCGTAGTCGGGACCAAAATGTTTGGAGAGTTTCCACGTTTCCCATTTCTCCAGTCACTGTTGATTCTTTAAGAATATTATTTAAGAATATTAAAACAGCGTCTAGTTTGAAGCTCGTTTGGATTCAAGCCTCAGTTCTCTTCAAACTGTGTTTCTGGTTTTTAGACAAACACTTCAGCTTTGACACTAACTCTCTGTCGTGTATCCAGTCTGAACGTCCCGTGTGACAAAACCCAGTCAGCCTTTTCTAAATCTGAGCTGTAGGTGTGATCTCACCCTCCGCCTGTCTCTCTCTCTCTGTGTGTTTCAGGTAGCGGCTCAGGCCGTGTTGTTCATGTGTATGAACACCGCTGGGATTTTCATCAGTTACCTGTCGGACCGGGCTCAGCGTCAGGCCTTCCTGGAGACGAGGCGCTGCATCGAGGCTCGGCTGCGACTCGAGACGGAGAACCAGAGACAGGTGAGTCCACGCAACGTGACGCTGCCGTGTCTGCAGGTACATCGACCTCTAGATGACCTTTAATAACCGCTGGACCACCACGGCAGCCCATGATGCATCAGTACATGTGCAGAATGTGTCGTGATAAAGGAAGCAAAGCGATTGATGGATTTCAGTTGACAGGACCGAATGTTAGCAGCTCGGCTAATGAGGCTGTAGAGAGGAGAAAAACGTGGACGCTGCATCGATCCACTGCTGTCACGCATACTGTGCATCAGTGCAGCCGACACACACACACACACACACACACACTCAAAGACACACACACACACACACACACACAGTGAGCTTTGTTTACGCAGTGGAGTGGACGCTCTGGCTCTGAGAAGCCACAGAAAGCTTTTACGGCGTCGTGTTTCCTGGAAGGGTTCGGTCTGATAAGCTCTGGGATGGTTGTAATGGAGCGAGACGAGGCCCGCCCGAGCAGACCACCTTAAAGTGAACCAATCAGGGCCCGGTATTTCTGTCAACATGCTGTGAGGACACAGAGTCTCCGTCTTCTTCGTGCTCTGTCGTCTTCCTTTGTGTTGAGGAAAAAGCTGCTTGAATCTGTACTTTCACCTTAAGATGGATCCATTTCTGTCAGCTCTTCAGCAGCACTTTTATCAAACAAGCATTAATTAACTATCAGATGAAGAAAGTGGAACATTTAGCAGCAACAGAGACAGAGGTGAACTGGTGGAGACCAAAAATGGAGCTAAAAGAGGCTAAATACTGGACAACCTGGCAACTAAATTGATCAACATGACGATGATACTTTATCAGATATAATCTGACATTTTTCTTGCATAACAACAGCTTCATTTGCATCACGAAAAACAATAATTTTTTATCTCTTACTGATCTAAATTTTCTCTCGTTGTAGTTTTTTGATAAATCATCTGAGTTCTCTCCCTGGTCTTTGTTTCTCAGGCTGAAAGGAACACCTTCAGACACTACTCTGGGTATTTATTAACCCATGAGTGTCTTATTCTGTATAAGTCTGTATTCTTTACATCGTTAAGCTCTTGCAGCCATAAAAACAGCCAACACGTACTGATTTATTAAAAATTCTTCATTTCTGAGATACATTATAAGCAGAGTGAATGCAGTCATTTTCTTCTAGAGAGTTCATCTGTGATAATCAGTATTGATACTTGGTGGATTATCAGGGAGAAATAAAGTAAATGAAATAGATAAAGATCCTCTGAGTCCTGTCTGAGGAACTCAACACCAAGTAATCAATGCAGGACGAGTGTAGCGCTGGTCAGTGTGTCTATTAAACATCTGATATATTGTAAATCCACAAACTGTATGCAGAAACAAAATGATGAAACTGATGAGAAAGACAATGAACAGCTTTTGTGCAGAATATCTCCCAACAGCGTCGTCTAAATCGTCCATTATTTTGGGATAATTCTGTATCTTTGAAGTCTTTTAAGTCTCTAAAAAACGAAGGAACAAAGTGTCTTCTGGTGAACCTGGAACACAATCTGAAGGAGACATGAAGGATAGAAGTTGTCAGTGAGCCGCTGGAGGGCTTCAGCTCTCGGGCTAAATTCAAGCTGCGCTAATGACTTTCAAAGTTTAATCTGGACGCTGAGTCCGCTGGCTGTCAGCTGTCCAAACCGGAGACCGAGTCCAGCGGAGCAAACACACACACTATACTGCACACTGCAAGAAATGTCCAGTTACTGCTGAGCAAAAAGAAAACACGTCAACATCGTCATTTATTTAGTTTAGAGAAGCTAAACCAACATGTCTTTTCCAGTTATTTCTATTACCTGTATCAATAAAGATACATATCTAATTATTGTATATAATCATACAAATTAATATAGTAAATCTGAAATGATAAAACATTTACATGCATAAATTTATTTAAACTTATTGCAATTTATGTCAGAAATGATCGTAAAGTTGAAGATTTAAGATGATTTAAGACCTGATTTTGCTCTGAAATTTAATTAATTAATTAAATTTAATTAATTTTGTACAAGACTCTTCACTCTTTTCACTGTGTCTGACAGATATATTTATGTATCCTTTATATTTATGCATGTTGTTCCAGTTCTTAATTTGAAGCAATGATGTGATGCCTCAAATGTTCATTCATTTGCAAGACAGGAAGCTTATAAAGCTAAACTGCACATTTAGGGTAAATTAAAGACATGAACAGTACAGGCTGAAGTTGAACAGGATTATGCACCAAACTGAACTGAAACTAAATTATAATAATAGATGATTAATGTTGTAGTATCAGCATGTTTTTGTCCTCCTGCGACTCTGAAGCTCTCCTCTGTCCATTCATGTACAAACATTCAGCACGTTGCGGGGACAAACACTAATTATTATAATTGCTCCCAGAAGGTGTCGGAGTGTTCGTCTCAGATTTGTTGTTGCGCGTTCAGTCAGCGTGCCGAGATGTCACCTGATTTAAACTGACAGTTAACAGCAGCATTGTGAATGGCAGCAGGGTGGTGAAAGTGAGTTTTTTTTATTGCACTTCCATCCGTCTTGGCCTCACATGTTAGCTCATAACTCGTCATGGATGTGTCGGCATGCTACGTGCATGAACGCGACATTGAAACAAAATGTTACCGTACGGTTTCAGTGACCTTTTGTAGATTTATTTCAGAGATTCCTCCAAGTACAGTGAGGTTACAGTTTGATACACAGTGAACACTTTTCAACTCATCGTAGTCGGGACCAAAATGTTTGGAGAGTTTCCACGTTTCCCATTTCTCCAGTCACTGTTGATTCTTTAAGAATATTATTTAAGAATATTAAAACAGCGTCTAGTTTGAAGCTCGTTTGGATTGAAGCCTCAGTTCTCTTCAAACTGTGAAACTAAGTTTGTAAAACCATTAACAATGAAATTAAAAGCATGAACTGAAGACATTTTATGGTAGAAAAGTGATTGATTGATTGACAGGTGACTCTCCAAAGCACAAACTGAGCTCCTCTGAGGTTCAAAACTTTGAGTTCCTTTTCTTGAAACATTTCTTGCAGTGAATCTCCCGCAGCGTTTGGTTGTGATGCAGCAGCCGTATTAGCAACGCTCGGCTGAAATGTTTGTCCGTCTAGACCTTAATTTGGGGGACGCACTGCTCCACTTTCAAGCACAGATACCAGAGCTGAGCCGAGTCGAGCCGAGCCGAGCTAAGAGCTGGTGGCAGAAACACCTGCTGCCCTCCAACACACTCAGTAGTAGGCTGTAGCTTACTTGCCTTCTACATATCAAATGAAAATAAGAAAAACAAATAAGCACAAATCATCATGTCAAACTGGACGTTGTTTTGGCCTCTTGGATAGGTAGAAATCGCTGAAGTCCCCACATGGCAGCTTCTTTGAAATTAATTTATTGCAGTAATTTTATGGTAAAACACCTTAAAAATAAATTCCACTGGTTCTCAAAGTGTGGCACGAGGCCTTCCTGTTGTGGTACTTCAGCTTGATATGTCGTCACATTCATTCACGTAACACGCGGATAAGTTAAATTATGACGTGCGTTAGTAAGCGGAGGTAAAATGAACTCAAACATGGCTCCAAACAGGAATATCAGGAATAAACCTGCCTCCTCTGTAAACTGTATTTTAACGTCTGTCAAAGGTCAAATGTTTTCTGAGGTGGTACGAGGTGTAAAAAGTTTGAGAAACACCGAGTACTCACTTGGTCGGTGTTGTGTCACAGTCCACTGTTTGTAGTGTAGGAATGTATGTGTGTATGTGATTAAACAGCTCGGTGTAATATGAATAAGGATAGGTGTGTTTGTGTTAGCAAAGAATGAATGGAGCAGAGGATGCTCGCTCTCTCTCCACTCATGCTGGAGGTTTGAAGAGGCTCTCCAGAGCTCCCAGCCAGCTTCACAGAGTTCACAGGTTGGACGTTCACGTTCAGTCAAACACGGCAAAAACAACAACAAATATCTTTTTCTGCCTGCGTTGACTCGTAGTGCTGACACAATCATTAGCTCACATTTTTATTGATGTTTTTCTTTTTTTTTCCCCCCCTGACAGAAAATAGACAGAACATTTCCTTCAAGTAGCGCGATTTTTCCATCTTAGGTTATAATAAATGGTAATAACATGAGAGCAGTGCATTGCAATGCATTACACGCTCCTCCAAAGAACGAGGAATGTTCCCTCTTTGCCTCGTCAAAGTAAAAGTCCTGAGGAAATGTTGTTATGTTGAGTAATGCCATGTGTTTAGACCTCATGTTTCACTGTGATTTGATGCTGTAGTGACTTTTCAAAATGGTTTTCTTTGGCCGATGTTCCCATTTATTAAAAAGTTGCATGTTACTGTTACTTAGTATTATTTAATGATAAGACAAAAATAAAACTCCCTAGTGGTTAAAATGTACTGTATTAAATAACAATTGATTCCATTTTGTTTGTTTTTATATTATATTGATGCTCATATTTTATATTCTATTATAGTATATTTCTGTATTTTGTATATTTATTTTGTATTTCTACATTGCTCTTTTTTACCTAAAACTTTACAGCATTTTTGTTCTTAGCTTATTTTTCACTGTGTTAGACTGTTTAGTGCTCTATGCTTCATTGCAATGTTAAACCTGTGTTAACTTACACATGACAAATAAACCCAAAACTTGAACTTGAAAACTTGAAATCCCAAATATGCTTTACCAAATTATGTTTTGCCTTATTTTTATTCAGTTTCATGACGAACGAATGAAAACATGAAGCAGGTTTCTTTAAAATACCTAAATGAATTTCACAGCACATGAAAAGAAGAATAAGAACCAAAGATTCTGTCTGATATGTTGGGCAGGTGTTTGGCTCTTTGAGCAGGAAAGGTAAATTAAATAAATAAATAAATACATTTCTTTATTAGTGTTGTTTTCACAGCTGGCCACCAACTCAGTGATTGGTCCCACAGCATCGCACACCTCATGTTACCTTTCATTCAGATGATGCCACGGCGTTTGACAGATTTGAGTTTACGTCTGTACTCGGTGTCAGCAGACATCCTGAGCTGAGGCATCGCGCTCTGCAACACCAGAGAGAAAATGTTGTTTTGCATTCATTCGACGTCTCTCCGTCGTTCTGTCAGATCACCAGAGACCAGCTGGCTTTTTGAACGTGTGGAGAAACTTGTTTTTTTAATGTATTCAGTATCTGAAGGAGGCAGTTGCTTGGCGCCGGTGCAGCTCCTCAAGGCCAAAAAAATGAATAAATAAACAAATAAAAATAGTGAGTGATGCTGCTGCACAGCTCCCACTCCAAATCTGGTTCTGCTTTTGCCAAGTGGCACTGCGTCAGTACCAGAAAAGACAAAATCTGCTTGTTTGTGTTGTTTCTGTCGGCCCGGAGGCTTTGAATGATCCTGCTCGAGGAGCTTAGGCCGGCCCGGTCAGACTCATCTTTTAAATCATTTCTTACAGACAGACCTTTATGTAATTTGTTTTTGTGTTTGCCTGGTTAATATTCAGTTTTTGACTTGTGTCAAATTAATTAAATCTTGATGTTACTTTGCAGAAAACCTGAAATATACATAGATCAAGTGTTTATACTCTGCAGCACTTCTTGTGCATTGTGCACTTCTCATTCATTTTTATGTATTATATATCTTATTAAGTCATATTTAAATGGTTAATTTATAATTACATCTTACTCTTCATGTTTTTAAAGAAAATGACTAATCAACTTCATAAAAAGGACGTTTTTAATAACATCTGCTAATTGTCCATCTTTTGTTGTCGTTCCACAGGAGAGACTGGTGTTATCAGTCCTGCCACGTTTTGTAGTTTTGGAAATGATCAACGACATGACAAATGTAGAGGACGAACACCTTCAGCATCAGTTTCACAGAATCTATATCCACCGCTATGAGAATGTCAGGTGAGGCCACCAGTTTGGTTGTAATGTGGTTATTTAGTCGACCTTTAGAGTGAAGTGTCCTGATCGCGGTGACTTAATGGATGTTTTGGTGGGTCAGGGTGGCAGCATGTTTGTGGATGCTTTCAGAGCGTTTCTTCTATCAGACTAGCAGAAAGAAAACATCCAAAATACACATTTAGGTGTTTATTTTACTTCACTTTGTCTATTTAAATCTTTAGATTTCACAGTTAGATCAGACTGTAACGACTTTATAATCACACAAAGTTTAAATTGCATTAAATATTTTAAGTATTTGGATGGTGTGAAAGAACTGACCTGGATATTAAAGTGACATTTCCATATTTTATTCAGCATTCTTTTCGCAGATGTTAAAGGCTTCACAAACCTCTCCACGACGCTGTCAGCGCAGGAGCTGGTGCGAATGTTGAATGAACTCTTTGCACTTCGACCGCCTCGCACATGTAAGTGATTTAACTTTTGACCCCCAGTATGTATGTGTATGTGTTATTTTTTTTATTTATTCTGTCTTGAGGTTTAAAATATAAAGTCCATAGAGTTTGGTGAATCTCACAGGGCACTCGGTCAGCGTATCCTTGCCACAGAGGTGCCTCAGGGCTCGGTGCTGGTGCTCCTTTCTCTTTGCTATTTACACCACCTCCCTGAGTCTGATTATCAGCTCAGATGACTTCTTATATCTTCTTGTATGCAGATGACACTCCGCTCTGTCATTTCCACTGCTCTGTCTCTGCTCAGGTCTCTGAATGCCTCTCAGATATCTCCGCATGGATGAAGGCTAACCATCTCCAGCTGAAAACAATTTTTTGCCCAAAATGTCACCGAAAAACTAACTCAGACTTTAAAGTTGGCTTCTTTTACAAAGAGCAGCTGAGGTCAGTTCAGGTTCATTTCAACTGGAGGAAATACATTGCTAGATGCCGCTGAATCCTACACACAGCTGATGCTACCAAACTGTCTAGCTAATTTACATCAATTGTCAATTAGCTAGTTAGCCATTAGCTAACGTAAAATGTGTATATATTAACATTATGTATCTGTATCTTCAAAATTTAGTTGTACGCAGCACATCTAAGTACAGGAAAGGAGAAACAACATGAGTAGAGTTATTCTTATATTTAAGTCAAACTTTTTAAACTACTACTTTATCCGTAGGTCTGAGTGTTTGGATGCTGAGCTCACAGATGGACCACCGAGTCCTCATACTGAAATGATCCAAGAATTTATCAGTGTGTTCCAACACGATCATGTTCAGTCCATAAACGATTTCTATCTGGTCAGAGATTGGTTGACATAAGGCAGCTAAAACCAATTAGTGAAGGTTTGTGAAAAGTTTGATGTGATTTTGCCAAAGAAAAAAGTAATTAAAAATGTTTTAATTTGTGCCTTTTGCAGAAAAAAACAGTTTTTTAAGGACATTCAAGTGTCTATTTTTAAAATATATTTAATGACCTGCTGTTGTTTTTCTGGCAAAGACTAACAGTTTTGTTCTGTACAACGATCCAAACTTAGAGGAGGTTATTGATCGCGTCTTTTCCAATGTTTTTCCTGCGACGACCTCTCAGGGCTGCCAAAGCTCATGAAAGCTAAATAAAAACACCCCAGTAGCTGGATTAATATTTGATTCAAGACAGCAGAGTGAATAACAGATTCACTCTGTATGTTTGTCTGATATTAAACTGAAGAGCTTTTCAGACCGTCATGCTTGGCCTGTCAGGATTTCATAGTCGCTCATGCAGAACCGACCTCATATTTATCTGTGTTTCTATTTCAGATCTCTTATGCTGTATGTTGTTACTCATATTCTTCTGTTGTGAGCTTAATTAAATGCATTTGATGTATGTTTTTTATTTTTTTATAATGTTTGGTGCAATAAACTGATGTCATTGGTTGTTGCAGGAGCACCACTGTCTACGAATAAAGATCTTGGGAGACTGTTACTACTGCGTATCGGGTCTACCTGAGCCCAGACAGGACCACGCCCACTGCTGTGTGGAGATGGGCCTCAGCATGATAAAAACCATCAGGTATCGTCTTCTTAAATGATGCTTCTATGATTTTATGCCTGGAAATTAAACCTTTTTGGCTTCATGCACTACCGAGCTTTGATAAGAAAGTATGAAACTCTGTATACATCCATGTATAAGCCCCATGGAGTTGGTGAATCTCACAGGGCGCAGTCCAATCAGCTCGGATTGGCTTCTTGTATCACCGCTATGCAGATGACACTCCGCTCTATCTGTCATTTCCATCTGACGACCCTTCGGGTCTCTGAATGCCTCAGACATATCCACATGATGGATGAAGGCTCACCATCTCCATCTGAACCTCCACACCATGACATCAACACCAACATTCACTCCCTAAGTCTCACCTCTACCAGGATGTCCTCATACAGACATATGTTACCTCCTCCAGTGAACGACGCCTGGCTCTGCCACCCGTACGCTCAGGACAATCCAGACTTTTCTTGTCTGTTGTTCCCCGTTGGTGGAACGTCCTACCAGATCAGGGCGTCCCTCTCTACCTTCACAAACCTCCTGAAGACCTCCAGCTTTTCAGAGGACCTCCTCTCCAACACTACCAACAACTGGACATGATACATTTGTCCCCTCTACAGCTGTCACAGCACTTACTGCTGCAATGCTGATTGTTTCCCTTTTTTGTGAGTCGCTTGAGATAAAAGCTAAATGACTAAATGTAATGTAATGAATCTGCACCATGAAAAGTGATTCAGCGTGAAGCTGTTAGTCGTCTCTGTTTGCACTGTAACCCGCGGACATCGTGGCTCACTGTTGATACTGAAGAAAAGGTCGCTGTGAGGCTTTATGGACGTTAATCTGTGATTTATTCGTCCTGCCATCACTGGAGGCGGTGATTATATGTGTGTGTGACGTCTGCAGCGAGCTAAGAGTCGACTGAGACGAGCGTGCGTCAATCAGTTTCAGATGCTTCACACAGCTTTAAGCAGAGTTTGGAGACACTTGTACTTTACTCGAGTATGTTTAACGATCACTCCTTACTCAACAGATGCATGAAACACGGTACAACTCTGCACAAAATCACACACACAAATATGTTGAATTAAAGACGCAACTTTAAAAGGAACCAGCTTAGGAAATGAAAGCTGTTTCACCTCGAGCTATCAGGCAGCAGTGCTGATATCTGTACATTTCTCTCAGTACAGCAGCTTTCTGATGTGGAAGCAGCTCCACTGCAAACGTTCACATTTGCAAGAATCAGCCCTGTGGCTGTTTCTGCACAACATCAGTAACAAATAATACATAAAATCACAAGGTTCAACCATATTACACATGCAGAACTGTGGAAAGTGATGGTATCATTCTTTTGAAATTACACAACAGGGATTTACAGATTCATAAGCTCGTGAATCGCAACACATAACCGACTGTGTAATCTTCAGTTGGTGTAAAGACGAGGTCTGCAGCAGAAACCACAGTCACTCTGCAGCTGCCTCTGTAAAGACTCACAGATCCTGAAGTCTCGAAGACTCAAGGCCTTTTTTTCAGTTTTGATTATCGTATTCGTCGCTGTAACATTTTGGCCTTGTGGCATCACAGCGAGGAGGAGAGGAGGACTGACGTTCAGAGGAAAACGAGGGATTAGTGACGGATAAGCTGTGAGATCTGTGCCGTATACTGTTAAGTCAATATGGTGAGCTGCCTACAGACGACCACTCTGTGCTGCAACAGTGTAGCTCGGTACGTATGTTACATTAAGCTAAAGACATAAAAGATAGGAGTACAATAGGAGTGTGACAACAAAACACAATCCAGAATGGCTGTTTGAGTAACAGATACATCAAGATGTCATTGGGTGTGTGCAGCTAGTGAGATGTATTTTATCTGAAGACAGAATAATGCTCTTCATGACATAAATCTACGTGTGATCGCCTGTATTTGATTGTTGGGCTTTGCTTTGCTCTGTGGCAAAGGTTGAGGTTATTTTTAGTTGTGAAGCCATTTTTACTGATGATGACTAAAAAAACTAATTTATGAAGACAAACTACAAAATCTACTGACATTTTCATCAATTAATGAAAAGACTTTGAAAAGAGATCCAATCAGAACTGATCCCTCTGTGTGTTAGGGAGGTTAGTTATCAGCTAAGTTAAGCTGCTGTGATTTCACTAAACTTGACGTACAATATGAGTGTAAATCATAATTTTATTGTAAATTAGTATCCAATGAATTGTGACAGCCATTTCCTCCAGAAATATATAAAGATTTGGAAATTCTAGAGAAGTGTTTAAATCAGCTAAAGCTGATTTTAACTAAATTCACTGAAGATTCAGTTGTTTCAATGTTATGATATTTAGTTAAACTAAAATAATTCACATGACTAAAACTAAATGATATTTTACCCCAAAGTCTTCTTTAGTTTCTTTGGTTGGACGGCTCAAACTAAATCAGATCAGAGGAGTTGAGGGTTATAAACTGGATTTTCTGTGTTGAGTTGTTGAGATTTTGTTGTTCAGTCACTATCAGTGTCTGTTCCCATCGTGGTGGAAAATCAACTCAAATCAAAGGAACGTTTGTCTGCTTCAACACTTTGGTGTCAGAGTGAGTCAGAGCTCAGACAGACAGTTTCATTATGGCTTCAAATTATTTTCCATTTGTGTTCATACATGCTCGTTAATAGCTGCCTTTGTATAAACTTAATAACTTGAATTCACTGTACGCTTCATTCATCATCAGGTTTTCATTCTTTGGAGGGCGATGTTCATGTTTACAAGAGCTGGGCTAATTACGACTGTGCACAAAAAAACTATGCCTCATTTATCAACACCATTAAAGATGGTCCTATTCAAATCCTTGAGATCAAACATGAGACATCCACCTCAACAGAAAACATCAGCATGTTTATGTGTGTGGCTTTGAATGGGCCATGTTACAGCATAAG
The DNA here is from genome assembly GCA_036365135.1 of Miichthys miiuy. NCBI lineage: Eukaryota > Metazoa > Chordata > Actinopteri > Sciaenidae > Miichthys > Miichthys miiuy. Next base: position 1,395,168 of record CM071617.1, read on the forward strand.
GAGGAGGTCTGGGTGGGTGGATGGGTCAAACAAACACACAGGATTTTCACCCTGGAGGCCGCTCCATGGTCAAGTTTGCAAGAATAAATATGCAGCGTCCTTTTAGAATTTCAAAATAAAGCTTGTGTCATTAACGTTGGAAAACAGTCAGTCTTGGTTAGGTTTAAGGAAAGATCGTCAGTTATACCTGACATAACCTGAGTATGTTACGTCACGTCACGTTATGTACCTGACATAACTTATACACATTATGTACGTTAAGTTGATGTTGACTTTTGGTTTCACACCAGGTAATTTCTGTCACCTGAGTCACGTTATGCACCTAGCCTACGTAACTTCAGAAGTCAACGTTGACTTCCGGGCTATGAACAGTGCTCTCCTGGGTGAAAGTCCTGTGTTTGTTTGACGCAGCCGTCCACTCACCTTCCTATGAACGCTGGAAGTTACGCGGCTCAGGTTCTGCTCCCGAAACTCTGCCGACAGATGTCTGTCAACATGCAGAGTCAATGGACTATCCCACCATCATCATCATCATCATCGTCATCATCATCATCGTCATCATCATCGTCATCATCATCATCATCATCGTCATCATCATCGTCATCATCATCGTCATCGTCATCATCATCGTCATCATCATCGTCATCATCATCGTCATCGTCATCGTCATCGTCATCATCATCGTCATGGTCATGACTAACTGCAGTTTGTTTGAGTTCATTTGCAGCCCGGGCGTCATTCAGTCGTTCAGCAGTCGACTGACTTCAAGCACCTGTCACAAACTCCCAGGATGCCTTTCACCTCACATTCATCACTGCTGTTATGAAGCATGAAATGAGAGCGCGAGGCCGGGCTGGGCGTGACAGCCCTGTCTGCTCTTCACACACTTTTATCAGCCTCAGTTTTTCCTGCTTTTATTGTGTTCGGGGATAAATTAGTATGAAATGAGAAACAAATTTATTAACGAGTGTGAAAACTCTGAACTGAAAATGTGTTTTCAGACTCGCTGATAGCCGTGAAGTTTACCGCGTTTATTTCTTGGTGGATTTATGGACAATGTGTGTGTCTGTCAGCGTTATCTACATTGTGGTTACCAAAGGTCAATTTCATGTATATTCATTGGCTGAATTAATGCAAAGCGGCTGTATTGTACACAGTGACCCAAAATTAACCCTGGAATATTTTAGACCAAACACCTTCCCTTCAAATCAAAACACAAAACGCTATTCATTTTTTACATTATACTAAAATATACATGTTCTTCATTAAATATACATACATCATTAATTTTTATCAATTTAAAGGTGAATTTAAATTACAAAATAAAACCCCCATTATTAGCAGTATTCAATTTAGAGGAGCACAGCAGTGCTTTACATGTTTTATACCATTTATTACTCATTTATTATAAGTTCAGACATAATTAAGCTGTAGCTCACGTGCTGGAGTGGGTGGATGGCACATTATTTTGAAATCCCAGTTGTTTGGAAAATGTCCATTTGACTGTAAACTCATTTATCCAATAGTCTGTTATCCCAAAATATATCACACCAAAGCGTGTAATACATCCACCATGCACCTTTAATTTACCTTTAATGTACCTTGAATTTACCTTGAATTTACCTTTAACGTACCTTTAATTTACCTTTAATTTACAAGGTCTAGTACGACTTTCAAAATAAAGCTAGCTGAGAAACATTTCAGGTAACAGTTCAGTCAGTTTATTTTAGCAGTTATGTTTAGGCACTAAAACTACTTTGTTAGGTTGTAACCTGTTTTCATGGCAAAGCGTGTAACACGTGTCGGACCACTGTGAACTTTTCATGTGTAGGCGAGGTAATGGCCGTATGTTTGTTGATGTTTGTTAATGGGCATATGTTTCTGGGATAACGGGCTGTTGGGTTTTCCAGCCAATGGGACACTTGTTGTACTGTTGGGTTATCGGAACAATGGTGTGGCTCCGAATAGGTTGGCTGTTAGGTCTTCTTGACCATGTGTCCTTGAGCAAGGCTAAGTTTAAGTGTACGCTATCCCATGTAATTCCTCCCGAACATGTTCAGATCAGGTAAATGTATTTTTATGACCTTTCATGCAGCCTTGGTTTCCATGACTGTGAGACCATACAGAAAGTTTGCTGATGGTTTCTTTCCAAAGTCTGAACTGGACTCATTGTGTTTCTTCCAGATATGTGCGATCACGTGAAACACGACATCGACATGCGCATTGGGATCCACTCGGGCTCCGTGCTGTGCGCGTGTTGGGACTCAGGAAGTGGCAGTTCGACGTCTGGTCCTGGGACGTGGACATCGCCAACAAGCTGGAATCTGGAGGGATCCCCGGGTGAGTAAACTGAGAAGATTTAAAATGTATGATGGTGATGGAGAACAGGTGATAGAGATGGATGGAGATAGATGTTGTGGCTATTGGGACACTGTTGTTAAATGTGTTGATGACTTTTTTTTATTGTTAAGGCAAATTTGACCTTGTTTAAGGTAGCGACTGGAGTTAACGAGCAGTGGTGCTGAAATTAGGCACCGTGACTGTGTTGTCCGGTATTTACTGGTCGTATAGGCGCGGCTTTCAGTACCTAACTCTGATTATGTGGTACAGTTATAGTTTGTGTTTGGTTTCATTGGTTTCCTGCTAAAGAAGCTGGTTTGAAAGGAGATGATAGGTCCTGTCTGAAAAATGTGTAATTTAGTTGTTTGTGATGTGTCTGGATGTCTGGATGAGATACGGAAATATATTTGTGTTTGTTTGCAGCGCTCTCTCTCTCGTGTTGCTGTTTGGCCTCGACACACAGGGTGGGATTAGTTCTCTAACTGCTGGTTTGAAATCTCCTGCCAGCATCTGCTATCGAGCCGCTGTCACCCCGACCTGTGCTCTTTAATGAACTCGGTTACGTAAAAGATGGGCGAAGCCACACACAGTGTCTCTGAGCTGCAGACAACAGAAGATCTCTGATGTCTGATGATGATGTGTGCTTTCAGCTCATCTAACACTTCAGACACTCTCCAATAAGTGCCAGAACATCCCGTACCTGAACTGAAAGTTCAGTGACCTTCAGACCTGAGACTGTGCAGGATCTCATTCACACCTGCACTGCACTGATTGGCTGCTCCTCTGGATGAAGGTGTGACTGAAATCATCTGCTGGTTTGGATGTAAACCTGCAGACGATATTCATGAACTGAATAAAAATGAAAAGAAGAAGCAGATACTTCCACACAGGCTTTGACATCTCACTGTACGGTTTGATGAACGTGGCGTTATGACCTGAACAGTCCCAGCTGAATGCCTGTGGCACATTTTGCCGTGACTTGTTAGACATTGCTCTCCAACACGATCATCAATCATCATTTGTCATCCAGATGAACCTTGGCAGGTGCCCACAGCTGCTGATTCTTTGAACTGGGAGAGAAAGTGTTTGAATTCATGTGACACCGTCTATGAGAAAAGAAATAAGACTTTCCTCATGAGTATTCTCTGTATTTTGGCATTTTATTGTGTCTCACTGTATAACCCGAGTAAAAACTACATCTGTAGTCGTGTTTCCACTGAAATATTTAGTTTCAGAGCTGGTCTGAGTATTACAGACCGCAGTGACCTATGATTTTGTTTATACTAGTATAGAATTGAGTAGTTATAGTGTGTAGTTTAGAGAATATTATAGATCCAAGATGAAACTGACAGAAGGGGAGTTGCCTTTTGGAGAGGTCAAGATGATCTGCTCATAAAACCCAATAACAATGAGCAGTCGATTGATCTGGGCATCTGTAGTCCTGATCAACATTTTGTCTGCATTTGAAGTCTTTTCTGTGTTATGTTATAAATCCGCCTGCACCTCGGACAACGCAGTGGATTTATCAACACACAGCACAGTTAGCGGGCGATCACGAAAAACCCGTCCTCAGCAGCAGCTTTGTTTTCCAAAGGTATAGCACCTGGCATGTACTCCTCTTTTGCAATGTATGATGCGTTTTTCTAGGAGTTTTTAAATGAACATGAAAGTTAAAATAGTTGCGCCAATCGTCAGTCACACTTGGTCCAGGCAACCAATCAAACCAAGCTTTACCACTTCCTTCCTGTTTTACTGTTGGTGGTTGCGGACGAGAGGTTGATATTAACGGACAGAACACATGAAGAGATGTTCACTGTACTGTTTCCCTCTTTTTCATGTCGTGAACCAAAAACCTTAGCACCAACACACTTTGCCAAGGCGTCATCGGCCCGTTGTGTTCCTGATATTTCAGAGCCATGGTCGGGGGTCAACTTACGCAAACCTCAATCAATAAGCCAGGCAAACGAGACGAACATATTCAGCTAAACAATCTGTCTGCTATGAAAAGATGGAAAGAGGGGATGGCAGGTCAGCAAGGGGGCTGTATTTTAGTCATTTTGCCTCTTTTACTACGAGATTATGCAGCCAAACGTCAGCTGACTCGACTGTGGATCTATAAAACTAAAGGAAACAGCACAAACACACCCAAAAGAGCTGTTGTATTTAACTTCCTGTCTCGTTCCAGGAGGATCCACATCTCCAAAGCTGCTTTGGACTGTTTGAACAGTGACTACGAGGTGGAGGAAGGCCACGGGAAGGACCGCAACGACTTCCTCCGCCGCCACAACATCAAGACGTACCTTGTCAAGCAGCCGGAGGAGAGTCTGCTCACCCTGCCCGAGGACATCATGAAGGAGGCGGCCGGCTCGGTCGACCGCCGGACCAGCAGCGCCACCTTCAACGAGGCGTCCTGGAGCCCTGAGCTTCCTTTGACAACATCGTGGGAAGCAGAACGTAAGTCCGGCTGCTTGTACTTCCAGTCATGTTGTGCACTTTATCACACTGTGAAGAAACGTCTGTCTTAACGGCAAACTTCTTCTGCAGGAGGAGAGCCTTTAAGAGGATATTTTAGCTGTTTGTCAAACTCAACTCAGTAAAATATTCATAAGCTGTATGTGTTAAAATCAGACTTTGAGCCTCGCTGCAGGACGAAGTTTTTCCTTAAGATGGATGTTTGTTCTGCAGTGCATGGGATCTTCTCAGTTGTCTCGCCTGTTTGTTAGCTGTTCTTCTTTTTCTTTGTTTTCCTGAGAATGAGTGGACGGCTTTCTAAGGAGTGATTGTGTCACCATGTGTCAGCCTGCCTGTTTGTGAGGATGATGATGATGATGACGAGCTTCTGATTGTGTGTGGCCCCATTTAAAACATCCTCTTCATCCTTTCTTCATTTGTCTGCGTTCCCGTCCGCCCGTGACAACAAATCAACCCCGGGCGTCAAGTTGATATTTTTTGGCTATTTTGTCTGAGATGTTTGATTTTGGAGGAAGCGGTGCTCAGTTAAGGTTTTATGTTTTCCTGATTTACTCTTCACGGAGTTAAGAAATAAGATGCCACTTCATACCAAAGATTTTACCTGCCAGAGCCTTTCCAACTTGCTGCCGACTGTGAAAAGTAAACCTTATATTTAGCTTTTTGCACATAAAGGTGTGTCTGCAGCTTGGTCTGGTTCTGTTCTGGTTTCTGTACATGTTGCCCACTTTGGGCGACCAAATATGTTTTTAAGGTATCGTGCACCGCTATGCAGATGATACTGTATTGTACATGGACCGCAGCTAAAGATTGTTTTCATTATCCATACATCTGCAGGTTATTTTCTTGATTAATAAATTAGATGTTTGGTTCATAAAACAGCAAAAATCAGTCAAAGATGCTCGTTATAACTTCAAGGTGTCATCTTTGAACAGTCCAACATCAAAAGATATTCAGTTTGTGATACTGTAAGACTGGGAAAAACAGCGATCAGAGGACTTTTTCTGACTTTTCTGATCTGAACTTTGCTAAACTTGGGCTCAGACTTGTTACACATCCAGTTCAAGGTTCTTAGATCCAAAAGAAGTCTGATAAGTGTTTGGTGGAATCAGTAACTGCAACATACCCAATATGATATGATCCACTAAAGTTAGACACGATACGAGATGAATAAATTTACATTTTCGTTAGCTCCACCGCCATCTGGAAGGGAGCCTGCTGTATGTCTCAGCTCTGCATCTGCTCGGTAGCCATATTGGAGAGGTCAAGATCTGCTAGAGGACGAATAGCAGTGTGCGTCATTGATCGGTTCTCATGATTGGCAACTCGAAAGCATCACTCCCTATCTCCAATGCAGCAGATCAGACTCAGGGTCAGATTTATTCAGTCACTATTCTGGGCTTCATTCCAGAACAGTGTTGGTCCCGAGCCCAAACAGCTAGAAGTCATTCACAGACTCCTACATGGAGGTACGTGCCGTCCTGCAGACATGTCACCATACATAATAGCTCAGAGGGAAGGCAGGGGGTGGGATAAAGCTCCATATTCAGGCCACAGTTGGATCCCCAGATTGAGTCGGGGACTGACTGCGCTGCTGGCAGACACCCAGCGCCAAAAAACACGCCGCCTGGCCAGGACTTCATGTTCCTCCACCAGAAAACAACCGGTGACTTTCTACAACCTGCTGCTTCTCCTCCGGGCCACGGAGAGGTTTTTATATTTCATGTTGGACATGTTGGCAGGTTGTTTCAAAGCCCTGGGCGGAAATAATTTGTATTTTATTGGATTTACTTCTTTGAATCATATTTTACACCATGTTTTTAAGGTTTTAGTCGTACAAAGCAGTGTGCAGTAACATTTCTATTAAAGCAACACTACAGCTGTACTCGAGTATTTGTTCTGATTACATTACTTCTGATCAAAAACTAGCGAGTCGACAACTTTGCTAACAGCCAAACATCAACAAGGTCACCAACAGCAGACATAGCAGCCAGCTAATATTACTGACTAGTCCAACAGCCCGGTTACATTGCCCAGCTCCAGTTCTGGCACGACACTGGCTCCACTCCCCGTCAGTATTCCCCCGCTGTAAACCTGTAAACCTCCTCCTGTTTTTTCTGGTGGTCCAAATCACCTGTGGTACAAACACTAACTTTCCCCCTGGGGCTCTGAGCTCAGTCCACGCAGCCCGGCTAACAAACTGAGCTAACATTAGCTAACTGCAGCTACAGTTGGCAGTGAAATAGTTGGTGGTGTGTGACTTAGTGCCGTAAAGCGTTACGTACTTCTCCTGACCCGGAGCCCAAAGTTACATAGTGTGTAATGTGATGTGCGAGCTTCTAGAGTCTGATGTAAGCGTGCGTTTGGATCCAGAGGAATGTTATTTCTGAAAAGTGCTACTTCTTTGTTTCCGCACAATGAGCGGCTGTCAGGACAGTCATTCCACAGAACGGCACTTTGCATATCAAAGGCTCCTCGAAGGAGTTTTAAAGTGTCTTTTATGTTGTCGCTTGGCTCTGCCTGCAGCTCAACTCTCCAGTGGTTTTCTGGCCCCCGTCTTCCCTTCCTGTTGGTCTGATTTAGTTTTCAGCATCACTGGATTGAGGTGTGTGTGTGTGTGTGTGTGCGTGTGTGTGTGTCAGTCAGACACTAGAAAATAGGACAGGAGATGTCAGGGATGGTAAAACAAAGCTCGTGTTGATTTTCCTTATTTAAGATAATGAAAAGAAACAATAATGTTTGTTTGTGTTTCTTTCCTGTCGAGAGTTAAATGCTACTCTCAGCTAACTTAGCTTAGCATGAAGACAGACAACCTTAATGCTCATTAATGATTAGTTATAACCCCCATGAGCTTCTGATACAGCCTGACTGATGTATTGGTATGCTGATTTTGACGTGTTACAGATATATCTTTATGTTCGATATGCGCTAATATGAAAACTTTTGACAGTTTCTGGGGAAATCAGAGATGGACACACGAGACGAGGTGTAGTTTAACTTGTAAACCAAGCAGCCATACACAGGAAGTCAGTGTGAAACAAGCTAACTCCAAACAGGAAGTAGCGAAAGTCCAAAAACTACATAAGTCAAAAACTGTGCAGCGTCTGGCATCGACCCAGAACTGAAAGCAAACAGTAAAAGCATTAATAAGACAGCAGGCAGACAGTACTAACTGTGTGTCTGCAGCTTGGTCTGGTTCTGTTCTGGTTTCTGTACATATTGCCCACTTTGGGCGACCAAAGATGTTTTTAAAGGTATCGTGCACCGCCGCTATGCAGATGATACTGTATTGTACATGGACCGCAGCTAAAGATTGTTTTCATTATCCATACATCTGCAGGTTATTTGCTTGATTTATAAATGAGATGTTTGGTTCATAAAACAGCAAAAATCAGTCAAAGATGCTCGTTATAACTTCAAGGTGTCGTCTTTGAACAGTCCAACATCAAAAGATATTCAGTTTGTGATACCATAAGACCGGAAAAAACAGCTGTCAGAGAACTTTTTCTGACTTTTCTGATCTGAACTTTGCTAAACATAGGTTACACATCCAGTTCAAGGTTCTTAGATCCAGTTAAAAAGAAGTCTGATCAGTGTTTGGTGGTTGTTCATCGGACCACTTTAAAAATAAGAGTCAGTAATTGACATCCACAGAAACGTTTGGTTTCAACTTGAACCAGAGCATCTGCAGATTAATTTCATACCTGACACGGTGTGAAACAAATCAGAGAACTTATTTCTTTATTTTCTTACATAAATCATATTCAGGAGTTCAAGGACAACTGAATGAATCTAAAATTTTTATTTTTATTTTTATGCATCGCTACTCTTTTTATTCATAAGTACAGGAGGTAGGATTACAGACATGAATACACAGATACACACTGACATGGACGACAGGAACGTCCTGTTTGGAGACGTGCAATAAAGAGTTATGACGATGACACACCAGTAACCAGGTAACAGCTCTGTGCTGATGATAACCGCCATAAAAACAGTGTTTGATAACTATCGAATAAATGACATCATATCCTGTCCATCACTGCGTCCATGGATCTGTCAGGACTGACTGTCATTATCAAACCCAGAGGAGGAAAGACTGAGTGAGTCCTGCGTGGACGACGAGCTCCTCCAGCGCCTGAAATCAGACCGAGCTGCGCCGTCTTCTCTCCTCGTTCATGCTTCGCTGTGTGCCTGCTGGCTCCCATGATGCACTGCAGCGTCACAGCGTTTTCACCTCGAAGGAGTTCGTGTGTGTTTCCTCAGAAGACCCGAAGAAACGGGGTCATCTCCACATCTCTGTTTTAGAGTTTTTGAGATGTTCGCTAAGCCCAGTGTTTAAAACGACGGTCACCTTTTCACACGCCGAGCGCAAATAGTTCAACTTTGACCTTTTAAAGCTCAACCAATGAGGTAACAGCTGTATGTGATGTAGCCTAGCAACAACACAGAGAGGCAGAGAGTGAATGTAACACTGTAATATTATTATATATTACAGTGTTACATTACACAACAAGTAGCTCGATCGAGCAATCTGATTGGTCAACTAGACATTTAGAACGCCGCGCTCAGATCGGCATGTCATCGCACCGTGCTCATCGCGCGTTTCCACGGTAACGCCATAACTGACCGGAGCTGGAGCAAAAGCGAGGCGGCTACAAATAAACAGATCAGATTTGTTGATGATCTCGCTTGCTCGTTTTCCAGGTAGTGGTGAGTTGGTAGCTGTTGTATAATTGAGTGTGCCCGGCGACACTATATGTTATCCACCGCGCTTATTATTATTGAGTGTGCCCGGCGCACACTATATGTTATCCACGCTTATTATTATTATTCTTATTCTTATTATTCTTACGCCCTTTTTGGCTCGCTTCTCCTCCCAGAGTTTTGTCGCACATACACAAAAGGTATCAAAACGACCGCTCGGTCGGGAATCGATTGCTATGTCTTTTCTAAGAGTTTCAAACGGTTTTGCCGAAAAACCACGCCAAAAATGAATGGGTGTGTATTGCGTGAGCTAGAGTGCGTGATGTCATCGCTAGAGTGGAGAGGGAGAAAAATTAATCGAAAAAATTTGTAAATTAAGTACGGCCGCAAATGTCACACTACAGACATGATTTATACATCAAAACGTAGGAAAATTCGTGTCGGTCGCAGTGATAACACTACTGAAGCTGTCAGTGTTATAGTTTTGGCGGGACACGCAAAGATTCGCAGCAACACCGTGTTTTCCCAATCTACTCCCATGTTAATTTGAGAGGAGAAATTTCGGAAGGGCAGGAGCACCTGCTCTTTACCACATGATTGAGGCCAGAGTTTTTGACATTTAGCTCTCAAACTTGACACAGAACTGGTCGACAAGATTCCCCCGCTCACGGTTATTTCGGATTTTGGATGCGACACACCGTTTGGGAGATTTCGCCAACCGTTCGAGGGGCTTCATTTGGAGATTTTCTGTGTCACTCAGGGGGAGACACAGAGTGCATGCACGCACCTGTGCCTAATTGCTCTGACCTGCAGCTCACCCTGGTTGCTTGGCAACCTCAAGCCTGCCTCTGACTGACTTTGCTGAAGTCTCTTGATCTGAATTTGCTCAGCAGTGTGAATAATAATGTATGGGGACGACGGGGCCAGAGTCGGGCACACTCAAAATTTCTTTAGAAATTTTTCTAGTTATTATTGAGTGTGCCCGAAGGCGCACACTATATGTTATCCACCGCGCTTATTATTATTATTATTATTCTTACGCCTTTTTGGCTCACTCCTCCCAGAGTTTTTGTCGCACGACACAAAAAGGTATCAAACGACCGCTCGGCCGGAATCGATTGCTATGTCTTTTCTAAGAGTTTCGGCAAACGGTTTTGCCGAAAATCGCCAAAAACCACGCCAAAAATGAATGGGTGTGTATTGCGTGAGCTAGAGTGCGTGATGTCATCGCTAGAGTGGAGAGGGAGAGAAAATTAATCGAAAAAATTTGTAAATTGCAGTACGCCGCAAATGTCACACTACAGACATGATTTATACATCAAAACGTAGGAAAATTCGTGTCGGTCGCAGTGATAACACTACTGAAGCTGTCAGTGTTATAGTTTTGGCGGGACACGCAAAGATTCGCAGCAACACCCGTGTTTTCCCAATCTACTCCCATGTTAATTTGAGAGGAGAAATTTCTAGAAGGGCAGGGAGCACCTGCTCTTTACCACATGATTGAGGCCAGAGTTTTTGACATTCAGCTCTCAAACTTGATACAGAACTGGTCGACAAGATTCCCGCCACGGTTATTTCGGCTTTTGGATACGACACACCGTTTGGGAGATTTCGCCAACCGCTCGAGGGCTTCATTTGGAGATTTTCTGTGTCACTCAGGGGGAGACACAGAGTGCATGTTTTCCCCAATCTACTCCCATGTTAATTTGAGAGGAGAAATTTCTAGAAGGGCAGGGAGCACCTGCTCTTTACCACATGATTGAGGCCAGAGTTTTTGACATTTAGCTCTCAAACTTGACACAGAACTGGTCGACAAGATTCCCCCGCTCACGGTTATTTCGGATTTTGGATACGACACACCGTTTGGGAGATTTCGCCAACCGTTCGAGGGGCTTCATTTGGAGATTTTCTGTGTCACTCAGGGGGAGACACAGAGTGCATGCACGCACCTGTGCCTAATTGCTCTGACCTGCAGCTCACCCTGGTTGCTTGGCAACCTCAAGCCTGCCTCTGACTGACTTTGCTGAAGTCTCTTGATCTGAATTTGCTCAGCAGTGTGAATAATAATGCATGGGGACGACTGGGCCAGAGTCGGGCACACTCAAAATTTCTTTAGAAATTTTTCTAGTTATTATTCTTATTCTTATTCTTCTTACGCCGTTTTTTTGGCTCGCTACTCCTCCCAGAGTTTTTGTCGCACGTACACAAAAAAGGTATCAAAACGACGCTCGGCCGAATCGATTGCTATGTCTTTTCTAAGAGTTTCGGCAAACGGTTTTGCCGAAAATCGACAAAAACCACGCCAAAAAAATGAATGGGTGTGTATTGCGTGAGCTAGAGTGCGTGATGTCATCGCTAGAGTGGAGAGGGAGAGAAAACTTAATCGAAAAAATTTTTGTAAATTGCAGTACGCCGCAAATGTCACACTACAGACATGATTTGTACATCAAAACGTAGGAAAATTCGTGTCGGTCGCAGTGATAACACTACTGAAGCTGTCAGCCTTATAGTTTTGGGGACACGCAAAGATTCGCAGCAACACCCGTGTTTTCCCAATCTACTCCCATGTTAATTTGAGAGGAGAAATTTCCGGAAGGGCAGGAGCACCTGCTCTTTACCACATGATTGAGGCCAGAGTTTTTGACATTTAGCTCTCAAACTTGACACAGAACTGGTCGACAAGATTCCCGCTACGGTTATTTCGGCTTTTGGATACGACACACCGTTTGGGAGATTTCGCCAACCGCTCGAGGGCTTCATTTGGAGATTTTCTGTGTAACTCAGGGGAGACACAGAGTGCATGTTTTCCCAATCTACTCCCATGTTAATTTGAGAGGAGAAATTTCTAGAAGGGCAGGGAGCACCTGCTCTTTACCACATGATTGAGGCCAGAGTTTTTGACATTTAGCTCTCAAACTTGACACAGAACTGGTCGACAAGATTCCCCGCCACGGTTATTTCGGATTTTGATACGACACACCGTTTGGGAGATTTCGCCAACCGCTCGAGGGTCTTCATTTGGAGATTTTCTGTGTCACTCAGGGGGAGACACAGAGTGCATGCACGCACCTGTGCCTAATTGCTCTGACCTGCAGCTCACCCTGGTTGCTTGGCAACCTCAAGCCTGCCTCTGACTGACTTTGCTGAAGTCTCTTGATCTGAATTTGCTCAGCAGTGTGAATAATAATGCATGGGGACGACGGGCCAGAGTCGGGCACACTCAAAATTTCTTTAGAAATTTTTCTAGTTGCAATATATGTCCCAGCGTGGCAGTCTGTCCAATAGTTGTCCAGATATTTCACTTTGCACTGCAGTGCTGGTCCAGATCCTTCATTTGCCCTAAAGCATGTTTGTGCTTTACGTAACGTCCCACTTCAATCCTTTCAATAACTACCGGACATGTGAGACGTGCAGCACGTGGAAATCCTCTGATAGTCTATGTTAACACCGTCAGGTCGTACCATCGCCACCCCCACCTCCACTTGGCCTTTTCCTGCCATCATATGTCGGCATTTCCATTAATGTGTATCATAACATGTAACCACACACAGTGCTTCCCTCCCATAGAGCCACATACGAACTGCTCCGGGCAGCATCGCACCGGCCACTTTAAAGAAGGGAAATGTCAGAGATGGAAGCGTGTGCCCTTTAGCTTGTTCTTCTTCTTCGAGGACGTGCACGGCAAAAACAGTCACGGTTAATAACAACCAGGATCAGGGATCCTATCGACGCTATGAAGATCCACGTCTTCGCGATCCACGTTTTACCCTGTTGCTCCCAAAAGAAGCTCGAAAAGACGGTCGAGTCCCTGGAAAGAAGCATATATACTACATGACAGCAGCTAACAAACTGAGCTAACATTGGCTAACAGCAGCTAACATCCCCTGCAGTGTGTGTTCGTATGAAGCTTTTCTTCAAAGCGTTTTTCTGAACTGAACTTAAAAAACCTCCGTCCTCAGATACTGATGGGAGTTTTCTCTGCTCGTTTTAGTTAGATAAACCGAGTAAGATTGATAGACTTTGGAAGCCTTTCAAAATAGAGCACTTTGTTGTATCTTCAGTGGAGTACTGCAGGAGCCTGAAATATGTTCCTGATCCCGACTGAGTCCAGTTCATTATGGCTCAGACCCAACTCGTTCGATTTATTGGCCTGAGGAGCAGTGACTTCCTGCGGTCTCTGTTGGTTGCCTAAGAACGTCACAATGATGACACATAAAAACCCACACCGTCCAGGGTGGGTCCACTCCAATCAGCCTGATCGCTTTAAGTTTGAGACCAACCTGATTTATTACGGTGTCGCCCCGAACCACGTCAGCTGACAAACTGAGCTAACGTTAGCTGATGAACTGAGCAAACTTTAGCTAACATCAGCTAACAAACTGAGCTAACGTTAGTTGATGAACTGAGCAAACTTTGGTTAACAGCAGCTAACAAACTGAGCTAACATTAGCTGACAAACTGAGCCAACATTAGCTAACAGCAGCTAATAAACAGAGCTAACAGCAGCTGACAAACGCAGCTAAAATTAGCTAACAGCAGCTAATAAACAGAGCTAACAGCAGCTGACAAACGTAGCTAACATTAGCTGACAAACTGAGCTAGCATTAGCTGACAAACTGAGCAAACTTTAGCTAACAGCAGCTAATAAACAGAGCTAACAGCAGTTGACAAACGGAGCTAACATTAACTGACAAACTGAGCTAGCATTAGCTAACAGCAGCTAATAAACGGAGCTAATTCAGCAGCTAACAATCTGAGCTAGCATTAGATGACAAATGGAGCTAACATTAGCTGACAAACTGAGCAAACTTTAGCTAATAGCAGCTAATAAACAGAGCTAACAGCAGCTGACAAACGGAGCTAACATTAGCTAACAGCAGCTACACTTCACTGTCCATCAGGAAACAGTTTCAGCATGCGTAGCATCAATGTTATTTAAAATATGCTAATTTATGGAAGATTTGAAGCCGTCCGATTGTCCTCGTTATAAAGAGGCTTGTTCTAATGAGGCTCGTTATAATGAGGCTTGTGTATCTGCTGCAGATATGTTAATGATTTGACACGCGGGCTGCTCCTTTTCATTCATATGCAGCAGAGGTTTGTGGAGGTTCAAGTTCAGCTTCACTTTAGCTCTCTCTTCTCTGTGTGCTGAACAATCATTTACATTCAGTCAATACTTGACGGTGGCAGAGACACATTTAGGAAAGGACTTCTCCTGATTATACATTTTATTTTGCGTCGTACACGTCTCACGACTCTCTCAATCTTTGCGCTGATGTTGAATAACGCTGCTGTTTCTCGATAAATCTCTAAACTGCAGTCGTGGCTCTGATTGGACGTAAATCTACCTGTAACGACGATCGCTGAGTCAAAAACGTCTCCAACAGGTAAAAAAATGCAGCAGTCAAGATTTTTTTTAAACCTCGATTCATTTAGCATGTGAAAATTAACTTTTAATGACTCACCGTGATGGATTTCATCTGTTAACGTGTTGGATTAAGCGAGATGAGGTGAGACGTTTGATTGGCTGCAGACATATAGTGACACATTTCTCTACATAATGACTTTAATGGCTGCCGGCTCTCCAGAGGAGGTCATTTGTCCAAAGCTGTCACGCGGCCGCTGTAGCTCACGGCTAATGGTGGAGAGCTAATGGCAACAGCTCTGAGAAAATGACTCTTCACGTATGACCTTTATCACTTTTAGCTCGAGTGCTCCACTCGAACAAATGTGACGTCTCCACGAGGACGGACAGAAGCTCACCGCAACTTACTTCATGATGCAGCTTATCGAAGGACAAGACGAATAATGAGTTTTACAGTGCCACAAAAATTTACTTAAACTGACTGTCTAAAACCTGGACGTAGTCTCCGTGACGTCCCCGCAGACTGTCTAAAACCTGGACGTAGTCTCCGTGACGTCCCCGCAGACTGTCTAAAACCTGGACGTAGTCTCTGTGACGTCCCTGCAGACTGTCTAAACCTGGACATAGTCAGTAGTGTTGACCTTCTTTTCTGGTGTGTTCAAGGACACTCTGACATGAAAAATTTGAGTGGTCTATTTTCAGATAATTAAAACATATGGAGGAGAAAGAATGACCTCTGTGAAACTATAACGTGAACGTCATTCCTCCGTTATAAAGGTCACTCTTCAGTGGTTAGTTTCCAAGATGATGGAGGAGCATTGTTCGTTGCACTAAGCTTCAGAACATGAAACTAAAAGAGAGAAATGAAGGTGACTAATTAATCACATTAACTAACTGTCTGTCTGACACATGGTGGTATTTTATAGGCCAGTTAAAGTATTTATGAATTCATTATTTACCCACCAGAATTCCAGACATTTATGGAGGGAAGATATACATTAAGAAAATATAATTAAAGCGTTAATAGAATAAATATATGTGAAAATATTGTTGGATGTATTCCGAGGACTCGTCTGCAGCGAGATTCGAGTCACTGTTGGCTGATTTTTATTTAAATGATCTCAAACGTCCTTCAATGACAGTCATTAGTCATTAAAGCATACATAATTTATACTCAATGAACTTCAAATGAAAACCATCAGTGTGGATAAAAAAAAAAGTTACGGATGCTCACGACCTTCAGTATGTTTTTTTGTTACGGAGAGAGGAAGGAAGGCCGAGCGGGACCAAAGTGATGAAGTGGTAAATTAAAAAGCTTGTGTGTACACACCTGTATTAACGAGGTTCACACCTGTGTTAACGAGGTACACACCTGTATTAACAAGGTTTACACCTGTATTAACGAGGTACACACCTGTATTAACGAGGTACACACCTGTATTAACGAGGTACACAGCTGTATTAATGAGGTTTACACTTGTATTAACAAGGTTCACACTTGGATTAACAAGATTTACACTTGGATTAACGAGGTACACAGCTGTATTAACGAGGTACACAGCTGTATTAACGAGGTACACAGCTGTATTAACAAGGTTTACACCTGTATTAACGAGGTACACACCTGTATTAACGAGGTACACACCTGTATTAATGAGGCACACAGCTGTATTAATGAGGTTTACACTTGTATTAACAAGGTTCACACTTGGATTAACAAGATTTACACTTGGATTAACGGGTACACAGCTGTATTAACGAGGTACACAGCTGTATTAACGAGGTACACAGCTGTATTAACGAGGTACACACCTGTATTAACAAGGTTCACACCTGTATTAATGAGGGTTACACCGGTATTAATGAGGTTCACACCTGTATTAACAAGGTTCACACCTGTATTAACGAGATTTACATTTGTATTAACGAGGTTCACACCTGTATTAATGAGGTTTACACTTGTATTAATGAGGTTTACACTTGTATTAATGAGGTTTACACCTGTATTAACGAGGCGGTCTTACAGCTCCATAAATTCAGATGTATTACTTTATTAAAGTTACTTCCCGTGTAATTATTCATATTTATTTACATGTTTTATATTTTCAGGATGTGGAGATGGTGCAGTGATATGTTTAGTGATGAGTCAGGTGTGATGTCATGCTGATTTGGTCTCATTGACCAATCAGATTGCTCGGTCAGGACTACTTGTTGTCATTTAGTTTGTTAAGTTTTAGAGGTTTTATGAATAAAACAGAAGTCTCGGTTTTGGTTTGAAGTTTGTTCGCCTGTCCTCGTCTTCTCTCAGCTGTTTTTTTTTTTGACCTCCATTTCATGCTTTATATTTTTAAACCTGTTTTCTGTGTTCTCTCCTTCACAGTCACAGCTGTCGACATGAATTACAGCTTTTTTTACACCATGTGCATAATTACAAGCTTCGTCACCACTAACTGATCACGCTGCGAGTGAATGAGATGCATGACCTGCTCTGAGCTGTCTGTCTGATTGTTGCATTTTGGTCTTCCCTTTTACCTTGATTATTATCATTTTTCTTTTGTGTATGTAATGAACGTAACTGTGTGTCTGTTCTTCTGTTTTCATTTTGTAACTTGAATGAAACAAAAGGGGACAAGCAGGTTCATTCTATGTGCATGTGCTTTCCCCCTTATAGACTCTGGCTGCCCTAACGAGAAATTCGATAAATCTGCTTCCAAACCATCTCGCACAAGCTTTGCATGTCCACTCTGGTCCTGAGGAAATTAACAAGCGAATAGAGAGCGCCATCGACTTACGGAGTGGCGATAAGTTGAGAAGAGAGCATATCAAGCCTTTCTCACTGATGTTTAAAGACTCCAGCCTGGAAGAGAAGGTAGCTGGAGTTTTAGACAGATGACTGTTTTTTTTCTTTCTCTCTCCCTCCTCACATCTATTCTTAGACGAAGATTTCCAGACGCAAAACAACAAACAACTATTTTTCTTTTTTCATCATGAGTAAGCTAAAGGCGCGAGTCACTAACGTTAGACAAACCTTAAAGCATCAAACATGGAACACATCCTGGTCCGGGCTTTTCTTTTCGCTCAGTACTTTCCTCCGTTTGGTCTGAAGTGTGCCACCAGAATAATTATCAACTCAGTAATAAGTGTTATAAATTAAATTAGCATTTAGATGACGCACTAATAAATTCAAAGTTTAAAAAGTCAATTAATTATTGAAAACTGATTCTTTTGATTCTCTGTCTTGCTTTAACGCAGACTTTTCTACGACGAAGGTCAAATTTATATAAAAATAGTCTTTATAATTGATTTTGTGATTCATTAATCTGCATCACTGACAGTATAAACAATGGATGGCATATCCGTGATGTCACACGGGTTTCTAGAGCTCAAAATCTGCCGCCATGTTGGCTGTCCTGCCTCTTCAGTCTCACCTCTCAATCAAAGCGTCCACGCTCTTAATCCTGCATAACTTTAAGCCTTAATATAACCTGAACAGGTGAGTTGTATATAAATTCACCCTCAGTACAGTTGTCATGAACGGGGAAATTAGCTACAGAGACCAAAACTGTTTTTTGTACCAGGCTGTAAACATGTTTATTTCTGCTGTGAAGTTGGACATTTGAACATGGGGACTTATGGAGACTGACTCACTTCTGGAGCCAGCCTCAAGTGGACGACAAGAGGAACTGCAGTTTAAAAATATACACATACAGTTTTTAACAAAAGAATGTGGAAGTATAATTATTCATCTGGCACACTTCAGCCTCCGTACGAATGTGCATGAACAAACACAGTGAACGTCTCGAAGACGACGTCGCTTCAGTACAACATTAACGTTTTTATTCACTGAGTTAGAGCTGACACTTTTATCATGACTCATGTTTGATTCTGAAATTTAGAAAACAGCTGGGCGAAAACATCGAAACCCCCTTCAGTTTACTCATGACCCAAAGTCCACGCCGTGGACCTGTTAACCCTTTACAGTCTTGTGGAAAAAGTTGACTGGTTCAACTTTTTTTCTACAGGAGCTCTTTGCATTCACTAAAGAATAAAAACATATCTGAGATCTTAAATTACGACTTACACATCCCAGAATTATTAAATTAATTATAAATAGAGTAGATTACCAGTTAATTAAAAACTAGGACACATTTTTATGTAAATTACATTATTGAGTTGTTGAGTTACATCAATCATAAAACACTTAAAGGACACTCTGGGTGGTAGCTAAGAAACAGCACAATAGCGTAATTGAACGTTCTTTAGCCACGCCCCATTTTTGCTGGGTTCAAAAGGGGGCGTGGCTTAGGACGAGTTAATAAGAGTATAATCAGCTGAATATGTACTGTAAAATTACAACAAAATGTTCTAAGAGTTGTTATCACTTGACAAACAGGACTATTATGACGTCCACCTCAGTTTCAAGCTTCAACAGTCAGCTGTTGACTTTATTTTTAAATTCTTGTTATGGACTATTTTACAGTGTAAACATAATATATCTTCAGTACAGAGCTGTTAACGCTGTTAAAAATGTGATATATGATACTGTCAAATAAGATTAAGCCACTTAAAGTGAAATAAAAAAGGAAATGTTTATTTTTAAGAGGCTTTATTTCCTCTTTGGTTTGGTATATTAAACATCATAAATAAGTTTACAGCTGCATTTTTTTTTTTTAGCAACAAATTCCAATTAAACAGCCTATAGCAGCATTTTGACCGTCTAAAGTAATGGTGAGAATTATGATTAGGAGATATGGAAGTCATAATTAGAAGAAAAAGTTCTTTTTCTTTGGTGAATGCGATGCACTTCTGTAGCTTTTTGTCCCTTTTCTTTCTTTTTTTTTTGTTTTATGAATACGCTCACCTTTGACCTTTCAGTTGACCTTCATATGGGCCCTTTTCCCGCCTTCCACATCTATGTTTCCCTTTGAATCCCACCGCCATCTTTAAAACTTTTCCCAGAACCTTATATATATTTTTTATCTTTTTGGTTTTAACCTTTTCAGTAACTGTGCAGTGATTTGCTGTTGGCCTCCCTCATTTATTTATTTATTTATTTCTGCCAAAGTTGTGACGAAACGTGAAGCATCCTCTTGCTAATTTCCCAGCACCCTTTGAGAAAGAGACAGAGCGAGGACGGGGCAGCGGGGGTCAACGGGGAGTAAAAAGTTTGAGACAGAGATAGATAAGATAAACTTATGCTAAGCTAGGCTAATTGCTTCCGGCTCCAAACGCAACATAACAGTACAGATATGATATCTCATGTCACTCTTGGTAAGAAAACAAAACAAACACCAAAATGTTGAATTTATTTCACAACCTGTCGGAGAAGACTGATAAAAACAAAAATTTAGCCTCGTATGCTAGGCTACCACCGGCTAATTCACAGTTTCTCCTTGTTTGGTTAATTGATGAGCTCGTTCCCTCGGACAGATAAACAAATAAAATAATAAAAAGCAAAGTTATATTGTAATAACAAGTAAACAACAAGAGAATCTTTCAGATTTCCCTCGAGTAAAACGAAACTAGCATTAGCGGTGATGTGCTAAACTGTGCTAGGTAGCTAGGCTACATCATTTTCACCCAACAATAGCGATGCTAATGTCATTTTTTAAGGTTAAATTAATGGAGTAGATGAAAAGTAGGATGTCTCCAACGAGTATCTAACCCTCAAAGCTAGCAGTTAGCTTATGTTTTTTTCTGTTTGTGTCTAAGCTAACAGCTCCTAGCTAACAGCTAACAGCTAGCATTGTGCTTGTCAGCTTTGCACCTTCCCCAGGACCCCGCGGCGGCTAACCCACCGGCTCCTGTCTCTCTCTTTAACGCTTGTGGTTGAACCATTGCATGCGTCCGTGTCGGTTGCGTTGGCGTGTTTGAGGTTGCATTTCGATGTGTCCGGTCTTCTCCGTCAAGTCTGAAAACTTGTTTCTCCATCTTCCCCTCACCTCCTCTTCCTCCTTCTGTCTCTTCTTCTTCTTCTTGTTTCTCCCTTCTCACGGTGCAGTACTCCCAGATGAGGGACGAGGTGTTCAAGTCCAACCTGGTGTGCGCCTTCATCGTGCTCATCTTCATCACCACGATTCAAAGTCTGCTTCCCTCCGCCAGGTAAGACAGGGCGTCACCGACACACGGCATAGCAGCCAGCTAATATTACTTACTAGTCCAACAGCAGTCAGCCCAGCTCGACGACTAAAAGATATAATGCTGCTGCTTCCAATGCCATTCATTGTTTTTCCGCAGGATGGTAACCATGGTGATCCAGTTCTCGGTCCTCATCGTGCTCCATTCCTGTCTGGTCCTAGTCACGACGGCGAAGACTACAAGTGTCTCCTCTGGTCCTGCGTAAAGCCTGCTGCTGGATCAACGAGACGTACACGCGCAAACGCCATCGTCTTCGCCTCAATCCTCATCAACTTCCTGGCAGCCATGATCAACATAGTGAGTTCACTGTCCACAATGAATGAGGTTAAACTCACTCTGCTTACCTGTCTGTCCACAATGAATGAGGTTAAACTGACTCTACTTACCTGTCTGTCCACAATGAATGAGGTTAAACTCACTCTGCTTACCTGTCTGTCCACAATGAATGAGGTCAAACTCACTCTACTTACCTGTCTGTCCACAATGAATGAGGTTAAACTCACTCTACTTACCTGTCTGTCCACAATGAATGAGGTTAAACTCACTCTGCTTACCTGTCTGTCCACAATGAATGAGGTTAAACTCACTCTGCTTACCTGTCTGTCCACAATGAATCAGGTTAAGTCAGTCTTTATTAGTCTTTGTCAGTCTTTGTTAGTCTTTGTCAGTCTTTGTCAGTTTTTATTAGTCTTTATTAGTTTTTATTAGTCTTTGTCAGTCTTTGTTAGTCTTTATTAGTCTTTGTTAGTCTTTATTAGTCTTTGTTAGTCTTTATTAGTCTTTGTCAGTCTTTGTTAGTCTTTGTCAGTCTTTATTAGTCTTTGTCCGTCTTTGTTAGTCTTTATTAGTCTTTGTCAGTCTTTGTCAGTCTTTGTTAGTCTTCAGTCTTTGTTAGTCTTTGTCAGTCTTTGTTAGTCTTTGTCAATCTTTGTTAGTCTTTGTCAGTCTTTGTCAGTCTTTGTTAGTCTTTGTCAGTCTTTGTTAGTCTTTGTTAGTCTTTGTCAATCTTTGTTAGTCTTTGTTAGTCTTTGTCAGTCTTTGCCAATCTTTGTTAGTCTTTGTTAGTCTTTGTCAGTCTTTGTCAATCTTTGTTAGTCTTTGTCAGTCTTTCTTAGTCTTTGTCAGTCTTTGTTAGTCTTTGTCAGTCTTTGTTAGTCTTTGTCAGTCTTTGTTAGTCTTTGTCAATCTTTGTTAGTCTTTGTTAGTCTTTGTCAGTCTTTGTTAGTCTTTGTCAATCTTTGTTAGTCTTTGTCAGTCTTTGTTAGTCTTTGTTAGTCTTTGTCAGTCTTTGTCAATCTTTGTTAGTCTTTGTCAGTCTTTGTCAGTCTTTGTTAGTCTTTCTTAGTCTTTGTCAATCTTTGTTAGTCTTTGTCAGTCTTTGTTAGTCTTTCTTAGTCTTTGTCAATCTTTGTTAGTCTTTGTCAGTCTTTGTTAGTCTTTCTTAGTCTTTGTCAGTCTTTGTTAGTCTTTGTCAGTCTTTGTCAGTCTTTGTCAGTCTTCGTCAGTCTTTGTTAGTCTCCAGTGCTGGTTTAGTTGAAATAATCTCAGTTTTCTGAGTTAGATTTGTAAATATTTGCTAACCAAGCTGCAGGGACGTCTAATCCTTCAAAGTCTGTCAGCTGACAGGTTCAGCTCATTAGTGACATCATCATGGAACAAAAGCATTACATCACTTCCTGTGTGGCAGGAAGGAGCGACTCCAGTCAGCGCTCCTCTACACGGATCAGATCAGCTGTTTATTAAAAGTTTGAGTGTGATTTTTTAACTCTTGATGCTGAGTCGGCTCAACAATAATTCCTCTGTTGGTCTCTCACAGCTGTGGTGCGACTTCGACAAGTCCAGCACCTTCAGGAACCAGACGTACAACGAGTCGGCCTCCATCCCAGACATCTGCTTCTACCCAGAGGTACCGGCTGACTGAGTTGCAGTCAGGTCCATCTGTTGTGCCGACAGCGGCAAAGTGATGAATTAAACATCCTCGACATCTGCTCGCCGCCCAGAGGGAGGTCTCACCTCAGACAACGGCGACTGACGGAGCCATCAGAGCGTCACGGAGAAAACATCCGTTACGTTACTGTGCTCACACAACGCGGAGCTGATTGATGGGCTCGATAAGGAGCAGCGTTTTTATTAGCTGCAAGCTCAGGTCCACTCACGCCGCGGCATTATTTCCTCCCACAGATGTTTTTAGACGTCGGTGACCAAACCAGACTGGAATACTCGATGAGTCCACAGACTGTACGTGACGATCAATCCGCTGTCGGATGTCTCGACAACACGATGAGGCAGACTCGGTTCTGGAGCCGCAGTAACGAGACGTGAAACATCGTTTTATAGCATCGGATAAATTAAAACCAAATCTATCAGACAAATAAGACAAGATAAAAATGTCCCGCTGTTAACTTGACGGGTTTATGTCCCACTCTGCAGCCAGCCACCAGGGGCAAAAACTGGGACAACGCGACGTTTACGTTTTAATAAATCATATTTCTGCACATAGAGATGTGTATTATTCAAGTGGAACAACTGTGGATTTAGACTCCAGGGATGAGCTAGTAATCTATTACCTGTATCTGTACTCGAAGTGGGTGGAGCTTTAATTGAACTTTAAGTTCTTAATTTAAGTTGTACCTGTATCCACGGATGCACATTTCAATCCAGTACTCGCTCGACCTTTTACATCCTGTAATGTCCATAAACTATACACGTAAAGGTCAGGTGGGGTCATGGACTTTAAAAGAAGTTGGTGTTTGCCAGGTTGCATTATGGGAAGTGTAGTCTCACACCAGAGATAATTAACTACATGTGTGTACTGTTCGGTGGATGAAGTCTCAGGTCACGTGATCACGTCTCTCTCTTTGTCCTCCGCAGTATTTCGTGTTCACGGGCGTCCTGGCGATGGTCACGTGTGCCGTGTTCCTGCGGCTGAACTCGGTGTTGAAGCTGGCGGTGCTGCTGGTGATGATCGCCATCTACTCGCTGCTGACCGAGGCCTTCTACACCTCGCTGTTTGTCCGCTACGACACCGCCCACCACAACACAGAGTGAGTGTTTGAGCAGCGAAGTCGGCTAATTAGTGAAACTAAGTCGTCGGTGCTGCTAAGTTCATGTTAAAGTAAAGACAGGTTCTCTCCTTGTGCCTCTTCAAAGACACATCAGGGAGCCACACTGACCTTATTTCTGCACAGAAATGTTGCAGATGTGAGAAAACTCATCTCGCAGGCGTTGTCAGTGATAGCACGGTGACCTTTACCGTGACAATGTATGAAGGCATCCTGAGCACGCAACCGTGAAAGACCCGCGAAGACGGAAAAAGAACGGCTTCCGTAGTGGCTCCACAGGGAGCTGATGGGAGTCAGATTCATTTCTTTAGGGGGCTTCTGGGATACGAGAGAGAAGGTCAGGATGGAAAGACCCTCGAGAAGGTGGAGGAGCGACGACTTCAAAAAGTACAAGAAGACTTTGTGCTCTCATTCTGTGTTTTCTCCTCACGTTGGTCGTCGTTGGTAGCTCGGATCTGAACATCCCGACTTTACTCTGACGACTTCTTCTGCCTGTACGACGTCTGCCGTGAGCTGAGGGTGTCGTTTGATGCGGCTTCGTCCAGATCTTCAGATTTTCTTCTTCCTTTCGTCAATGTCATCTTTTAAAACACGTCTAAAGACTCATTTTTTTGGGACTCCAGTCTCCAAATGATCTTTTATTTTATTCAATATTTTAGTTTAATTAGTGGTGAACGGTTTTGTTGCCACACGTCGCTCCAGTTGGATTTTCTGTTTTGTGAAGTGTCGTGAATAACAGTTATATTAAAACGCTGGTTAACATGTAAATATATATATATTATATATAAATATCCATCCATCCGTTATCTGTAACCGCTTATCGGGTCGCAGCTGACTTTGGGCGAGAGGCACATAGAGACAAACAACCATTCACACTCACATTGACACCTACGGACAATTTAGAGTCACCAGTTAACCTGTTAAATGCTTGTTTGTTTGGACTGTACCCAAACTCCTGTGAGGCGACCACTGCACCACCGTGCCGCCCAGTATATATAAATATCTATATGTAAATATCGTTGTTTACACTGTGTGTCTGGTTTGTTACAAACCTACTATCTATCTGCAGACGCTGCAGCTTCTCTTCCACAAACTGGACAGTGACTCTGGATAGAAAGTTTAATATGACGCGGACAAGAAAAAAAAAGACTTTTTACCTTGCATAAAAAAAAGAGCATCAGATGAACAAACTTTATTTTTGTTCCAACAGAAACTTCCTGGGGACCAAAGAGACGTCTCTGCTCCTGATGGCCATGTTCCTCCTCGCTGTGTTTTATCACGGCCAGCAGGTAAGACGACGACGACACCGGCGTCAACACTTCAGAACATAACCGGACCTTCACCATCGGTCTTTTCAGAGAGTTCTGGCCTTCAGTGTGAGGACCATCGACTTTGCAGAGACACGTCATTCTCATCATTTCTAATCATGCCGAGTTCAACCTTACATCTTCTGTCTGATGGCACTAACATCTGAGCTTTAACGCATCAAAGCTGCAGAGGTGGCTGCGAGGTCGAGCTCTGCATGACTATAAATAATGAGAAAGAAGCTTTCCTTTAAATAACACAGAGAACAGAGAGTCAGGCTGGTTGCCATGCAGCCGCCTAATTAGACGTCAGGATGGTGCTCGAGTGAGACAATGAGGAGTCCGATTTCACCAAAATTACCATCGCTCAGTGGAAAAATGTGTCTCACCAGCTGCTGCTGTGTGTTTGCCGTGTGACGCTGACGGACAGCGACGGGTACAGTTGAGAAACATTCATCTAAGGACAGAAATCTCGACTCACTCTCCACCTTAAATCGACCGTGAATGATGCAAAACTAAATTTAAGAGATTGATCCGACGTGAATGAAGAAAGTCACGCGAGAACGAACAAAGTAAATCTCACTCAGCTCGCTCGTGTTGAACCCAAAATCTGAGAGAATCCCTGAAACTCTGCCGGAGCTTGTAGAATAAATCTGAGTGTTTGTGAGATAAATGAAGGAATGAGAAAGAACTGAACTGTGAGCAGCTGTAAGGGGTCACAAGCCAAAGAGAATGGAAACCAATCTGTGCTAATATCGGACAGAAAACCATCCTGTCGGGTGTAATTGCTCCGTAATATCCGACCTGCGTGCCAGAAACACAGAAGCAAACCACTTTGTTCACACGTCTGATACGTTAAACTATCCATTTCTATAAAGATGGAGTCAGCAGGCTGAAGGAAACCTGCGATCACCGCGCTGCTTTCATGCTCGCTCTATAGCAACCTTTGATCACAGAGTTCAGCGGCTCGGCGGCGGTCGGAGATGGAGGAGAGACGGCCGTAATTGAAGTTCCTTTGTAGCCCCATAACAGTAAAATGCAGCCGCATTTGAAGTCACGCAGCGGCATATTGATTTTCCTCAGGGTCAACTCCAGCACTTGTTTGACGGAGCAGAGACAATGACGGCTCACAGTGTGTTTGTGTGTGAGATGCATCAGGCCGAGAGAAAAGAGTGAATATAAAAGAGACGAGGTCTGGCTGTCTGCAAAATATTATATATATATATAATATTTTTATTCTAGTTTGGAGGTTAGATATTTAAAAAAATACAAACTTGAGACTGCAGCACTGACAGAATCTTTATGCGTCTGCAGCAACAAATGAAAATAACATTTCTAGGCTGCAGGTACGGTTGAATAGTCAAAAAATCCTCGCTGCTGCAAGGAATTGTGGGACGGCATCACCTCCTTTCCTTTCCTAAAGGATGGTCCGTGTATCCTATGCTAAAGGAGATAATAAAGGAAGCACTGGAGCTCCTTTCCTTACAGTAACACTTCATATCACCAGCAGCCTGGGTCTCCAAACACGTGCATGAAGGGTGTTAAAATGAAATGATTCTTCCGCTGACGTTCACGTGATGATGTTCGTCCGTTAACGTTGATAAATCCTTTTGTTTGTCTGTTTCCTGATTGACTGCGTGAAAAGAGAAGTGAACACGTCCAAACAAAGTCCACGTATATGTTTGATTATGAGGACACAGATGACGTCACTACTAGGGCGTCTACGAAATACAAGAAAAGACTCATTTAGGCCAAATGGTGGAGCTAACACGGTCAACAGGAACATGAAATGAGCATCATCAGTCACCCTCTGGTTTATAAAGAGGAACATACATCTTCAGAGGAACGTGTGACGTTCAGACCGAACACTGAAATAATGAAGCATATTCTGGAACAAGCTCACGGCCGTGCAGAAAAATAACCATTGTGTGCTGTTGAGGAGACAGAGGGGATAAAAAGGTCTTTGAGAAAGAGAAGAAGAGCCTGTTAGAGCTGAGAGGTGGAGGAGTCTCGTTCACGCTTTTATTCCTCGTCTCTCTTTGATTACAAGAATCTCATTCAGGCTCTCGTTCACTGTGTTACGTGTGAAGTCTCCACGGTCACCAACAAAACACGATAAACGACGTGAGCCTGAAAAATGAGACAAACATGATTAAAGTACGGTTACATTCTTCAGTGTGTTGATATAAATTCAGCTGTATGAAGCCGATCTTTGCTCCTTCAGCAGCACAGGAAGTCGAGCCTCGCTCAGTTTACATGTTAAACTGACGGCAGCAGAGCGCTGCAGCCAGATGAGGTTGTTCTTCATGAGCGCTGCTTCCTGTCAGAGCTGTAATTACATCATCAAGCACAGTGAACACGAAGCGTTTCATTACAACGCTGCAGACAGGACTCTTATTTTGAAAGGATTAGGGTTTCTTTTCTTGACACTTTCCTGTTTTATGTTGAAAGGGGTTTACTTCCTGAAGTTTCCACCAGTTTTGATGATCTGTCCCGCCCTCGTTAGTCTCACCTGTGCCTTGTTGTTCCACTTCAAGACGTGAAGTTAAGATGAGCAAAAGGAAACTAAAAGTTCAAACTTCAGACTTTGACTAAAACATTTCATGAAGAAATCAAACCAAACAAAATGTTTCTGTTAAACTGGCAGAAGAAGGTGGAGGTGTATTTCTTTGTAATCACTCCTGTGTAAGGTTGCAAAATTCTGGGAAACTTTGACATGACTAACTTTGAAACACTCTGAGCTGAGATGAATTCATCTCTGTCTCTCTGCTCAGGGTGGCCTCAGCGTGTCATCGAGCCACCCTTTAAGGACCGCCCACAAAATCCTGAGACTGAAAACTGGTGAAAAACTGTTTCAATCAGTACTTTGAATTCGATGCAGGTGAACGACCTGCTGTGAAGCTCTGGAGATGTTTGTGGAGGGAACAGAACGTTTCATTTCTCTGCAGGGTTCCATTAAAACTCACTTTTAATGGAGGCAATTTGCACCCAATGATTCGTCATGTTGACACGAAACTTCAGCTTGAAAAGTCCTTTAACTTTGGACTGATGCCTGTAAACATGTGACGCCATAAAGAAACACCTTACGCATGATTCACACTGATACAGTGACTACAGATCACTCTTCATAAAAACCAAATAACTGGGACTCCTCTGTATTTCCTCCAAACATTCGTGCCACTTTATCTTTGTTAAGACTTTGTTAATTACTTAATTGCTTCTAAGTTTAAGCAGAGATCAGGGCAGAGTCTGTCTTCACACGTTCAAATGATGGAAAAGGCTGAGCCGCGGCTGAATTAAAAAAATCAGTTAAAGGTCGGATCAATTATGAAACACGGGAGAGCGCGATCAATCTGAAGTGATTCTAATGGGCAACACAAATTGCTTTTCTGAATGCACAATTAATACAAAGTCGTTTGAATACATTAGAGTCGGTACCATTTAGTTTGTACTTGTAGGAGAGGAAGGAGGAGGGGAGGGCTGATACTGAAAATTAATTTTGGGGCAGCAGATAAGCCTGTGAGGATTTCAGCGTCTCTGAGGCGATTGGCGGAAACAGTTTTGTGATTAATCCTCGTATCAATTAGTCTCTTAATTATTTGACTCGGTGCAAAACTTCAATCTCGTTCTGTTTTTCTAATTAAGAATCTGAAGCCGGCCCGTTTTTTTTTTTTGGTGCGCGATAATGAGATGGTGGCCGGTGAAATAACGGTCGCTCAGGCGTTAACCGGCGACGCCGTACGCTTTCATTCATAACGGCTTCTATTAACCTCGACGGTCTTCATAAACATTTTACTCAGAGCTGCTGCTGCTGTCTTTACACACTGTGTAATTAGGTTTACTGCAGAATAATGATCAGCTGTGCCGTCGTACGTTCGGATCTGACACAAAATATTGTAAAGATGTTAAACACAGAAGACTCAGGCAAAAATTACAGTGTGGAAAAATGTTCATGTTTGTACAAATGTGCAGCAACGACGACTTTGTTCAGCCGAGCTCACTGAATGTTTGTCTGTCTAAAACCTGGACGTAGTCTCCGTGACGCCCCGCAGACTGTCTAAAACCTGGACGTAGTCTCCGTGACGCCCCACAGACTGTCTAAAACCTGGACGTAGTCTCCGTGACGTCCCCGCAGACTGTCTAAAACCTGGACGTAGTCTCGTGACGCCCCGCAGACTGTCTAAAACCTGGACGTAGTCTCCCGACGCCCCGCAGACTGTCTAAAACCTGGACGTAGTCTCCGTGACGTCCCCGCAGACTGTCTAAAACCTGGACGTAGTCTCCGTGACGTCCCCGCAGACTGTCTAAAACCTGGACGTAGTCTCCGTGACGTCCCCGCAGACTGTAAAACCTGGACGTAGTCTCTGTGACGTCCACAGACTGTCTAAAACCTGGACGTAGTCTCCGTGACGTCCCCGCAGACTGTCTAAAACCTGGACGTAGTCTCCGTGACGTC
The DNA here is from genome assembly GCA_036365135.1 of Miichthys miiuy. Taxonomy (NCBI): domain Eukaryota; kingdom Metazoa; phylum Chordata; class Actinopteri; family Sciaenidae; genus Miichthys; species Miichthys miiuy. Next base: position 1,425,009 of record CM071617.1, read on the forward strand.
CCCGCAGACTGTCTAAAACCTGGACGTAGTCTCCGTGACGCCCGCAGACGCAGACTGTCTAAAACCTGGACGTAGTCTCTGTGACGTCCACAGACTGTCTAAAACCTGGACGTAGTCTCTGTGACGTCCACAGACTGTCTAAAACCTGGACGTAGTCTCCGTGACGTCCGCAGACTGTCTAAAACCTGGACGTAGTCTCTGTGACGTCCCCGCAGACTGTCTAAAACCTGGACGTAGTCTCTTCATAATAAAAACATAAATAGTCAGAAGAGTACTCGTGTCTTTGAGTACTACCATGAATGAACTATGTACTGTATGTAGAGGGATGAAAAGTTGATCTGCCGACATGCTGGTGATGATGATGATGATGATCGTGACACATGACTAACTTCTTCTGGTGTGTTTTTTTCCATCTTCAGCTGGAGTACACGGCCCGGCTGGACTTCCTGTGGCGCGTCCAGGCCAAAGAGGAGATCAACGAGATGAAGGAGCTGCGAGAACACAACGAGAACATGCTGAGGAACATCCTGCCCAGCCACGTGGCCCGACACTTCCTGGAGAAGGACCGACAACGAGGTCCGTACAAAACCCCCACACTCACAGCTACACTGATAGAAATGATTGCACCCTTTGAATATTGTCAGTAAACGATGAGGTCTCAGTCGTCGTCGTCTCTCACCGCAGACCTGCTCCAGAATAAGTCGTCTGCGTTCGTTATAATTCGTTTTCTCTCGCTGTTTCACTCGGCGAAGAAAAGAAAAGACTCGTAATTGCTTCTCCAACAGCTGAACAGAGAGGAGAGGATTCATTCAGCCGGACAGCTTTCTTTGGTCACATGCCTTTGATTTGATTTTGTCAGTCAGCAGAGAGCTCGTTGATTTGTCTCAGCTGGCACAAACTTTACATTTCCCCTTTGTTCACCTTATCTCTGCTGCCCTTTCCCTCGGCTACTTTTAACTCGCTTTGAATGGAGCCTGTTCGCCTCTCGTTAGAAGTCATTAATACACAAATCTGATGGGTCTTCATGTTTGAGCAAACCCATTAGCTGTTGAACTTTACGTCACCTGTTTATCAAATCGTACCATCGCGTTTCAGATCCTTGGCGTGCACTACAAAGCTAACAGTAGGTGGACACTCAAAAGGTGCTGAGATACTTCCATCCAGACAGAATCAGCATCAGCGAGGTCCAACGCTGATCAAGTCTGACTCAGACGAGCTTGGATGGGAGTTTTGGCTTTACATCCCTCCTGCTGATGCGCGCTCACGTCAGTATTGGAGGTGTGACTCCCCTAATAAAGACTGGGACCCCCCAAAAAAACACCATTTTGGGCTGATCGATGCATCCTTTGGGCCTGTAATCGTAAATATTATATATATACAATAATATTAAATATATTAATATATCATATAATACAATATATTTCTCATATTCACGTCTAGAAGAGTCTGGTAATACGATTTCAGACACTAACCGTGACGTTAGCTGAACGTCACCTCGCGTCCTCGGTAAAGTCTGTGCTTTTGCCAATGACTGAAGGTCAATGTAAGTAGCTGTCTAGATAATAAAATATTTGATTTTTTTTTAGCTTCAGAGTTTCTAAATTTGATTTTCCAACTAACTTTTGCTAATTTAACCAAAAAAATGAAACTTTCCTTGAAAAAAGTCTAATAGAAAACATAAATCCATCTCTCACAGGATCTTTTCCTTTTTTAAGAAACTTTATTGAAGGAAAAATTGCAAATTTACAGATAAAAACAGAAGATACAAAACAAAAACAAAGACCTACTGTAAGTACAGATAGACTCAGCATAGGAGTCCATTTGTTTTAGTATCAGGATCTGATTGTCTGATTGTTGAAGCAGTTTTAAACTGGACGATTGATTTTAGGACCTTCTGTCTCCTAAATGTCTCCACGTCACGATAGCAGCATGTACAGTTGGCCGAGGCCGATGTACCAGAGCAGAACTTTGACCAACAGACTCATTGGAGGACATGTTGTGAGAGTCCCCGGGTATACGGTGGAGACTTTTAACTCGGGAGGTTCCAGGCACCTGGAAACATGATGTGTAGAACTCATTCAGACAACATGAACCTGTTTTGAGAGGTTCTAAAGCTGCCAGAGGAGACCAGAGGACGTTCCTACAATCATTTGTTTTGCATAGGTTTGCATCAGTGATGTTATCAGAAGGTAACAGCAGGTCTTATACAAGAGATGCACAGTGTTTTGAGTGTGTATCTATGTTCTTTAAAGGTTCTGGAGGTCCTTCAGGATGATTTCTATGTAATTAAGGAGGTTTTAGGCGTCACCAAGGAGTCTAGGTGCTTCCTCACATGGCCTTGAAGGGTCTATTTTTTAGATGCCACATAGAAGATCTAGAGGATTTTCAGGATTTCCAGAGGTACCAGAGGTTTCAGTTGTCATAAAGATGGGTTTCGTGGATTTAGGGGCACTTGAAGGAGTTCCAGGTGGTCCAATTACAGACCTCCACCAAAGTTGCTCCTGCAGCTTCAGGTCATTTTTTCGTCTTGCTGTCTCGTTAACGAACTCCAGAATGACTGATTGTGTTGGACAGTTATCACACACTGGAGTCAAATCCCTGTACTGTCCCCTTCTTCATTATCGACTCCTCCGGTCTTCTGTTGTCTTCCGAACTGAAGGCGATGCATTATAAATGTCAGAGAGGCGAGCTGATATCATTCTGCTCCGTGCCTGTTCCTAATTAAAAGGACATGATTAAAAATGCATCCATTAGGACAGGTCGGGTCCTAATCGCTCGTTACATTATTAATCAGGTTGTTTATTGTTCCGTGATTTAGAAACCCGAGCGCCAGGTCATTAATCGGCTTCTGCACCGCTCAAGAGGTGTCGATCTTTGGAGTTAATCAGGTGACAGAAAGCTGAAGATGTGACATTTTAGTCTATTTTATTTTAAAGCTTTTATTCAGAGAAACTTACAAAGACACTTCAGCAGCAGCTCTGTTTGGATCCTTTAAAAACGTGATTAAAAGTCATTTTCTTCATCAACTCATCCAGTAATTTCTTTTCTCACATTTAAAAACTCTGTGAAAATAATGAAGATCAAAGTCTTCGCTCACTTTTCTGTGTTTTGTTTTGGCGCCTTTAGAAATGTTGAAATAAAGAGACATGTTTGGTGTCTGAGCACGTTATGTCACGTCTCATGAGTTGTTGTTGACCTGAAAAAATCCTCCAAATTGTCACATTGTCACGTAGAAAGATTCATTTGATTTCAGAAACTTCTCGTGAAGATCATTTCTCTTGTGCAAAACCACCTGATTGTCAATATCCAAAGGAAAGTCAGCCCATCCTCAGTTTGTGTTCGTCAGTTTCATGAGGCTTCTCAAGCACAACTGGGCTCATTGAATCCACAAGAGTCTCAGCTTTACTTAACTTAATCCACGACATTCAGCACTCACATGAAGCGTAATTAAAACAACAAAGAACTTATAATGTTTCTCATTTAGAGCTTTGTAAAAGCAGGAACGACTTTAAAATGGATCACAGAAGAAAACAGCTGAAACTGTCGTGTGTTTTCTCTCACTCGACAGCAGAGTTAACAGTGTGATGAGTTTAAAAATGATGCCGCAGCCTTCAGAGTCACCGGATCTCAACTGAAGTGGAGAAACTATGACGGCTGATGGAAATCCACATTACAAACACGTTTGTCATTCGTCTGTTTGCATCTGTGTCGAGCGTTGAAGAGGCTTCACAAACAAACGTCTGAACACTGACTGACGTTATCCGACACAGCCGAGCACCAACAAATTAAATTAGGTCGACTTTGACCAACTTTCACGTCCAGGCTTTGACATTTGACTGAGCTCATTAAGTGTGTATAAAGTCAGAGGCTTATTTTCATAATCGTGTAATTACATTGAAGAGAGCAGCAGCAGCTCGACCTCCTGACCTGTGACCTGTGGCTGGACGTCATGTTTACAGCCTGATATTAAATGTTTCCACAATGACACGCTGAATTACTCCATGTGACACGCTACATGTATGTGAGGACAGCTGCTCGCTCATGTGTCAACACTGCCCCCTGATGGTGGAGGCGGTGTGCTGCAGCTGCAGCTTCACCTCCAAAAACAAGTTTACAGTCAGCACATGCAAAATAACTTCAGTTAATCACAATCCTGTGACATCTTCTCCCCACAGGAGCTCTACTCTCAGTCCTACGACTCCGTGGGTGTGATGTTCGCGTCCATCCCGGGCTTCGCCGACTTCTACTCCCAGACCGAGATGAACAACCAGGGAGTCGAGTGCCTGAGGCTGCTCAACGAAATTATTGCAGACTTTGACGAGGTGAGACTGAAGTTGAAGAGCTCCCACTTCAACTTTTAAACATCTCAGACGCCGACGGCTTCCATTTATAAAGCCGTCTTTAGAGATGATTAATGCAAAGGCACAAACGACGCGTCCGCAGATCATCAAAAACACTCAACGTACAGGATGTTATCTCCCTCACGAGATTTTAAAGACAGAGTGATACAAGCGGCTCCCGTGGGTCTTTGAAATCCTTGAAAGTTTGTCAATTTAAGGGGAATAAATCAAGGCCTTGGGTCAGTGAAGGAGTAGCCTTCAGCCAGTGACAGCACACAACACACTGTGAAGCCTGATTCTTATTAGAAGACTTTGACTTTTTCTGTCCAGACTTCAGTCCTTCCACAGGGAACCACGAGGTTTGTGAGAGTTTAAGGAAACTTTAACTGAACCTGCAGCTTGAGAATTACTGACGAGCTTCTTCACCTGCTTTTATTTCACGTCCTCGTTCTACAATCAGTAATTCTTCGTGCCTCTTTCAGACGTCAGGACACTTTTAAAGGGCTTACGATCATGCACCTGGTCCTGTGATGTCTTGCTGAGCCCGCTTCCAGTTTCACCGAAATCAGTGAAATAGTTGGTGGTGTGTGACTTAGTGCCGTTACATGCTTCTCCCGACCCGGAAGTTACATAGTGTGTAATAAAGATGAACTGTTGGACTGTAACTGCTGACATTGTGATGTTGTTTCGATAACATTCACTGACACTTGCTGACGTTTAAAATCTCGTCACAGTTGCTCGATGAAGAACGTTTCCAGGACATCGAGAAGATCAAGACGATCGGCAGCACCTACATGGCCGTCTCTGGACTGTCACCAGAAAAACAGGTGAGATCTTCCACGTTTCATCTGAACACACATCAACACTCGACTCTCTAGAAACGTGAGTAGTAATCAACGCTGACTTCCTCTTCTTCTCTCCTCTGCCTCTCGCAGCAATGTGAAGATAAATGGGGTCACCTGTGTGCGTTGGCCGACTTCGCCATCGCCCTCAACGAAAGCATCCAGGAGATCAACAAGCACTCGTTCAACAACTTCGAGCTGAGGATCGGTAAGAGCTCCGTGACGTTTGCTGTCGTACGTCATAAAAATGTACGAGAGGAAACAACACCTCGTCTTCTTCCACGTTCTCAGTCTGAAGGTTTTCCTCTGTGAGAATCTTGAAGGTCGCTGTGTTCAGAGAGTTTCTGCAGCTCAAAGAACAGACGCAGTCACAAGACATAAAAGTATGTTTCTATTTTTTGCTGCACCCAAAGCTCTGAGTCAACAGGTACCAGCCTGTGTCACTATGGAAACCGGTGCCAACGGTTTCCATCTGAGATTAATGTTCCTTCTTCAGTGATTCACCTGTGAAGAAATATAGAAATGAAAAGAATCACAGATGTTCAGTCACAGTTCAATCAAGGTAACCACAAACACGAGTAAAAAGAGGCAGGACGGGTCCAGATCGATGGTTTCAAGTGAACGTACAAAAGAAGCAGTCAGAACAAATCCAGAAAGGAGCTGCTGAAATACAGGACCGGTCCAAGAAAACAAAGTATGAGTCAGAGAATGAAGAACAAACGAAGACGAACTGACTCTGAAAACAGAGAAACACAAAGACTGAAGGACGACGAGACACAATACTGATACTGATGACGTCAACGAACGTCGGAGCGCAACTAGATAGCAGATGGCAGCAGCTTTGGAGCATAAGCAATAAACTGCTTGTTGTTTTGACTGCACGTGCGTGAACTTCTGTTCATGAAACATGAGAAGAACTGTGATTTTACTGTTGGATATGTGTGTGTGTGTGTGTGTATACAGAAATACACACACACACTGAAAAATAGCTTAAAGAAATGGCATCTATCTATCTCGATCGGCCCAGTTTAGTTTGTCCGAGTGGCGTTGCCGTAGATACCGTATTGTGTGACGTAATCAGAAGGTCCACGAGCCAATCTGGTACCTACGCCGGGAAACAACAACAACGGCAGGAAGTTAGAGACACAAGGAGAGGGAGACTTTCAAAATAAAACTAATGACATCAACGGCGTCTTTGTTATATTCAAGTAAAATTCATGATTTTGACACTGTGATGTGATTAAAAATACCTCCTGAACTGTGTTTTAAAAAAGGACTTTATTTTCAAGGTTTTCCAGTACTTGAACTTTGAACACTGCGATTTATTCAAAGTCCTTGAAATTCAAATGAACCACATTCAGCTCGTTTTAATTAAATGTTTGTCACAGTCTCTCCTTCTTCCTCGTCTTGATGGGCTCGTTGCTGAAAACGAAATATTCCAGCGAGGTTAAAATCTTTAGCTTGAGACAGCTCTGTTTGAAACCGACTGAAGACTCCTCGCTCCTCCTAACCAACTACAACTGCTCGGCTGAAAATAAGTCTTACCTGCTCTGTTGTGGATCAGATTCTGGTCTTAATTTGACCTGGAGCGTCTTCCAGACCCGATATATTACGAGCCACTGAAGTTAGACACAGATCTCAGATCAATAAATATGTTCTCATTAGCTCTGCTGTCATAAAGATGAATAAATATCATGTGCGTCCTGTGTGTCTTGTGCAGGTATGGCTCACGGCTCGGTGGTGGCGGGCGTGATCGGTGCCAAGAAGCCTCAGTACGACATCTGGGGGAAGACGGTGAACCTGGCCAGCCGGATGGACAGCACGGGGGTCAGCGGCAAGATCCAGGTCCCCGAGGACACGTACCTGATCCTGAAGGAGCGCGGCTTCACCTTCGAGTACCGTGGCGAGATCTACGTGAAGGGCATCAGCGAACAGGAGGGAAAGATCCGAACGCACTTCCTGCTGAGCCGCTCGCAGCCCAACCCGCTCATCATGCAGCCGCGCAAGATCACCGGCCAGTACTCGCTGGCCACCGTGGTGCTCGGCCTGGTGCAGTCGCTCAACAGGCAGAAGCAGAAGCAGATCCTCAACGAGAACAACAACTCGGGCATCATGAAGGGCCACCACCACTACAACCGGAGGACGTTGTTAGCGCCCGGTGGCTCCGAGGTGGGAGGTGGGCATCACACGGAAGCAGCTGATAAGACTGAGCTGTCCTGAAGAGCCGACCGGAGCTTTAGGTCGGTCTGCACAGATTTCTCAGAGCGAGAGCTGCTCTTCAGGCGGGAATCATCCCAGTGGTTGAGTTACACCTCAGTGGGCGTCTGGTGAAGTCACATTAGGACACCAGAAATCAGCAGAACAACTTTATCATTCCAGTCCTGAAAGCGCTGCTCGCTTCCAGACCTCCTAGGTCCGGTGTTTGACCAGTCAGGGCTTAATAACGGGGACGTCATGTTCCTGCAGCAGAAAAGTGTGGACGACGCTGACGGATGAACACGTTCGTCACCATTATGAGGTCTCAACAAACCTTTTAGACCTTCTGACCTTCCTTAAAGACAAAAACTGCAGAGTCGACGCTCCAAAGCTCAAGACGTTGAGTTCATTTCACACAGCTCACATTGTGAAAGCTATAGGGCTCAATATTCTCATGCAGGAGTCATGAGGTATTTGTTTTGATTAGTGAAACTTCCAAATTAGCACAAGAGCAAATTACCTCTGATTGCTAAACGTTGCAAATTCAAGTGAATCAACCCCCCCAGCCCGAGTGCTTAACGAGCTCATTTAATGATCCGGCTCCTGTAAGGACGAGAGTTCAAACCAGGTAAGAAGAATAAAACCGACTCTGTACGTTCAACCAGGCGAGACACTTCCACATTCCTGTTTATTTGACTTCACTCTGTCTGTTTGTGTCCAAAAGTTACATTAGATAACGCCGCATTTGCATATTTAAACATCAAATTCAAACACAAAAAATTATGTGTCCTAATGTGAGTAATGAACCGGGGAAGTTTCATGGTGATATTGACTCGTTAAAGGTCCCTGCAGACTGTTTGAACACGTGCGGTCCCCGCTTGGTTACACGGTCCCCGCTACCACGTCATTAATTTACTCACCTACAGGTGGCAGCAGCGAGGCAGTCGATGGATGTAAACAATGGAGGAAAAAAATCGACTTTTCAAAGGAAATACAACAAGTTTGTTCGTGTTGAGAAACACTGAATGTAAACAGAAACTTTGTTGTTAGTTTACAAGAACAGGGCAGCTTTAATCAGGTAATATAACTAACATTATGAGGACCATTAGCACGTTAGCGTAGCTGAGCTAACAAGCAGCCATCGAGGTGACCAACATCATGAATGTTTCATTAAAGTCTTCTCTGGCTCCTCCCACTCTGGTTTAACTCAACCAATGAGACGATTCCTGCCTCCTGACGCAGCTCCGCTTTTTGATGGACGTTCGTAGAGCTGAAACTCCACGTTGCTCCTGAAGGAGGTGGAGGAGGATGAAGAGGAGGTGGTGGTAGGGAGGGAGGGACTGGACGGGACCGCTGCGTTCTGTTTTCATCCACCCTCGTCTGTTCGATGTCTGTTCGACTGATCCTCCGACTGTTCGTCGTTTCCACTTTCCCTTTTATGTCGCCACCCACCCCACCCTGCCCCGCCCGCCCTGCTGCCCCCACCCTTTACCCAGAAACCCCGTCCCGCTCTGACCCTCGCCCGGTGTCGATGTTTCTTTTTTGTATTTCTTTTATATATGAGAACACAATAAAGGGGTCTAATTTTTTATATAAGCCACGAGTCTGGTCGCTTTTATTTAGTCGCATTTGGTCTGAACACGAGAAGAAAGAAACATCTGAGGTTTGATCACATGCTTCTATTTACGTTTGTTTATGTTTTTTCCTGCTGATATTCTTCATATCTCTAAACAGACACATTGTTGCAGAGATCCTACAAACACAGTTTGACAAAGTGTGACAAAAATATGTAACGTAGGCAGGATATTCACGGTTTAATACCGTAATAATCTGTGCAGTATTTACGGTTTCAGACAGTAAACCACACTGGGAATTTAATAATTATTAATAACTATACATAAAAAACAGACACCAAGCATCTTTTCCTGAATTCTTATTAAAAATTAAAGTCAACATTTAAACCAACAGCAGCCGATAATCAGCTGGGCTCTAATTTATGTAGCATCTTTTAAAAGTTCTTTACAAAGAAAAAAATGAAATAAAATCCAGCAAATAAAAGTACAGTGAATAAACGATATACTGAAATATAATAAAATAAGATAAAAAGTGGTTCAACAAATAATAAAAAAACATGAAATATCCTGAAAGTGGAAAAATCAAATCCAGTAAGACAAAGTGAAAACTTTAAAGATGTATGTGAACGTGAGCCTGACCTCAGACACAGGTATCATCTCATATGCACACAGTGTTCACGCTTCTATGTAGTACTCTGTGTACTTCATGGTGTAGTCCGGGTAGTGATTCACCTCCACCTCTTCAGCTTCTTTGGCCGACATTCAGAGTTCCACGCTCGACTTTTTGAGTGAAACCGTCCGGACACTGATGAGCGACCTGATGGACGTCGACTGAGAGAGCTGCAGCTTCGTCACGGACACGTGAAGAATCATCACAGTCTGCATGTTTCCTGTTGTTTAGTGTCTATCAACAAAAATCAGACATCAGAAATAGTACAAGATTTTACAGAATATAATGAGAAGTCTGACTCCCTGTGTCCTCCAAGTAATCAATCAATCAAACTTTATTCGTCTAACACTTTTCATACAAAATGTAACACAAAGTGCTTCACACAGTAAATATAGACACGAAGCACCATGCAAACTGAGGCCGCTCCATCTCATCAAGGAGGAAGGTTAAAAACAACTAAACTAAAATATAAAGCATGTCTCAGCTTCATATTTTAGCTTGTTTAATTCGTAAACACACATTTGTGTCATCTTCACCTTTAAGAAAACACTGACGTCATGAAGGCTGATGATCAGGGATGTATTTGTCTCACCTGTGAGTGCTCAGGTGTTTGAAGAAGCTGCAGGTGAAACGTGTTCGCTCCTGATGAAGTCACTTCATGACGTGGCGTTTAAATATCGTCAGCTCCGTGAAACTCTGAGACTGACTGTGAAGTGTTAGCGTGTCCGCCATGATGAGAGCTGTTTGAATCCTCTGACTGTTAAGGAGCTTCAGTGCTTCCTTTATTATCTCCTTTAGCATAGGATACACCGGACCATCCTTTAGGAAAGGAAAGGAGGTGATGCCTTCCCAACAGTGTGACGCAGATCATCATGAAGTTACTGTCACTGATTAATCATTTATCTTTATATGAGTGGACAGGAGGGTGAGCGACCATACCAGCGTAACAACATCTTAGTATCTAGGAAGCATCTCAGATGAGCGTTTTGTAGTCCATCTTCTGGACTTTGTAGTTTTACCACAGATCACGTCAATAACATTCACCGTCACTTCATGACGTAGTCTAGTGTAAGAGCAGTCGCCTTCTCCTAACTCCTTATGACCTCTCCTTCACATCTTTCCTTATGACCTGGTGACGTTTTCCATTGAGGTCAAGGAAAAGTGGTTAGGAAAGGACTTAGGAGCTGCACTTTGTATTAAGAGGCAGTTTTCTTAGTAGTACTTTTACTTTTGGTACTTATTTTCCCCCACAGGAAACACACAAACCTCCTGCAGTGTGCACAAACGGCCACTAGATGGCAGAAGAAGCTCAGTCAGACTTGTGCAGCCTGAGCGTTGAACACGTCTCGTGTCTTCATGTCTTTGTGTTGTCATGGCGATGTACCTGACGTGTTCTGATCACAGAGACATGATGATGATGATGATGATGATGATGATGATGAGAAGCCTGACTCATTAGGACAAACGATTATTTATATCATGATTAATCGCTTTAATTTATATGTTTTAAAAATCTGACTTCAGCTCTCAAATAGAAAATCTTTTGTTTGTTGTCACTTTGGACTGACTGATCAACGGACTCATCGTTCAGTCTAAACTTTTATTGCTGAAGCAGATAAATAAAACGGTGGATTCAGACGAGCCTCTGATGGACTCATCAGTTCTGTAGAAGAAGCTCAGTCAGACTTTTGTTTGAATTTCTACGATATTGTCTGGTTAAGTTTTGATTCTACAGGATGAAGTGACGCTGCGAAAACACAAATAAAAACAGAATGCAATGATCTGTCACCTTTTTCTGACCTTTAGCTGCATTAAAGGCGTTTTTCATGAATATACTGTGTTCCAGTGAAGTTGTAAAAAGATGAACCTTCTGCACGCTGACAGTTACCGGTTCATTTGTCTGCTCTGGGCTACTGTAGAAAAATGGCGGTTCAACATGGCGGCCTCTATGGAAGAGGACCCGCTCTCACTGTGGAGCCACGCCGCACCTGCAGTCAGTGTTTATGTTCAGCAGGTGCTGTCCAATCAGCTCGCAGCAGCTGATGATCAGCTGTCCACGGCCGTTTATCACACGAGAGCTGTCAGCTGAGCTTCATCTTCATGTTTCCTCCATCACAGGAAACAGACAACAGTCTCAGAGACTCTGCCTTTGTTTTGTCATTTTAATGTGTTCAAAGTCTGAATATTTACTTTTCCTCCCACTCTTGAACGGACGTCAGCGATGAATAAATCAAAGTGAACGACTTCGCAGCGTCCGGTGACAAACACAAACGCTGCGTTCAGGACAAATTGATCGTGTGTTTGTCTCGTTTCCCGCCCTCGTATGGATTTTCTGTTGGACGTGAAGGAGGAAGAGGAGGAGGAGGAAGAGGAGGAGGAGGAGATGACGGGAGAGGCAGAGATGTGGAGAATGGAGTTGCTATGGCGACCGTTGGCATATGGGGGGTGCAGTGTGTGTGTGTGTGTGTCTGTAAGTGTTTTTATTTTTTTTTCAAAATAAAAGTCCACATATTTAGCGTGGACTTTTATTGTGACAGTCCAAAGCTCACCTGTGTCCTGCTGTTTAATCAGCATAATATATTATAATATATGTATATATTATAATGAGGATGACGTATAAAAAAGTAACTTTAAGTAAGAGCCACTCCACCCGCTCCACCCGTCCACCTCCCTGAGACTTGCATGTGGTGTGTAAATGAAGCGCACCCTGCACTCGTGGAACGTCATCCTGGCAGCAATCAAACTGTAATTAGCAAAACAAATTATCTGTATGTAAACATCGTTTGCAGCTGCGCTGTCTCCGTCAGCCACACGTGGAGAGAGGGTGGTGCCTCATTCTCTGTGTCATGAGTGGTCGACATGAACACCCACCCAGCCCGGGCAGCTCTGGACTCTCGGGGTCGAGGCCGAGCTCCTCGTTTCTGCTTCGACCCGACTGCCCACAAACACACGACGCCCCATTTGTTCTGATAGCGTGTTTTCCTCAGGACTGATGACGGACTGAGAGGCTGTCAGCTTCTTCTGAGCTGAACTCAGAGTTTGGGAGGGCAGACAGCTGCTCAGTGTTTATCTTCACTCTGCTTCATCCACCTGTGACCTGACCTCCACCCAGAGCTCCATGACAGACTTCATACTTATACAGAGAGCCTTCAGCCTTCAGTTTACTATGAACCAAGTTAGCATTGAACAAACTGTTCAGGAAACAAACATTTAAAAGTTGTTTGGTGTCTTGCAGACAAACCTGCGATCAGAACGTTTTATTTGGGTCCATACTGCTGAATATTTACTGCACGGTGTCACACGAACGCATCACGGCGCCCGTGGCATCACAGCTGAGCTCGCTCCGACCGCTCCAACCGCTGCACCTTTAAAACCACCAAAGAAATCACGAGCAACATCTCGTTTTCATGAGATAAACTGACAAAGGTCACACGCATTGAACTCTGGGTAATGAAGGCAGGATGATATATGAACGTATGAACGTATAAACTTATGAATGTATGAACTTATGAACTTATGAACATATGAACTTATGAACGTATAAACTTATGAACGTATGAACGTATAAACTTATGAACATATGAACTTATGAACGTATGAACGTATAAACTTATGAACGTATGAACTTATGAACGTATAAACGTATGAACGTATGAACGTATGAAGAACACTCAGTTTATCTGAGATCAGAGCGGCTCTCTCTGCATCTGTCAGTGAACACACACGTCGAGTCAAAGCGACGATTTCAAAGAGTCAGACGTCACGTTCACCATGGCAACTGCCTCCTTCCCGCCGGTGATGCTCCTCAGTTGACCACAAAGAGTCGACCGCCATCTGGGCTAACAGGCGGAGGAGCACACACACACACACACACACACACACACACAACACACATAAAAACAATGTCAGTATGAATACACACCTCAGACATGTGTGTGTGTGTAAAATGATTCTTTGTATGATAGCTGCTGTTAGCTCGATTTGTTAGCTGCCGTTAGCTAATGTTAGCTCGGTTTGTTAGCCGGGCTGCCCGGACTGTGAGCTCAGATCAGAAGTTTTCAGGGAATACTGACAGGCAGCTGAGCCGTTGTCGTGCCAGAACCGGAGCTGGGTGAGTGGACAATGTAACCGGGCTGATGGTTGATTGTTGCATTTTAAACATGGAGCCACGTCAGTAAAACATGTTGAAACAGTGATTTATGTTTCAGTAAAAACACTCTGCACTCTGCTTAAAATAATTTCTTTAATGTCACGTAGACCAAACACTCGATCACCCGTCCACTCACATTCAGATCCAGAGACAGAGATGGACATGTCTGTTACTCACTGGGCTGAGGGCTGCCCTCCATGCACAAAGATGGAGATGTGGGTGGTGGTGGTGGGTCATGGTTGCTGACACAAACGTCCCTACGTTTCCCCCTCAGAGACTGAGCGCCCTACATTCAACCATCAAACCCACTGTTACATAAAAAACCAACACCGCCACACACACAAGAGCAGGCATTGCTGCCTGTTGCTAGGCAACAAGCCCCAGAGCCTCCATCGTCGTCGTCGAGTCTCGCCGGGCCTGACGATGCTGCCGTACCTGAAAGTGAAATGGGTCAACGAGGACAAAAGAAAAGAGACAAACCGGGCAAAGAAAGACAGAATGAACATCGAGACGTGTCCTCGGGCTGAGGGAGGAGGAAGCAGCGAGGAAGAGGAGACGAAATGTCCGTCTGTCTGTGCAGACCTGATGGACAGAGATCTGCTGACTGTCGACTGTTGCATTGAAGCATACGTCATGTTTATTCGTTAGCTCGTCACCATCTGCTGATATGACAACACACAGCTAGCTGCAGTACATGAATACATTTGACTGTTTGTGATTGTGGCTCATTAATTAATTAAAATAAATAATAAACATCACAGAATGTGACGTTCCACCTCTTCTTACTCTGTTCACTAGCGAGCTAATGTACATCAATCACTAGCTAGCTAGGTGGCTAACATTCTGCTAATTAACATCAGGCACTAGCTAGTTACATCTGATAGTATGCTAATATGCTAGCTACCTAGCTAATTAACAATTGATGTAAATTAGCAAAATGTTAGCCACCTAGCTAGGTAATGAGTCATTGTTCATGTGCTACTGTAGCTACATTAGCCTCCCTTGCTAATGTTAGCACTGATTCTACACTGTGTGTCGCACTTCATAGAAAGAAGGCTAACGTTAGCTGTGTCTCTCCCAGATGTGACGGCTGTCAAACTCACAGCGGCGCGTCACCAGTCGTGTAATCTCAACACTACATCTAAGTCAACTTTGTTAGCCGCCCTCCTCTTATTATTCGCGTTCATGTTAATGTGTTAACTGTGACGGAGAGTTTGACTCCAGGAAGACGTTCGTTCCGTCTCCGTCATGCCCGTCAGCTGAGCCTCCTCCAGCTCCCTCCGTCCTCTTTTTTTAACCCAGGTCTCCACCCTGCTCAGCGGGGGGTCTGTGCATCCGTCAGACGCCGTGTAGGGAAACAGACCGGAGCTCTGTGATTGTTGTAATTTTCATCTCACTCCTCCTCCTCCACCTCCTCCTCCATCGCTCGCTCTGCAGCCACCTGCCTTTTCTCTTTTTTCTCCTCCAGCTGCTGATGCTGCTCGCCTGTCAGGGGCAGTCTGCAGCTCTCATTGGCTCGCAAGATCGTCATGGCAACCACACACTTGGTATTTGCAGCTCTCGGTGAAGACGCGGCGTCGCTCTGAGTCTTATCTGCTCGACGTGTAATGTCGCCACGCTTCTTCATGACGCTGGAGAGTCAGCGTACTGAAACGTGTTAAATATAGACTGTGCTTTTACGCAGCGAAAAAAAACTGCAGTTCCTCTTCTCGTCCACTTGAGGCTGGCTCCAGAAGTGAGTCAGTCTCCATAAGTCCCCATGTTCAAATGTCCAACTTCACAGCAGAAATAAACATGTTTACAGCCTGGTACAAAAAACAGTTTTGGTCTCTGTAGCTAATTTCCCCGTTCATGACAACTGTACTGAGGGTGAATTTATATACAACTCACCTGTGCACTTCAGGTCGCTCCATGTGACAGCCAGCGCCGCCAACATCTCCAGGGATCTCTGATGTTCAGATCTTTTCATGTTCCTCAGGTAAAG
Source organism: Miichthys miiuy (assembly GCA_036365135.1). Lineage (NCBI taxonomy): Eukaryota > Metazoa > Chordata > Actinopteri > Sciaenidae > Miichthys > Miichthys miiuy. The sequence continues at coordinate 1,440,765 of CM071617.1, forward strand.
TCCTGAGATCCTCGGCCAGGTGAAGTTTTTGTCTCTGTGATGAGCTCAGCTTAATTAGGACGGTGGAGAAACGATGAAGGACGTCCAGCTGTTAATGCTGCCGTGTCTCCATCATGTTTATAGTTCATGTTCATATAAACGTGCTTACTCACACACATGTTCAGAGTTTACAGATGAACGTTAGCGCTCTGTGTTTCTGCTTTGACAGACGCCCATCGCAACATTTTTAGAACAAGCGAGCGAGCGAGAGAGAAAAAATTCATTTGTGGCTCGTTCGCCTCAACAAGCTTCAGTTTGTCTCCCACTTAGAGACCAATCGACTCGCTCAGCCCTTCAACCCCAGAGAGCAGCGAGCAGCTCGGATTAGAAAATGGAGCTCTGCTAAATGTCACTCAGCGTGTGTGTGTGTGTGTGTGAGGTCCTCGGCCGGGCGTCCAGCCACACGATACAGAGAGACTGACGACAAACAACAGAGGCAGTGACAGAGCTCATCCATACCGACATTTCCAGCCTGAGACCTTTACTGTCAGGATCCGTGCTCCTCTAAAGTCACTCACCTGTCTGCAGCCTCTGATGGACGGACGCTCGGGTCATGACTCAGAGCTTTGATACTTTGATCACATGGTCACAGGTGACTTTGGTGATGTAATAACTGCAGCTGTGCAGGTATTTAGTATGTCAGTACTTTTAGTACAGAGGCCGGCTGGTAAACAGTTCAGAGCTTCAGTTATCTGTTCACATCCCAGAGCTGCTAAACCTGAGACACACACATTCTGTTAGGTGTGTATGAGACTGTGTGTGTGTGTGTGTGTGTGTGTGTGTGTTCCTTGGATGTGGGTTGAGCCCCAACAAGCCAAATACCACCCTCCACCCTCAGCCGGTCTAGCAGCTCGTCCTTCCCCAGGGCCTCATGTCTGCCATGTCAATCCCAGTCTGGGCGGGTACACACTGATCATCACACTAACACACACACACACACACACACACACACACACACACACCACTGTGTATGCAAATATTCAGATCATTTTACAATCACACGTCGAAGAGCTGGGTTCAACGTCTGACCTCCCTCTGGACATGGAAGATGTAGAGGCAGACCCACAGTACATGGACAGTAGATGGACAGTAGATGGACAGTAGATGTACAGTAGATGTACAGTAGATGTACAGTAGATACAGTAGATGGACAGTAGATACAGATGTACAGTAGATGTACAGTAGATGTACAGTAGATGTACAGTAGATACAGTAGATGGACAGTAGATACAGTAGATGTACAGTAGATGTACAGTAGATACAGTAGATGGACAGTAGATACAGTAGATGGACAGTAGATACAGTAGATGTACAGTAGATACAGTAGATGTACAGTAGATGTACAGTAGATGGACAGTAGATGTACAGTAGATACAGTAGTAAGTGTGTGTTGGTGTTGATTTCATGATCTCTTTTTAATCAGCTGGTGGATGTTTTGGTCACATGTTTCGTCTTTTTATTTGCTGAGTCACGTTTCAGAACCTGAAGTTCAGACTCGTGAAGTCAGAGTTATTTTCAGAGGCACAGACACTGACAGCATCTTCTCACTTTTTGTGTTCATTATATTTTCATCGGGTTGCTTAGCAACAGCGGCAGTACTCCTGTGTGTGTGTGTGTGTGTGTGTGTGTGTGTGAGGAACACGGAGAGAGAAACAGGCCGAGTGTGTTCTGATTTAAAAAGAATAAATGTTTGATCTGCTCGTTGGATTCTTTGTTTCATCAGCGGACGTCACAGTTAAACTAACCATAGCTGACGGAGCTTTTATTATGTACGTCCATATTTATCGATTTATTTATTTATTTATTATGTACGTCCATATTTATTGATTTATTTATTATGTACGTTCGTATTTATCGATTTGGCTCTACAGATGTCTGATTTGTTCGTAGCTTTTCTCCGAGCTCTCACAGCTGACTCCACTCTGTCTCCATCAAACATCGATCCATGCCTTCATCACATCCACAACATACTGCAACATTTCATACAGCACATCATCCATCAGCTCTGTGCTCCAGAACCTCCACTGTCCCACAAAGGATCCAACTCAAAGTGCTTCTTCTGACTCCTCCATACTGAGGCCTCCTGCAATGACCTCCTCCTCCACCACCACACTCCATCCTGCAGCCTCTTGATGCCAACCTCCATCTCCTCCTCTCAGGACCGAGGACTGGACCTTGGACAACAGAACCTTCTCCATAGCTGCTCCTCTTCCTCTTGAACTCTCTGCTCACCTGCGTGTCGTCTGATGGTTTGAACTCCTGTTCATGAAATAATATGAATATATCTGTAAATGTAAATCTGTCGCTGCTCCACAAACGTTGAGATTATGAATGTTTAAATGAGTCGTCGATGTCCTGAAGGCGTTTTTTTAAAAGTCTGAATGTTTCATCCTCCTGGTGTTTAAGACTTATTCATTATTTACACTCTTTGCTTCACGTCTGCTGCGCTGACCCACTTCCTCCTCACCGGTCAGTAAAGTTCATTTCTTTGTATCTTATCTTGGATCCGAGCGAGTATCGGCCCCGCTGTGAGTGAATCGATGTCGGGCTAAGTGCTGTCTGATTTGTGTTGTTGAGGCACGTTGGACAGATCAAATAAGCAGAACCTGTTTCCCCAGAACTTTAAGGTTTGGACTGACCAGAGTACTTACTGTGTGTGATTCTTCCATTGTTACAGCACTGTTGGTCTATCGAACAAAACTCAACCGGCGAGGCAGACCTGCATCCGTTCCTCGTCCACTTATCCAGGTCTGCTCGTGGTGGCAGCAGGTTTAGCAGAGCGCTCCAGACGTTCTTCTTTATTGGGTGGAAGCTGAAGCCAGATGACCCAAAGAGAGCAGACTGAGTTCAACTGTGAAGCTTCGTGATACGACTGTGCAGGTTGTTTGTCAGTGGCGTCTTAAATGACCCATAAAATCTCTTCATGTGACCATTTTCTGACCCTCTGTCTGTATGTTTAAGCACAACCACCCAAAGAAGGACAAGAGCTCGACGTCTCTCTATCACAGATAAAAGTAGAAAATCCTCAAATTCATGAAGCTAGAGCCAGAAAATGTTTCCTTTAAATCTGTCCACTAACCAGTCACTTCTTGGACTGACCGTCTGTTTTCAGACTTCTGGTCCCCGTCGAGCAGGACGACTTCCTGTTTTACACAAAGTGGTTCTGGCTCTCGCTCTCCTGAATTATAGACCGTTAAACTCAGTGATTACAGCAGCCTGCCGTACAATTGCCGGCGTCAGTCGAGCGGATCGCCGTCAAACTGTCCTAGATTCACAAATTCTCCATCGAGCGTCTCTCCGGGGACGGCGCCGGGTGCTACTCGTCTCCGTCTGAGCTTCACGCGCCGAGAAACTGTTCGAGTCAGGCGCGGCGATGATGAGGCTGAAGTGGAGGTTATTTTTGGGGTGAAAGTGATCGAGGCTGCTGTGTTGAACACAGACAAAGTCTGAACAGGAAAGAGGGAAAGAGCAGCTACTATTTTTAATGTTTCCTGTGAAACAAACAGACGAGTGAGTCAAATTAAATCTTAATACAAATGTAAATCTGCTTTTCATGCACTGCTCAGTGCAAAGAAACGACCACGATACACTGATTTCACTTTGTTCGATCTCGCCTGTAGATTTCTCCTAAATTCACCAAAACTTTGCATTAGTTTCATATTTAAACATTCATGTATACATTACGTCGTACTGTACGATGAAATCATGTGTTTGCGGATGGAGCTGCACGTCTAAACTGTTACGTGACGATCGCACAGTAGGAAAAATAAAAACATACCTGCACTTGTAAATGACATTTGGCATCTCTGTGGGGAAGTGACAGCAGAGCGCCATGAGAGCAGAGAGGCATGCTGGAGCCAATTAAAGCACCACAGAAGAAGAAGAAGACGTCATTAAAGAGTAACTTTATTCTCGCAGGTTTGTGCAGCGACGTGTGTGTTCGTGCTGAATGTGACCGCCGTGAAACAATCAGGAAATTTCACTAATTATCATTATTATTTAAAGGCCGGAGCTCCCTCACTCTCATTCACTGTCTCTGTCTCTCGAGTAAGGCTCTTTCTCTCGTCAGACACAAACTAATTTAAACTTCTTCGTGTTTCTATTTTGCAGCGTGAATTTCAGTCAGACTCACATTTGGAAGCTTCATGAAACAAACAAACTCGACAGGTCGGGTATCATAGTTTCAGTTTCAGAGACATTTGTGGAGGAATTTGACCCGTCTGAGCGTCTGATTGGCGGCTGCAGGTCAGAAAGTCTCACACATTTGTCGTCCCCATTCGTCTCTTAGACACTAAAACATGAGGAAGAGTGTGCACGTTTTAAAAATACCAAAGTTACCTTTAAAAGAACTCCAGTCAAAGTTCACATGACGCTGAGAGTTTGTGATTTTTGGATCTTCTGTCGAGCCTGAAGCAGCTCTCTCCTTCAGCACTCGTCGTCCCCATTAGTCACTTGGACGTGAACACGTGGGGAAAAGAGCTTCAGTCGACGATGGAGAGCCTGTTCACCTCTCGGAGGTCACGTTCTTCCCTCTGTCTCTGGAGACCGGCCATCCTTGAGCTGTCCACCAGACACCCTTGGACTTCTCCTCCATGCAGTCACCTAACATTTCCGCCGCACCGACACACCTCGCTGTTGTGCGCTGACTTTATCTGTCCTCACACTCATCAGGAGACAGGAAACAGGATGCAAACGTGACATTTCTGTTACTTTCATGCATTAACGTGATGAAGGTCTCGTCTTCGTCTTCGCTGGAGGCTGAATGACGTCGTCTCGTGACTCCATCATGTTCAGCTCTTTATTAAAACACAAACGTTTCCACCTCAGCAAAGTGTCAAAACTTTTCTTTGCAGAAATTCAGCGATTTCTGGTATTTTCACAGTTTTTATTTATTTATTTATTCACATAAAAACACTGGATTGTCTGCAGACACAGAAAACAGACGTGGAACGAAGAAACTGCTGCACAGAAAAATAAAGAATAAACCAACACTGTGCAGGTCGCTGCAGTCTCATCTCATCTGCACAGTTTTAAATGTAAGTTTGTGTCTTTAATTTCTGCATCACTTCATCGCTGTGACTGCAGGAAAATCAAACAGACCTGAAGCTGATCCACAGTCTGCTAATCACAGGCGGGGACTGACGCTTCAGAGTATATATATACATATATATGTATATATGTATATATCATGATATCATGAGCGAGCGCCGTGGACGGAGAGTGAATCGTAAAATGTGAAATCAAACATTGATGAGGGAGACGTTAATAATTCAGAGGCAGCGTAGAGATCAGTCGGAGAGCTCGAGTTAAAAGAGCGACTGGAGATCGTTTGTTAGACAGGAAGCACTGATGAAGCCTGTGTGTGTGTGTGTGTGTGTGTGACGTGCTTTAGTTCTTTTTAAAATTTGTTTTTCAGAAACTTCCTGAATTTTTTGCCAGAAAGAAACATTTTAATTTATTGTCAAACCCTGAAACTTTAAATTCACTGCACGACGACGAGTTACTGACACGTTTCTGTGTGATTGTTGAAAGTGACGTTCATTAGTGGGTCAGTGGCAGCACGCCATGTTGGTATTCTAGCATCTTCCACCTCTTGGCTAATGTGTGAAGTTGGACATTTTAATATGGGGACTTATGGAGACGAACCCCAGAACCACCACCACCACCTCGTCACGTCTCTGTTCTGTTCCGTCCTGCATCGACATCGAAGCGTTTCTCCCTCCAGACTTCGTTTACTTGCTCAGATTTGGTCATTCTTCATGTTCGTCTACGTGTGGAAACATGCCACGTACTTCATTTGTTTCTCTTTTGTCTGTTTTTACCACTGGCAGTTTGCACGGGGTGTTTTATTTTGAAAATCCGGCAGATTCTCTACGCTGTTTCTGTGTCTGACTTCCTGTCAGCTCGAGGTGCTCTGTGTTAAATTGACTGCGGCAATTTGGGGGTAACTCACTTCTGGAGCCAGCCTCAAGTGGACGTTTGGGGAAGTGCAGTTTTTGCACTGGCTCCACTTTACTGCTGCTTGGTTGAAACGTGTTGGAAAGTTTCAGGTAATAAACATGAAAACTAGTTACATTAAAACTCAATAAATAACAGTTCCTTCTGGATATGATATAACTGATGATCTATGATACAGACTGCAGAACGTCACTCTTCATGTTGTTGCCTTCATTAGTGATGCGACCTGCTGAGCTGCTGCACTGAGGCGCGCGCGGAGAGCGAGTTGGCTGGACTGGTGAAGACTTTGTTCTCTCACCTCCCTCGAGGAAGAGCATCCGAGTGCAAGTGGCGTTGATGAATGAGATTTAATCTGCAGAAATAATATTTATCCCATCGTTTAGCATCAGCCGGACGAGATCCAGATATTCAGCTCGGTCAGACGATGTGTAGAAAGATTTCTGCATCTCTGCTGTGTTTGCTGTTTTGTCTTATTGACTCGTCTGCAGCAGTGCCACGTCATGAAGTCCTGCACAGTTTAATCGTTCAGCAGAGACGACCAGTGTGCTGAACGTATCTGGACGTGGACTGTCGTTTGTCCTTTCCTGCTTCCTGTCCGTCTTGTTCGTCTCTCTCTGTTGTGTGTGTCGTTTCCCGCTCACCTGCCTGATCACCTCCACCTGTTCCTCATTACCTAATCAACCTCTGCACCACAAAAGGACCGGCTCCACCTCCCAGCTGCCCCCAGATCGTTCAGTCAGCCGACCTCCGTCAGTACGTTTACATGCAGCAAAACGTTCGAATTTCTAAATCTATCAGACATAGTTTGGACTTTTAAAATGCTTGTAAACACCTTAGTCCGACCTACTTCGGACCATAACGGACATCTTAAAATCGGATAAGAACACCTAGATAATTCGTTCATAGTTGGCATTTTAACGCCATGTATACTCAGCAATCGGATCTAAATCGGATTTTGCATTCTGCGCATGCTCGAGAATTTCCGCTGGGGCTTTCACCCAGAAGTGAAAGGAGACGTTGTATTAAATAGTGGTGTTGTTGCCGGAAAAGGTCAATCGACAGGAGGAAAATAATGCACAAAATGTACGCTACTGTAGCATCATCCATCTCCTCGTACGCCATCTTTGTTTGAATGCCGTCAGATAGTTTGTTGTTGCTGATAAGTAGAGGTCAACGGAAGTGGCTCTTTGTTGAGAGGGCTACAGCGCCACATAGCGTAACGAGTCAGCCATGCTCCGGCCGTTTATCTGAACGGCATGTATACTCAGACAAGTGATCCGGTCTTATGCATGTCTTTATCTGATACGATGAGAAAGTCGAATTTTTTGCTGCATCTAAACATACTGAGAAATATATCCTCCTGTCTGTCTTCCTCCTGTCTGTCTTCCTCCATCTTGTCTTTCTTCTGTTCTGGACGTTGCCACGCCACCACCAGCCGCTGGATTCCACCTCCGCCCGCCCTCGCACGTTCCACCTCTGTTTTCAAACAAACTGTCAAACTATCATTGTTCTGAGATGTAGCCAAAACCTGCAGTTCCTCTAACGTCCACTTGAGGCTGGCTCCAGAAGTGAGTCAGTCTCCATAAGTCCCCATGTTCAAATGTCCAACTTCACAGCAGAAATAAACATGTTTACAGCCTGGTACAAAAAACAGTTTTGGTCTCTGTAGCTAATTTCCCCGTTCATGACAACTGTACTGAGGGTGAATTTATATACAACTCACCTGTTCAGGTTATATTAAGGCTTAAAGTTATGCAGGATTAAGAGCGTGGACGCTTTGATTGACAGGTGGGTGTCATCACAGGTGGCATCCAGGCTTCGTTCAGCCCGCCTCAGCTCCACAGATGCTCCACCAGGACTGCCAAGATGGAGACAACCGAGCTTCACAGCAGCTCTTCAGAAGCCTGTGGGGGACGCCGTGGAGACTCCGTCCGTCCTTTATGTTCTGTTTTTAGCTGGCTGCAAAATGTCGATCTAGTGTTCGTGATCTCTGCACACAGGTCCAGTTTGTTCGATCATCTTCGTTTCACTCACTCAGCGTGAGAGAGGAGAGACGTCGCTGTGAGTCTCACAGTCCCTCTAAGCTGTCGTGAACCCGTCGCCCTCTCACCGCTTTCCAAATTTAGAGATCACAAGTTTTGCAGACGGTGATGAGGACTGACAGGACACGAGCCGTCACAGGTTTGGAGAAGAGCAGGGCGTCAGGTCGAGCCTGCAGTACTGTAAGTAACTGTAGCGTTGATTACACAAACTGTACTGCATTTCCAGTTTATCAAAGATCGGTCAGGCTGAGCGGGTCACAGCCGCTCATTCTAAGATAAAAACATAATTATTATCTGTATTTTCAGCTGATTATACACTAATGAAAACATAATTATGCAGTCTGTAAATACAGCCTCCGTAAATCGGACGGCACGACCTTAAAAGACAAAAAGTAAAGAGACCGTCAGACGGTCATCAGGATCATCTGCGAGCTGAGGCGGCTGAATGACGCCTGGTTGCTCAAACAAGCCAAGACATTTGAACATGGGGACTTATGGAGACTTATGACTCACTTCTGGATCCAGCCTCATTCAGCTCGCCTCAGCTCCACCCACGATCCACGTCTTTGCTGCATCCACCCATTCTGCCTCCGTCAGGTCCGCAGAACGTTTCCTCTTCATGTATGAAAAATGAGACATGTATGACGCTGACGTGTAGAAGACAGGATGTGTGTGTGTGTGTGTGTGTGTGTTTGAGTCCCCGCAGCTGTTCTTTCAGGCTCAAGCTGCCATTATGTAAGAGTTAAACAAAACAGTACAAGATGTACTTACTGTGTGTGTGTGTGTGTGTGTGTGTGTGTGTGTGTGTGCATCTTCAGCCCTGTGATTATGTGTTTGTGTGTGTGTGTGTGTGTGTTCATGTACATATGCCATCCTATGTTCCTGCCCCTCCCCCCTCCTCTCCTCTCTCTGTGTCTCCACATGCTCCATCTATCAGCTGCTCCCCCACACGGCGGCAGGGTGGAGGTGGAGGCAGGGTGGAGGTGGAGGGGTGCTCTGCAGTGGCTCCACTTGTGCCTGTTGCTAGACGAGAGTCTGCACCGCGGCCGCCTCCACAGCCAATCATGATGATGCAGGAACCTCGCGGACCAATGAGGAGGCTCGCAGAGAGACGGTGGGCCGACGTTCAGGGCCTGATTTTTTTTTTATGTGTTGGACATCAAAGCAGGTAACTGGAGTTATTTTCAGACGCCTGCTTTTTGTTTTCAGCTGCAGATATCGGAGCCGTTAACGGTGACTCCTCTTAACGAGGAGGCTCTCAGGAGTAATTAAAGTGATCGTTAATCATCTAGACATCGATTTGTTTGAAAGGTTCATCAGTCCTGAACTTTTTATTCCATGAATGTGTCCATGAAATCAAGATTTTTTTTTAAAAATGCGTCACATTTTAAAACATAAAAATTAACTGATGCCTGAAGAGAAACTTCATTTTTCTATTAATGCTCAGTTTATTGTTGTTAAACTCTTTTGTTACAGATCATTAGCCGCTCATGATTCCCTTTAATTAAACTTATTAAAGTCGGTTTGATTTTATTTGAACTGTTTTCTGCTGATTGAACGTTATATTTCCACACAGTAGAAAACAATCAGCCGAAGATGAACGCTGTAAAACTGTAAAACAAAAAGTTTTGCTTCCTTAAATATTTAAATTAGATGTTGATTTTAAGGAAAACTGATAAATTATTATTTTTTTTTCTTTATCCTTCCTCAGATTAAACAAACAGGAAGTGTGTCATGAAAGTAGACCCCAAACAGACCAGAGTCGACTGCAGCGCTGCTATGACCCCGAAACTCCACCGGACACGTCTCCGTTTTGTTTCATCGACTTCAAACTTCATCGGGAGCGTCAGCCGAGCGGAGGCCCGCTTCTGGGACGCTTCTGAACGACGCGGAGCGCACACGTAACGCGGCGCGACCTTGCCTGGTGGACTTTGGGGGTTAGACAGACTGCAGTTTTAGTCGAGTGACACAGTGCTGCACCTTATTTAAAATCTGCTCTTCTGAAACCAGCTGAGAGGACGTTCTCTGCAGGCTGTCCAAAGGGATTCTGGGTAATGTAGGCAAGAACAGAACAGCTGGAATAAACTTTGGACTCAACAGTTTACATGTGAATCTATCTGCAGGTGGACTGAACATGTTTCCGGCTGCAGGTTCAGTTTGGAAGAAGAGGAAACATTTGAATTAGATTTCAGCGGCCGGCTGGTTTCCTGTTCTGGCATGCGTGCTTCCTTTAAAGACAGGCGTACGCATCCGTCAGTTATTTCCAGCTGCCGTCCCTCCTTTAGTATTTTTCCATCTCGGTTCGCCTCCTCTCCGCTGAATTCAACTATCGTCCTCGTTCCGCGGCAAACGAAGCACTCAAGCTAAACCCGCTTTAAAATATTCAACACGTTACGTAAGAATACGCAGGAACGAGGGAGACCGGAGGAAACATGAGGGAGATCATGATCATGATGGAAACACTGAATATTTTAAAGAATGAATTACTGCATGTTTGTAATATACAATCATCTGTACGCACGTTACATGTGAAGGCAAATCCATGTTTGTGTTTGTCACGTTTGGCACAGTCAGGCATTGGATCCACAATCAGATGTCACATTTCATGGTTTACACTGGAAATGTGACGTAACAATAAAAAAATCTGAGTTCAAATAAACAAGAAACAAAACGTGGAAATGAAATGCTGTGGACTGAAGCTGTCCTCTAAACTCTCTGCAAGCTCATCAGACCGGACTCCTTTGACAAAAACATGAATTTTTCCAGAATATTTTCATCTGAATTTCTTTTCACCAAATCAGTTTCTGATTGATTTATTGTGTTTCTAGTCAATAATCTGATGAACTTTCACACCAGGATAGTCTGAGGGACTCGTTGCTGGTTCGATTGGGCGGCTCATCGATTAACTTTCTCATCTTTGGTCTCTCTTAGTCTGTTTGCTGCTGTAGGACCAGTCGGAGACCACCACGCCTCCGTACGGGTGGTGGTCTCCACATTGTTTGCACGGTCTATCTTTAATTTTCTATCTTTAATTAACAGACTGAAGCTTTCAACCATTAAATCCTGGCCTTCATGAAGAGCTATAATTAGCTTTACTTCCATGCTGTCAGTCATTCTGTAATAAGTTGATGTCACTTTCTCAAATGGTTCAATCCCATTTTGGACTGGAGCTCTTTCTTCATCTCTCACATTAATGCACACGCTTTCATTACAGCTGAACGGCACTTTATCAAATGAAAGAGTCCATGAAGCTACAACTCAGCGTTAAAGTAGAAATGATCCTCCAACATGCAGCACAAACAAATATCTGCAAACATGCTGACGTGTTTTTAAGTAATTACTCTTTAAAAGTGAAGATGTTGGACAGATCCTCATATTAACCTTCAGCGTTCATACCAAAAGCAACACCCACTGAAATATATCAAGTTCTCATTTCTAACCGTTCCTCCGTGTCCCCTGAGCCTCAAACATTACCATCACACACCGACGTCTGCTGACGAACGTCCTAACAGATCCTCCCTGACAGCTGCCGAGCAGCGGCGCCGGCAGATTCTGCACATTTGGCCCGAAGGCACCCCGATCGAGAGTATCCACTTGTCAGGACGATCTGACTGATCGTCCATATAAAGCCTCGCCTCCGTCTCTCTCTCTCTCTCTCTCTGATCCACCCCCACAACGCCTGGCTTTGAAAATGGAGAGAGATGGAGGGACCTGCTCACAGTCAGATGCTTTGAAAGCGTCGCTCGCACAGTTTCCTCGTTCAGGCTTCAAAGGAGCGTCGCACCGGAAAAAGACAGAAAAAGGAGAACCAGGAGAGACGGAGGCAGAAAGGAACAAATGAGGAGCTTCTCGACACACTCTCACCTCCGGTTAGGCCTGCTGTGAGGTTTGCACATGCTGTACTGCTGTCAGATCACGTTCACGCCAATGCAGATGATTGAAAACAAAAGTTCCTTTGGCCTTCTGTCAGCTCTAAACCGGCAAAACAAACTCAGACTACTGTACTGCTTGATTAAATGATGGTTCAGGCCCGAACATAAATCTGATGTGTGGAAGGAGGAGCGTGTCGTCTCACTTCCTCGCACATGCACAGTACTGATTGGACAGCTTGTTAATGGATGTGGCACACCGGTGATCATATCGTATCTAACGCTTGGCAGCTTTTCCAAACATCTGGCTGCTGACAGTCACACGGGGAAGTGCATCTGTGTCAACCCTGAAATGTAAAAATACCAAAGAAAAGTGTCAGTCTGGATTAAAACACATCTCTCATATCGTGATCGTTTCCTGCAGGATCACTGCAGAGAGATGCTGAAGTGCAGAGCTGGACTGCATCTCAAGATCTGAGCTCAAGATCTGTGGTCATGCAGGTCGAGAGAGACCTACAGCCGCCTCCCTTTGCTAGGATTTGTTCGTTGTCACGTTGTTTCCCTGCCGCTCGTGTTCTGTGTCTGTGCAGGCCGGGCGTGGCTGACCTATTTCTCCGACCACTCCCCCGTTGATCCTCACCTGCTCTGCTCTCACACCTGCTTCTCATCATCTCATCAAGCTCTTGCAGTATTTAACTCGCAGACTTCACCAGACAGTCGGTCGTTGAACCTCTTTGTCTGCTTCGTCCTCCAGCCCGGCCACGCTCAGCCTCCCTTCGTCTGCTCACCTGTCTTCATCAGCCCCTCTGGGCTTACCTTGTGGTGTCTTTTTGTGCTGCATCCTGTGAATAAAGCCTTCAAAGCAGTCCCTGTTTGTGTTCTGCATCGTGGGCTCGGCGTCCTGCAGAGAAGAACGGGCCGTTCACTGACTGAGCTGTGAAATAACGCATGCTACAGCCTCAGAGTCACCTGCTGCATTCGTCTCGTCACCGTGACACTTTACAGTCGCTCTGACAGAACATGATAAGACTTCACTCTGACAGCATTGTATGTCTGTAATTACGGCGTGTCTCACTCTTTTATGTCTGACGGGGATTGATGGACTCGATTGTGACAGAAAATAGCAGCAGAGACAAAAATTTTATTTCCCTTCAATGTTCAGCCTCCTGTCTGCAGACAGCTTTCTGCCTCTGCATGACGCGAAGCTCTGCACCCTGTAGTTACCACTACAGTGTGTGTGTGTGTGTGTGTGTGTGTGTGTGTGTGTGTGTGTGTGTGTGTTGAGATTCGCTTCACGTACTAAAGGTCAGAGCTTCTGCTTCTGAGCATTTTAATATTTGTGACAGACCCAGAGACAGACCTGTTTCCAAACAAACACAAATATAGAAACGTCAGAAAGCATCGGCTGTGCCGCCTCGCTGCAGATAAATCTACAGCACCGCTGTCCGAATGTGCAGCCGAGTTCTCGGCTACGAATGCAGCTCATTAGCATACTGTGTACACAAATAAACAGAGATGGAAATGAGCCAGTAACAGTCGAGATCTCGCAAAAAACAACTTCTACAAATTGTTTTTACAGACGACTTCTTTGCTTTCTGTTACCACAATGACACAATATGTCAAGCTACGGTGCTGTAGGCATCCAACAATGTTTTGACCAAGAAGCTACCTCCTACGTCCAGGTTTTAGACAGTCTGCGGGGACGTCACGGAGACTACGTCCAGGTTTTAGACAGTCTGCGGGGACGTCACGGAGACTACGTCCAGGTTTTAGACAGTCTGCGGGACGCCACGGAGACTACGCCCAGGTTTTAGACAGTCTGCGGGACGCCACGGAGACTACGCCCAGGTTTTAGACAGTCTGCAGGACGCCACGGAGACTACGCCCAGGTTTTAGACAGTCTGCGGGACGCCACGGAGACTACGCCCAGGTTTTAGACAGTCTGCGGGACGTCACAGAGACTACGTCCAGGTTTTAGACAGTCTGCGGGACGTCACGGAGACTATGTCCAGGTTTTAGACAGTCTGCAGGACGTCACAGAGACTACGTCCAGGTTTTAGACAGTCTGCGGGGACGTCACGGAGACTACGTCCAGGTTTTAGACAGTCTGCGGGGACGTCACGGAGACTACGTCCAGGTTTTAGACAGTCTGCGGGGACGTCACGGAGACTACGTCCAGGTTTTAGACAGTCTGCGGGGACGTCACAGAGTTGGTGGAGGCAGGACTGTCAAGGCGGAGATGACCACACCTGTGAATGACGTCACGGATACGACATACAAGAAAACAGATTGGACCTTAAAATATTTGTTGGTACAGAACTCTGCAGAACCCTCGTGTTCCCTCGTGTTCCCTCGTGTTCCCTCGTGTTCTAGCCTGCATGTGTTTTAGTGACTGAGCCAGACAACAGCTCAGAACGTGCTCAGATTTTCACAAAGCCAGACTCTTCCCCGTATGCAGGATCGTGTTGATCAGGTGGGCACAGTGAAAGTTGTTTGGCAGGTTCTCTTCATGAATATTAAATATTTTATCACTTTTGATGAGTCAGACCTGTGCAGGCGTCTAGTTTGGTGAACATGTTTCAGATTTGTGAATTACTCAGGATACTGTTTGTTTTTTAACCTCAAAGTCTGCAGCAGCCAACTGTCATGGCCTGGCCTCTGTTCCACAGCCTGTCTCTATCTGGTGCTCAGCATTATCAGAACTTGTTTAACGTTGCTGTTCCTGTACGTCGTCACATCTTATCTAGCCTTGTTGTGGTCTGAGTAAAGGCACGGTGAATACTGGGTAAGAAACAGCGTTTGAACAGGTGTAAATCACAGCAGAGAGATTAAGTCCTTGATTTACTGCCTCTCCCTGAGAGAGAGGGCGAGGAGAGAGGAAGAGATAAAGAAATGAATCGTCACCTCTCTGCACGGCTTCCTTCCTTCATATTTGTCGTCTTTCTCGTGTCCCCGGCTGTATTTTCTTTCTTTTTTATGTGATAAGAGATGAAATTATTGTTCAGCCGGACTGTCTGTGTGTCTGTTCGAGTGATCCTGACACACCACACCCTGGAAACATCACGGAGGTGATCACCTCATCTATAAAAACCTAAACGTGAGAAAAGCCTGCGAATGTTTCATACTTCAGCCTGATCAATGATCAAAATCAAATTTGTTTTATTGATTTATTCTTCTAACTGTGCTCCATGAAGACCTGGCTACTGTGTCTGCAGCCTCAGTTCATTGCATCTATGTATATGTAGTTCCTCATCGGACGCTGTGCGTTGTTTCTGGCTTGAAGCAGCTTGAAGCTGGTAAGATGGATTCCCGCGTGATCTTGAGTTGAAGTTACACCTGCAGTATGTCAATAGTTAATTATTTCCAGTGTTTGTGTCCATCTGATTGTTGCTGTGTTGTGTGTCCATCTGTGTCCGACTTTAGATGATCATGTTGGAGATGATTTTCTCTTCCTCTGCATGTGAAGAAGCTGCAGACTTTGACTTTTGCAGTGCTTCACTGTCTAAATGTTAAATCTATCTAAATTCATTTGAACTGCACTAGTTTAATTTTTAAGTTTCTGTCCTTTTGCACGTCTTAAATTAGGAATATTTTACTGTATCCATAAAACACTTTTTGTCCCAGTGTATGAAATGTACTATACAAACAAATAAAGTCACATTGCCTCGCATCGAATCTCTCTCTGATATTAACGGGTGCATAGAGAGGAAGATGGCTCCTTCTTCGTTCAGCTTCCTTTCCACAAGTAGTCCTTATT
Source organism: Miichthys miiuy (assembly GCA_036365135.1). NCBI lineage: Eukaryota > Metazoa > Chordata > Actinopteri > Sciaenidae > Miichthys > Miichthys miiuy. The sequence goes on from CM071617.1 coordinate 1,456,430, forward strand.
TCCTTTGCTGGAGTTTGAATACAGTCTGTGTCATAATGCAGATCCATCAGTGGAGTGTAGATCCACATTTCAGATTTCACACTTGCATCCTTAAAATAAGTCTGTCCTGGTAGTATTAATGTCTGACGCTCCAGAGACAGAGAGGCTAAGTGCTGCTGAAACTGTGCCAGGCGCTTCAGGTGTTAAAATATCGTGACTCACTTCACACAGACGAGTCTGAGTGTTTTTTTTAACCTGTGTAAGAGGTAAAGGTGCTTTAAAAGAGAGAGGACTTTCAGGAACTTTCTGCTGCTGAGTGTGCTGTACGCTGTCGTGTCTCTGCCTTTAGCTCTGGGTTAGTCTCCACTAACAACAGAGAAAAACATCCGGCTCTTCATCTAGTCTAACTTTGTTTGTCAGTGTCAGACTCTTAAAGGGTGAGTTCAAAAACATAAAAAAATCAATCTGGCTTTAAGTGTACGATATATTTAGAACAGACTGCCACTTTTCAACCTGAAACTGAAGCGTTTATATCGATCTACGCTCTCTTCAAAGCCACCAGAGCCGTCATCGACAAAAACTGTGATTTTATTTTGCAGAACACGAGCACCCCCAGTGTCAGCTGGGATCATCTCCAACCCCTCCCTGCACCCCTTCAGAGCATAATCAGGCACAACTAATAGATGGTTTTTTGTCTGTTTTTAAGATCTGGAGTTTGCACAGGGCGTTTTATTTTGAAAATTGGATTCTCTCTGCCGGTTCTGCGCCTGACTTCCTGGCAGTTCGATCTGTTCTGTGCTCGTTTTGGATTTATTGACACCTCATCCTCCAAAAAAGAGTTCTGCTAACTTGTGAGTGCATGAAAAAAAAAAGTGCACAAACTCCTCAAGTTTCAGTCAATTTCTTACATTTTATTACTGTTGCACCATTTATACAAGTACATATAATTTTGAATGCATCAATTTCCATGTCATCTTTTTGTTTTGTTTTTGAATGAACGTGTGTGTGTGTGTGTGTGTGTGTGTGTGTGGAAATAGCGGCGGTGAGACATGAAATGAAAATATCAACTGTAGTTGCTATGGATGGATGCAGACTGAGAAATAATAGTTTTTTTTTTTTTTCCACTTGACCAAAAAGACAGGACTACAGGTTCACCCAACCACGGACATGCAATTTACTGAGTCAAGAGAGGAAGAAAAAAAACTGAACCAAGTGACACACAAACGCTCCTCGAGTGTTTGTTTCTGCTACGGTTTGACAAGTGCCGGGAGGAAAACGTCGTGCGTCAGGTGGATGAAACTGATGAATGAGGGGAGTGGATATATAAATATATACCTGCATGTATGCAAAGATGGAAACTACAAAAGTTCATCCACTTTTTGGGGTGCTGGTATCTGACTCGACTGATTATGAAATATCTGATGACATTTCACTCTTTCCTCGTTCCTTTCCTGCCTTGTTTACTTCGTTCCTTCCTTCATTCCCTCTTTCCTTCCTTCAATCTGTCCTTACTTTTTTCCTTCTTCCCTTTTTTCAGCTCATATAAAAGCATGAAAGTTTCTCCGTCACTCCGACTACTTAAAGTTTGAATGCTTAAGTAGCTTTTACTGCTAATTCCTTCCTTCCTTCCTTCTTTCTTTCCTTCCTTCCTACAGTATCATTGATACTTTTTACTTGAGTAAAAGCGAGTACTTGTCTTCCATCTCTACATACATGCCGTATATATTTCTAAAAAATTAAAAATGAAATGCATGATGGGGTGAAAAATGACGAAATCAGGAGCTCCCTTTTCATGTTGCAAGGCTTTTTCCATCCCATAATAACAGCGTGGCGTATGAAACATAGCAGAACGAGTAAGTAAGTAGCTGATGGATCTGATCATTCACTGAACCCCGCCTCCTCCTCCTCCTCCTCCTCCTCCGCCTGCCCTCGATGGGACCAAACTGTTCATGACTCAGAGCCACACGGATCCAAACAGACCTGGACCAAACAGCAGCTGTAAACGAGCTCGTCTGAGGTGTTTCCACCTGCTGAGATGATAAACTGGTGAGGTTTGCTCCACGGGACGTGCTCCGTTACTCATGCTTTGATTGGGTTTGCCAGTTTTAGATGGAGTTTTTCTCTTGTTGCAGAACATTCCTCCATATATTGAGTTTGTTATTGTGGAGACATTCATAAGATTACCAGACAAAATTGTAAATTTGAATCTGAGAAGATTCACAGACAGAAGTTTGAGAGCTTCTTGGTGTTTTTTGGGAGTTTTTGTTTCATTTTGAATCTCCAGGTTTTGTGATTTTCTTTATTTGTGCAGCTACACGTGGTAGGCTGTCCTCTATATTGATATATCTCACAATATACTTTCAATTCTTAAGTATATTTGACTTAAGCAGAATGAACTTACAGTATATCTACTTTAAAAATGTCGTTCCACTTTTACTCAAGTAAGTGAAGGATGTGAGTTCTTCACAGTCGGTTTAGTTACGGATTCGCCACCAACTTGGTATTCTGAGATCGGTACGAGGCCAACGAGGTCAAACTCTCTCCAGGATGTGATTGTAAAGACTGTTTGGTCCAGGTCAGCAGTCGATATGTGTTTATAAATGAAAATTAGTCATCAGATTTTTTGATGGAGGATCCGAGGTTTCCCGTCAGACTTTCTAAGCACATGGCAGAGATCTGTTTTCAGCGAGGCTTTGCAGATGTTTTCTAAACGTATTACAAATGTTAAAAAACCACTTAGTTCACTTACAATATACCTAAGGGTTTCAGTACAAAATCTAGAAGTTTATCTGAAAAATTCCTACGACTGTTTTTATACGTCTAAGAATATGTTCAGCTCTGCAAAGTCAGCCGTTTTTTCAACCCTCCGGAATGTCTACGAAGCCGAACGCGCTCGGTCCTCCCGATAAATTTAAACTCTCTTTAAGAGTTCTTCTCAGTTTTTAAGCCGTTTGAACCCAAGAGAGAAATGATGGGTAGCAACACAACCCAACGATACCAAAGAAAGAAGCCGGGACAGGGCGGGGCGTGGAAGATGGGTTTAAAAAGGATACAACCACAATTCCACGGCACCGAAAAACTGTAGGTACCAGGTACCAAAGCCGAGAACACGATACTCCAAAGAGGAGGATGAGTGGAAGGGGGAGAGCCGAAGATTGGACGGATTGAATGGAAGTCCAGCTGGTAGAGTGATTTCTTAAACCCTCCCCCCATGAGAACGCAGGCTTTCTGTGGGCTGAGATGGGTTAAACCTCTTGACCGTATGAGGGAGATGAAGGGATGATGGATGTGGAATGGCGAGGCCGACACAGACTCGTATCAAAGTTCAAATACTACAGCAGAAAAAAATAAAATCAAACATAACAATAATAATAGCAATAATCATCGGTGGGAAACTTCTTCTCCAGGTGTTTGCTCCAGTCCTCCTCATTCAACAAATCATCATCATTACAATTATTATTATTATTGTTATTATCATAATATGGGTGGGCTAGTTAATTTCAATTTTTTTCTTTTTAATCTTCGTTGTCGTTGAGTTAGGTACTTTATTTTTTCATTTCCGAAAAGAAGCTGTCCATTAATCTTGAACTGCTACGGTTTGATCCTTGCTTGGTGCCTCTGTGGCATTCGCCTCCTTGGCGGGAGGCTCGGCGGCTGGTGTTGAACTAGGAGCTGCTGCTGCGGCGGCCTCCTTTGCCGGAGCTGGAGCCGCCGCCGCTGCTGCCTCTGTGGGCTTGGGGTCAGGGGAGGCAGCAGGGGCCGCCTCGGCTTTGGCTGCTGGTGCCGCGGGGGCCTCAGTCTTTTTGGCGTCGGCCTCATCTTTGCTCTCAGCCGCAGGGGCAGGCGCCGCAGGGGCAGGCGCCGCGGCCTTAGCCTCGGGCTCCTTGGCGGCAGGGGCTGATTCTTTGGCCGGGGCGGGAGCGGCTGGTTTCTCCTCGGCCTTGGCGGGCTCTGCGCTCTTGGGTGCCTCTGTTTTCGGCTCAGCGTTGGCGGCGGGTTTCTCAGGCTCCTTTGCAGCTGGAGCTGCGTTCTTTTCCTCCTCTTTAGGCGCGGTGGCGTCTGCTGCTGCTGGCGCCTCCTTGGCCGCCGTGTCGTTTGCTACCTCCTTAGCATCGGTGGTGGCAGCCGGGGCCTCGTCTTTGTTGTCTTTCGGTGCTTCGCTCTCCTCGGCAGAGGCCCCCTCTGCTTTGGCATCCTTGTCTTTGGCCTTGTCATCGTTTACGTTGTATCCCTTCTTCTTTTTGCTGAGCTTGCCTCCCATTTTGGATCTCTGGCCTCTGAAACAGAAGAGAAAAATAAATACATTTCAGTATCATATAAACATACATGAATTAATTCACATATATGCAATAAAAAGCAAGTGCATTCTCCAAAAATAACCAAATAATGCACCAAATGTGAGCAAGAACCACAAGAAACATGTCTTGAGCACATTCAAAGCTCTGAATATCACCACAAATGAGTAGATGAGTGATGTTTAAAGTGCTTTCAGCGGTAAAAAAAATGAATCAATTTCTTGCACCAGCAGCCTCTCAGTGTGGAGGACATGTCTGCATGAGCTTTCAAGAGGAAGGAGACCAAGAAGAAGGTGATGCTCATTAAAATGTCATGAAAATGATATGAAACATCTCTCATATTGCATTTTTGATGTATTCTCTCAAACTGAACCACATGCTCCTCAGAGAGCCTCCCAGCGTGATATTTTCCTCTTACAGAACAGGCAAAGCTTATTTCAACACGAAGAAAGGAAGCAGAAAGTTAGAATCTGTGATGTTCACCTTGCACGAATGCAAATCCCCAAAAAAGAGAGACAAACTTTGTAGTCCTGGATGATGAATTATACGACTGAGACTCTTGCAAATCAGTCCTCACCTCTCAGATCAAGAACAAATTACAAAAAGAAAAAGTGCTTCCATAGCTGAGGAAATGAAAAATATCTCTCTCTCTCTCTCGCTGCTGAATTCACACCTAAAACATGTTACTCATGAATATAGACCATATTCATCAATAAACAAGAGTTTAATGTATCCCGGTTTGCATTAACTTAAAAGTCCAGTTATATATCAACTAAGTATGCAGAACAACAGACCAGACTTACATATATGTATATGTATATTCTTACACTCAGATTCAGTGACAACTAAGGACTGAATTATAAAATCAACCTTACTTTTTAATCAATTTCTTCATAACAAAGTCTATTTTGAACACACAGTCAGGCTATCAACACACAGCTAGGTCTTAATCAACAACAGAACACCTGAAGCAGGTGCACCTCATTCTTCAAGGTGAAAAGCCGGTCTGTTGTGCTGCCTCTCTGTATGTAACCTACAGGAATTAATCAAAATGTAGGAATGAATTATATTTACTGCACTCAGTGTAGTAAAACGTGGCCTCAAAACGTTTGAGGTTTCTTTTCAGAATCATCGTCTAAAACATAAAGCAGATAAAACCCAAACTATCTAAGTAAATGAGAATATGAGTGCAACAACCCATTAATAACAAACACATTTCACATGAATCAGCTGATTGTAATCATAAAAAAACATGACAAAACAACACACAGCTTTGTCAGCTGTGTCACATGTAAAACATTGTATCGTCTGCAAAGAACTTTATTTATTTTTTGCAAATTTGAATTAAATCCTGCGATCTGTGTGAACGACAAGATTACATGTCAATGTTGAGAAGGTAGATAGCCCTGTGTGTAGGCAGGCTGACACACACACACACACACACACACACCTGCAGATTCCTGGCTCACTCATTCAGCTGAATCGTTTTTTTTCATGGATTTCACCATCTGTCTTCTCGATGGGGGAGAGGACTTCAATACCACAACAAATCAGGCTTATTAGGAGCAAAGACTCTAGAACGGTACGATTTGTTGTTTGAAGTATGAAGTCTGTATGTTGCTGCTGAAAACTGCCAAAAACAACTTGGCAGTCTATCGTGCTCATTAGGAAAAGGCAGAAAAAAAAATGTATGTTTTCATTTCTGCCTCTGAATTTCCAATCTGCTGCCTTCACTGTAGAAAAAAACTAAAATCTGAAGATATCTGCTCCAACCTTGACAGTGTTTTGACAAGGAAATACTAAAAGTATTCATTAGCTGTCCCTGAAAAAGCAACATTTCCAGTTTGACGACTAGAAAACACTCGAGTGCTCCAACAAAATTTAGCTAATTTATACTAGAATACGTGTTTAAGCCACTCACAGATCTGAAGCTGCATACATACACATGTCAACATTTCTTCCATGTACTCATTTATTTGCTGGATTCACATGAAAATGTTTCTGAACTTTAAATTTCATCAAATCAGGTGGATGAGAACAAAACTGTTTCGCACAAGTGAACTTTCTTGGTTTTTCTTGTTACTCAGAGAGTTCTTCTTCTTTTGTTTTATCATATTTAACTTCTGTTGTGCAATTTGTAAAGCAAAAATCTTCCACATATCCTGGAGTTAGTTTCAAAAATTGGTAGATTGTGCCTTTTGGGATAAAGTTTTCTGAGCTATAAATGTACGAGCGATTAAAATAACGTCTCAAATAAGCATTAAAGTCTTTTTCTAGTCCACGTCAGTTTGTAGTGCGTCCATCTCAAAGTACAAATATAATAAAATGGCCAATATTAATTTAAATTTAAAAATAAATATTGTGCATAACCTAAACAAAATGAAATCATCTAAAACAGTGAGGTCTTTAAATGTGGTGATTTTGATGGACTGACTTAGACACTTTGACATTACTCTTGTTTATTTGTGGCTTGTTCTCCCACCTGTAACTGTGAAAGCTGTCAGAACGTCTCTAACGTGACCTTTTCCTCCCAAACAAACCCGACCGCCGAGAGATTCTGCTGGCTTACTCACAGATTTCGCCCCTGTGAATGGGACAGAGCCGGCGGTGAATCCACTCAAAATGCTAATCACCTCGTCGCCACTGACTGAATTACTCCACTATTCATTCAAAACTCCCCTGAATGTCCAACAGTCGGTATCTGCCAGGGCCGCCGTTCCTGCCGCAGCTTTATACGGGCCACAATGGAGGTCTCTCTGCTACATCACATCATTTGACTCCCGGCTTGTGCTGCCAGTACAATGACTCACAATCATCTGGACAGACAATGGCGTCTTTTCAACCAAAGGCACGCTTCCTCGCCGCTGGGCGTGTGGTTTTAGTGTTTGAAGAGCTGGGGCAGGGCCGAGACAACCTGGGGAAAATGCCCTGGGTCACACAAAAGACTTAATTTAACCTGCAAACTGCCGTCAGGGAAGCACAAAAGGAAGTCTGGACTGACGGTGGTGTAAGTGCCATGGAAAAACACAAGTTTATGTAGACATTTAGCTGACACTCATACCCAAAGTGTCTTAAATTGAAGTGTAAAATACCTGAAAAGGAGTCCAAACCCTGCAGAGCCCTGAGAAAAAATACAAACTACAAGGCAACAAGAAAATGTCCAATATCTAAACAGACTGTCCAACTGACCTTTAACCCCCAAATACATCAATCCTACCGCTTCATCTTTAAAATAATTGTTAAATGGATTTTTCTGACCTTTCAAATGTATCCACGAGGATTTGGAATCGAGTGCCTCGATACGTTTATGTTTTGTGACCATAAATGCTCATGTTGAAACTAAGAGATAGACAAGCAGTGGGTGTCATTCTTTCTTTTGAGGAAGCGCTGCTTTCAATATATATGTACTGGGTTGAACCCTTGAACCTTTGAACCTTTACGTTGTTCCCTCGCTGCAAGTTACAATTAAAAGGAGCTATCTTAAGTCTGACGGCGTCCTGAAGGTTATTGAATAATATATTCCATTTCTGCCATCTTGGACCTTTAATAAACTGAAAGATTTTTAAACTGGGGCTGTAGCGACACTGTCCTTTTCTGAAAGGAGCTAGATAAGTGTCAGAAAAACCACCAGTGACACTGTGAGTTCGAATTTAAAGACAACTTACACGACCACGCTCGCCAGAAAAAACGACAGAAGCCATTTGAGAGGGACTCGCCACCCCTGAAGAGCTTGTTCTTGAAGTTTAACGTACTGTAGTGATGTAGAAGTGTACTCCAGGGGTGTGTCAGTACACTGTGACATCACTATTAGGGCTACAGGTGCAACAGAGCACACTTTCTAGCGTTAGAGGCCAAAACGGTGCTGACAAATTTATGATTTGAGGAAGAGGACTTGTTGAAATTCAATATTTTTAATTGATCAGATTACTGGGACTCCTTTAAGGATCTGCACTCACACTCTCCAGCTCGGTGCTTCTTTCTAAGGTCCATTTATTTTTCCTGAGCGTGCACAAGATTAACACCACCTGCACTTTTTTCTGCTGCTTTTTCCGCCGTGTTCAGCAGTTGCCTCCCGTTAACCACTGCCGACTCTCCAATCCCCACAACCTCCGCGAGCTGCTGAGCTAACAGAACGCATGATTGATCACCGCGGCGTAAAAAAAAAAAAGTATTTATACGTTATTAATCGACGATCAAATTTTGCGTCCGGCGAGTGGAAAGGTGGCAAAGAAGGAACAGATGGCTGAGTTCTCTCTCTCTCTCTCTTTCTATAGCGACTCATCTGTCACGCCCACGCGACGACGCCATCGCTCGGCTCTGCTCTCTTTTCTCCTCCGTCGACCCGCTACAACCGCTCGCCTCCTCCCACCTTCTTCTTCTCTGCAATAATCCCTCCATCATCCCCCCGGCCTGCCCTCTTCTCCGTGTCTTTGCTCTCGTTTGCTTCACCTGCAGTGTTTTCCGTCCTCGGTGTGTAATTTCAGTCCTCTGCAGTGTGTCTCTCTCTTGCTCTTTTTATTTTCTTTGGCACGTCTGAATTGGACTTTCCCTCCTGGGATTATTTTTCTCTTTCTGTTTCAGTCTGTGGATCTTCACTATCGTTGTTCTCTCAGTTATTTCTTAATGATTACACAGAGTTAGAGGTCCAAGAACACTCCAGGCAGTCCCTGTGGCGGCTTTGTGGAGCATTTTAGTGTCTTTCAGCTCAATGTTTGGTTATATGACCTGCAGCTTTAATGCACGCCTGGTCAACACCAAGCGGCCGGGAATGCAGAAGTGCCCAAAAACTTGCAGTTCCTCAAACGTCCACTTGAGGCTGGTTCCAGAAGTGAGTCAGTCTCCATAAGTCCCCATGTTCAAATGTCCAACTTCACAGCAGAAATAAACATGTTTACAGCCTGGTACAAAAAACAGTTTTGGTCTCTGTAGCTAATTTCCCCGTTCATGACAACTGTACTGAGGGTGAATTTATATACAACTCACCTGTTCAGGTTATATTAAGGCTTAAAGTTATGCAGGATTAAGAGCGTGGACGCTTTGATTGACAGACGGCGCTTTGGAAACCTGTGGGTGACGTCACTCGTGCTCTGTCCGTTCATTGGTCGACACCAAAGAGCAGGAAGACAAAGAGGATTTAGCTGCTTACGTTCACTTCACTTCATTCTGCCTTTAGCTGCATGGCAACAGAATTTGAAGATCACTGATTGGATGTTTCTCTCTGTGGCTTGTAGGTGACTTTAAAACCTAAACAAGTGTTTCATGCTTCAATATGTTGGAAAGTCTGCCTAGCAACCCGGTGCGGTATTTGATTTTTCTTTAGCTCAGACTCTGAATGGATGAGTTTGGTTTGGTATTCCTCCTCACACACACTTTTGTGCACATTGCCCATATATTATATTCATCTTTGTCATTTTATGACCTCTGCTTTCTCTTGGCACATCTCTTTGTGGGTCAGATTGTAATCCTGGCCCTCATGGTCAGCCAGATGGAGGTCTCCAGGAGGTCCTGGGGTCTCAGTAAATCCCCGGTCTTGGAGCGGCGGTTGAGCCTGGCCTGGCTGGAGGTCTGTGTTCCTGCCATCCAAGATGACACGTTAAAGGTTAAAGCTGTCACCGCTCGACTCCCCCATCCCACTCGGACACGCTCACTCCGGATCCGCGACCGATGGAAAATCGAGATGACAGCAGAAAGCAGGAGGAGCTGCAGGAGCGCTAACCACCGGATGAAGAGGCTGTTTATAGTTAGTGGCATGAAAAGATGTTTTTCCTTTCACATTTACATTAAATGAAAGACAAAAAGATTCACTGATGAACAAGAAGGAGGAGATGTGTGTAATTCTTGTATTTTTAGGCCACGTTTAAACTGTTTGTGCAGAAAAAATGAAGACACCATGCGGGGAAGACTTCAGAGAGCACGACCACCCGCACTGGCCACATAGAAGAAACAAAACAAGCGCCCCCCTCGTCTCGTCCTGTTGTCACATTATCATCACTCCCTGCTGTACTGAGCTCGGCCTGCGGGCGGTGACGGGGTCAGAGCCCGTACACCAAACATCACACATTACACTGAAAAAACATCACACTGCATTCACATCAACACGGGATGACTCATCATCATCATCGCAACACGCAAACACGAATGTTCTTCCTGCAGGAAGTTTAAACTGAGTGTAACCTCTGACCTGACTACAAGCAGGTCCGACCGAGCAGTCTGATTGGTCAACTAGACCTTTAGAGCGTGCTCAAATCACCATGACAGCACACCTGACTCATCACTAAAAATATCACTCCGCATTATCACGTCCTGAAATTGTGCATGCCTCGTTAATACAGATGTGTACCTCGTTAATACAGGTGTGCGCCTCGTTAATACAGGTGTGCGCCTCGTTAATACAGATGTGTACCTCGTTAATACAGGTGTGTACCTCGTTAATACAGGTGTGTACCTCGTTAATACAGGTGTGCGCCTCGTTAATATGCTAATTTGAGAGCAAATTGCCCCAAAACATGAAAATCTTTTGACTATATTTTATTTAAGTTGGTAATTGTTGTATATTTACAATATTACATGAGAGGGTGTGCTTTAACGTCATTATTGGCACATCCACTCGTCTGGATCACAGGTTTGAAAACAGTTTGCGTTGGGAAGTTTGAGATTTTTGGGAGATCCCATTTTGTATCCGGCCTCATGTTTGTCACACTGACCTCCATTTTAAAACAGTTGTAGCTCATCAGAGTTCCTGGAGCAGTCTGAGCTGCTGCAGCTGTCTGTTTCAGCCTGGTTGGTGCAGATTTAGGCTCGGTCAGCACCAGGTCGGTCGGTCGGTCAGATCGTCACCACCTGACCTCCGTGACACAGCAGCTGTTCAGATTAGCATGTTTTTGTTTATGCATGTTTGAATATTATAAGAGATTGCCAGATTTTTTGACTTTGCTCCCTGTACAGATGCCAAACGTGGACCCTGACAACTGCCATTCTTCCATTATAACAATAATAATATAAGATATATCTGCTCTGTGTGCTCCCACGTTATAATTCAGAACACAGGCCTGAACGCGTCGTCCAGCTGGCTGATTTAAGACGAGTCTGTTTCACCGAGCTGCAGCAGCGAGCTGAGCGGACAGGCTGGAAAACTGGAGCAGAAAATTTGGCCCAATCACACACACAGACACACAAAGAACACAAATATATATATATATATATATATATATACACATATATGTATATATAAAAACAACTCTGGAAGCTGGAAGAAACAGGCGAGCAGAGCATGCTGCGAGTTCAAAGTCAGGAGGCTGATTTGAGACACACAAGGAGCTGAGACGACAGATTGGAGTCCGTGATGAAGGTTTTAGGAGGTGAGATTCTCACATTGTGCCCGGGTCCGATTTTCCCAAGAAGTGTGCTATTTTAAAAACGCAGCACTCCGAACGTTGGTGAGCCTTTACGACATCAGAGCCAAGGATGATGCAAAAGTATTTCCTCCCGTCGTTTTTATGCCCTTTCATTCCAGCCTGAAGACGCAGAGCTGCCTGCTGGGAATTTCAGGATACTGTAGCAGACACAAAGTGGACCGTGAGGGGAAGTCAGTGCTGCTACTCCCTTGTGTCAAAGCTAGCAGCAAGACCGACGGCTGCAGCTATTTCTGTCCAACAGTAAACACTTTGAGTCTACAGTGGCTTCCAACTGTGTGGAGCTAATTTCATCTATGTGTAGGATTGAAGCTGCTACTCACAGGATGGCAGAAAACTTCCTGAAGTTGACCTGAAGTTACTGGATTGAATGCAAAAGTTCATGAAAAACTAAGTTGAGGCAAAGTTCTGTGAAAAGAAATCTTCACTGAGGTTCAGAGTCTGGATGGTGACTCTACATTTGTAGCTGTTTCTGCATGTGAGATCTGTTTGTGTTCTTCGTGAAACCAAACGTTCAACGCAGACATATTATTTTAACCCGAACCCTGACGGAAAATCACTAACTTCATGTTTCCCAGAGGACACAAACCCTGATCTCATGGATCGAAGTGTCTGACTCATCGATCCGTCATGAATTATGGTCCTATGTGGACTTCTAATTACCAATTTTTCCCAATAATTTGTCGCAACAAATTTACTTTTGGTTTTCTCTCGTATAACTCAAACTAATATTTTGAGGTGGCTCCTGATATACACAATATGGACAAAAGTATTTGGACGCCTGACCATTATACCGACAGGGACGGTGTATTCAAATACTTTAATATGGAGTTGGTCCCCCTTTTGCAGCTTCCACTCTTCTTGGAAGGCTTTCCACCAGATTTTGTGTTCATTCATTCTGTCGAGCATTTATGAGGTCAGGCACTGATGTTGGACGAGATGTTGGCTCGCTATCTCCAGTTCCAGTTCATCCCAATATATATATATCAGATATTTTGGTGGGTTGACTGACAGCAGCTGCTCGTTTGGCTACAGCCGGTAAAACTGAAAGAATGCTCACACACCAAACAGAAGTTTGGTATCATTTTTTTGTGTTTGCATCACTTTTCTTAATGTTACTCACCTCCGTATGTTACGTTTATAGCATGACTTTATTTTGAACAGCAGGTCTCGGAGCTTGTTTTGGATTTTATACGGAAGCAGGAAGTGATCTAAACAAAGTCATCACTTTGTCCTGGAGAGCGGTCTAATTACTCAGAGTACACACAGACTGCCCGCTGCTTATTCTGGCCTCAGGCTGTGCATTCAAACAAATGCTAAAACACACACACACACACACATTCGTTGGTGTTTAGAGGATCAATCCTCAAATTGACAGAGCTTGAGAAAACTCCCGGGTTGGAAACGGTTATTGATCAGCGCTGTGCGACCACAGAGAGCCGCTGTGTGTTCAGCTGCTGCTTACGAGTCAGAGGACGAACTCGGCAGAGATGAAAGGCAGCGAGACGTTTATCGCTGAATACAAAATCGCCGTGAACGCTTTGTCGGCTGCAGAGGAGAACCGACGGCAGACAAAAACAAAACAGAGAAGTGAAAAGGATTTCGTCTTTCTCTGTGGATTTGGTGGCATTTCACTCCTCCTCCTCCTCCTCCTCCTCCTCCTCAGACGCTCACATGACCTCTGTGTCTGCAAAAGCTGGCAGAAGTTTGGATGGAAAGTAATTCACCACAAACGAGCTGCTGGTCCCATTTTTTTTGTAGATTTCTGTAACAAAGCTATTTAAATGAGTGAGAAAGTAAATTTACAAGCTTTGAAACAGCAGTTTGAGTGTGAGAACGAGGTTTGTCAAACCACATTTTACATTATGAAGCAGACTTTATGAATTTTATGACAGAATGCCGCCGTAAGTCCACAATTTTTATAAAACCAAACTTCTGAAGCAATGCAATATGTTAAGATAATGACAATGAACCATGAGAATAAGAAAATAATGAACAGTCCAATATTTCATGATATTGGTACACTCTAAGGGGCTGTGGTTTACTGCCAATAAGGAACTTTATAACCACACTGTTGCCATAGTTACCTTCAAAAAATGATGGTTAGACCGTTGACAAGAACTACAGTATGTGAAACCTCCTGATATCCAGTTTAAACGGACACTTTTGACCCAATAATGCACCAACAATAGAACATTTCTATTAACCCCCTCATGGTTTACTGACCTCGTGATGTGTACTTTTAAAATCCCGTTTGAGACTCACAAGAAAAGTCACCTTTGTTTAGGTTTTTAACTAAAGAAGGACCTCTAGTGGCCGTGTGAGTTATGATGTCTGTACATTTCCTGTTTCCTACCGACTGTCGACGCTGATTTCAAGTCCACTGGTGATCGCTCAGAAATGTGTCGGCCGTGAATGTATCATTAAATTGGCAGTTGGCTCAGTCAGGACAGGAAACAGAAACGATTAGTTCACGACTCAACGATGAGTCCTGAAGTTTGAGTCTCTCGTTCATTTGTCACGTGACAGGCAGCTCAGGCTGCGTGACGAGCAGTACACACAGCGGTTCGTTCATGCGATCATCGGTCTTCCGTTCATTTGCCACGTTTACGTGAGAGAGAGACTCGACAAAAGATTCGTTCAGTTTACCATCTGAGAGTCAGTGATCTGAGTCAGTAAAGAAACTCAAACTTCCCAACACTACAGTGCCAGACAAACTACTTTGTGTTCAGTTTGGTGGACTTGTTTCCCCTCTTCCAGTCTCTCCATCTCTGAACTCGCTAAAAACACATGATACTATCATCTACTATCCTTCTATGTGTCTGAATGAGCACCAACATCAAGTATGTCGATGTCGACTGTCAATAAGATGTGAAATTATTCACTCATTGAGCTCCAGTTGAGATAAAAACTGTGTCCATTCGATGACAAAGACGCAGCGCTGAAAACGACGCCTGTCATCAGAGTCTGTCTTCTCTCTGCTCACCAACCTGTGAAACTTTGTCATTCCATTTTGATTCATCGTGAAATGGAGCGAAGCCCGCGGCCTTGCTCCTCCTGTAAAAAGACTTTGTTGTCGTCTGACACATCCAGGTCAGACTTTTCAGGCTGCGTTCAAAGTGATTGAACGAGTGCAATCAAAGCTTCAGCAAAATACCCATGATTCACTGCATTAAGGGCAATTTGCATATCACCGGCAGCTAATGGGACGTTTTTCAGCTTCGCTTCAGCAACTTATGAACATTTTATTTTATTAAATATGCAATGTACGGTTAGACTCTAAGAATGTATATTACATCACCTGACTTCAACAGCATATCGAAACATTACGGCAGATGGGCACATACACAAATGACAAATTCAGTGTCCTAACGTCCCAGTCTGAAGAGTAGGGCTGCTGACAAAGCAGCCATATTTGAAGTCTTGGGAGTGAGAATTGGCAAGAAAGGTCTTTTTCACTGACAAGAACAAAAATACATAAAATGTTACAGCAACTTCCAAGAAGTGGAAACGACTCTCAGGGTAAAAAAACTAATAAATTAGATTCTGTATAATAAAAAAGGTGCATAAGAACATTATAAATGGACACAACGTTAACACAACACCACACAAGGACACTTCACGTTGTGTAGCTGTGGTTAATGTGACTGATTGGACTTGTCAGATGCGTTCGCTGCCTCGACTCTGTTTTCTCAGACAGATAAGAGGCTCGGAGAGGCCGAGGACGAAGGCAGCAGCCCAACCAGTGAACCTCAAGGCCTGTTTAGGATTCACGTGGTCCCAAACCTGCCACCTCTGATGAAAACAGCAACCTGGAGCAGACAGCCAACCTCAGACAGGCTCTGTCCTTCTTGTCTGGAGTTCCTTATGAATGAATGAATTACTGTGAGCTCCGAGATCCACAGGGACCGAGCTTCAGTCTGTATCCCAGAGAGAAGCAGTGTTAAAGGGGCATGATCCGACACGCCCGGCAGGACTTCTGGGAACTGACGCAAAATTAATGAAGTCTGAATGTTTCAACCTGTTGTTGCTGCGACCTGATGGAGCTAAAAACAAACTGAACTTGTACACTGTGACAGGAAACATGATGAGGCTACAAATCACCAATGATGTAGAAGATGAAGAAGACTTCAAACTAGAGATTAAGACCATAAACTCATGAAGAAACTCATAAATCAACAAGAAGTTGGCTTATTTTTCCATTACAGTCGATACAAACTCACTTCTTTTTGCAGCCAGTGGAGCTGCCCACTGCTGGCCATTAGAAAGTGCCTCCACTTTATAAACCTGGAAGCTCCCTCCACTAATTTTATTCTGTCAATGGAAGACGAAGGTTGAAAGTTTGGGACATTTCCCTTTTAAGAGGTTCTGCAGCATCTGATCAGGGCCCAGAGGGACAACGAGGACTTTGTAGACGAGCACATGAACGCAGCATAACGGCTAAAAAGAGATTTAGATCATCAGCGTTATTTAACCAACTTAACTGTGAGCAAAGACTTTTTTGTCCACAGCACGGACACGACAGACACATCCGACAGTTGCTTCAGTTTCAGTCAACTTTTTCTAATTGTCCTGCATCAAACTTTTCTCCTCAAACTGTAGGAGTTGAACTTTTGCTGACGCTCACTTTGTCTATTCCCAAATACAGCTGTGGCACTGCGACATTTAAAGACCCTGATGGTGGAGAAAAAAGTGCTAACTAAACATCATTCATCATTCATTTAGTGGAACCTGGATGGAGAAATGAAATGTGTTTTTGAGTGTGCAGCAGCGTCACACTGCAAAAATTATATGATGAGTCTGTAAATAAAATTAACTTTACTCCGTTCACTCCCACCAGCCTACGACAAATCCATAAAGTATTGTTACATAATGGGCACTGATTCGACTTCCTCTGCCTCTTTTCAAACATCCGAACACGTGAAATCAGATTTTAACGATTTAACAGTTAAGAGGAGCTGTGAGGGTCTTCAGAGGTGACAGGCGTCTTCAATGCATCTTCAGAAATATGCAGGGCGACGCATTAACTTCTGAGTTCTTTGTGAATCGCATGAATGCTGCAAATCGACCCGCCATTGAACTTTAAACACTCAACACATTCCTGATGGATGTGGCGCTCGCATGGATCCATATTCAGTCTGGAAAAAATGTGCACAGGGTTCAAGCTTTGGTCTCTGAAGCTTTGTGATTTCAAGTCAAGAGTTCAGGTGTGTGTTTTTTTGTTCCAGCTCCTCACACCTGATTCAGATAAAGCTGATTGCAAAGAGCAGAAACAGATCCCCAGAGCCAGCATGAAACTTAGAAGCAAGGCTACGTTTGGACGGGCTAGACTGACTTTATCTTGTTGAACAGAGCATTTAGAAAACACGTTTCCCATCCCAGTTAACTCAATGTTCAGCTTGAGCAAAACGTAATCCCCAGATCTCCAAGCCCAAAGATTTTCAAACGGTCCGATTAACAGTCCAAACTGAGAAAATGAGCAAACGTTCACATTTAAATCTACATCAACCTAAAGTTACTACAACTATGAGCCCTTGAGTTGTAAAAAAACGGAATGACTGGATTGGGAAATGGTGACATTTATTAAAGATCAAAACCGCGGAGCAAGCACAAATCCAAGAAATAACTGCTGCAGGTCGAACTTTTCCGAGCGAGCGGGGACAGATTAAAAACAATAATAAACGAGCATAAAACAAGTTGGAATCCCAAAGAACCGCTTCAAAGAGCATGACGAGGCGTTTAGTAATAAAGTTTTTGGCAGACAGATCTCGACAAGACATCCAGAAATCTTCAAAATCATCTTCACACTTCATAAGATCCAGACATCACCAATCTATCCTCATGGATCGCAGCATACTTTGTTCGCTGGTGGTAGAGATGAAGCCCAAAAGTAGCTGCTGCTATAATTCTGCTGAGCCGCTCTGATTTGACGATGTGATATGAGCAGCCATCAGTAGAGAAATCCAAGGAAATAACCTTCTCCTAACTTCACGTCCAATCAAATTCCATAAATTCAAATCAGTGAAACAGCAGAGCAAGAAAATTCATCCACTTGCTCAAATCTAAGAAGACAACCCTTCTTGTTGGCTCTGAACTTGTCAATTTAGCTTTTGCTTGCCCTCAAAACTCATTCTGGCTGGAAAATGTTGACTTTTAGATTAATTCTCACTTAAATCTGAGCCGTGCTTGATGGTTTTGACGTTAACGAAACATGCTCAGGCTGTCGAGAAGCCTACACGAAGATGTCGAGCTCTAAAAGTTAAAGCAAACGTCTGTGTTGACCCGTAATGAGAAGATAAGATGAGGTGACGTCCATCTCTCTGAGCAAACATGAACTTCAGGTAAATATGTAACTTATCCATATGGAGCGGAAGTTCAGTCTTTGAGAAGCAAACAGAAGTTAACAGAGAGGGTTCCTCTTTATCTTTTACAAATATGGAGGTGAGGAATGCCACATGTACATACATCATTCTTTATATTAGCTCACTTAACCAGTCGATATACTTTTCATTCCTCAAATAATAAAACTAAAAGCCCGTTCAACAAATAAAACTGATACTCTCCAGTGAAGGTTCTGCTTTTTTATTTATTTATTTATTTATTTATGAGGCTTCATGCCACTTTTCCAAGTGATGCATCTTTCTCATGGGAGCAATTTGTCACCCGGTAAAGTCATTACGTCCACGACACCAGAGGCACATTTGTCTGTTCAGTAGCAGCAGCAGTAATGCTGTATTAAAACAGGAGGCTCATCGATCCGATGGGTCACACAGATAATTTCAGATTTAATTAACGGCTACTACTGTTCAAAACTCCACCCATTAAGCAATGATTTGTTGTTCGGGATAAATTTGGTTGAAGTAGCTTTATGTTGAGATCGAGGAAGTGGATGCTCGGTGTCAAAGTCCGTTGTTAACAGAGACTGCTGTTTGCTTCATGTTTCTTAACCAATGACTGCATTCTCTAACCTTAACCATGATCTATCCCTGGCCCCAACTAACACGTGGTCTTTGTGCATGAACAGGACCAAACCTTAACCATCAAGGATTGTTGACACTCTTTGAAGGCGTTGATGAATTAAGCTGTCCTGTCAAAAGGGGGGCATCAAATCAGAATCAGAAGTTGTTCAAGAGGGCAGTTAAATGCATATTTTGCTGTGTAATTCAATCCTGTTGCTCACAGTCTTCGAGACCTGTTGGATGCCATTCGATGCCGAAAGGTGGTAATGTGTATAGAAAGCTGCTCTCCTGTATGAAGCTTTAAGTCATCTTATTTTAACCCAAACCATCATTTTCTCTTCAAAAGCAAACCTTCTTCTCCTGGGTGAAAGTCTGTGTTGGATCCATTCATTCAAAGTCCTGCCTCTAATATAGTCTTTGTTATATTGGTTTATAGCCTTGATGCGCCTAAGATGAGTATTTTGAAGTGTCTTCTGGTACATGTGTCACTGCAGAGTCAAGTGGTACTGTACTGAGTTTGCAAATAGAGAAATGTAGGCACAACAACCCAAAAGATGACGGCTCGTTCCTTTAAACAGATTTCTGCATCACCCTCTGTGAAAACTGTCTGTCCATGATTGTGATCAGAAAAGCTGAACGTCTGTCACAATGAAATATTACTGAGGCGATGACGAAGCCCTGAGATAACTGTGTGAAACTCCTCGTTAACAGATGAACCCAGCGGCTGATGAGAAACATCTCAATGTTTTTTACACTCCAACATGTCTGCATGACTTCCATCTCAGCGGCTCTGCTACATTTAATTTATGAGTTATGTTGCTGAGACACGCATGTTACATCACGGATGGTTTACAGCGGCTTTTTCTGTGATTGGAAAAACTCGTCTCACTGCCGTCCGACTCTGAAGTCTTTTTACATGCGTGTGCGGATCATTGGTTGAGCTCTGGTTTACATGTGCATATACATAATTCATGAGCAGCATCAGCAGCATATGGCAGATGTGATTTAAAAAGACGAGACTGCAGTGCAACCAGCACATAACTGCTGGTTATTGCCAGGAAAGTATATTTTCCAATCCATAGGTTCCTAACCCATCTGAGAGTTTACACACAACACAAACTGCAGCACTGATATTCACGGTTGAATCATAAATATCCCTGAATAATCTCATTATAAAGCCCAATGCAACACATTGTACTTCCAATATTTGCCTGATTTTGCAGCTAACACACGTTGCAGAGTCAAATCATTGATCTTCCAGCTAATTTAATTTAATATTCATACAAAGCTTTCTCTTGCAAACTCATCTACTTTGACTTTTGCCGTGTTGGAGCAACGAACCAATCACATCCCGCCCTAAACTGGACTCCATGTTGTTGAAATTCAGAACCCGTTCGATGCTTCGAGTTGCGGTTTTGTGGTTGCGTTTCAGTTAACGGCTCAGCATCCCCAGGACGAATGTTAACACGCACATACTCAGCCTCACAGTTCTCCAACCCCAGCCAACTTTACGGCCATCCACTCTGTTGATGCAGTCTGATTTAATTTAATGCTATAATACGGCCGCTGTTTGGCCGCTGTCCATTTCCTGGGTGGATAGAAAAGTTGCTTGCCGGCCAAAACCATAAAAATTATCGATATAGAATATGCAAAAGGAAAATTAAACAAAAAGTTTGAGATTGATTTTCAGTCTCAAACTGAAGGAGTTCAAGGAGATCGGCTAAAAAACAAAATCATCTATGGCATTTGATTTTGGTGCATTTTTTCTGGTCGTAACTCTAAAGTGGTTTGGATTATTTTTCCCATTAGAGAAGTCATTAACACGCAAACTTACGTTAGTAAGTTCCTCTAGCGTGCATTAAAACCTCAGCTTCTTGTTAAAAATACAAAGTTTCACTTCTGCTGCTGTGTCTGTGAAAACAACCGTTTAGTCTTCTCCCACCTCAAACTCTACTTTTCTTCTGGCTCATAATGTGGCAGCGACGCTGTCTGAAGCTGCAAATTTTGTGGTTATTTTAGCTCCAGATGAAGTTGCATTACTGTTTTTTTTTTCTTTTTGGCCACAAGGGGGCAGAAAAACTCCAGAGAAACCAGCTTGGAGATTTTAACACCTCATCTTTGTTAGCATGTTTGCTACTTCAGCCAGGAGACAAAGATGGTAGACATGGACTGTACTTATGTACATATCTCATTCACACATTCATACATTCATTCATACATTGATGGCATGCAACGTGCCAATTGCTCATCAGTTTTAGGAGCTAACCATTCGTATTGGTATGCCTTGGGGAGCAATTTGAGGTTCAGTATCTTGCAGACTGGAGCAGCCGGGGATCGAACCACCGATCATCTGATTAGCGGACGATACGCTCTACCTTCCTGAGCCACAGCTGCCATAGGACAACAGGATCATCCCATTTTAAGTGGTGATTGTGTCCAAAATTCACTCCATTAGCTCTACTTTGGTCTCTACCAACTACTGATTAAAACATCTGGCTGTATTCTTTACTTATTGGGGAATCTAATCGAATGGAATTGGTCCATTAGATCGCCTTAATAGGCGGCCACATAACAGGCTGCAGAGGCTGCAACGTAATCCTTGGGGGCAATTGCACCAAAATAATGTCCACCAAGTGTTTTTGGCTCAGATCGTTATTCGACGTGAATATGGATCGACCTTTTTGTTTGACAGAAGTCTCAGAAGAAAGAAGAAATCTTACAAGAGGTGAATATTTGCAAGAGGACGATTGTTTCACCCTTTAAGCTGCTGGATGTTCCACTTTCTTCACCAGCCTGTCTTACCGTGCATGTTTCCTGGAAACATCACTGACAAGAAGAATGCTGAATCTGAACCAAATGTGAGCTAAAAATATCAGAAGAGAAGAAGAAGAAGAGCTGTTAGGATTAAAAACAAGAGTCAGAGTCATGAGGACGGAGTAATAGCTTTGTACTGTGGCTGTAGGTGAGAGTTCTAGCAGTCATGTGGGGAGTTCAGTGACCTCACCTTCCTAAATACTTCAGCAGTGAGTGTACAGATGGTAGGAGAAGGTTTTCCATCATACTCACAGACTGTCTGATCAATGCACCGTACTTCAAAGAAACTAGTACTCTACCATCTTTTTATAGATGTTGGATGACCCAAGGGTTTAAGATGCTGACAATGCAATAGTCCTTAGCAGAGGACTTTCACTTCCTGTCAGCTCTCCGTTTCTTTTTGAATAAAGGCAAAAAATGATTAATCAGCCCACACTCGATGTCACCTTCAGAGATGTCAAATATTACGTTTCTAACCTACTGCTGCTGCGTCCTCAGACCTCAGCGGTGAATCTGGTGAATGTTGAATGTTGGTGAATGAAGTGATGTTACGAATGAAGTGAGGTTTAAGACACATATCCTTGATTTTTTTAAAGCTACGGTGACGACAAAAAACAGATTATTTAAGAGTCTGTCACGTCCTGAAGATGTTGCCAGACAAAATAAACTATAATTTTGACTTTGCCTGTCAGACAGAGAGAGAAAACTGTTCAGTTTAGCTGATGTGTGACTACCTGAGTTCACTTTGTGACCCTTCAGATCAGCTCAGGAACAAACAAGCACAAAATGAGCCTGTTGTTGAGGTAAGGAAGTGATTACAGCCAAACAGTACAGGCAGTTTCCAGTCCTCAGTGTGACTGTGAGTGTGTCAGTGTGTGTGTGTGTGTGTGTGTTTTGCAGAAGGCCATTGCTGATGCAAACACACACACACTCACAGCAACAACTACTTTGGCTCATGTGTGCACAGATAAACACACAATGTTTATTAATGAGCGATGTGGACAGTGTGTCTGAGAAATATGTGACCTCTGACCAGCTCCACACACACACACACACACACACACACACAGCCATTCGTCAGCCTCAAGGTTGCCATAAAGAAAACAAGAAGGGGCCCTGCATGGCAAGATGTAAACTCAACCAAACAGTCACATTTAAAGAGATAGGGAGGCTAAAAATGTCTGAGTCACTGAAGAAAGTCTAAACTCTGCTGAGGTGAAACCAGACGTGGCCGTGCGGTGAAGAAACATTCAGACGGTGAATGTGGATGTTTAGACGGAGAGGAAAACCTGGATGTGACTTGTGTCCTCGCTAAAAGACACATTTCATCAAACAGCGTGTGCGCCGTCACATCTGAACACTGTAAAAGTGTAAAAACAGAAGATGATATGACGGACTTAACACTGTTTTCATATTTCTGTATTATGTCTTAAGACGAACTCCTTGTTTGAAGTCAGATTAAAGCCACAACAACATGTTCAGTGTTTGTTTCGCCCCCATCGGAAAACATTCAGTGTTAGATGATGCAAAGTTGGATACACCAACAGACTCAACCCTGAAATAATGACATGTTAACTTACTCTACTCTTATTTTTATAAGACTGTCTAAAACCTGGACGTAGTCTCCGTGACGTCCCGCAGACTGTCTAAAACCTGGACGTAGTCTCCGTGACGTCCCGCAGACTGTCTAAAACCTGGACGTAGTCTCCGTGACGTCCCGCAGACTGTCTAAAACCTGGACGTAGTCTCTGTGACGTCTCGCAGACTGTCTAAAACCTGGACGTAGTCTCCGTGACGTCCCCACGTAAACATGGCTGTAAACATGTTTATTTCTGCTGTGAAGTTGGACATTTGAACATGGGGACTTATGGAGACTGACTCACTTCTGGAGCCAGCCTCAAGTGGACGTTTGAGGAACTGCAGTTTTTGACACATCTGCACTGGCTTGTGTAGCTGCAGATCTGTTTCAGGGGCAGGGGGGTGAATTTGGGTCCTGATGCTGAACCTGCTGACAGCCCACAGCTTCAGGCGGCTCTGTGAGTCATCACTTGTTCATGAGAAAACGTACGATGTAGAATATGTTCTGCTGGACGCCGCGGGGTGGGAGTCCTCGCCAGACACATGAATGAGCTGGACGAGCTGAAGAGCATCATTCCTCTGTTTGTGGTTCTATTTATGGAGCGGTACGCGACTCGCGGACTTTAATCCAGTCCATGTGCTCCGTCACCGCCTGGTAACTATGTTTGACAATAAGTCAAGGACTGAAGTTACTTCCACTCTTCCCCACCTCTCTCCTTCATCACTGCAAGCCCAGGGTCAGACCATATTTGGAGTTTGTTTTTAACTGCCCGCGGTACCAGATGGGTGGTGTTTACCACGTCAGTACAGTTCAGACAGTGTCAGGTAAGTTGTCAATCCCAAAATAAGGTCACTAAATCACCTGTCGGATCACTTCCAGTCAACTAAACTCCATCAACACCACCACCATGTTTTCTGCAGCTCTGGCAGCCATCGTAGTTTCTTCTACATGCTCGGAAGGGGAGGGTGAGACGAGTTGGTTGCAATCTGCAACTTCACGACTAAATCGTGCACACTGGACCTTTAATGCATGATTGATTCTTAGTCATTAGGTCGTGTCTTTGCTGTGGAAAAGAAATTAATCAATCTATGTATTAATCCACATTTGAAAATAGTCCCTCCATGTTAAAATGACATTTAGCTTCGAGTCAATGTTTCTGGGCACAGAGCCACAGACCGAGTACAGAAGTCTGATTTTTGTTGCTGACAGTAATAAAAAGAAGATTGATCATATTTCTAATACAGATCTATAATTACCACATAATGTTTACAGGACTTTGATTTCTTGTCTCTGCATCCTTTTAACAGGCTTCATCTCCTCTCTCTCTTTGCCTTTTGAGTGGTTTTATTCTGCTTCCATGTCATCACCTGGTAAATGTCACGTCGTGGCCTCGTGCAAATCTGCATCACCTTCTACATTTAAGGCTTTTAGCTGATGCCCTTCAAAATCCAGCCGCAGACTGAGGATAGTTTTGTCTATAAGCTGCATTACAGGAACCATTTGTAGAGGTCAAAGTGGTAGCAAGCAATGAAACGCTGCTGCGTACTGTAAGAGAAAAGACCTTGAGAGAATAAGTCACGGTGAAAGGGAGGAAAAGTTTTCCTTTGTTCGTTATCGAACTTTCTTTTCTTTCCCACACATTATTTCCATCTTCACAAAGGCAAGCCTCGCTCGAACTGACAGAAGCTCAGTTTAAATTCTCATCAGGACTTTTCCAAAGATGAGACATGAGTCACAGCGAACTGCAGGGAAATCTATATAAGACCTGTAGCTTTTGATGTAACGCTGAAACCTCTTGGGTTGAAAAGTTTCCCCCAAGTTTAGTCTGATAGAACTTTGAACTGTTGAAACAAGCTGGGAAAGTCTATGCAAAAGTGTGTTTATCTTATGATATTTCTCCTGTGTGACTCTGAAGTCCTCAAAGTGAAATTAAAGAGAAAATATTAAGAGGTTAAAGTTATGGAGCCATCGTGATCATGCCAGCCTGGTCAGTGGCCTTGCTGTAGATAGTGTTGCATGTGCAACGACCAGCAGAGAAAAGGTCAAGACTGACGTCATTAGAAGTCAAATCAAATTGGAAATAATGGAGAGAAACTGTAAGTATCCGCTGTGTTTTTGGCCGAGAGCTACATTCTTCCTTCACGTACAAATTCGAAGTTTTAAACAAAGCCCGAGTTTAATTTGAAGAAGAAGAAGCCGCTGAGCCGTCGTCTTCGTTTGTTTTCTTGCCTCGTTGTTTGGTTCATGTGATTTCCAACGTTTACTCTGGAAGCGAGCCAATGGATTTCCATAACTCTTGTCGTGAACTTGATGAACCTCGATATGACAGCTTTTAGTTTCGAAACCTCAACATCCTCCAAACAGCTCTAATGAACTGGTCGAGTCTTTTAAAGATAAGAAAGTCATAAATAAACTCACGTCCTTCTTCTGATATTCTAGCTACTTGCCAAAATGAAAGCAGAAGAGCCGCTCATAAAGAAAGCACCTCAGCGTTTATTTACCTCTTCATGAAAATTAAACTTATGTCCATGTTCTCAAATTGTTTCTCCAAAAATAGCAGCAAAGTCCTCAGAGGCCTCGCGTCCTCTGGGAAATCACGGATCTCTGGGAATAGAAAATGGAGCGTGTCCGCATGAAACAGCACATTTCCTCCTGAAAACATGTAATTATTCAGTGAGCGGTCTCTATAAGGACAATCAAATCCCTGAATCACGTTACAGATGTTGAATAAAACTACAAATCACGCCATAAATTATTCATATTATGTTTGTGTAGTGAACAATCCTGACTCGTGTGTCCTACCACGTGAAGATGTTGATCTTTTGAGGCTCTATTTTTGTATTTGATTGTTGCATGCTTGATACTTCATCACATAAGCGTCAGAATTATCTCAAAATACTGACGAAGAGACGAGAAACTCTGTGAATACAATGTGGAATTTGTGTGCTGATCCCTGGATTCATGTCTGGTTATCAGGCTGCTCCTGCATGAGCTGCTCTTAGATTTTCTGTTATGCTTTGTAGGCTGTTGGGATTAGTAACATTGCCTCGGTGCAGGCCATGATAAGCATGAAAAAGCACCAAAGGAACATGCATCCCTGCAAAGTGTGCAGAAGGTTGCGTCAAAGGTTGAAGGTTCAGCGTGTCACAGCGCAGGTTATTTTGACTCCAGTGTGGGCGCAGCTCGGTGGAATTTCTGCTGATTTCATGGAATCAGGCCAGAAGTTTGCACAAGTCATCACTTCCTGATTTAAGAGAGCAGAGCCGGATGTTTGTGCCTTAGAAACCTGCCTGTTTATCTAATAACTCATAAGTTTCCTATTTTTTGCCCTTAATAATGTAACTTATGTAACTATAACTCACCAAAATAACAACAAGAGAGATGCTGAAATTACTTGTGTGAGTCATACAAGGGCACACGAACCTGAATGAAATGTTACACAGACTATTCAAGTCAAGAGTTGGTGTCAAATGTATCATCCTCGTTCTTTGATAACTCCTAATTTAAGTAATAAGTTCTTGTCGCTAAAGACAACTTCCTGACATTCACTGTGTAATAATGAATCTGTGGTCACTTTTAGTAAGTAGTAACTGTTTGAGAACACGCACCACTGAAGCACAATATCAACACTGACGTGATAAATCATGAGCTTTACGACCTGATTTTGAGGCCCTGTTCTGAAGAGGATCACCGTGTGAATGACATTACACTGTAAAAATGTCTGTAGATTTTACGGTGAAAAACTGTCAAACCATGACAGTAAAAGACTGTAAAATGTGCCATTAAATATTACAGTGTTTTACTGTACAATTAACAGTCTATAATTTAAAATACTATTATATTTACCTTGTATTTTACGGACTTTTACTGTCAAGGTTTGACAGTTTTTCACCGTGAAATCTACAGACATTTTAAAATATGTAATAAAGTGCCAAACTTGAAATCAACAGTACGAACATGCAACGACCTGAACGTGAGCATTTTTCTCTATCTACCCCTGATCTAGTGGATTAATCCTGGTAATTAACAGGTAATTAAAGATTTAGGTTTTAGATGTCAGCTGTTGAATTTGGAGAATACTTTACGAAACCGAGATCATGTCAGTCGGAGGCGACCAGAATAAAAACAGCTTCTTTATAGTTGTGGCTTTCACAGTGCCCACAGTCCTCCACACACAGACCATGCAGACAAATAGATGTGACACCGTCGGGCTGAGCACAGACAGACTTACACGGAGACGATATTTGTTCTGGTTGGTTGCTCGGCCTGTCAGAGTGACAAACACTGATGATGATGAGATTCTTCAGTTTCAACGCGTCCGGAGGTGAATTGACGAGAGAGGAACTGCTTGTGTGTGCAGATAACAACTTCCTATTCACACTGTGACTCATATTTATAGGGAAACCACATAGATACACAAATAGAGGAATTAAACAGCAGATAAGGAAGCTAACAAACACGATTATCGCCTCTAAATCAGGTTGGAGGTTTAGCATGCAGATCTTTTTTTAGCTCCAGTTTGGTCTCCACACTGAAAAAAAAAAGTCTGTAGGTTTTACGGGAAAAAACTGCTAAACCATGACGGTGAAAGACCGTAAGACTATAAACGGGTTGAATCAGTTTCAGTAACAACAAAACACTGTAAATGTGTGTGTATATCAGCCCAAATTAAGTTTACAGTTAAACTTACCAGCCACGGTGCTGATAACAGAAATATGCTGTAATACCAGCAAAAACTGTAATTTTTGTATTTGTATTTTCTCACTGTTAAATTTACTAACCACTGTTTTTCTAACAAAAATATACCGTATATGTAAAATCTGGGAGACTCATGTTTTGCTGTTTGCTGCCTCATTTTTCTGTTAGGACGTGGTTGTTGCTGATGGCAGCCAAAAGCCAATAATAATAATAACATTTGTACTTTTTCGCTGCTACATGTTCGTCTTTCTTCACCAGCTAATCGCAGACTGGTTTGTCAGCCTTTTGTGCTGTGCCTGTAGCGTACGGTTCTTTTATTGGGGCTCGCTGCTTGAATCTCAATACCGGATGATCGAAGATCTCGACGCTGAAAATCGTCTGGGGATTTCTCAGTTCAAGGTAGGTGAAGTTCTGAGTCGTATAAATAGGTAGGTTTTGTCACTACAGCACCTTTCACATCATTTGATCCATTGTTAATATAAAAATACAGCTTATCAAGAGAACCCAAACAATCTGCAGAACATGTTAACAGCTGACCTCAACATGCCCGAATACACCAGCAACTCAACTCCCACAGAGTAACTCAGCTGCATATCACTGAGTACTGAAGCAAATATGTAGACGGCAATAAATGAAGCACTGAGCTGCCCGCTTCCTTTTCCTCTGAGTGCAGCTCTGGATGCTGCCAACCCTCCAAATGTTTTCAGTCTGGCAGCTCGCCCCTCCAGTCTACTAAATCATGCGATGCACTGCAGTCCACTCAATCTGTCAAAGGCGCTCTGAATCCTCTCAATTAGGAGAGCTGCAAAGTGTAGCCAAAACATCCCCGGTGTTTTCATACCAGAAAATCTGCCAGAGCAATTTATTTATAATACGAATTTATTAATATTGTCTCTCGGTTTCAAAGGGAAGCCAAACACAGGCTGAAGCGCTAAACCCCCGAGAGCTATGAAGCGATGCTGCAAACATTTTATATCAAGTTTTGAAGAAATAAAAGTGATTCGAGGCTTACCATTTAACAGAAGATCAACTTTGTGTGGCTGCACGGTGCACGAGCAGCGCCGGACTTTAAGTTTAGCAATCGGTCACATCCCGACTGTTGTGAATGTGTCGAGTATGAAAATAGAAAATGCCACTGAATAATGAAAAGCAGTCTGATGCAAATGAGTGGCCTGCGTGGCTTCTGCATATCAATGAATGTGTTCTTTCCCATAAAATATTCATTTAAACAGCCGAGTGAAGGGCGGGCTTGGAAAAGACGCACAACTTGGTGTACCAGGTGTATAATATTTATCATATTTGTATGATCATTTCTCCTTAATTATGAAAAAAAGAACTTATGGCTGGTTTTCTATCCAACAATAATCTGAGGAATCCTACTTAAAATTCAAAAAGATCTGCTGCTGTTTGAAGTAAGAAGAGTCTATTCAAATATCTACAGTGAAATTGTGGCCGTTGTTTGTATTTTGTGAAGTGTTTCTGCTGCTCACTCTTCAGGCCTCGTAGGCCGTGATCATTAAACAATGCAACCCAAAGCTTCCAAAGTGCTTCCAAAGTGCGTGAATTATCGGATCAGCAAAAGGACTTCTACAGAACTTAGCTTGAACAAGAAGAAAAAAACAGCTTCAGATCTTGTGTACAGATCATCATTGATTCTTCTAATAAGAGGATTGATGATCTATCAAAACAAGTTTATGATTTGGAAATGACTCAAAGGGAATTTAATGATTTTAAAATCTCTTGTCCAAGAACTGTAGCGAAGATTTGGACACAATTTGTAAAAGTTTGATTTCATTCTATATATTATATATGTATATATTGTTGTGGATGGCATCAAAGAGTCTATGAAAGAAAAGATGTCTGAGTCTGAAAAAAAGTAAAAAAATACATTCATATTTTAATCATCAATCACGTACATACAGAAAACTATACATATATTATTCGGCTACTCACAGAGATGTTGTACTTAGCTCAGACTCAGCCTCTGATAAACCGTGGTTATGATTCATACATCATACATTCTGCATTGTACGTTTATTATTTGTGTTTAAAGAACCTCGAACACAACTTGAACGTATATTTCTACAGAATCTGATATTATCATCTCAGTGACACGGAGCTTTGACTGCTGAAGCTTTTAGCAGAGTTTCAGGGCCTATAAATACCTTCCTAACCCTCTCCTCCTCTTTCGCTCTTGTAATCTCCACCCCATTTCTTTCTCCTATTTCTTCCTCTCCTTCCTGCTCTCCGTTAGAGTCCTGACGAGGTCTATCGTGCCCGGGTACTATGGTGGATTCCTTATGGATGCAGCAACAGACTAAAGAATCATTTAAATGTATCCTGTTGATGGTTCTTATGAGTGAGGTATATTTCTGGTAACTTTGGGACCGGTCCTGGTTTTAATATGACGGCACGTCTGATCGACCGTCTTAGTCATGCTTCCATGGACAGTAACACAAACCATTCTCACTTCCCGTCAGAGCACACTGTCTGCTGCTCACTCCCTGTTTTACAGAAAATGGTTCACCCCACACAATGACCGGTGTGTCAGTGTTACAGAAACACAGCGTGTGTCATGGATCAGCTGTTCTGTGTTGTCTTTGTTAATGTTAAATGTTTGACTGCTGGCAGACATATTGGACGTCCTCAGCGTTGGGTAATGGTGAAGAAGAATGGCTGATTGTTTGAACTACACACTCCTCAACAGACAGAAAGTCTGTATCTGCGCTGTGTGACCATCGGGCTACGTTCACTGTAATAAAGGCTGAATTTAATGGACATAGCGCTACAGTGACATGTCATATTGATGCTACACTGACTTGTAGCAGTTGTTGTGTTGTCACAATGGTGTGTACAGAGTTTCCTGATGGACAGTGAAGTAAACTGCTGCCAACTGTAGCTGCAGTTAGCTAATGTTAGCTCAGTTTGTTGGCTACTGTTAGCTAATGTTAGCTCAGTTTGTTAGATGCAGTTAGCTAATTTTAGCAGAGTTTGTTAGCTGTTGTTGGCTAATGTTAGCTCAGTTTGTTAGATGCAGTTAGCTAATGTTAGCTCAGTTTGTTAGCTGCTGTTAGCTAATGTTAGCTCAGTTTGTTAGATGCAGTTAGCTAATGTTAGCTCAGTTTGTTAGCTGCTGTTAGCTAATGTTAGCTCAGTTTGTTAGCTGCTGTTGCTGTTAGCTGTTAGATAATGTTAGCTCAGTTTGTTAGATAGCTAATGTTAGCTCAGTTTGTTAGATGCTGTTAGCTAATGTTAGCTCAGTTTGTTAGCTGCTGTTAGCTAATGTTAGCTCAGTTTGTTAGATGCAGTTAGCTAATGTTAGCTCAGTTTGTTAGCTGCTGTTAGCTAATGTTAGCTCAGTTTGTTAGATGCTGTTGGCTAATGTTAGCTCAGTTTGTTAGCTGCTGTTGGCTAATGTTAGCTCAGTTTGTTAGATGCAGTTAGCTAATGTTAGCTCAGTTTGTTAGCTGCTGTTAGCTAATGTTAGCTCAGTTTGTTAGCTGCTGTTGGCTAATGTTAGCTCAGTTTGTTGGCTACTGTTAGATAATGTTAGCTCAGTTTGTTAGCTGCTGTTAGCTAATGTTAGCTCAGTTTGTTAGATGTGGTTAGCTAATGTTAGCTCAGTTTGTTAGATGCAGTTAGCTAATGTTAGCTCAGTTTGTTAGATGCAGTTAGATAATGTTAGCTCAGTTTGTTAGCTGCTGTTAGATAATGTTAGCTCAGTTTGTTAGAGTTAGCTAATGTTAGCTCAGTTTGTTAGATGCAGTTAGATAATGTTAGCTCAGTTTGTTGGCTACTGTTAGATAATGTTAGCTCAGTTTGTTAGCTGCTGTTGGCTAATGTTAGCTCAGTTGGTTAGCTGCTGTTAGCTAACGTTAGCTCAGTTTGTTAGCCGGACTGCGAGCTCAGAGCACCAGGGGAGTGTTAGTGTTTGTACCACAGGTGATTTGGACCACTGGGAAAAAGAAGAGGAGATTTACAGGCCCGGCCCGGTCAGCAGCATCTATGGACATAATGGCAGAGGAGAAGAGAGCGAAGAGGACACTGACGGAGGAAGCTAAGAAGAGAAAAAGGAGGAAGACGCCACCAGACGAGTAAATCTGGGACTGACTTTTAGTCAAAATAAAGCTGAGCTTCTTGCTGTAATATTAGCTGTCTGATTCAGTGTTGGGGGGTTTGTCGGGTCAGTTGCAATCAGGCTTTAATAAATCAGGTGTGCATAAAGCAAACATCTTTCAAACTAACTGCAGTGTTTCTGTGTTTGTGCTCGGCCTAATAGAGCAGCTACAAGGGCATGAGCATGTAAATGAGCGTCTGCGGAGTGTCGGGGGAATATCAACGAATAAACTCATTCATCTCCATGAACATTGGGTTTAATGCGAAGTCCGTCTTCTCCTTGGCCTGTGCGAACACAATGTGCTTTCTAATCATCGATGGACGCCTGATGGCATATCAACGATCGCTTTAATCTCGTGTTTGTCTCTCGTTCTCAGCTGAGCTGGACGATACATGCTAATGTAATGTAAGTTGTTTATAGTGTTCATGTTGCCATCTGGCATCTGTTGCACGATGGTCCTTTGCTGGGCCCTCAGAGCAGCGTCTGCCATCCTCCACACAGGCAGCCATTTTGTGCCGGAGCGCACACTGTACATGTAAGATAAGCTGCAATAAAGTGCAACATCATAAACCACAAATCAAAATGGACCCTGAGTGGAGTCTGAGACGGCGCTGGGTGGATGTGTTAGTCCTCTTTGTCATTTAAAAAGGACTCCTCTCAAACTGTTGTGACAGCTGGCTCTATCTTCCACTCCATCACAACCCTCCTGCCAATAATCCTTCCTCCAAACACACACCACCACCGCCACCATCGCCACCGCCGCAGATACTCGCTGTTAAAGACAGGAGACTTCAAGTGCCGTCAAAAGGAATCGTGATCTCGTCTCTGCATCTTTTCATCGCAGGCGCTGCTGAATTTAAACGAGGAGGACCACCCGCCTGGCAAGCTGGATGTGTGTTTGACGTTTTGTGACTCAAATAATCTGCCGTGCGCTCAGATTACCTGTTCAACTCTGATCTGACAAACTGTGGTGAACCTGACGAACCTGTGGCCTAAAGCCTGTGTGTTCTCAGCCGTGTTTGCATGCTATCGATAATATACAGCATCTTTTGTCCTTTGCGTTATTTGAATACCTTCCCTTTCCTGTTCTGTTAGACACACACACACACACACACACACACAACACACACACAGAATACTTTAAAATCCTGAACAGGTGTTCAGGGTCAGAGCAGAACTACGGAGACGTGAAGCAACAGTCCTCACGTAACCAAATATCATCTATCAATAACTAGATTTTTATTTTAGTTACTGTCACACAATGCAAATTACAATACACACAATACACAATATGTGAAGTGCTAAAAGCTGCAGTTCCTCCTGTCGTCCACTTGAGGCTGGCTCCAGAAGTGAGTCAGTCTCCATAAGTCCCCATGTTCAAATGTCCAACTTCACAGCAGAAATAAACATGTTTACAGCCTGGTACAAAAAACAGTTTTGGTCTCTGTAGCTAATTTCCCCGTTCATGACAACTGTACTGAGGGTGAATTTATATACAACTCACCTGTTCAGGTTATATTAAGGCTTAAAGTTATGCAGGATTAAGAGCGTGGACGCTTTGATTGACAGGTGGGTGTTAAATGTTGGGTTCTTGCCTTGGTGTTTGGTGCGTACCAAAAAATATAAGAACGATAAAAAAATCAAGCACTAGAAGACAAAAAAACGTGTTTTTAGATGAGAAGAGAATGTGTGAAGTATTCACCAGGTGCTGTGCAAAGGTCCACGGTATTGTCAGAAGATGTGCGTTAATGTAGCGTGGAGGGTCAGACGGGGACCTCGGGGCCTCGAGATGACAAAACAAACCTGGAAATCTTCAGCGTTGGGCTCTGAATCCAGTTAATTGATGTCAGAATAGCTCCTGATTGGTTTGAGATTTGTGCGTGTGTGTGTGTGTGTGTGTGCATGTTCAAGCCTGCGTTCCAGAAAAGTGGTAATCACATTTACATCTTACATTTATCAGAGCAGCTCACGGTATGACATTTCCTTCCCTTGTTATTACTTCTGTTCTCCATTCTCGTGATTTCCTGATTGCTGAGTTGTTCTGAGCTTTTATTACATGAAACATAGCAGAGGAACTGACTGTCACCAGGCCTGTATATGTTCCCCATGTGTACTCGTGTGACAGACTGTCACTTGCTATGATGGAGATGTAGGAGCTGAAACTTTGTCATTAAAGACTTTCGTACGCTGAAGTTTTTTTTTGTGTCTTCTGAACTCGTCTTTCACGTACTGGCCACCGTGGGCTCTTAAGTCTATCGGCAGGAACCGGTGCAGGACCAGGAGTTACGTTAACGTCCGCTGTCCTGCGAATCCAAAATCAGAAAGAGTTAACGGTGTTTAAAGGTTTAAACCCGTGCCAGCGTTACTGTAACCTTGAAAACACCAAAGCGTTGTGAGAAATGAGAAAATCAGGAGCCAGACAGAGGTCGATTATTTCTCTGTGATGTGAGCACGATACGGGAGTGCAGATATGTCTAATTACTGCTTATCTGCTGTTTCCTGAGGCATCGTCCAACTCCAGCGAGATTGCCATAGAGGTAGATATCTGCACATATCACAGGCTCCATTTGGCTACCAAAACCACCCGGGGATTGTTTCATACTTCTTTTCTCTTTGTCTTGCTCTCAGCTCGGCTTCGGAGGGCTCTATCTCTTGTGTCAATCAATAGCACTGCAGCTTTAAGCCCACCGCTAGCATCCTCTGCCATCCCAGTGTCCCACACCATCCTCCTTTCCATCTGTCTGCACGGATCCCCGAGCAGCTTTCACCCCCCACCGGAGCCAGACATGGTCCAACATCAATCAATATCTCTGCAGGGCTCTTCTGCGCCGGCACTGAGCCGAGCGGGTTTCTCAGAATGGATCAGAGCCGAGTGACATTTCTGAGAAAAGTTCTGGGAACGAGAGACTCTGACGGGAAATGGCTTTTAAATGACTGAATCAGTTGTTTTGCATGTTTTAGCTCATTAACTACAAATTGTGCACATATTTTACATAACTATCACTTTTTACATTAGCAACTGTTTCCCAATTATTCCAGAAGAGAGTTGCAGAGACCAGAAACTTCTGTGATTGATGGAGAAACATCGTACCTCCCGTCTGTCTTGCCAAAGTAAAGGATGTTTTCATGCACGAACGATTCATGTTTGATCTTTGTAATCATGTTTTTGTCACATAAACATTATGTATGCTACTTAGAAGCAGGTTGACATGCACGCTAGGAGTCACTTTAACGTCCACGTATAAAGAAGAATTTGTGGTGGATGATTAGATCAAATACAGGATGTTTGAAGGCGTGACGTGTGAAGCCAAAAGTCAATGAACTACTAACAACTAAAGAGGTTCCTGTTTTGCAGCTGACGGTCCTCTCAGTGACGCTCTGGTGGATAAGTCTGATTCGACTTACGTGCTGAAATGAAATGATGAAATGAGTTTGTTTGTTTGAGCTTTTTACAAGACTCAAGACGTGAGCTGCGTGTCGCCTCCGAGGCCCACAGACGGAGGGTAATAACTACTGACTGCTTTCTGGGGACTTTTTCCGTGATGTTTATGATCCGCTTTACCAGCTAGATCCGAGTGCACGGGGAAAACATAAAACACCTTCGCTGGAATCATCTTTAATCTTTCCATAAACCTGAAGGCGTGAAGGGACAGAGCGATTCCCTCAGACGTTTAAAGGAGGCAGCGAGTTCACAGGCGCAGGATTATTGTTAAAAACAGCTCTTATCAACATGCTGCCCACACAGACCGACGTGCAACACTTTGGCTACTACAGCCAGACAATCAAACACAAGCTGTAACATGTTTAAAGTGAGAGGCACAGACACTGTGCAGCTTCAGTTCAGATCATCGTGTTTGTACCAACAACTGCATTCAGATACTCGTCTACACTTAAAAGACAAAAGTATGTGGACACCTTTGCCCAGCTCCGTGTGGAAGAACTTCACATGCCTTCACTGACCCCTGACCTCAACCCCGTCCAACGTCCTCGGACCAGCTCACTTTGGACCAGTGTGTACGATTTAGGGGTGTAGCTTTGCAATCTTCCTCACATAAAGAAGAAGCTGTGGTGTAAGAGCTCAGAGGATTGTTATGTTCAGGTGATTATACAGTTATGGATGTTGTGTTGTATGAATAGAGCCCTTAAATCTGACACACCGGACCTTTAAAGGTGAAACACAGAGAATAATTCAGCTTCACACGAGTCAAGTGACTTTTGTTTACAGCCTCGCCAGCTCAAACTGAAGAAAGGAAACTGTGGCTGTGACCTCAAAATGGACTCAGTGCCAGATATACACAAAGTGTCTCCAGGCTGAGATCTAACAACACAACTGCAAACATATCAGCTGCAGACTCAGACATCCACCCCGGCCTTGTTTTCCCTCCTTTGTGTCTGTCTGACTGTCTGGCTGGCTAAACTGGCCCTCTCAGCAATCGCGTCTGAAATGACCCCTGTCACCAGCGCGTCGGCTGCTCGCGGCCCAGACGCCGGTGGAGCGGAATTGGACGTGGCGGGCGTCCACTGTCCACAGCCACAACTGTGAGAGAGAGAGAGAGAGAGAGAGAGAGAGAGGCGAGCCCTGCAGTCAGCGACGCTGGGTGGCAGGCCAGACGAGGAGACGGGACAAAGTCGACTCTAAACTCCAGCTAACCCCAAAAAAAGAGCCACGGGGGTGAGAGCCAAGACACACATCATCATCCAGCACCACGCAGGCAGGCAGGCAGGCAGGCAGGCAGGCTACGCTCACTGAGGACACAGGGAGTCTAGACCAACTCTAATTGGTCTTTCTGGTCGAGCTGAGCAAGTAGCAAGATGAGATGTCGAGACATTTAAACAACGCCGAGGACTAACAATGTTTCAGGCTGCAATAATTCAGATTTTATTCACTCAGAATTGTTCAATCTGATGAGTTTTATTATATCAGCGTGCAGCGTTGTAAAATGAGACCTTGCATGTAGAAAACACACATCCACCTCCTCACAGTCTAATGTCACACACACACACACATCAGTGAGTGTTTGAGACAAGCCCTGTGATGATGATGATGATGATGTCTCGCACTTGAGGAAAAAAAAAAAAACCCGGTGAGAGATCTTCGTGTAATTTTTTCTCCTTCGTCGTCGGTTTCTCTGTCGTTGATGCGAGCTGACAGAACTGGGACTGCAACACAAAAAAAAGGCGACGAGGCCGAGCACCTACGAAGTCTAAACTCTGAGAATAATGAGACGGTACGACAGTAGACTCCGTCTCTGGACTGCTTAAAATTCACGTGGAGAGCGGCGTCGGTCGCTGTTCTCGTTCTCCTGAAAGATTCACTGAGAAAAGACGGGAGGCGAGGATGGAAGATGCTGATTGTTTCTGAAGGCTGTGGTGGAGACCAAAGATGGAGCTAAAAGAGAAGTGAAAACTGGACGTGTGATTCATCAGGTGACACAAAATGAATTACAATGTTGCTCCGTAACCACTCCATGTGTAAATGAGCAATTGTTCGCCTTATCAACTCGTTTCTGTGGCCAAAAAAACGTTTGCACACAAAGAACAGCTGCAGGTATAGACCACGATTGAGTCGGCAGGGTTCTTCCTCTTGGGAACATGAATGTAGAAAACTTCCCTGATGATCCATCAAGTAGATGTCAAGCTATTCTAGTCTGGAACAAACCAGACCAACAACATGAAATTTAACAGATTGACTGAGTTTAATATTGTAGTTTTTATTTCACACAGTCAACGTAGTGTCGAAGGAAAGGAGAGGGAATACTGATGATTATTGTTACTTCTGATCAAATCATCAGCTGATCATGAGGAACACTGTTCTGAATGTTGATCAGCAGCACCGCCATGCAGCAGCTTTTCTAGTGTTACTCGAGCTCAGCACTGGTGGGCTGAAACAAGATGGCTGCTGCTGAGCTCAGTGATAAAAAGTGTAGCCGGCAGATATGAACTTACTACTGAGGTTCACACTGATCTATAATTCACACCGTCAGGAAATTCCAGCAGTTTAATAATTGACTCATGCACACAATACGAGGAAACTCTTTTTACCTGCTGCGGCGAACAAACCTGGAAAAACTCACTTTCATCCAAAGCCAAGAGTTATTTAACCAAAAACCACAAGCGATATGTAAAAATGTTCCTGTTTCTGAAGCTCAGGTGTAGATAAAGATGGAAAAAAAACACTCCTCTCCTCATAGCAATTACTTTGCAAAAACAGGTGCCAGTTTGTGGAAAGCCAGAAATGAAATTGTTTGGCTGTTAAAATCTCATAAGTATCACCGTCTGCGCTGCTTTTAGGATGAAATCTGTCTCCTGCAGATAAGAGGACAGGTCGCTGGAAGAAATATGGTCAGCTTGCCCCTTTATCTGCCCTCGCCAAATTATTTTCAAATCCACAAGGACGCCTGAGTGAGTGAGTGAGTGAGTGAGTGGATTTTGGGATTCAGCACAGAGCAAGTTGAGATTGCTTGAGAGTTCATTCCCGCCCCGCCGGGGGTACATATCAGATAACGTTGTCGCTTTCGTTTTGAGCTGTAATTTCCTGGAAGACGAGGCGCGATGTGACAGATGGCGCTCACGGTGAAAGAGCTGCTGAGGACGAGGACATGTTCATGCATCGCCGTCAAAACCTCCGGCGGGACTGGAGCAGGCAGGACGCAAGAAAGGGCCGGACGTCACTTCCACTTTCATTTTCTTTTTGCACATTTGCTGCAGAAAAAGAAGTGACTGTGAGGCCCATCAAACACGAGGTCAAAGAGTTTAGCATTTGTAAAATCACATTAGTGCTTAAGCTGAGCTGTCGTCACATAGTCTGCAGATGAAATACACTGACGATGTTCTTTAGTTAATTAAAGGTGCAAACACCTGATACCTGCACTCAGTAGGATACTGTATCCCCTGCCAGACTGGCCACCACTGGTTTTGGATGTTGTGTTTGGTCACTGGAAGGTAGATGCTGACACTATAACGCTACCTGCACTGCCTGAAGGTGTTGGTGTAGTGCATGCTGCCATTGGCTACTGTAAACGCCAATCAATAGCTGCAACAATCTGCCTGTTTTACAGGCAACCTTAGACCTTTAGAGACCTTTAAGAGTCCACAAAACTGTGTGGACATTCATGCATGAGGATAATATATGAAATCAGTGAGCGTCTTTAAAGACTTTTTGGCCACTAGGGGGCAGAAAAACACCATAAACTAGCAGATTTGAAAGGTTAAAGGCTAACAGGTTAGCAAACAGTTGCCTTTTTTACACATCTAGCAACACGATCATCCCATGGTCTAATGTTTGTGTTCACAGTGTTTCAAATTTCAAGACTTAAGAGCGTTGAAAAAGTAACTTCAAAATATTGAGCTTAAGAATTTGATTAACGTCTGCAAACTTTTCTGCAACCATCCCAATCGTTAAGGACAACACATATGCAAGATTTACTGGACATTAAACTCCTCTGTTATTGGATGCTGTCTTTTATGAAATTTAGTTGTGGGTCAAATTTAAGATCTAAAAATACAGAAATGGAGCTTTAAAAAGCTGTGTAACCTTGTGCATTTTTTAAACTGTAATCACGTCCAGGTCAGTAAAACCAGCAGCTTCCCAGAGAAAACACAGAGGACACGACCTCAGTGGGACATACTGTAAGTCTGTGCTACTCATTATAACTTCTATAAAAAGACGGTCAGATATAAACTATGAGGCAGCAGCAGCGGGCGACCATGTTGTTAGGGGAAATAAAAACTCCTGACGATTAAAGCGCCGCCTCCATCTTCCCTGTAAACCCTCTGTGACTCCACTTCAACATAAACAGCACCAAAATATACGCTCACTCAAGTTTACAGTCATTTAATACACACAGCGTCAGCGTCTGAGACAAAGTGGAAACATTCAACTTCCTCATTCTTGTCAGGGCCAGGCGGGCTGCAGTGACGGACACTGAGCGGTTATCAGACGGAGGCAGTTGGTCACATGCACATGCATGCTCGTACACAAAAGTCTGAACCTCTTATCAAATTTCTTCAAGTCTACAAGTGTGAAACTGCAGCTTGTTCTGGTTTCCCTGCAGCTCTTTCTAGAGAATAAACACTCAGCCAACTCTTAACATTTATAACTTCACACTGCTGTGAACTGCTCTGTCAAACAACATAAAACAATTGGCTGCTAACCGTGGCCGCTTTCCAAGAAATGCACTTCCCCATTTCACACCTCTGCTCCTATAATACAAACAGGAACTGTGTTAGAAACAAATTAAGCATTCACAGTCTCCTGCATTAAACTGTGTAACAAGTGTACATTAATAACATTTCTTACATTGTGTTGCATTGTTTGTTGACTCACACTCTTTGCAGACGACCAAGTGTTGAATGTTGGAGAAGCACGAGTACGTTCTTGACTTGTAAAACACGTACAGGCCTCGTCCCTCCACAAACAGCGGTGTAGTGCAGCCTGGAGGTTTTAGGTATACTCTTAATTTATGCCTGTGACATGTTTGACTACTGTTTCACATTTAGCTCACCCCAAAATGGTCCAGCTGTGTTTGCACATCAATGTCTGCTGTTTGACTTCAGGACGTGAGGATCGTTATGAAGCATTAGCCACAGAAAAGATGCAGATTTTGCCATAAACACTGGCACAATTATGCATTTGGAGTTTTCCAACAAGGTGAGGGCAACAAGGCGGTGCAGTAATTATCACTATTGTCTGACAACAAGAAGGTTTTGGGTTCGAACCTGGGAGTTTGCATGTTCTCTGCAACATGCAGTTAGCAGAACATTAGCATCACATTACTCAGGCTGCATTTTAATTGGCGAAGAATTCACTTCCCAAACACATCTGGAGATTTGGGTGTGTTGTGCTTGTGGCGGCTAATGTAGCTTGGAGTCTCCTCAGAGATGAGGAGCGGGCTGCAGAGGTCTGGTAAGGTCACTTCTTCGTCCATGTGCCTCGCAACCGAACCCTGACTCAAGTGACATCACTTGAGGCAACTCATTATAATTTGTGCAGACACCAAAACCTGTAAAAGCACTTCCTGGTTAGATATGCACACTAGGGCTGGGCGATATGGACCAAAAGTCATATCTCCATATTTTTTAGCTGAATGGCGATACTCGATATATATCGATATTTTTTCCGTGGCCGGATAATTTCATACGTCTATTATTAATGGCCCGCCGGTAAATCGCACTCATACTACAAATCCCACAATGCACTGCAATAGCTGACACACAGGTCAAGACCTGTGCACCACCTCTAACCCCGCTGCTTCGGTTGTTTACACACTAATCAGTGGTCCAGTGTTGACAACTTAGCGACTTTGTCGCTATATTTAGCAACTTTTCAGACCCTCTAGCAATTTTTTCCCCAAAAAGCGACTAGCGACAAATCTAGCGACTTTTTATAGGAGACGAGCAGAGCTATTTTCTCCTCTAATGCAGCAAAAACCCTCTCTGTCTCTGCCTCGTTTAAAAACGCTGAACTGTTACGTAGTGAAACTGGCGGTGAAAATAGCCTCGCCTCGTTGGCAGAATATCTTTGTTTCAGGAGCAAAAACAGCCCCAGTTGTATTCAAATGTGACAGTAGTAGCAGCAGTAGTGACTCAACCTGCAGCTGCACCCATTCCCCACCTTCCTCTACACACACACACACACACACACACACACACACTGTGTGTTAAGCAGCAGCTGCAGCCTCCCATTGTCCTGCTTCGTCTCCTCTGCTGTAAGTTAACGAACCTCCATCGTCTGATGGTTTAATTAAGACAGAAACAGCGTCGTCGATCACATGACTCAGGAGCCTCGACGAAGAGTTCATTTTGTTTTGTTTTTTAAATCGTTGTAGGGAGACAAAGAGACGACCGTCTGAGGCCTGCAGGGTCCCAGAGAGGAGAGAGGAGACATGGCATGACGCCTCATCCTCGCCCTCTCTTTGTCTGTGACACACTGTCTGCCTCTCTGTTCTGCCTGACAAAAGTATGTGGACAACTCTCTTACGGGCCCTAAAGATTCCTGTCCACATACTTTTGGCCATATAGTGTATGTGTGTGTCAGACAGTATTTGTGATGCAAAGAGAGAGGGCGAGTGAGGTATAACACACACACCCATAGTCTCTCTCCCTCTCTCACACACACACACACACACACTGTCTGCCTCTCTTTTCTGCCTGACAAAAGTATGTGGACATCTCTCTTATAGCACCAATAGATTCCTGTCCATATACTTTTATATATACATATACTTACAGTGTATGTGTCAGACAGTATTTGTGATGCAAAGAGAGACAGAGGGCGAGTGAGGTATAACACACACACCCATAGTCATCTGTCTCTGTCTCTCTCACACACACACACACACACACACACACACACACACACACACACTGTTAGCGGCGGTGGTAATGGATGAGCAGACTCCGAGCTGGATTTATGAGAGCCAATCAGCAGCCAGAAAGATAGGGCACATTACTACAGTCACGCCTCCTCGTTACCATGGTGATCTTACACCGCGGCTCAGGCAAAGACCAGTTCAACAAGTACGCAGCTCTAGACGAGTTATTGATGTAACACTGATCTCATGATGACAGAACGGGCACTGAGTTTGTGTTTCACTCTATCATACTGATATGAATCATATGTTCTTCTATTGATTATTATATTATTAACGGACAGCTGTCAGTAGGACGGACGAGCCAATCAGAATGCTCCATTCATGTGCATTATTAATGAGTGTGTTCTGTTTAAATGTCTTCTAAAAGCACAAATATCATTAAACGTTGACACATTGTGATGAAATATTACCTCTGTGTTAATTATCTCACCACAGAAGATATTACTTATGACACCAGACACCTGTGACGACGCCCACCTGTCAATCAAAGCGTCCACGCTCTTAATCCTGCATAACTTTAAGCCTTAATATAACCTGAACAGGTGAGTTGTATATAAATTCACCCTCAGTACAGTTGTCATGAACGGGGAAATTAGCTACAGAGACCAAAACTGTTTTTTGTACCAGGCTGTAAACATGTTTATTTCTGCTGTGAAGTTGGACATTTGAACATGGGGACTTATGGAGACTGACTCACTTCTGCAGCCAGCCTCAAGTGGACGTTTGAGGAACTGCAGGTTTTAAGGCTTCACTTCACAGACACGGAGGTTGCTGCTTGGTTTAAACTCACCGTGGAGGAAACAGTTAGTGACAACAGATTTGAATTCATCAGATACACAACAGATCACATGAGCACACACAGAGGTAAACAGGTAAACAGGTCAGGATTTAAATATCCAATCGTCTGTCGACGATTTCTTTGAATGATTAGTATCGGTTATTTCATAAAAGGACAGAAAATAGTGACAAATATGCAATTAACAATCCTGTATGTTTTCACATCTGAGAGGTTTAACGGACAGGACGTGCTTCAGCGATTAATTAACGTTTATTAATTTCTTGTTGATCGACTGTTTTTACTTGATTCCATGATTTCAGCGCAGCATCGATCGACTGAACCACAAAAACTGTATTTCTGCTTCAGCATCACCGCCACTGTGGCTCCATCCAGTCACACACACACACACACACACACACACACACACACACACACACGATCCCTCCGCCACAATAAAAGCATCTCATTTTATTTCTATAATCAAATTTTTTTCCTTCGATTTAAATAAACAGACCATAAAAACCTCCTCCACCCTCCTTCTCCACCCTCCTCCTCTCCATCCTATTGATAGGCAAGGTGGCATCTCTCCCATCCACACCCTACTCTCAGTGCGCATGCGTGCCGCGGCAAACAAAGGACCAGGCAATTAACCGACGGAGGATGGCTAATAAAGTTTGACTCGCTGCAGAAAAACACACACACACACACACACACACACACACACCATCGATGCAGCAAGAAGAGAAGTGAGAACTAAACATGTATCTGCACGAGGAAGGGTGAGGGGGTTCATTCCCCCCCTCCCACCTCCATCCCTCCATCAACCCACACACACTCCCCAAATCCCCCATCTCCATCCTCCCTCCTCCCTCCTCCATCCTTCTTCTGCGCGCAATAAAACGGAAATACGGGATCAATAATTCATCTTGAATCATGACATAATCTGTTTCGAGACACTGAATGTGGCGCGAGAATAAAAATGATAATGATAATAATAATAATAATAAGAAGAAGCAGCTCTGGATGTTCAAACTGTTACTGATGATGATGAAGAAAAAAGCGCGTTGCCTAGCAACCGGCGGGAAATTATATAATCACAAACAATCAATAAACAATAAAAGAGCGCGTGAGGAGACGCCAGTTTCAATAAGTGTGAAAAAACGAGTGTGTGCGCGCGTGTGCATGTGTGCATGTGTGTGTGTGTGTGAGGGTGAAGCGCGTGTTCCTCCAGACTGTACACACCCCCCTTTTTTCTTTTTTCTTTTTTTTAAAGCTCGTGCACATTTTTTTTCATCTTGGAGGACAGGAGAAGAATTCAAATGTTGGATTTCTGTTAATAAATGTTTCCGTTCATCTCTTCTGGTTTGAAAATCTACCGGATCTTTTGTGTCTCACTTCAGCTCCATCCACGCAGCGCGTGCGCCCACCGGCAAACCCCCCAAAATGGAGAGATGGAGAAAGACAAAAGGGATGAACAAAAAAAAAAAAAAATGAAATTGAAATAAAACCAAAGCACGAGCGTCCAAAGCGTTTCTTTTCACAGTTAGAGGTGGATGAATAAACCGACAGTGGCGGCTCTTACCGTC
This sequence comes from Miichthys miiuy, assembly GCA_036365135.1. Classification (NCBI taxonomy): domain Eukaryota; kingdom Metazoa; phylum Chordata; class Actinopteri; family Sciaenidae; genus Miichthys; species Miichthys miiuy. The sequence goes on from CM071617.1 coordinate 1,501,020, forward strand.
AAGTTCCGACGCTCCCTCTGCGCTCCTGCAGTTTCAAAGTAGCGGCTGCTGTAACCGTGTTTTTTTTTGCGGCTTCTCCTGCGCGCCCAGCGGCTTGTGCCTGCTGCACGGTACGGTTCGACTCGGCGATCCTCCGCCTGCGCGCACACGCATCCACACGTGCGTGCGTGCAAACGCGCGCGGATGGGGTTGTGCACGCACACACACACACACACACAAGGAAGATTTGTTTTTTTCTTTAGTGTCTGACTCTTGCTGAGAGATATGAAGCCTGATGGTGATTCATAATCTGATGAATTGATTCATATCATGTCAGTGCTGTTACTGTAATACTGCTGCAATATTTCAATAATATTCCCTCCAGCATTTATGATATTATTAACAATATCTCTGCTTCTGAAGAGGAAGTCGATATTTAGGCTGCATGTGTCTCTTTAATTTGTCTGTAAAATCTCTTCACGGTGGATTTGTGTTATCACTAAATTATCACTCTGCGCACTGGAGGGTAAATTTCCCTTGCGCGTGTTTTAGTGGAAATACGGCTCCACCCGCCATCCTCTGTCCGTCTTTGTGTCTTCGTGGCCTCTGTGCGCCCCCTGCCGTTCACTGCAGCCACACACTATTCCTGTCGTCCGCTTTGGAGGACTTGTTGATGCATAAGTGAACGCACTGACACTGTAGAAGAAGAAGAACAACACAGACCCTTTAATTATGTCAGCAGTGTGTGCATCATCAGCTCGTTAAGTGTATGAAACAAAATCACTGACATCCAGCTGACAGGAGAGCAGAGCCAGTGTCGTGCCAGAACCGGAGCTGGGTGAGCGGGCGGCAGCAGCTTTTATGGACATGATGGCAGAGGAGAAGAGAGCGAAGAGGACGTTGACGGAGGAAGCTAAGAAGAGGAAAGGAGAGAGCGAGCGAGGTCAGAAAAGTTTTGAGTTACGCTGACAAATCAATAATTTGACTAACTTTAATACTAAAATCGTGACTTTTAGTCAATTAATATGAATTAATCTTCATATTTACCAGTGGAAAACATTCATTGTTTCATGTCATGTTTGGGGCTTTCACTGCTTCTCAGTGGTTATACGTAGTCCTGACGTTTAGACACTAGATGGCAGTGTTTGCAAAGGATTGAAATGTTCCACTCATCCCTCTGAAACCGCCTGAAGTCACCTGACGATCAGGTGTGACTGCTCGCTCACCTGAAGGAACACTGAAGGTCATTCTCCTCCTCTGTACCTGAAACTTTTACTCCATTTTCTTCTTCCTTCTTCCTTTGGTTCATTCACACTCCATCATCTACATTTCAGGATGAAATTTAAAAGACTTTACAGGAAAAACTGCGTCTACAAAAGGCTAGCTTTATAGGAATCTGATGACACCATACAGACATAATAAGAGTACCATGTGTACTGATATTCATACTTTGGTCTTTGGTTTGTGTTTCCATTTTGGGTCTGCTACTGTTCAACATAATGTTACAACTTTAGACCAAACACAAAACCCCAGAGATGATCAGTCTTTACAAGAACAGTCAAAGCTTTACAGAAAACCGAACGTAGAACTTTTTAGTGAATAATTTGACGTATGAGAGAACAAAAACTAGTTTTACACAACAAGAATCTGTTACACAGTTTTACTAAATGAACACACATCTTCCTCCATCGTTCGTGTGACTCAGCAGTTTGTTATCAACATCTCAGCGGCTCTGGAGGGATTCCCAGGGTGAAGACCAGCTAACTGCAGCCCCATCCCCTCCCTTTCCCCTCCAGCAGGAAGTATTTGGGGATTAGGGAGAGGTCAGTTTGTTCTGCAAGATGCTGTGACCCGACTTGACCCCGGCCGGACCCTGACCTCTCTGCTCAGAGCTGCTGATAAATCCTGCGTGTTCGGGAGACGATGCTGGTGAACTATGACTGACCCTTCAGACATCCAGCGTCAGCACACGTACCACCGACAAGACTGCACAGGCCTCACATCTGTTTATCTTAAAAGGTCAGTTCACACGTTGGAGAAAAACTCACTGACAGCGGTATCAAGTCCTATAGAGAGTTTATGCAGAGTTATGCCACCACATGAGGACAACAGAGCCAATAGTACCGTGAAAACGGTTTAATTTTGTCTTCATTGGACCTTTATTTTTTCTTCAGGGACCTTTTTTATCATCAGGTAAACTGACTAAGTGACATATTTTATAGATATTTTTCATATTTTATTCAGAACAGCTGATGAACTGAACAATGAACCCAAACAGTTCAACAGTAACTGCAGGAATTTTGTGCCAAACAAGCAATTTGGATGAATTATCTGCAGATTTTTGCAGATTAGTTTCAAATTTTTGTACACCCCTTAAAATCAAGAAGGCCTCGCAGTCCCCCTGTAATGCTTTGGCGACCCCTCATGGGGGTTAGGACCCCTAAGTTGGATCCCCAGTGATCTAATATACCATGCTACTGAGTTGCATTATGGGAACTCGACAGAAACTTGGTTGCCGAAACTGAAAATACGGTTGCCATTTTAAGATATTTTGCAGGTTTCTTTTTTTGTTAGTTTAATGATTAAAATTTGGCACAAAAGAATGATTCAAAGCTTGCTGGTGTTGTTTTCTGCTGTCCCTGTTTGTCATATGATAAAACGTTATTTCTAAGTCCAAGAACTGGTTGCCAATTCTCAAAATGTCCAGCCCTGTGCGGTATCAAGTATTTTGGGGAGCTAATAATCAGAATAAATCAGCTTCTGCTGCACCGATTATGATGTTTATTTAACCTTCAATTACCAAATAATTAGAAATGTAATCCTAAATTGCTGGAGTAGTTGCATGCAGTTGCATGCGGTGACGTGAGCACCAAACAACAAACACGACTTCCTGTGCTTCATTTGTAGCCGAATCATCTGCACGTCTTCACCTTTTGATTATCATTTTGAATCTTGGAGTCTGTCATTGCGACGCTGCGGACAGAAAGATTCATTGAAGTGAAGACTGTGCCTGAGGTTAAAAGAAAAAAACATCAGAGTCGAGTTCAAAAGCAGCTTTAAAGCGTTTGGTTCTGGTGATGTGGTCGGGACGAGTCATGACAGACAAACCACAGTCATCGCCATTATTTAAGCATTAATTATGCTGCACAGATCGTCCTGGGTCGAGCCTAATGCATCCACTTCAGCTGTTTTTATATATATATAATGTATAAAGGACAAAACAGAGAGCAACAGACGCTGAATCAAACTGTCTGCAGGCGTCTGTATTGATAAAGACAAAGCTGCTTTACCAGCGTAGTTACTGGCAACGTTACCATAGCAACCCATGCAGATAGGTCGGTGACGTCTGGAAACACAAATCTAATCTGATCACTTGCAAATGACAGTGTGGACAGTCTGTGTTAAAGATCTGATGTCTGCAGTCTGTATTTAGTTTAACTCACATGAACTTTACAAAAAATAAAGTTACATTTGCAAATATCTCAGTTGTATACAACAGTGTCATCTGCATACAGTCACAATTCTCTCCAATAACACTGCTGTGGAAGCCCATTAACATATAGATTAAATAGTAGAGTGCCTAACACTGATCCTGTACACCCATTGTGTATTTTACTAACATGTTAAAGGTACTTCCTTTCTTTTTTATATGCACAATGATGTCAGCAGAAATTAATGACGTCATGATGACATCTCATGTGACATCATCTGTGACATCTTAAAAGTTTATAGGACCCAGTGTCCACAGCGCCCCGCGATGTGACATCATAGTTATCCAGTGGATCTTGACTGCGTCACAGACCTGTGTTGTCACTTTGACACTCGGTTTGTAAAGTTTTGTCAACACGTGAGAACACGTCTGACACGGAGAACCTCCGTTGTGTGCTACATGTGTGAAGAAATGGCTCCGGTCTGAACTTTGTCAGGAGTCTATCTGTGTGATTGATAACTGATGATGTCACATCACAGCGCTGCAGAGAGACAGACAGGACACAGGTTAGTGTATGGCCCTAAACAAATGCATATGGACATTAGCATACCTTACCTTACCTTACCTTACCTTTACCATACTTACCTGTCTGCCTATGTGCTGATGCTGCATGGCTGGTTATTGCCCGCCGCGGACGCCAGGCAGCAACTAAAAACATCAGTACTGGTTCCTATTTGTACACCCTTAGGATATCACTGATGATGTCACAGGTCACATGTCAAGCTCTTGTTTGTGTTTACCCCCACCCCCACTGGTCCCACTGGTGAGGTCATGTGACCTATGACATCATCAGTGACATCATCCGCGACGTCCTAAAAGTCTATAAATAGGACCCAGTGCACTGATGTTGTTGTTGTAGTGGTTAACAATGCCCAGACGTACACGCAGACAGGCTTCTCGCCCCATTCGTCGGCGCAGGAGGACCCGTAGGTCCACCGTCAGTCGCCGACGTAGGAGAGTTGCCAGACGCAGACGCTAGGCAGTAAACAACCATGTAGCACAAGCACCATAACGTTTAGTTCAACACATAGAACAGGTAAGTAAGTTAACATCAGCATCATATTTTTATCTTATCTAACATCCTCCAAACTTTTATTTCCAACCTGACATAATCAGAGAATTCAGATTTCCCCACATATTAATAATCCTCATATTTTATAGTTTCACATAGGCAATATTCCAATAATCCTCAATAATTCATTCAGTGACTGCACAGAACACTCTTTTATTCCAGTATTTTCACTGTTTCCAAGTGTTTGTGGTGTTTCTCTGAGGTTAATAGTAATAACTGGGCTCGTCATGCCCGGCTCAGGTTGAAAGAGTTTGCTGCGTCATCATTTGACGGTAAGTGGTTAAGATGGACATTTAACTTTCGGTAATCACAGGGAGTCGAAGTCAGGCTTGACTGCAAGTAACCTCTCTCCTTCCTCTCTCCCTCTCCTTCAGTCTTTGAGTCCTTTAAGGACTCTTTATGGGGGGTTTTACCTTTAAGGTGTACCAGGAACTGCTGACAGGGTCAGTAAATGATCACTGTTACTGAGGTTTGTCCACAGTTTTTGAAGCATTTGTCTAAAAAGTGAGGAACAATTTAACGTGTCTTAATTTCATTTATAATATGTCATAGCACTTCTTTGCCAGAGACTTAGAGTTCAGAGCACGTTAGTGTTTGTACCACAGGCGTGAAGAAGAAGAGGAGGTTTACAGGCCCGGGTTGCTGATGAGGGAATGCTGACAGTAAGTGGAGCCGGTGTCATGACAGAACCGGAGCTGGGCAAGCGGGCCATACTCAAAAGTAAATCTGGGACTGACTTTTAGTGGTTGGTGAGAGCTTGGTGAAATAAAAGGCTGAAAGACAGACGCCGAGCTGGGCTGATGTTTGGCTGTTAGCAAAGCTGTCAGTTTACCAGATTACCTGGCTCTCCATCCACTCCCTCTCCTCCAGGATGATTCAATGCGTCATTGTCAGGCTTCCACTCTGTCTGTCTTCCTTTCAGCATGATACCGGTTGAAGGAAGTCTGTTTTGGCTTCACCACAGACACTCCGAACAGGAATCCCAGCTCTGTTATCGCACATCTTTGGTAGAAGTCTGAAACGACCACAGGAAATGTTTGTCTTCCTCATCCTGTTTTGGGGGGTTTGGAAGTTTGGAGATGCTGGCAAAGAATCAAACAACAAAAGAGACAAGTGGCTCCTGTAATCCTCCGGTACTCCATGATGAGATGATCGGTCCAAGGAAACAAGGGAGCAGAGGATCCATCTATTGTCCTGCTGTCTACTGTCCTTTAATGTTTTCTGCCTGTACTCTTATATTTGTATTTCAGCTGTCAAAAGTTAATATTTTGTGCAGATGGGAACTGGAGAGTTTTGGCAGAAGGATAAAATGGATAAATGAACAAAGATTAAACTAAACTGCCCGCTACCTGCTGGTAACCCAAAACTTAACCTGTCCTAACTTCACCCAACCTAACCCAAAAATCTTAATCTTATTTGAACTAAACTAAACAAAACTAAACTAACTTAGTGTCAAGGTTCACACCATGGAAATGGTAGTTATCTTAGCTCGACGTCCACTTCCTGTCTTTTTCCTACAGTGACTCTCAACCATATTTCATGACCTTCATCAGATCAGCAGGTGGTGTTTCCTCAGTTGTGACATTGAGTTAATATTATTCTGTTAAAATAAGTCAGACTAACCTGGCTGGACCATTTGAACCTAATCTAATCTTTGTTTTTGTTATTTTGTATTTGGACATACTAAAAGAGAAATGACTGATATATCACAACGATGTGTAAATGATCTGATCTGATGTAAACAGACAGAAACATGCAGAGGTTAACAGCTAAGCTATCAGCAGCTCCTCATCACTCAGCAGGCGGATCAGTCTTTCACTCAGACTCAACACCAACATGTCAACTCCCAGAAATCCTGGACAAAGAAGGTGGAGAGCAGAGGTGGAGCTGTGTTCTTGTTGTTGTGCTTTTAAAGCTCCTCTCAATAAATCCAGTCTGACCCTGACTGAGGAATCCTCAGGGGCTTACACACCATGGCTGCAGGGAATGAGTGTTACTTAACCTCTGCCAGTGGGCGGGAATCAGAGGTCAAAGGTCACTGAGGTGACAAACAACAGGGAGGAGTCCAGAATCCAGAGAGCACACAGGTGTGAAGATACAAGAGGTGAGGTGAAGAACAAGACGCCAAGAGCCAATAACTGCAGGCAGGGCCACCATCACTGCTGAGATGAACCTGCTTAATTAAACTAAAGCTCCCTGCGCTGCACATCACTGTAGAAACACGAGGTAGACTGTTAGACCGACGTTATTTTAGGGTTAGACCAACGTTATTTTACTGCTAGACCAGTGGTCTCACCCAGACACACTCCTGTTGGCATTTACAAAGTTAGGATGTCTCAGAAGGACTTTAAGCTCTCTGGTTCATGGCCTTCATGACTTGAACATGTTTACATCACTGTGCTTCCTTCAGTCACTCATCATGTGAAATGTTGCATTTTAGAGAGCTGTTACGATGATTTCAAAACAAAGTACAAATCAAACATAAGGCTGAAGTTCAGGTGGCCAAAAAGTTCTTGGACTAAAGTCGGCATGCGCGGTCGCTGGATGTATACCGGATCTGAACATTTGTTCCAAAGCTGGTCGAGTAACGTTAACTGGATCTACATAAACTCTCAGCCCAAATCAGTGTGCAAGTCAGCTCCCTCAAAACCTCCCAAATCTGGCAGCCATGTATGGATTCTGCTGCCAGAACACACCCAAGTGCACCAACACTCAGCCGCAACTAGCCCCAAGATGTTTGGCTGCCTTTTGTGGACTTTTTTCTCAGAACTGATGTAGAATTAGCTGAATGTGAGCAACCACTGGAGACCTGCTCCACCTCGTTCTGCTCAGCTTTCAGAGGATGAGACGTCAAACATCCATCTCTTCCTACATTTTGTTTGTGACTGGCTCAGATCGCGTTCTCACTCTTTAATGAGATAATGCTGACAAGCCCACAAAGATGTGACAGTGAAACGATGAGTATCACCTGAAGTGTGAGCTGTCTTTCAGCCTTTTATTTCACCAAGCTCTCACCAACCACTAAAAGTCAGTCCCAGATTTACTCTTGTCCGGCGGCTTCCTGCAGGCTGCTGAGCCCGGTTACATTGACTCCTTACCCAGCTCCTGTTCTGGCACAACACCGGCTCTGCCACCCATTAGCAAATCGGGATGGATGTATACCAGCAGGGTCAGAGGTCAGTGTGTGTGCTGAAGGGAAAACACACACACACACACACACACCTATGTTTGGCCTCGACATGAAGGCACAGTGTTGTTAGCTCACAGCTGGAATGTTAACGCTCATTATGTGGTAAACTGCTGCTTCAAGTCACAGGCTTCGTGTAAAATTCAAGTCAAATGTTTGTCATCAGATCTTCATATTTTCAGCCAGAAACAAAGAATCTCAGTCAGCGGACAAAATGTTTCACTCATCCTCAGCGTGTTCATCATCACTGCTGTGTAAATGTTTGTCTGACAGAAACACTTTGGGCTTCCAGAGAATCAACTGATAATTATTAAGAAAGTAAATATTTAATTCAGCGACACACGAGATAAATTATAGATCCCGAAACAAAACCAGCGTCCTTCAGAAGAATTTATGGCAGCAGATCAGTTCTCACAGACATGAAACTTTTTATTCTTTGCATAATAATCTATAATAATGATCCTTTTTGTGCGAATACATGGATCTTAATTCACACTTTCATTTGTTCTTTGTCCCTTTTACATCATTTAGTTCACGTTTGGTTTGTTCAGTCAAACTGGGTCAACACAGCAGCTTTAGTGTATTGATCATATATTGAAAATAACAATGATATTTTTTGTGGTTTGTTTTTTACTTCATTGACTTTTTGAGGCAGACTTTTCCGTCATTAACAAAAATAAATTGTCTTGTGTTCATTAACCCATCCATCCGTTTTCCATCCTTATCAGAGGGCTGGAGCCAATCCCAGCTGACCATCACAGGCTGACACACACACGGAGACAAACAAGCGTTCACACCTACATGAACCTGCAAAGTCCACGCAGAAAGGTCAGTGCTAACCACGGCGCCCTTCATGAAAGCCGTCCCTCTGAACAGAACTGAACAATCCCAACTCAAGGTCCACTTCCTGGGCTTTCAACCACAGCACGTGGTCTTCTTTAGTGGATGGGAGTTTTCTCTGTAATGGGGTGGCGGTAGCTCAGTCCGTCGGGACTTGGCTTGGCCGGTTCAAAGTCCAGCATGGAAGGTGGACTGGTAGCTGGAGAGGTGCCAGTTCACCTCCTGGGCACTGCCGTGGTGCCCTTGAGCAAGGCAGCGATTTATTTAAGTTTGTTTCAAACGTCACATGAACTGAAGTGACTGTTGTCTCTTTAAACTTCAAGCTCCACATGTCTGACAGCAGGAGGAGTCAGAGAGACAGGAGGGCTGCAGGAGGAGGAGGAGGAGGAGGAGGAGGAGGGCGCTGCATGGGCAGGGGTGGAGCTTCAGGATTATTGTCCACCGGTCTGAGTGACTGACTGCAGCGTCTCCCAAAAGTTTGACCGGCTTCTCTCTTATTACCTTCAGCTGCGCGTTTGTTGTCTGTTGACCAAACAACCAGACAACCGACCACCGAGCACCCGAACCGGCACCGAGCTGTGCGCCAAAGTGACGCACGGAGGCGCACAGAGAGAAAGTTTTTAAAGGACTCTGCTGGAGGAGTAACCCATGAAACAAAGAGTAAATTTACTACTGTAGCTCCGCACTGACTGACTGACTGACTGTGCTCCGTCCCGCACGCTCTCAGGAGGAAGACCATGGACTGAAAGTCTCGGATGTGCGTCCCCTTTTTGTTTTTGTTGTTGTTGCTTGGATCACACACACAACACATGAGTTGGATTGGCCGCACGCGGGGTTTCCATACAGTAAATCCTCGGGGATTAAAATAAGGAGGGCGATGGATAATTTCTTCACGGAGGTAAGAAGTCTTTCACTGCTCCATCCATGCAACATGTTGCACACAGGCGCTCAAACGCTGCACGTCTCCTGCAGGATCTTTATTCAGGATCCTGAAACATGTAAATGAACCTCAGCAAAGTTCTCATCATACTAATGTGCCACAAAGTCAAAGTTAAGATATAGTATGCAAATAAAACACAGAGGTCAACATGAGCTCACTACTGTGACATCAGATGAGTTTTACAGCAGCAAAGGGTCATAAAGCACTTTAAATGAGCCCTGAACGCATCACAGGATGGATATCATAAGCATAACACCGGGAACTGTGCCAAATGTTCAGAATTAATCTGGATTAACGTCACGATTTTTGGGTTTAATCCCAGTTTTTTCTGTTTTTAATTCTTAAATTTCAGGTTTTGCAAAAAAAAGTGTTTAAATTTTTATGTTTTAATCTCAAATTTAATTCAACATTTAATGATCCAGCAGATTAAATCTACTCTGTGTGTTTAATCAGTCATTTTTAGCTTTAATTCAGATTTTTAACAATCTTTAGGTTTGTTTGTGTTTGTAGTTGGACTGAACCCAGATTTAATCCCTTTAGGTTGTTTTAAGCGTTGGAACATTGAACAGTAGTTACTCGTCAGTACATTACAAACACAGTATCATATCATAAGAATATGACTGAGAACTGTGCTGGTCACAGTGAGGCCGGGGGGTTGGTTGGTGGGTTGGTTGGTTGGACCGTGTCCCAGTGGATCTGTGGTATTTCCGTGCCTCTTTTCTCGTTTCCTCCAAGGAAAAAAAAAAAGTTATTAATAGAAAATATGAACCTGCATCCCATCAGGAGCTTCTGATTGGCCCTGCAGTCATCACAGTTTGTGCTGCTCTTCACAGATGTTTGTACCTGTCATGCTGCTCGCTGAAGACTTCATCTTCAGATGTTCGATCATCGCGACACACAAACGAACTAACCATGAAATGAGACGACCTCTCTGCTTTTCTGTCTTTTATCTTTCAGCTTTTTGACCAAAACATTTTGAGTTCATCAGTTTGAGCTTCAGGGAGTTCAGGTTGTATCTCAGACTATCATCATTAGCTGGTGATCATCGTATAGCTTGATTCAAATATCGTTATGGACCAATCAGCAGGTGTGTGTGTGGTTGATCTCGGTTCAGGTGGGTTTATGATCCATCAGGTGGTTAACCTCGATAGTCTGACACTTTGCTGGTTGTGTAAATCTTCCACGAGCTGTGACTCATCGTGTCCACACCTCTCCGTGGTGACGTCAGCCAGGTAACAGCAGCAAACACCTGAGTCACTCCTGAATGTCATTTTCATGTTGCTGGCACGCCAAGCCTTCAGGAAAAGAGTCGATTTAAAACCGGTTTCTCCTCTTAGCTCGTGGTGTAACGGTAAAAAAAAAACCCTTCTGCTTCCTGGTTTGAGGATTGTCTGCGTTCTCATTGGTGCTCGTGCAGTTTTCAAATCCACCGAGGCTCTGAGCGGTATGAAAGGGGCAAAGGTCAGAAGACTGGCCGAGCTCATGGGAGCGCTCAGGCTGAGTAAAACAAACAGTGAGAGGTTTGAAGGTTTTTCTGAGTCTCTCCTGACGAGTGAATGCTACATCTGGCTGAGAGAGAGAGGGAATATGTCTGAGTGCCAGAATCAGGCAGGCGAGCACAATAGTCTCAAATATCGGCCTGCCTGCCTTTATATCTGCCAGCTAATCGCAGCTGAAACAAAGAGCCCACTCTTTAAGGAAAAGGGCATTTGACGAGGAAGTAAACCAGCTTCCAGCCTCCACAGATGGAGGCCACCAGTTTGAGCAGAGAGGAATGTGAGCTGGAAACTGGAAGTGTTTCATATTTATGGTGGAGACGGTTTAGACGAGGGACCCGCAGTGAGAGTGACGCCGGACAAAGACCGAGTCTGTCGGCTTCAAACCGCCAACCGTCGTCTCATTGTGAGAATCCTCCTTCAGATGACGGTTTAGTCCCCGAGTAAACGTACTGTACGAAAAACACAAAGCATCATGGGTACACTTTGATGTCAGTGAATGCTTTGTGTTTAAGTCTGTGCTTTTTAGGATCTACGAATTTGGGATAATTTATCCCAAATTTTCAGATTTAATCCCGAATTTCTGCGTGTAAACCTGAAAACATTCAGTGGTTTAATCCCAAATTTCAGTGTTCAGGGTTTTATAAGATTCTTGACTTTTCATAACCTAGTATAATCCCAAACCTTCAGATCTAATCTGGATTAACATCCCGACTTTTGAGTTTAATCCCAGATTTTCTCTTTTAACCCTAAAATTTCAGATTTTTACAAAGAAATGTGGTTTCAGTCCCAAATGCAATCCTCAATTTTTATTTTACAAACACGCCGTGAGCTTAATCCCAAGTTTAATTTGTTTTCTTTATGATCCAGCAGATTAAATCTTCTGTTTGTGTTTAATCAGTGTTTTTTAGGTTTAATCCAGATTTTTTCAGTTTTATTTAACGATCTTTAGGTTATGGTTTAGTTAGTTTTAAGCATTTAAACATTGAACAGTAGTGACCGCTGCGATCAGGATCTCAACAGGAATAACTTCAGTGAACTAACAGTTACATTTCTGGTTCTTGTGTGTAAATATGGAGACTCGTCAGGTGTCAGAGCTTCACAGTATTTAAATGAGCTCCGTAAACAGTCCTGTGTTTAACACAGCGGTCTTAGAGCGTGTTATTTCCAGCACTTGGTGGTTCACAGCAGAGAAACCTTAACTCAAACAAACGGCCTTGTTTTCTCCATAAAGGTGCATTAAAAATGATTCACAGAGTCGTCAGAGTGTTTCACAGGCAGAGGAGGTCGGTCTTCACTGAAACCGAATGTTGAATTGCTGAAGAGATACAGCGAAGCACATCATCCCAAACTACACAGAGACACGAACGCGTCGACAATGACACATCCGTTAGCCGAAGGTTTCTCGTCCCTAATTACTGAGCTGCAGCCAAACAGTCTGCACCAGAGGCCGGAGGCCAGAGGCCAAGTCCAGGGACTATAAATAGAGTCTGACCACACTTTGAGACTGCAGATTTTCATCACTTGCTCATTTTCTCTCCTGTGCAGTGAAGTTTTAAGGTCCAGCTGTGGCCTGAATACAGATTCAAAGCCCTGCTAAGATACATCTTAACTGTATCAGGACTGACCCCAAACATATTCAGAACGTTTGTATGTTTGTACTTCTGGAAGAACGTATTAAATTTCATTCTGAACCAGTAAAATCTTCCAGTGAAACTCGGAGCAGCAGCTGTTGCAGGCAGGACGAGGCAGGTTTCATTCAGGTCGCCCTCGAGGCTGCACGGGAAAACAGACCTGGTTGGTGGGCGCCATTGATTGGCCGATGTCCAGATTCATTATATCCAATGAACAGGCAGCAGAGGATTGGTCTGTGTGTTTGAAGGTGGAGTGTGTGTACATGTGTGTGTTGACACAGTGGAGTCAGTCGGTTTAGCCCGTCGGTCGGTTACAGGGTTTGTTTTTATTTGAACTGGTGGGCGTGGTGCCGGGTAGACTTCACCTGTGCACCAATCAGAGAGCAGGCTGTCCTCGGGTGTGAGCGTGTTAGTGAAGGTAAATTTATTCACACCACACACACACACACACACACACACACACACACACAGATAAGATGCTATCACGTTTTTAACAACCAACAGGCGACACAAGTATAAAGGAGCGGCGGTATCTCAGGGTTTTGGTTTGGGAACCTGAGATTGGTGGCTGGTTCAAGTCCAGCACAGACCACAAACAAAGTGTGTTGTGTGGACTGGTAGCTGGGCACTGCCGAGGTTCCTTTGAGCAACCCCTAACATCTGTGTTTGCATGAAGGGGACAGTCGGTGCACAGTCCTTCCCCCAGTTGGTCCCGCTGCTTGGTGAAGCACTTTGTGTTACACGTTTTGCATGAAAAGTGCAATACACATAAAGTTTGACTGATATGGACCCTTTAAAAAACTAAAAACAAAACATGTTGGTTGGTTGTCTGGCTGCAGAGATACAGAGATTAGTGTTAGTGTATACAGTTTCTTGACATTTGGATAAAAAAAGAAGTTTTTTCAGCGAGCATGTAACGTGGAAAACACTCATAAATGATGTGAACTAATCCTTTAAGGCACTGCTTCCTGTGCTGTGCATCTGCAGGCTGTGACACTTTCTCACATTTTATTTGTGTGTTTGGGCCCCATGAAGGTGAACTCATCCCAACTTCCTGTGTGTGTGACCGGGTTGTAAACCTCTGCTTTCAGGCTGTGATTGCGCCTCACTCGCTACAAATATGGATTATAGATTTTTCTGCGCGTCGCCTCGATAGGTCAGAAATCCCTCGGTTCACGACGTGGTGGGAATATCCTGATTTACAGACGTCCGACTTGGCAGAGCCGTGTTGCATTTATGTGCTATTTTCCTCTCCGGGAGACAAATGATCAGCAAACATGAGCCGTAACGGCGGCTGCAGATTTGGCAGTCTGAGCTCGGTGTTTGGCGACGAGCTGCTCGGGAGGTTTAAACTCCGCTGAGAGCTTCTGCTTCTACCTCTAAAAGAAAAGGCCCGAGTGATTCTGCAAACGTTAACCTGGTTTTCTAGATTTCAAACTTTCTTCCTCTGACCTTTCTCTTTCTTCCACGAGCCTCGCCCGTCTGCGTTTCTCATTAAGACCCATTAAACGTAACAGCCTCAATCATAGACGTTAATAGGCTCACCACAACAAACAAAGGCCCAGCCCAGGTTTTATATTGCTTCATTTTAACGATGATTTCAAGCGTACGAGTCGCGCTGCTGTGTCAGAGCGTTTCCTCGGCCCTCCCTCTGCGGCTTGTTTTAAAGCTGAAACCTGAAACCTGTGTGAGGAGAAGAAGAAGAAGCCAGGAGGAACAGAAAGGAATTTAAACAGCTTGCAGATTCGACGTTTTTTTGTACGCTTGCAGACCCCCTCCCGACCCGACCTCGCTCTACAACTGTGCCGTACGTTCAGCTGAAGTCCTGCCCGGTATGCAGCTTTTTGTGTGTTCAGGAGTCTCTCCAGGTCACCTTGACGAGTGACCAAGAAGAGGTCACTTCCTCAGAAAATCCGAAGAAGCTCAGAGGAGAACATCTGAGATTAGTCAAAGAAACAACATGGACAAAAGTGTGTGGACACCTGAAGCTTGAAGGTTCATTCTCTGCCTGAATCCTGAATTCAAACTTACTTTGTGGTTCCAGAGCTTTCAAACACACCTCATGACCTTCCTCATGACTCATAATGGAGAAGCTTTGAATGGAACAGTTACAACAGTTATGTGTGTTTAAATGATTTCTTTATGTGCCTGGCTGTGTCCTCGCCGCCCGTGTCTGGCCACGATTGTCTGAAATAGCCCTGTTTCGTCCACATACTTTTGGCCACATACTGTAAACATGTTCGTTTGTGACAAAAATACTCGCCTCCGGTGTCACATATCTGATTTCTCACGTCATTTTTAATGTTTAGTGAAAATAAAGTCGCACGGCTGCTGGCCTGCTGAAATAACACCTTCTCAGGGGGGCTGGATGTGAGCCGCCTGCACTCCATCTTAAACTGGTTTCACTGCCTCTCTGTGGACTGTGTAAAGGGCAGAGGGGCAACTGTGACTGTGGGAAATTAAACAAAGTCTCAGACCTGTAGGTGCAGACCCAGACCAGGACGCAGACCCAGACAGGAAACCTGACTGTTTTTATTTCCTCCTTTTAGCTGCAGACCAGAGCTCTCATTGAAATGTATCATTTTAATAAGCAGCACAGCGGCGACAAGAAGTGAGACATTCAGGAGACATAAAGCCTCCACCCTGATGAAGTGTCTTCAGCAGAAGACGGAGGAAGCTTCCTGTAGCGCTGAAAATATTAGTAATGAGGTGATAATGATAATGAAATGTTTAATGGCTCTCGGGCTCCTGAAAAAGTTCCTGCAGCTTTAAGACATTTCTTCAAAAACTCTTTGGTCAGACAAAGAAAGCGAAATGTAGGAAACAAGTTAAAAATGTCATTTAGCAGCCGCAGAGGTTGCTGCTTGGCTGTTAGCTTGTTTTTCATCAGAAATGTGACTCAAGAAGTCCGAACAAACGTCAGTTCAACGAGTTTTACTTTGAACGTGTTCATTCAGCCTGTAACGGTGAGGGTGGACGAAATATTAGAAATATTAGTTTAACATCACCACAAATACATCTGTGGTGTGTCCGTCCTCCGTGTGGCTGGATCTGTCTGATCTACCACTTTCACGGGGTGTTTTATTTTGAAAACTGACTGGACTCTGTGCTGTTTCTGTGTCTGACTTCCTGCCAGCTCGACCTTCTTCTAAAACACGCCGCAAAATCGCTTCTGGTCGAGTCACGATCATCGCCGGTGGAATCGAGCTGCCTCGGTTGTTCCAGGTGTATCTAATAAACTGACTACATGAGATCATAAGATCAGAATCAGACAGAGCGTGACCCGAGCAGCTGTTCAGCTCGATCAAAGGAGTCGATCAAGTCAAGAGGCTGACAGTAAAATTCCCGCCATGACGGCGTCCTCGTTTTCAGATTCAGTGGACGATCGATGCACCTGCAGACGTCCTCGACGTCCTCCCGGATCATCTTTGAACGAGCTCCACGAACAACATGGCTGACCCCGTGTGACCAGACCTCTGTCGTTTACACACCGAGGGTTCAGTTCTTTTAAGATAGCACATTTCTGTCCTCCAGCTTCTTTCACATCTGCTCCGTGTCTCACTTTGTAGGTTAATCCACGATTTTAGACACCACAATGGCAGCCTTGTGCTCGCCTAGGTCTGCGTTATTGTGATAAAGAGACTGTCACGGTCGACGAGGTCAGGCATTCCGACGAGGACGAGGCGAAGGCCGATCGCTCACGCATGTGTTTTGGCTGCAAACAGGGATTAGCAGCACGGCGCTCTCTCACAGCCGTAGATGTGCACTTTGACAGAATCTGAGAAAAAGATGCTCCAGATTTATGGAAAGAAAACAGAAAACAAAAGCTGCACAAAGCTGTTTAAACTGAACACTTAAGACGTAAAGTAACGTCTTTTTTACCTTTCTGTGAAACCTGTTTGACATGTCGGCGCTAATCAAACAACTTGTGACTCATGAATGAACCAAAAAGTCGACTGTAAGTCTGCAAACTATCCGACAGTTCTCGTCCTCAGTGGAAGTTCACAGTGTGAATTTAAAACTCCTCCACCTCCCTCTGATTCTTCTTCTCTTTCATGATACGGTGAGCCTGGAAAAGGAAAAGCATGTGACCCCTGGAGGATAAATGTGTAAAAAATCGGTTTCATCCAGAGTCTGATCAACACAAACTGAGTCACAGCTGAAAATCTGCAAAAGTGACACGAGTGCGTCGCAATCATTTCGTCCTGCGTGCTCCTCAGTCTGATTGGCACAGACAGTAAATCATCTGTCGGTCGAGTCCCGTCTGTCTTTCACCACCTTCCTCTCTCCGTCTGTTCTCTCCTCCTCCGGCTTTCTATAAAGCCTTCACTTCCTGCCGGATGGCTCTAAACATTCCTCTGGATCCGGACACTTCCTCTTCTCTCACTCTCTCCAACTCCTTCCACATGTGCGTGTTCGTACGGAACATGTTCTGCAGACGGCCGCGTTCGACCCTCCGTGATGTGTTTCTGTCCGTTAACGTTGTGTGATATGCACAGGCCGGGATGAAGTGTGAAGCGGCTGCTTTCTTCTTCTTCTTCTTCTTCTTCTTCTTCTTCTTCTTCTTCTTCTTCTTCTTCTTCTTCTTCTTCTTCTTCTTCTTCTTCTTCTTCTTCTTCTTCTTCTTCTTCTTCTTCTTTCTTCTTCTTTCTTCTTCTTCGTCTTCTTCTTCGCTTCTTCGTCTTCTTCGTCTTCTTCGTCTTCTTCGTCTTCTTCTTCTTCTTCGTCTTCTTCTTCGTTCAGGTTCTTCTTCGCTTCTTCTTCTTCTTCTGAATGCTCAGGTGTGTCAGCTGACCTCTGCATGGCCTCCCGTGTCAGTGTGTATTAAAGCAGAAACCCCATTAAGATAATGTTAAGAACCGTCACTCCTCCTGTGTGTGACGTGTCTGCAGATCTGACCACGTACTTACTAACCGTGCAGCTCTGCAGCGACTCGCTGCATGAGAGGTCATTTCTTGGTTCGGTGGCTGCGGAGGCGATATTTCAGAGTCCAGTAAAAGTGAGTCGACGCCTGAGACGCTCTCCTGACACTAATCCCAGAGCGTCCTGCTGGGTCGTGGTTTCCTGCTGCTGAAATGGGCAATTAAAAGCAGGAATGATGTTTCTGGATCCGACCCGGTTTGATTTATCTTCACTGACGAGGTGACGCTCCTGCAGACCTGCTGTAACAAGTACTGCTACTGAACCTGTGTGTGTGTGTGTGTGTGTGTGTGTGTGTTTTTAATCTCATATCAACGTGTCTTTTTATAGGCCGAGATTCAGGTCAAAAAATGTTTCCCAGATAACAAGTGTTCCTTCTTTTGTCAGGAAACCCAATTATTCAGTTCACAGTGATTATAAAATCAGATAGAAGCATGACCTGCACGTATCGGGTCGTTTGTTCTCCGTCCCACCTGTCGGACAAACGATCACCTGACAGACGAAGTGTGTAATCAATATCTCGTGGTTGATTTGTAGCTTCATTTTGCGCTGCGGTTTGTTGTGATTTATGATTCACATGTACCTGAAGGCAGTTTACACTGCATGACACATACATACACTTGTACACACACACACACACACACCTGACCTACAAAACACACCGTCATGATTTAATGGAAACACCTGCAGGATGGAAACTTTCTGCTCCTGAGTAGGGTTGCAAAGTTGGAAACTTTCTATGGGAATGAACCGGGAATTTACAAAATCTTGACTAAAACAACCAGATTTCTTGTAGGCACACTTAAATATCTGCTATTCCTCAATCACATGCCGTCACACACTAACCCTTCGGCGTAGCTGCTCCGTGGCCGACAGCTGAAGACTTTTAAAGATCAGAACGTTAACGTTGTCATCCGTCATCGTCTCGTCCGTGCAGTCTCTGTTTCTGATCCCGTCTGAGGGAGAAGTAGGAGGACGGTTATCTGATCCTAGACTCTGTGTTCAACAGCAGCTTCCTGGAAAACCCCCATCTACACAAACACACACACACACACACACACATAACACACAACACAAGTGCAGGCTCAACCCGAACAGCCAAACATCCATTTCCAGTAATTAGCCCTTTCTCATGCGATCCTGTTACCTTGTGAGAGTGCCGGTACTCTCCTCTAAAGACTCCTCAGAGAGAGAAAAGTTTGGTCATTACCCGATTTAATGAGCTGATTGATTTTGTCTACAGCGCGGAGCCAAAAAGGCAACGAGAGCGTCTCCTCTGTTAAGACAACAGATTGAGCAGTCCATTAAGACTTATATTGCAGTTTGGAGTTGCGTGTTTCTGTTTGGCTGTTAGGGAACGAGGCAGCAATGAAGTCTGGGTTTGAAGTTTCACTTCCAGATCTTTAAGTTTTTCATTGCTTTTGGAGACTTTCTGCTTTTCCGTCACCACCTTTTCCCACATTTATCTGACCACAGTCGTTACTGACAACTTTGCAGGTTCACAGTTGACATTGAACATGAGATAAAGCTACTTCTTCTCTGTAAACATCTCACGCTATCAGATAATCTGGGCTGAACGTCGGTACCGATCGGCCCCGGGCTTGTCCTAACCCTAACGTTGAGATCTGATCTTGGAAATTGTCTTGTCTTGTTAATGTAGTAGCTGGAGCTTTCAATCACGTCATGGCCTTCATGTTTACTCTTGGCTTATCTACAAAGTTAGAGATTCTTGTCAACCTTTCTTTCTTACAGTATGTGTCCTTCATTTGATCATTCTTTACCGCATCAGTTTCCATCTTGGCTGATAGGAAAGCATGAAAATTCCCCCAGGCTGGGAGATTTCACCCAACAGTGACACTAAACTCTCTTTGTTATTAATACTTTTGGTTTGGACAATAGATACTTGACGAGGATCAGCATTTTTCCGTTTTGGTAAAGTTGTTTGACTTTTCTCAGAAATACTTTAACTTCTGACTAATGTGGATAAACTCCTCTATCAGATGCCACGTTGTGTTATTTCGAAACTGAATTTTTGTCTGCGGTGAGTAAGACTTGACGTTCCCTTTGGTTTATCAGTAAGTGAGCCGTTGAATCAACGAATAGACTTGCTTCAGTTGCTCTGAACAAAACCTGCATTGAATGAGCAACAGCTCGTTGTAAAGAGCTCATGTTCATTCACAGAGAGAGAGAGAGAGAGATGTTCATTATCCCGTCATGCTCGCCTTCCTCATCGTTATTACTCAGTGGATGCTTCGTTTTGACAATTAGGTCTGCAGTCGGAGGGTTGGAGAGAAGAAGGTGGAGCGCAGTCTCTCCTGATGGTTGAACCTCAGAGTATTCAAAGTGTGCAGACTTTCTACCTGCAGAGCTCGCTGAGGTTGCCTTCCAGCGTTGGTCCAGATGTGAAGGTGAAGGGGGCGCGCAGAGATACTGCAGCAGGGTCCGCCAATTTCTGTCATAATTACTGACAATTTTCACCAAAATAACGGTAACAATAGTCTGAAGAAACAGAACTGGATCACTTTTTAGGTCTGATTGAACACGCCGCCACTCATTAGTCCTCATTTAGTCGTCATCTGGCCGGTCGTCGTCTCTCTCGTGGTGTGGCGAGGAATGTTAACGGATGAATAAACAGTTTGTTTTTGTCGGGTCGCTGGTTTAAACTCTGGATGCCTTTTTTAGCTCGACTCTGTTTCAAATGAAACCTAAATTAAATATTGAGCCTCCTTTTAAAATTAGTCGTAGTTACGTAAAGACACAAAAGACTTTGTCCTGTATGTTAATATGATAAACTCCTGCTGAAGTCGTGTCCCCTTTGTGTCTAAATGCCCTCGAACAACACTAAAGAAGTGTTTTAATGGTGGTAAACATCACTTCTGACCGCTCTTTTGAAATGTGTACCATTATTTGCATCCCAGAGGACAATTTCCTCATTACCCTGTGTGAAATATGGCGTTTTAAACACCCTTTGGGGTGTCCTGTGATCAAATAGACCCTTCCAGTTTGTTTACATTCGCTGCAGAGTAATTCCACCCTCGCCTCCCCACTTAACCCAGTTCTTCAACGGCCAAGCCGCCAGAAATATTCGTTTGTCTTTGTGTGAGTGCACTCAGTGACTTGACACTTTTCCAAAAAAGCCATAAAGTCATTAGGGGGGAGTTTAAAAGCTCTGAGGGTTGAAGCGTGTCCCAGGATCGAGCCTTTCTCACACTAAACTGAGCAAACCGGCCGAGACAGAGTAAACAAAGTTATCTCTGCAGTTTAGCGGGTCAAGCTGCTTCAAAGGGATTTTATACCTGAAGATCAAGGCTAGTTTCTTGAACTCAGATCTGTCGGAGATAGAGTTAATTCAGAAATTTGAGGCATGACGTGAAAATGTAGGTCAATCAACGAGATAAGAGGAAAATCTCATTTGGTTTGCAGGAGGTGGCCTATGGAAAGACTACAAATCCCAAATATGTTTAAACTACAAGAAGCCCAGCTCGGCATCTGTCTTTCAGCCTTTTATTTCACCAACCACTAAAAGTCAGTCCCAGATTTACTCTTCTCGCACACTCTCTACTTTTGTCTTCTGAGCTTGCCCAGCTCCTGTTCTGGCACGACACTGGCTCCGTCAGCATTCCCCGGGCCTCCCCTGCAAAACTCCTCTTCTTCTTCTTCTTCCCAGTGGTCCAGGCAGTCTAACAGACTGAGCTAACATGAGCTAACAGCGGCTACAGCTGTCAGCAGTTTACTTCACTGTCCATCATAAACTCTGTAAATCACAGAGTTGAGGACATCAGAGGGAAAACCAGAAAACATTTTCTCCATAAAATATGATCCAGTTTCACCAAAATCAGTGAAATAGTTGGTGGTGTGTGACTTAGTGAATCCGACCGAGCCCAAAGTTACATAGTGTGAGAACAGACGCACGAATGACAGAGACACCGTTCACCTGATCACAGGTCAGTGTGGATCAGCAGGAGGTCACAGACGGTTCATAAGAGGAAAGTTGCACAATGTTATTGTGACTGCAGATGCCAGTAAAACAATGACTGCTTTACAATAAGTGAAGTTTAAGCTTTTAATGTGAAGCAGCGCAGTAGGAGGAAATGTTTGGTTTGCGTTAGCAGTGACTGAACACAGCTCTGATACGGTGAAGTGAAGAAGCGAGAGAGACTGCACTGGATCACATGCTGCATTGTTTCATGTGATTCCTTCATGTGTACAGACAATTTGAATCCCGTGGGGCGGGCGGGGGGGAATGGTGGACCATGCCACTAACAATAAAAACAACTACGCACAGAGGTAATCACTAAAAAATGCTGACCTTAAATAAATCCAAACCACACCATAAATTATAACTTGAAGCAGAATTGAAAGAACTCTACCTACATGTGTCACCACTTTCCCCACCTTTTAAACAGCTGCAGATATTTTCAGGTCACAGTGAACTACTGCTTTAATTTGTGCAGCCACACAGTGTGTGTTTCTCAGGGTAAAACTGCCCCCTTTTCTTTTCCTTTTTGTACAACAAGGCGTCTGTTGTTTGTCCCAGAAGAAAGGCGGAAAAAGGGGAAGACAGTATTTATATTCTGCCCGTTCCCTCCGCTCCGAGTCTGCAAAAAAAACCCAAACGCCAGGCGACCACAGCTGGGCAACACATGGCAACTTTGGGCCTCAGCTGCCAGCCCTTACACACACACACACACACACACACACACACACACACACACACACACAGTACAAGTACACCTCCTCGAAGCTCACTTAATGCATGTACGTGTATATGCACACCACTCTTGCTTTCACACACTTGTACAAACAGTGTCTTAAACATGCACACACACGCATACAGAGCAGAAGAAAAGTAGGTCAGGTGGGCTTCAGTGAGGGGGAGTTTGGTCATTTCTCCCCTTCATGGGCCTGACTGGTCTTTAGGTCTAAAGCCTGGTTAGCCTGGTTAGTTCAGCGTCAGGTCATCATCGATGCACGAGCTGCAGATCTGCAGGAAGTTGAAGAGACTCTGCAAACTTCTTGTTTGATTTGGCTCGTCGTGCACTTTGTGCTGTGATTGTGGCGACTGATGAGTCACAGACAGGACATTTGTTTAATCCGAAGGTTTTAAAGGTCAGATCTTGATTTTTTTTTTTACATATGTTCAAATCCTTCAATCACTCATTTTTGAACATGTACAATCTTTAATAAAAACTATAGGCTGCACAGTACATCGTGCAAACATCCCAGCAGTCAACTTCCTTTGACGAATCGCTCTCGGACAGGAAAATAACTTGGCACGGCTTCCTGTGGTCTGGCTTCATGAAATCTGGAAAGTATAATCAGCGTGGTTACAAGCAGAAGTTAGACATGAATGTGAGTGATATTCAGAGTTTGTGATGAGAAGCTAAACACCAAAAACCTGCTCAGTTATTTCTCAGACAGTCGTACATGATGTGGCTGAACGTCCCTGTGTCTGTCTCTCTCTCTCCACAGTCAGGGTTCTTTTTAGGCCCACAGAGGCCCCCGTCCAGAAAACAAAAAACGCCTGACTAAAAATGGCAGACAAAACACTGCTTTTCTGTGGATGTTGCACGTTTTTGCCTCGGCGAGGAGAAAACAAGGAAGCTGCCCAGCAAGCACAACTGAGATTACAGCCCGGGCTTGTGGGATTCACAGTCGCTTTGTTCTGTAAACCAAAAACAGCTTGAAAGCAGCTCCTCATTCAAAAAACAAATAATGACAACGAGTACTTATTTTTACTTATAGTCATGCAGGGTTAGTCATTCATGCTTTTTATAGCCACATCTGCTGCCGCTTTCTCACCTGCGAGCTGCTCTGTTGGCATCCTGAATGAAATACTGTAACAGCCGCATGAAAAAGATGATTTATGGTGGATGTGATAGTTCGATCAGGCCTTCGCCCTAAGGCCCTCTCTAACCTTGGACATCTCTGTTCTTTCTGAGCTTAACTCATATGAGAAGGAACCAAAATGGCCGTCGGCTGGTTAAAAATATCCCACCTGGAAAAGCAGGAAAGCGTCTGACAAAGACATGAGTCCAGACAGGAAAAGCAAGTTAGAGTTTCTTCACTTCAAAGCCGTTTGTGTTCAAAGCTCCTTTTGAACGCGTTCATCTTTCTTGCATGCACAGGATAAGTGTGTTTACATTCTAGTTGGGGGGTTAAAAATGTCTTCTTCTTCTTTTTGTTGTTTCATGTGGCTGTCTTGAAACAGGAAGCCAAAAGCATCTTCTCTCAGTCGTTTGTAGCCGGGCCAGCGACCAGGTGCTGGCACCGAATTTGCAATAACGAGCCAATCGAGAGAAAATGAAGAAGTCTTTAACTTCAGAAAAAGTGAATGTGCAAAAGGTCACAGCGTGCAGGTGGCTGGACTGAGAAAAAATAAACAGGAAACTCTTCTTTTTTTTTTTTTTTCTAATGTGCACCGTTGGTGGAGACTGGTGCAAGAACCACGACTGGACGGTAAAGGTGGGACAGATTCCCTGATTTATAACTTGCAAGTTTAGTCACCTTGAATGATACGAACCCAAATTTGCCAGCTATAAATACTATGTGAACATACGTATCACATGACATGGTCACATGGTCATTGACATCCTTCAGTGTTTTTCTGTCAGTCCGTTCAGCTGCGCACAAAGGGAAGCTGTAACTTTAGCCGTAGTTTGTTGGAGTGTTTGAAAGGTTTGATGTTTGAGGTTGACAGGAGAAACGTCTGCAGCTTCAATGCCTTGAAAAAGAAGGTAGCACAAGAGAATTTTTATCCATTCTTTGTGAACCGAGCTGCAGTGTTGGCGCCTCGTTCTCTGCATTTGACTGCTGTGTTTTTACAGGACGTAGGTGCACGCTGGCCGACACTAAGTAACGCAGCTGGAGGTTAGGTAAGAAACAGCTAGGTCAAAGCTATAAACACAAACACCTGTTTTCTCCATCAGCCTCCGCTCATAACCAAACTCGACCCGCCTCGATCAAATATTCAGTGGGTGTCGTTGCATTCCAACATTTCATTTCATGTGACATTTTCACATTTGTTTTCTCTGCATGAACTGATTCATTGCACAGTGTTTGTCACTTCCAGCCTGTAATTACACAGGGCAGTTTGTTAAGCATGCACTCGTCTGCTCCATATTCATATAGACTTGCTATTTATTCACACGCTCGAAGCCTCCTGATATAACTCAAGTCTCCGGTTGTGACTGATCTGCTTCCTTAGAATAATGTGTTGCCTTCTTTAAGGGAACGTCAACATGTTACTGAGCGGTAAAACACACATTTAGGCCATTCAAATGTCAAGATTCTTTTGCTCATGTGACCAGACAAAAGTAAAAAATGGATAAATTTCATGTCAGGCACTAAACATGATTTCAGAGTCCTCGATTCTGTCGTCGTCCTGCAGTTTATTTGCACCGCTGAACAGTGAATGCATGTCTGAGTCATAAATATCAGCCTCATTAACAATCCAGTGTCATCAGCGTACAGTGTGAGTGAAGAATCAGTTACGAGAACAACACAATGAGAGCTGCTGAATAGTTCATGAGGCGCAGTGAGTCAAACAGACTCGTCTCAGGGAGGCTGCAGCCAAACAAACGGACGCTGTCATCGGGAATTCATCGCTCTGATGAATAAAATATTTCAAGGTTTGTTTGCTGACGGGGCGAATGTTTGCTCAGCGGTCGTCGTGTCCACGCCGTGGATGAGTGTATTCATGGTCGTCATGATATGAAGTCTGGATGGTGTCACTTTTTCATTTGATTATTGTGTTATTAGTTATAATAATTAGTAATATGATACATTTTTACAAAGAACTGTGTCAGTTCAGAGGTCAACAACTGGCCAATCACAGCGTCTCTAGATTAATGAACAGAAAAACAGTTATAGGCTCAGATCGTCTGCACTGGGCTACTGTAGAAACATGGCGGTTCAACATGACAGACTGAAATCTAACTCATAAAAGCCCCTTTAAACATATAAATCTATGAAATAATAACTCATTTAAACATGAGTACCAAAGTCCATGAACTGTCGGGTAGATCATTGTTGGGCAAGACTATGCTGGATAACAGTTTTAAATCACGATGTCGTGCATGTTGTTGCATGTTTTGACGTATTAATTGCAACTGCTGTTGCTATTAGCATTTCAAACACTCCAGTCTCTGTGGAGTGGACACCAATAAAAGCTGTGAGAGATAATAAGATTTATTTTAATCACAGTGTTCTCATAATGCCTGTAAAGTTCCAGTCACATGGAGGTAGAAACCACAGGATCAGCACCTCCTTGTTTAGACTGAAGAGTCTCCGGGGATTCCCTGGTTTTGGTCACGTCACGGTGACTGCTGAGTCCACCGGTTAAGACCTCACACGCCCTGCTGAGTCAGCCAGGTTTCATCACCAAATCCTACCGATTCATCCAGAAAGACTTCAGCACGGCGTGTTCAGACACAGAAGAAGGCCACGAGCAGGTTTATGGATGATTGAGCAATTAATGAAATGATTGAGTGTTCACTGAAAGAATAGTTTTTATATTGAAATATTAACACAAAAGATAACAAACATTCCTGCGTTTGTGTTGACACGTGGTGTGACTGTCAGAGAAAACTGCCTGCTGGACTGCGTCCGGCTGCAGCAGTGAGATGAGAAAGTTAAACGTTCCAGCAGGGTGATAATGACGGGGAGGCTGTCATTAGAGCACGGCGGGGATCAGCTGTGCTTCTGCTTAACTTCTAATAGAGAAACTTTCATCCTTCGTTTCATCCGTCTCAAGTCGTTCAGACTGAAAGACTGTCACTCAAAAAGCTGACAAGCTGCACCGGGAATCGTGGACTGTCAGATGTTCTGGTGGAGAAGTGTGCGGCGTTCCTGGATGTTGTTGATATCGGTCTTTCTCTTTGCATGGTCGAGTCTGAACTTCCTCTGTAGCTGCAGAGATGAACTGAAGCGTGGTTCTCTGAATCTTTGAAAGATATTCTGGATCGTAGATGGTGAAATCCAGAAATTCATTCAAACTGAGTCCACAAACGTTCTTAAACTTTCGATAACGCCTGATCATGACGCTATAACCTGTTACCAATGAACCTGTTCACCTGTGGCAGCTTCAAACGGGTGTTTTTGAGTCTTTCCTTCGTCCTGTCTAATAAAGTTGATCAGTTTTAGCATTAAATATCTCTTCTTCGGATGAATTAAGGTTGAAAAGGATTTGCAAATCATTGCATTCCAAACTTTTTGTTGGAATCAGGGCAGTGATTTCGTTCCTTCCACATCAGCTGATTGTCTTGACTTTTTCTTCCCTCCGTTACCTCACGCCGCTCTGATTGACCGGTTCCAGACCGCGTCCAGTAAACGGTAAACAGGCCCGGCGTCGAACATATTTAGCGTGTAAACAGATCAAGTCCATGAGCTTGTTGTGTGTTCGCTTCTCACCACAGTGACAACTCTCCTCTGTAGCGCTGCTTTCTGTCTGATTCTGGGCCTTTTTCTTGTTCTCTCACAATGAAGCAGTCTGCTTGTGTTTTCCCCCTGGCGGTTTGATTGTCGTCCAACCAAAAAGAGGTTCCAAGTCCTCTCCCGAGTCAGCTGCAAACTCACATGGATCCACCCTACAGCTGCTCTCCAGATCCACGACTACATGCCTTTTAATTATCCACAAAGCAGCTGAGGACGATACTGAGAGCTTCATCTCCCAAAACTTGACGTCTCTGAAGTTTTGAGAACGTAGCGTGGGAAAGTGTTGTTCTGACATTTGTTTAAGGCTTAAAGGATTCCAGAAAATATTTCTAATTTGTCGTGTACTGACGTTTTAATTGACGCGCCGTCTCTTGAGGCGTCCCATCCGTTTCGAGTCGTATCACTTTCATCACCTGGTGGAAACCTCTCCACCTCTTTGTCCAGGATGTTTCCTGATAACCCGATCACTGACAACACAGGAGGACGATGGGCCGATGAGCAGCTGCTTCCTGTGGAGCCTCCAGTCAACACCACCCACAGTGTGCTGAGTGACGTGACCTTTAACCCCCCCTGACAATTGCTTTGTTAATAATTAAAATCTAGCAGGTGTTCCGTGTTGTTAACGGGGCTGTGAGCTTATGTTTAATTTGAAAACCGTTATACGGTAGCCCGTTTGTGCCATAAACGTTTCCTCATCTTTCTCCTGCTGTTGACTTTGTGCTCCAAAGACTGTTTTGGCCAAAAGCAATCGAGAAAATCAAACAGAAACTTTGTACAGAGTCGAGATAATCTAAGCAGCTTGTAGGAAAAATGCAAAGATGAAAAAATGACATTTGAAACACAACATGCAACATTTTTTTTTATCACAAATCAATCATTTTATAGAAATAGACCAGAAATCAACAAATTTCTAACTTTTTATTGATCATCGTTATCACGCCAAAATTTAGCATTAGTTGGCATGGCCGAAGACAAACAAATAATAAAGTAATGAGGTGAAATAATCTCGACTTTATTGATTTCATTCATGTTTGAACCTCAGTCGTTGTAGCCTCGTATGATTTTTGTAATATAATGTAGAAAAGGGTAAACGAGGAGATACCGTGTGCGTTTAAAAGTAGCTCCTCTGAGGAATCTGTCCCCGCCTGAACTCCTCAGTCGCACACCACTCAAAAAAAAACCTGAAACCGCACACTCGATTTCTAAATGTTGACCATCTCTAAGTTGAGTCTGGGCTCTAAATATATTCCGACCACACAGACTCCGAGTTAATGTTGAAGTCATCGTGGGTAAAAAAAAAAAAAAGGCACAGGAGCCCAAAGTAAGCAGAGGGAAGCTTGTTAAAAGTTGTTCCCGTGGTCGGTGAAACACATCCACTTTTGTTCATTTCCCATTTTTGAGCGTAGAGTTTTTCATTTTTCATGTTTCTGACTTTCCAAAGAAAACATTTCATGGATTTAACTGATGCTCATGAGCGATACTCCGCTTTATGAATGAGTGCAGTCATTTCTGTAATTTCTACATCAAGATAAAAAAGTACTTCTGGCAGCCGCTCACGCTGTCTGCTGTGAACAGCTTCATCAGCTTCCTTTTGCCTCCTGCAGTTTTCAGTTAAAAGCAGCTCAATGCACCGTTTTCTCCATCCACTTTGAGTAAAAATAGAATAAAGACCTCGTGGTGATGTCAAAAAGCTGCAGGTTGCAACAGTTTTGTGGTAAATCTTCATATTTTCTTACTTTTCTTTACCGGTCTGACATCTGTCCCTCATTTCCTGGTCTCGTTTTTTTGGTTTTTGGTGTGACCGTTAGCGCTGAATCAGAAGCTATTAGCTGAACATCTTCTGCGTTTCGAAGGAGTCGTCGGTTTCACTGTGAAGTATTGCTGTAATTTCCTGCCCGTAGTCGGGGGCAGCTTTCTCTGCGGTGACCCACGGCAGCTGAGTAAATGTAGTTCAAACAAACCAGGTTCTGGTCTCTGAAGTCCTCCAGATGCACGTCTCCTACAGACGTTAACAGATCGTCCAATCCAGTCCAGGCAGCTTGGTCACACTTCAAGTGCAGGAATAATTAAAAAGATGCTCTTCTGAGGGATTTCTCATAGTAAGGTTAATTCTTCAGCAGTAAACCTGAGTATAGTTGAAGTGGAAAGTGTCAGGGTATAACAGTCGTGCTGGACACCTGCATGTTAATGACTGCACTCCTCAGCTGGTAGCCAAACAGCTGATGAAAGCATGACTTCAGTGCTTCGTATTTAATCTAAACTTCTCAGCAACTCTTCTTTAAATTCCTCCTCTCTCACTGAGAGTCTGGAGGCGAGGGACGGAGACTTTGTCAACCGAAACGTTCTGGTTGTCTGAGTCCGTCACGTTTCAGCCGGCATTGGTTGCAACAATCCGTGTGGAGGAACAACAACAACAAAAAAAAAAGGGCTAAAAACATTGGTGGAATCCATCAGCTACCATCTAATGACAATTTAGCTTTGTCCTCATCAGATGCAGATATCGTTTCCCATCATGCTTGTGTACGAAGTTGCCAATCGGACTGCAGAGGAAGTTCTGGTCCGGATATCTGCAGGCTTCACTGAAAGCCCAGAAACATTGGCTTTTATCCTCGGAGGCTAAAAGACGACAGCCGATGGGTTCCAACGTTACAAAGACTGAGATATCTTGGTGTTCTCATTTTTTATTTCTCATTATTTAAAGAATAATCAACATTAGCATTGATTCATTCTTGTTTGGGGCTTTATGACGGGAAAAAAGATGTTTAATAGGTTTCGGTTTGAATGTTGGGGGAAACTCCGAGACTTTCTGTTTGTATGTAAACATGAATATGCGTGAGATAGTTCTGCAGACATCCCGTGAAAACAGCTTCAATCCGACTGAGAATGAAGTCAGTAGTCAGATTATTGCAGCCCATGAAAAACTCCAGTCAGCAACTCCTCAGAGCGTCTGATTGGCTGTTGTGAGCTTGTCCATGTGTGTTTCATGGCTGCTGCTCTGCATGTTCATGTGATAGCAATTAGTCACAGATCATTCACAATAGAGTGTGTGTGTGTGTGTGTGTGCAAGACTTACTGTATTTCTACGTGTCTTTGTCTGTTGGCGTGTTTTTGAGTGTGATAAACACAGTCCTCCTTTTCTCCATCATCATCATCAGTCAGCCAGAAACGGCCTCTGCAACCAACCAACCACCGACTTCCTTTCTCCCACAATGCAATGAGTCACCCTGTTCATCCTTGTAAACACCTCAGTCTTTTTTTTTCTGGATGTTTAACTGAAGTTTAATCCAAAATGTTTTAATGTTTCTAATGTTTTAATAAAGACGGGAACGAAAAATAAAGAAATGTGTGAATATTCAGAGGGAGTCTTCTGTCGGCCGGATGTGTCTGCAGAGCTCCTGCATGCCGCACATGGTTTCATTTAACCCCGTACAAGCTAACAGCCGTGTTTCACATCCACTCCTCGGTCAGAAAAGCTGGTTTTCTCTGAGCCTCACTTACACTCCGTGTGGGTGTGATTAGGCTGTGATTGGTGCTCCGTTGTTCTGCTGGATAATGGCTTCTGGTCTGTTAAATCTTTCTTTTTTGTGTCATTTTGAAGGCCGACCCTTTGTGATTTTCATGCTCATACAACACACTGTGTTCATCTGGTTTGTTTTGTCTCAATAGAAGCTCGGATGAGTTAAATATTTCATATATATTTCATGTTATGTTGTTAGATTTTCTTTCTTAAAGGACCCAAAGCCGACATGAAATGACTTCTGATCCGTCACATTTCTTCTTCTTGTTGTGTGGCATTGCATCTTTCTGTTTTTTTTGTTCAGCAAAGCGCCGACGTCACAGTGTCTTTGTTTGCTTAGTATCAAACCTTTCAGGAGGCGGTGTTGTGCTGTTGTTGGTCGTGTTGTCTTTGAATGCAGCATGAAGAGACGTTGGAATAGTCCCTGCTCACAACTGCAGTACCACAAAACACAACATTGATATGTTATTCAATTAATATTGACGTCTTTCTAAGTTCATGTCGTAGTTAAAGGTCCGGTCTGTCAGGTTTAGGGAACTCTGACAGACCTGAAAATAAGAATTGTTGAATGAGTCCACCATTATAAACCGCCATGTTTCTACAGTAGCCCAGAACGGACAAACTAAACACTGACTTTAGAGCGTTTTCGCGTGATTTCTGGCTTCTCCTTCATGCAAGAAGGAGAGGGTGAAGTGAGGGTGTTGCAATCTGCAACTAGATGCCACTAAATCCTGATCCTCTGAATGATCGTTAGTAATCTAGTTAATTAGCTTCGTGATGTGATCGCAACGTGGAAAAAGCAGACGCCAAACAAACTAACTAAGAGCTAACGAACAAATTGTGGCCGTTTTTTTGATGTACGAAGATCTTTGTCATCTGTAACGTGCTCATCAGTCACATCATGCACATTCACACACCATGCACAGACTTCAGGAGCAGTCTGGCGTTCAGTATTTTGCCTGAGGACACTTCAAACCTCCAATCTTCTAATTAATGGACGACCCGCTCTACCTCTACAACGCTATACTTTTGCCACACTTCAGATAGAGTATTTTAATACTGTAGCAGACTCCTGACTTCTAAATAAACATCTAGATAATTCTATACATAAAAATGTGCTTTGACTCTGCAGACGACACACACACACACACATATGGTCTAATCCCCCTGTGGTGTGTGATAGGTGCTGATTATACACACAGCGGCTCAGCACGCAGCCGTCAGCCGCCACCTTCAGCTCAGATTAAAGTTTGGAAAAAGCTTCTTCACCCTCCGACGAAATGACATGTCATGTATCATGAATTCCAGGCTTCAGCAGATCGTCTGTCTTTGACATGCGGCGCTGCTCGCTGAGCTGCGTGATTAAGTGGTATGTAACATCTAATTAAGGGGTATTAAGGTCTGGAAATTCAATAAGAGGAGCAGAAGTGAAGGCAGCGGTTATGATGACAGATGATGTTTTCTATAGATCCTGTCCAGGACGTCACGTCCACGAGTTTTCATGTTGAGGAGATACAAATTCAGCCGCAGGCAGGTCTGATCTCCAACAAAACATTTTTTTTACCTTTTTAAAGCAAAAACAAATGTATGTCAGGCTCCAAACATGTTTGCTAACTCAGTTTGGACGTAAGTGGATTAAAGAAGAATGTGGTCCCAAAAGATAAGAGCTGCTTTTAAAAGACAGACTGATGGAAGAACATTAAAGTGAGTTACGCTTCAAAGAAAATCAACACGATGAGAACAGACTAAACATTGAAATCCCCAATATGGGATCTATCAATTGTTAGCCATAAGCTATACTTGCTATAGGCTCCAGTAACATCTGTACGTCTCTTCGTTGGCTCGAAATGTCTCCAGTATTATTGAACTTTGCTCTGACATTCATGATCCCCAGAGGAGGAATCCTAATGACTTTCCCGGACTTTTTTTTATCTAAATGAACCGTGCAAATGCACAGCAAAAAACGTGTCTGACGGCAACAGACAGGTTCTGTTGTCGGGTTCAGCTTCTTCCTGCTCAAAACCATCTCTAAAATTTGTCATTTCCTGTCACGGTCTCAAAGCTTCTCACCTCCTACAGAACCACCAGAACCCTCAGATCGTCTGCCCACCATGGCGTGTTCCCTGCGCTCTTGGGCTGGGCTTTTTCAGTAGTGGCAGCCCGACTTTGGTGCTTTTAAAAGTACTACATGAAAAATATATATGTGCGCCACAGTGTTGCAGGTTCCTGGTTCGAATCCCCCCTAACCTTTCTGTGTGGAGTCTGCATGCTCTGCTCAGGTTCTCTCTGTGGGTACTCCGGCTTCCTCCCACAGTAAATTGCCCAGAGGTGTCCAGGGTGTACACTGCCTCCCCCCTGATGTCAGCTGGGATTGGCTCCAGCCTCCTGCCCCCTGATAAGCGGTTATGGAATGGATGGAAGTGTTATATAAATAAAACAAACTTGAAACTTGAACTTCCTCAAAAATGCAGCTGCTTGTTGGTCCTGATTGCTGCTGAGACACAGTGAGGTCATAAAAATCTGCAGCGAAACACTTTGAGCAAAGACATTTCTGCTGCAGAGCTCTTGTAAATGAAACTGTGTGTGTGTGTGTGTGTGTGTGTGTGTGTGTGTGTGTGTGTGTGTGTGTGTGTGTGCAGCTGTGTGGGTGTGTGTTCTTTGCTTGTTTGCAGTGTAAGTTAATGAATGGCTCTGTGAGATTGTCAGATGTTTATGAGTTTGTTTGCACGTGTATACATGTGTATTTATTCATGTTTGTATATTCGTGTGTGTGTGTGTGTGTGTGTGTGTGCAGGGAGAAATGTTTGCATCTGTATTTGCAGATAGGTGTGTGTGTGTGAGAGAGTTTAATCATGTATGATTGTGTGTTTATTTTGTGTGTGTGTGTGTGTGTGTGTGTGTGTGTCATTGTAGGCTTTCCCAGACCTTTCCAAAAGTCAATACAGCAACCTAATCAGTTCCCACAATCCCCTCTGCTCTCTCTCTCTCTCTCTCTCTCTCTCTCTCTCTCTCTCTCTCTCTCTCTCTCTCTCTCTCTCTCTCTCTCTCTCTCTCTCTCTCTCTCTCTGTGTGTCCAGTCATTCAAATCTAAATAACCTGTTGCTGTTGAACTCGTGATGATTGGTTCTCCACAAAGGCTTTGCGAGTTGATTGGTCCGTGCCGCACGCTGGCGAAGGTTCAAGGTCAAATTTGCAGTGGTAGACTTCCTCCTGGCTGCGTTTCCCAGACTGCACTTTCCCACTAAACACTGGTCTGTGCATTGTTTCTATTGTGCTGTCACTCACTGTCATCACAGGGGAGAGCACGCTGAATACTTTTTTTCTGACCCTCAAGACAGAAATTCTTCTGCTGGTTTTGCAAACGTTCTTTAAACAATTGGATGTGAGATTCGTCCTGCGACAGCTGGAAAATGTAAAGCTCTAAATCTCAGTTTAAGTCCTGCAAGCCGTAAATTTTAAATGACACCCTCTCCGTCTGTCCTCAGTCGTGTCAGAGTGGAAAGCCTTCAGACAAATTGGCAGTCTGACAAAGATGGAAGAAAAACTTTTAAGTGAAGGTTCCTCTTCCTCTGCCGAGCTTTAGTTTTGAAAATCTGCGTCTGTCTTCGTGCTCTCTGTTGGCTGGACGAGAGCCAGACAAATTCAAAAATGTTGAATGAAGTGAGACGGTTAGTCACTTTAACCTCAGTCATAAAAAGCACTTCTCTAAAAGTGAATTATTCATTTTAATCAGCCGCCCCGTGCTTATCACCAAAAGGCAAAGCAAAACAAAAAAGTACCTGCAGGGCCGAGAACGTCGCACACAAAGACGACGTGACAAAGACGTCTGTGTTTGCACTCCAACTCCAAAGTATAGGCTGAGTGAGCGGCCTTATTATCGGCATGTAGGGTGACTGTTGTCTTTATGAGCGTCAATCTTTCAGACTGAGTAATTCCTCTTTGATAGCTGCATGTTTTTGAAATCACATGATGCTTTTTGAAGAGCTTGTGGGTCATGAAACGAAGAGAAACGCCGGGCGCACCTGCACTCCAAAGAGTCAGGATCAAATGAGCGCATAAAGCCATTTACCTCCCGATTTCAAACGTCAGATAAACGGTGCGTGACGCGCCGCCTTCATCCGTTCTTCACCTTTTTGAAAGTGATGCTTTTGAGCTGCGCGAAGCTTTGAGGAGCAGGACGGGCTGCGATTCAGCCTGATGTTTGAGGGAGACGCGTGATGAGCATGTGGGGCTTGTACAAACAAGAAGCAGATAACGTGTTCCACTCGGCTGACGGAGGGAAACCTGCTGGTCTGCAGGTGGGGAACTTTTAACCACAGGGAGGAGGAGAGTTAGGACAATTTCATATTATCTGTTGAAGAAGTTCATGGTACAGTGACAAGTAGAGCTGGTTTTGTTTTGAATATTTTGATAGTTTCAGTCAGTCATTTAACAAAAAGAAACCAAAGTTCTCAAATGTTGGATGTTGTCTAAATGGAAGCAGCTGTACAGAAATAAGATGTGAATAAAATCAGGGAGAAGCTGATCAAAGAATAAGTGAATCAGACATTTGAAGTCAACTTTTGGAGCTCTCCGTACGGTCTATACCAAAAAACATCTGTGATGGTTCAAATGAGGATCTGTTGTTCTCCTGAAGGGGTTTTCTGATGGACATTTTCTATCAGTAT
Organism: Miichthys miiuy; assembly: GCA_036365135.1. NCBI lineage: Eukaryota > Metazoa > Chordata > Actinopteri > Sciaenidae > Miichthys > Miichthys miiuy. The sequence goes on from CM071617.1 coordinate 1,536,197, forward strand.
CAGTGAATTTAATCGGCTATAAAACTTGGTTGCTTAATATTGTCGCAGCTTCATTTGACAAAATTTGGACTGTTTTGGCGACAAGGCTCCTTCGGGAAACGACCAATCAGGTTGTCCATTGTGAGACGAGTAAGCGATAAGCTGTAGCATGAGCTGACGCCTTTTTTCTGTTGTGTTCTTATGTTTGATACATTTTGGACCACGGGGGGTTTTCCCAGGTCGAATGGGAATGTAGACTAGTAGCGTAGTCATTGTCGTGCCAGAACAGGAGCTAGGCAAGCAGGCAGTGTAACCTCTTCCTGCTGTTGGACTAGTAAGTAATATCAGCTGGCTGCTATGTCTTGTGTTGTTGACCTTGCTTGATGTTTGGCTGTTGGCAAAGTTGTCGACTCTCTAATCTTTTCTGGAGACGGCTGACCGATCCGGTGCAAACCTTGATGGAGGACTGCAGCTGTTAGCTGATGTGCTGCGCTCTTTGCACGGCTGCTGTAGACGAGGTCAAAGTTCAGCGGCGGCAACACGGTGTTCACACACTCTGCAGAACAACTGGACTCACGCTGCCTCCTTTTTATCCCGAATCATTCCAAATATTCAGCGTGGCTCGTTCACCTGCCCTGAGCGGCAGCAGAACAATACAGACTGCAGCAGACGAGTGCCAGTTGTTTGTAAGACCAGCAATGCATCATCTCCCAAAGAACATACCAGCTGAGTCACAAAAAAGAAAAAGAAAAATGGCCCCGACAGGGTTTCCCATTGAAGGCTCTGATAGAGAGGAAGGCTGTGGTCGAACACAGGACTCTGTTTGTTATGGGAGTGGAAGTGGAATCTCTCAAGCGAGACAGCTGCTCATTCCCGACCCCGATGGCGTACGAACGCTCCGGGCCTCCACAGATCCTCATTTTACCAGGCGACCCCCTCCCCAACCCCTCTGCGTCCTGCAGAGAGAGCATTAGCCACACATGTCGAGGTTACGGAGGGAAAATACGAGCAGGGGAAGGGTCACCGCCTCGGTTTTTACTCCCAGAGATTCCAGGGCAGGAGGTTTGTGTTGTGTTTTGGTTTCTGGCCGGGAGGAGGTGTCAGGAGATAAAGGCCAGAAACAAGGGTCTCTCTGGACCACTGACACATGTGGCTGGCTTGATGACCAGGGATGTTATAGATCTATCTATGAAACCACATTCATGGAACCCACAGAAACAGGAAATTAGAATAAGTATGACATTATGACAGGAGATAGTCCCACAAAACTGCTTTTGGTCTTACAAAGCTTTCTTTCCAAGCAGCTTTAGCCTTTGTGCAGGTCGTCCAAATATTTCTTTGAACACAACTTCTGCTTTCCAAGCAAGACAAGCCAACGCATTCCCTCCATAAATCCATTTTAATGACACAATTGTCTTTTTTCCCTCGAATGGGGGACAGAAGATGAGTCTTGATTTCGTTACAGTGAGATGCTTCTCGACCTGTTGATATAAGTCGTCTTCTGACACCTCGGACTTTCGCTCCGTGAGATAGTTTACTCAGGTTTAACTGGAACGAGAGGCTCGGGAGGTCTTACTGGTGCAACAGCTGGGCCTTGATCCACAGCTCCCAGTCTCATGCAGTCCAGACTCTTTTTAGCGTCATGTGTTGACATTAGCTCGGCCGAGGCCCAGCTTCCTTTCATGTCTCTGCTTTGGTAGAAAATCCACAGAACAGCAGCCGTTTTTTTACTTTGTTTAAAAGTTTTGTGTCGAGGACGTTTGGCTCCATGAAAGTTGGTCCATGTGAATCCTGGTGGTGAAATTTTTTTAATATCGTGGTTTTATTTGTTGAGCTTTTTTTGGCGCGGCGAACGCCGTGGAGGATTGGGGGGAATCTCAAACATTCATGACATCGGATGGAGCGAATATTAGACTGAAGAACATAAATAAACCAGTTGGTTTGATTGTTTTCGGCAGCCTCAGAAAGCTTCGGATGGAGTTCTGCTCGGATCGACTAAAGAGCTGAATCCAGGGGTTTAGTGTTCGGCCACTTTTTGGAACTTGAGCTCCAACTTTGCAGGACAAACACGTTGTGCATTTGCAACCAAATTTAGACCGTGAACTTTCACTTATCGTTGGAGCTGCAACAAGTTGATGGATTTAGATCGCTGTCACTCTGGATAAAGCCTGTCTTCATGCCTTAACGTTTCTGTATGTATTTTTCTTTAACGGAGACGTGCACCTTGGGTCCTGATTTTCTTTGGTCCGTCGGAAAGTACAAACGAGATCTTTGATGTTCAAATTTCGTGGCAATCAGCGGTGATGAATGAGGGAGAGGAGGTGAAGTGGAGGCTTTTTGGCTCAGAGCCCTAGTTTAGAAATGGGCTAGTAGCTCTGTGGGTCAGAGTGTGTGTGAAGAGGAGAAGGAGGGAGGGAGGGAGGAGGGAGGAGGAGAGAGGGAGTGGATTAAGGGTGGAGGAAGGGAAAGCACAATAAGATAGTGTGCCGCTGTCGGATGCCTCTTTCTCCCCCCTCAGTGGAGAGAGGGCGGGCGGCACACGCTGCCCACAAAGAACATGGGATATGTGTGTGTGTGTGTGTGTGTGTGTGTTGGGGGGTCTTTAGTGGTAAAAGAGCCTTGAAAAGTGTGCTGGTGGGAGGACGGAGACTCCCCCCACCTTTCTTTTCTTTCTTCAGCCAAACTTGATCCGAGCGTCAGATTCCTCCGGTGCTGCACATCAGGAATGTCCATATGGTCTCGGCTGGTAACAGCACACGCCTTCTCTTTGTGCACGTCACAATGGAACATCTTCTTTTGTTTGGTTGCTTTTGTGGCATCAAAGAAGCAGACATCAGCCGCTGTCAACGTCAGAATGAAGTTTCTTTGTGTGTTTTAGAGCAGCGCTACATAGAAATCTAACAGCCAAACATCAACCAGGTCACCAACAGCAGACATAGCAGCAGCTAATATTACTGACTAGTCCAACAGCAGTCAGCCCAGCTCGCGTCTGTCTTTCAGCCTGTCTTCACCAACCACTTCAGTCCCAGATTTACTCTTGTCCGGCGGCTTCTTGCTCGCTCACTCTCTCCTTTTCTCTTCTTAGCTTCCTCCGTCAGCGTCCTCTTCGCTCTCTTCTCCTCTGCCATTATGTCCATAGAGGCTGCTGAGCACGATTACATTGCCCGCCGCCCAGCTCCTGTTCTGGCACGACACTGGCTCAGCTTCTCTCATTCCCCTGCGGGCCTGTAAACCTCCTCTTCTTCTTCCCGGTGGTCCAAAACGGTTTGATTTCACCCAGAGTCCCTAGCTGCATGTCATTAGGTTCTCCTTCCCCATGTTTCCTGTCCCCCCAAAGTGTGAAGGAAGTGCAGAAGACAAAAACAAGAACCTCAAGATCAAGTTTTGCTTTTTAATTTGCACATCAACAGAGTAAAGAAAGACGAGTCGGTTCTCTGACAGACTTTATGTGACAGTCAGGATCAAACGACGAGTTAGTTTATGAGTTTCCTCTGAGCGTCAGATTTATCCCCCCCCCAGGAGATCCCAGGGCCTTTTTGAATCGTGCGGTTTCCCCTCTTCAGAGAGGACGACCGAGGGTTTAGAGCAACACACAGCTTCCCTCTGATCCACTGCTGACACTGCAGACCTGAGCTTTACCCTGCATGTGTGTGTGTGTTTGTGTGTGTCCATCCATTCAGTCATTCATCCGCTAACTTTTTCCCTGCCCAGGTGCCCCCCACTCATCCCCACAGCAGCCACATCAGGACGCCTCTGTCAGAATGAGAGAAAGAAGAGGGGCATCTCGCTTAAGTGCAGCGTTTGTTTTTCCCATTAGCGTTAGCCTGTCACGCTAATGAACAGTGGCACATGTGGCTATGCGATTAGGAGGGAGTCCACTCTCAGGGCCCCCTCGGCTCTTCAGCTCAGTCATATTCCAACAAGGGGAGCTTTGCAGAGTTTGGTGTTAAGTTTAACCTGTAATCACTGAATACAACACAAAACCTGGAGGGTGGTTCATGTTCTGCCCTATTTCAAGTACAGTGGTCACAACCAAAGCCAATAAACCTCCAAACACGCAGTAAGGGCTCCGACTTTCTCCCTAAATTCCTCAAATTCTCTGCTAATTCTCCAGCACATCCAGCTGTTAGCTTGGAGGGGGAGAAACTGAAGCAACCAGGAGCGCTAAACTCGACAGGTCAGCGACTGTAAAAGTGTTTTCTGACTCTGCCGTCGGTCACTTAAAAAGCATCAATAAACATGCAGGTTTACAGGCCTCCTGTGGGGGACTGCAGCCCGGCTGCAGGTACAGATTTCTGAAACCAAACACTGCAGTTTTCCACGGTTTCACAGCTGAGACCCTCCGATTGGTCGGAGAAAGGTCAATGCCGTGGTGACGCCATGGGAGCAACAGATGGAGGCTAAGACATGAACTATGTATCTAACTTTCATCGTCGTCTATACAATTGTTTAGTTTGTTGTTAATAACCATGAATTTAAATTTGGTGGATTTGATTTGATGATTTCTATAAACTGAGCTGAAAACAACTTCATGATGAAGCTGTGTGCTAAAACAAAAAGATTCATTGTTACCGAGAAGGTCCTTCCTTCAGGACAAACATTTTCTGGCCATAAGATGACCTTAGGATGTGTTTAACCTTGTTTGCAGTCTCTTATATTTGAATTGAACTCCAGTATTTAAGGGGGTCAAACTAATTTTTAGTTCTTGTCGTTCTTTTCCTGCAGGGTGACCGGGTGTGGTTATGGGAGGATGAGCAGTACCTTCCCAGCACCGTGTCCTCATGCTCTGGAGGTGTTGTTGTCTTTGCCACAGACTATGGACAGGTAAGAACACACACATCTTTTAAATCCCATCTATCCTCTTCCGGCCCCTTTTAAACATTTTTAGCAAAGATTTTTAAAAACTCAGGAACTTGGGGGCCAAAAAAAGCTTGCAGTCCTCCGTGAACATGAGGACTGCAAGCTAACTTTATTTGCTAAATGTTTCAGTTTAGAAACTTACTAAAGAAACAACAATACTTCTGCTTGGCAGATGTTCTGCCTGTTCCTCAGCTGTCCTTACCGACCCACAGAAACAGAAAACACCAGGCAAAGTTCACCGTTCGCTCTCCTGACAAGGAAAATTCCCGTTTTTCCTGTATTTCTTCTGACGCTGTTGTAAAACCTCCAAGAGAGTAACGGATTAAAGAGGTCCACTCATAATTTGGGATCAGCTCAAGATGCTGCAAATCCCCTAAACCCCATATGGTTCTGCATTACGTCTCTGATCCATGTGTTGTCAAAACAAGGGATATAGACGAGGTGAAGGACATATAGAACAAAGGTTACCGTGTGTTTTTGGAAGGTTATCAAGGATTAATGTGAAGCAACCAGTCAAGCAGTTTTTAAGCGACAGTTGGCATCAAACATTTGGTCGTAGTTAGCGGTGACTTTCCCTCTGTGAGGTGTGAAACTCCACAGATTTGGATAAGAGGGCACTAAGACGTGTGCATTTTCACAGAGTTGGGGATCTTTCTGCTTTTGAAGCTTTGCTTTGACCCCAAACACTAAAGAGACCAACGTCAAGTCGTGTCAACACACCTCGTACTGCACGCACACTATCAGCTGGTTTACGACTCCTTCGACACTCTGAAAAGACACTTTGGATGTGAGTTTGTTTAGAGGTGTCGATGTTCGCGGCACTTTCAGTCACATCTCGGTGTCCTAAGACGACTCTTGTTGAGTTAACTCAGACTAAACAGGAATGCATTAATCTGACCATCTTAAACAATATCAGAGGGTTGGTGTTTGTTTAGTTGTGGTTGGGATATTCAAGTCGAGCCTAGCACGATGCAAATGACTTCCTACAGGGCTACAAAGCAGGATATAAGGTGGTTTACCGTGATGGCGTGTTGAAGGTTTGCTGGTTCTTACAAACAGAAATAAGAACTTGAAGAAGATTATTGATGGTGGAGTGATGGGCAGCCATGTAGCGTCACCCTGGGAGCAGTTAGAGGTTCGGTAACTTTCTCAAGGGCACCACGGCATTGCCCAGGAGGTGAACTGGCACCTCTCCAATCTTTGGTTCTCAAGCCAGGTGCCAATGGACTGAGCTATTTGTTTATTCTTGTAATATTCCTCTCTTAAATATTTTACAAATTGCACCTTATATTGTCCCAAGCAGGAGGTCAACAGTGCAGGTCAGCGTTGTTTTTGGATTTTGTGGAATTCAGGATGTTTAATACCTTAAAATACTTTTCCACAAGCCTGAACTGAAGTGATTTTAAACGATTAACTGCCACCTATTCTGCAGTTTAAGCCTCCAGGCCAACAAACAATAACCTGTGTAAACTGTTTGGGTGGATTTACCCTCCACTACCCTCCTGTGTTGACAGCTTTAACAAAGACTTCCTGTGTAGCCGGCAAGCAGCGGAGGGTCACTACCAGAAGACGGGCTACAAATGCGAGCGCCGAGGGATTTAGGGTCATGTTGAGCCAGCGTATTGTGCTGAAGATTTACTGGCAGATTAAGGCATTCTTATCTCCTGGCTCCGACTTACTCAGAGACTCTGTTAGACCTGCTGGTCAGTGGAGCTAATGAGCGTCCACAAACACGGTTTACAGCCTCAGAGAGCCGCGGCCCGGTTCAGAAGCGTCCCAGAAGCGGGCCTCCGCTCGGCTCCGCGTTGAATTCAATGCGGCTGTTATATTTTTGACGGACGCCGCGAGCAGCCCGCATCGGTTTACACAGAGCACCTCCAGCTGACAGAACAGAACAGAACAGACAAAAGACAGTAAAATGAACTACGTAGCATATTTACACATGTAGAAGCATATTTAGAAGCACATAAACCAGGAAAATGACCAAATCTGAGCAAGTAAACAAAGTCTGGAGGGGTAGCTTCTTCTTTCAACGTCCTCTTTGCTCTCTTCTCCTCTGTCATTATGTAATAATAAGTCATCTCTTGTCCGTCCTTTTTAATCATTGTCTCTCTTCAAGATGAGACAATGATTTTTGTGTCCTTTTGTCCTCTTTGCTTCTTTTCTCTTTCGTCTTTTTGTCTCTTCTTGTTAAATCATTTTGGATTTCTCTTTCTGTTTTGTCTTTGTTACTTCTCCTCTCTTATCTCTTGTCTCTCTGTCTTTTTTCCCTTTTGTCTTCTTTATTTTTGTCTCTCTGTTTTAATACTTTACTCCTTTTGTTTCTGTCTCTAATCATTTAACTCCTCCGTTTTAATCTTATTTGTTTTATCTCCTCGTTTCTCTTTGCTGTCTCTTGTCTGTTGTCTTTTTTAGTCTCTTGTCTTCTTTTTTTGTCACTTCTTTTCTCTTCAGTTTGATTCCTCAGGTTGTCGTCACATGTGAGTCTTTTGTCGGCGTGCACAATAACTCTGTCAGCGTTAATAATAATGGTGTGTTCAGTGTTCACAGATGACATGTTGGTGTCGGTCCAGACAGACTGGGAGGGTTTTCAGCTGCTCAGCTCAGAGTTAGAAAGTAAATACAGGCTGGAAATCTCTTTCACTGTGAGAAACAAGCGCACAGAGGAGCCTTACAGCAGCGTCCTGTCACACAAAAGTCACAGGTTCAAACCCTGAAACAGAACACACAGGTAGCGTGTGCAAGGCGATGAACTCCAGCTGCTCGTTTTGGATGAATCATAAACTCACCATGCAAATAAGTGTGTGTGTTTGTCCGTGTGTGTGTGTGTGTTGTCCTCCAGAGATTGATATGCATAGGTGTGTTTCTTTGTGTGTGTGTGTGTGTGTGCCAGCCGTCTGTCGTGTGTAACCGGAGATGGACGTCACCTGTTGAGCAGGAGCAGATGTTGCTCTTAGTGAGGGAAGCCCACGCTGACCAATCAGAGAAGCACACTACTATAAACCACACCCACTTCAGTGTGTGTGTGTGTGTGTGTGTTCATGCTTGTCTGTACATGTGCATGTAGCTCACACTGTGTGTTGGTTTGGTGTGATGTATATTTATCAGCACACACTTTGTGTTTGGTGTAGCAGCAGATTTCTCAGACGTTTATTATTAAGATTTATTTTTCTCTGATTTTTCCTGTAGCGCCACCATCTGGCCCAAAATATAACCAACATTTTTGTCTCTTTTTTTTATGAAATAAAAAGAAATTTATCGAGCACATTCAGGTTTTTACCTCACCTTGGACCAAAATGCCAAGCGACGGCGTCGAGTGATATCCTGAGATCTCATCACACCAGTTCTCGAACAGTAGGCCTTAAGTTTTAAAGGTGCAGTGTGTAGAATTTAGTTGCATCTAGTGGTGCATTGCAATCTCCTCACATCACCCTCACCTTCCTAGTAAAGGAGAACACTTGAAACGGCATGTCTGGGGTCAGTGTTTAGTTTGTTCTGGTGTTTCAACATGCACTGTAGATACAAAAGGCTGATTTTAAAGTAACAAGAATAAAAAGATTCTTATTTTCAGGTGATCATACATGCATAAAAACAGTTTTCTCCGTCACGTCGCTGTTTTGGTCCGTCCTGTTTGGTGGTGCGTCCGCGGTGGATTTTGGGGGTTATTCTGTAAATAAAGGCTCCAAATCTCACGTAACACACTGGACCTTTAAGTTTTTAAGTAGTACAGGAGAATGTCCTGCGATCTGTTCCTGACAGGCCGCCGTGAGCGGTTATCGTGCCTCTGAATGTTGAGCATACGTATGCACGAAACGTGAGTTTCTGTGTGTCGTCGGAGGTCGCAGGGTTTCTCTCGTCTTGCTCGGGTTTCAGTGTTTTTGACGGCGCAGACAGCCTCCTCCTCCTGAGCTGACTGCAGGACAATACGGCAGGAGATGAATGGTGATTCAAAGAGCAGCTGCTGCTTTTGATGATGGTGATGTGCAGAGAGCGAGGGAGGGAGGGAGGTAAGGGTGAAGCTGGAGGCGGGCGAAGAGTTACCTGTTCAACCCTCCGACAGAAAGAGTGAGGGTAGAGAAGGCTCAGCTTTCCCCTCATAATGACGCAAAATGAAGAGTTTCTCTGACAAAGTGATCCGAGCCATGAAAGTCAGAGTCAGTTTTTAAACATTAAGTGTCTGAAATTTAAAACCTAAAGATGTAAAGTTGGTAAAGCACAGTTAGTCCAAAATCAAATCATAGACTTCATAAATGAATGGACGTCCGTGACATCGTCAACAGGTATGAAGCTCAGTGTAGTGGCTCTGGCTGCCGCCATCTTGGCAGTCCCACCTCCCAGATAATCCAAAAATGAGCTGAGGCGGGCTGAATGACGCCTGGTTGCTCAAACAAGCCATCTGTATCGACACCCACCTGTCAATCAAAGCGTCCACGCTCTTAATCCTGCATAACTTTAAGCCTTAATATAACCTGAACAGGTGAGTTGTATATAAATTCACCCTCAGTACAGTTGTCATGAACGGGGAAATTAGCTACAGAGACCAAAACTGTTTTTTGTACCAGGCTGTAAACATGTTTATTTCTGCTGTGAAGTTGGACATTTGAACATGGGGACTTATGGAGACTGACTCACTTCTGGAGCCAGCCTCAAGTGGACGTTAGAGGAACTGCAGTTTTTGGCTTCATTTACCAGAGAAAAGTCCAGTTAACATTATGAAATCAAGTTTTTGGACATGCACAACCATGCAGACCTTTTCATGATGCTAATTTGAGCTTGCATGGCTGCACGTGAACTGAAATATTCAGTATCGGCCTTCAAACGTCCGTTTTAGTTAAATCCTTCCTCGTTTGTCTGGTTAATAGTTTTCTAATTGAACTGAACATGAATTCACTTTCCTGATCCACATAAGTAAGAACAGCAGACTTGATCCGGACTGATCCAGGAACAGAGCCCGTTGATCCGAGGGTACAGCAGTGACCCCCTCCCTCCCTCCCCTCTCTGTGGTGATGCTGTCTAATGGCTTTGTTTCACACAGATTTACTCCTGTTAGCATCTGTCGCTAGGCTTAGCGCCCCGGCCCCCCCCTTACGCCTTTTTGTTTGTTTTCGAGGCGTGGACCCTCCTCATCTCCGCAAAGACAACTGGACCAATTAGAAACCTAATTAGGCCAAAGCCAAAAGGACAACCTGTCCTCTGCTGAGGCCTGCTGACAGGACGGGGACTGTACAGAGAGGGAGAGGGTGACGGATAGTCTCTGGGCCCCGCTCGGTTTGAATGAAGGGAAATCTGCACAAAGACGGCTCCATAAAGAAATTGTTTCCCCAGTTTGGTGTGAACCGGACTGACCTGCACAGAACGAACTGTCAGGATGGACGGTGGAGCTTAGAAAGACACCACACACCGGGTGTTTTGTTCGGTTAAGACTAACGGACGATGGTGGTTCTCCTTGAGAATATTTAGTTGGAAGTTCCAAACATGTTATGTAGCGAGCGTTAAAGGCGCTGGTAAGTAGGTTTAGTTAAGCCAGGCTAGCTGTTTCCAGTCTTTATGCTAAGCCATTGGCCATTGCTAGAAAATAGATACTTTATTGATCCCGAGCATCCACTATCAGCATGCAAACACACATTAAACACACATTATTAATAAAATTAAATTTAAACTCAGACCTGTGCTACAATATTGAACATTTGCACAGAAGTTAGACTTTTGCACAGAAATAAATAAATAAATAAATAACTGTGTTAACATCGTTAACCTGTGCTAACATCAATAAGTGAAGTTCCTTGTTGTGGTGATAGAAACACATCAGCTGATCAGGTTGATATGAAAACAGAATCGATTTTGAGCTTTCTGTTGTTGATCCTGGTGCAGCAGGAATATCTGACATGATCGGACTCCCACAGCTGACGGTGTGAAGGTGAAGCTGTGTTTACGGTAGCTAACCGACTGTGTGTGTGTGTGTGTGTGGACTGTAAACAGCGTTTACTCTGGACTCGTCTAACAAGTCAGTTGTCTTCCTGTAACTGTCCACGTCTCTGTTTGCTCTTTGAAACAGTGCATCTCGTTTTTAGATTGTTTAACTCTGTGAGGGCGCTCGCTTCGTTCTCAGGCATGCATCTCTTTTTATCTGACAGGAGTAACAAACCCATCAGAACATGCAGGTTGTGAACGCAGCGTCTGATGCTCACATTTCATCCGTCTGAAAGACGTTTGTGTGACGTTCAGTTTCCCCCTGAAGCGTCACCGAGGCTGGAATGTGAGAAATGAGGCCTGGCAGGATACTGGGGATTTTGGGGTGTTAATGTGCGAGTGTGGTGTGTGTGTGTGTGTGTGTGGTGTGTGATGTGTGGTGTGTGTGTGTGGTGTGTGTTGGGGGGTCAGATGTGATTGACTCCTCAGACAGAGACCAGCCTTCTTCAGGAAGAGTCACCCCGAGCCGCTCAGTCAGAGCGGGTCAACGACCAGCTACAGACAACAGTTCAGTGTGTGTGTGTGTGTGTGTGTGTGTGTGTGTGTGTGTGTGTGTGTGTGTGTGTGTGTGTGTGTGTGTGTGTGTGTGTGTGTGTGTTCCTTCTTTATGTAGCTTATTTCATGTCCACAGAAAAAGAAACGGGCTCCAGTAAATTGGGACAGACAAATAAAGAGTCTTCTGTATCTGGAGAAACCGTCAGGAAAACACCAGGATCAGTCAGCTTTTGGTTTTCTGTAGGTCAAATATAAAGACATAAAATTCTGATTAGAAATGACGTTGGCTGCACCTCGATCTTCAGGTTACCCCAAAACTTTTTCTCTTTTTTTTGTCCGTCCTGCATCGACTTCAAACTCCGCCGGGAGCGTTTCAGAAGAGACCTGCTCAGATTTGGTCATTTTCCTGGTTCATGTTCTAAACATGCTTCTACATGTGGAAATATGCTACGTACTTCATTTGTTTCTCTTTTCTCTTTTTTTTTTTTACCACCAGCAGTTTGCACGGGGTATTTTATTTTGAAAATCCACCAGATTCTCTATGCTGTTTCTGTGTCTGGCTTCCTGTCAGCTCGAGGTGCTCTGTGGAAATTGATGCGGGCTGCTCGCGGCGACTAGAACGCATCCGTGCCCAATTTGGGGGTTAGGCTTCACACACCTGGGAGGGAAGACTAATCTGAAGCTTTAGGCGCATTCAGACAAGAGCTAGCTGCGGCGAAAACACGAGTTTTTCCATTTATTTGAGTGCGGGCTGCGGCATCGACCCGTGGAGAAGAAGTTGAGCTGGATCCAACCTTTGGAAAAAACACAGCCCGACATCATCAGCCGCTTCAGGCCTAAAAGAACAATAATAAATAATACATTCTCATATGAGGTAACCGGCCTGTTAACACGTATAAATAGCCTGTCCTGAACATCCCGTGTTGAACGTCACGCTGAGAGCTGCTTCCTGTCTCGTTCCACTCTGCTTTTTTATTCTGTGCACCAGACATCATGTCGCGACCCTCCACTGATCTACACGAGCAGTTTGCAAAGATGTCAGTGGAAGAAATGAAAGGACATTGACTTCATGTGCATTAACAGAAGAGACAGTAAAGACTGAAGAACAGCTGACTGTTTTGTTCTTGACTTTTTCTCTGTTTCTTTAATTGAAGCTGAGAACTTCAGATGTAAATCCACCTGTGAGAGGTCACAAGTAGACGTTTTGTTTCTCAGGGTCGAGAAGCCAAAAAGTTCTGGACAAGTGTTTCGTGTCGGTTCCTGGAGTTTTTCTTTGTGGCGTTGCTGTTTGTGGAAAAAAAAGGCTGAGACAGCACCAGGTTTTTGGCTGCTCTCCTTTTTTCCACCCAGAATCCAGCGTGGTTAAAAAAAAGTCTGACGGTGTGTGAAAGAATCACAGAATGTAAATAACAGCTACCGCCAAGTTTAGCCCTGAACAGAGGCAGACAACCTTTCGATCCGTCTGCTGAGAGATTTGATCTTGCTGTGTTGATCCTCTCTGAGGCTGAGTCATCGTCCTCCTGCAGGCTGCAGACCTCCTGCAGAGCGATGATAATTTGAGGTCTTCTCTTAATTAACCTCTCACAGCCACGACCGTCCTGTGGTCGCAAATGTCGGCTGGTGTCGCTCCTTTAGGCGATGAAGATGAAGCTCTGAGCTGATGTGACTGTTGAAGAATCACTTCTTTGTTGTTGAATGTCGCTGTGCTCCTAATTTGAGGCTCCGTGTTTGTTCTCGACTCTGCTTGCTGCGGCGTTTCGTCAAAGTCTAAGTGAGGTTTGGACAGTCAGTCGTCATCTGGGGGTGAAGAACAACTTCCTATCTGTAGGACTAATATGTTGATGTGTCTGGAATCTGAAAACCAAAATGAAAAATAACAGGAACTTCATAACTGCAGCATCAACATCTTTTGAACTCGGACCCCTCGCTCTCTCGGCGTCTCAAGCTGATTCAGGATGTTTTTGTATCTCGCTGCATGTCTGAAGAGATAAACTGTCCTCTCCACTCGATACTGACGTGAAAGTCGAGACTTTGAAATGTTTTGACTAAAGTTTGAACCGAGCTGATCTTCACAGAAGGTCAAATCTTCTTCAGCTCAGAACAAAGAAGCAAAAATGAAGTAGTCTCAACATCTCAGTCATTTCAGGATGATTGTATTTATGAATAAACAGTCGACGGGATCAACGAGTTTGTGGCTGTGACTGTGTGCCGCGGACGGGGTTAAACGCTGAAATACGTCCAGTCTGAACAGTGTTCATGACTAATGTCAACCAGAAAATATAATCATCTTCATTTTGGGGAATTAAATTAAGAGAAACTTGGCATAATAAACAGATAAACGACACCATCACAGACTGCTGAGCTCAGACTGGAGTGAGTTTAGTCCTGAAAAGCTCAGACCAGATGACGAGCAGCGCCTGACTCGCCCCGGGTCATATTTAACCTCGGCTACCTGCCATGTGTCACCTGTGTGGAAGGTGACATGAAATACGAGCAGTGAGGAGAGGAGAGGAAGGTTAATGTTCTGCCCACAGGAGACGATTAATGAGTACTTTTACTCCTCGTACTTCATGTACCTTCTTCAGAGGGACGCGTTGTACTTTTTAATTCATTTAAATGAATTCTAATTTGTCTGACAGTTGGAATTTAGTAAATATATTTAATGTGAGAGCACTGAGAGCAAATCTCTTTTTATTATTATTATTTATTAATTATTAAGCGCTCTCGCTATAAAATATTAAAATAACAAAAATGGTTTGATATTTGATCAAAACCAGGTCACGCTGCTGCAAAAGGTGACCTTTAAAACATCATTAAACTCAACTTTATTAGATTGTTTAACATTTAAAGCACCCAAAAGTTCTGCAACTGTGACTTGAAGAACTTTTCTTTGCAGTCCGTTAAGAACCTTCAACAGTTAAAAAGGTTCTCCGAGGACTTTTGAAGAAGCGGCGTAGGATAGGACGAGTGGCTGAAGTCAGAAATACTTGACTCAGAATGCATAATTACACAGTTTGAGTGTCAAACGTCTGTGGGTCAGTATTCATGGTGAAGTCTGCACCTCCTCCTGTGTGGCTCGCGTTGATTTCATCATGATCTTCAAACAAAAAACTACTGACCCAGTTTCTGCTGAGTTAAATCTGACATGTCAGAGCTTCGAACTCAGTGTGTTTATCCTGTGCTGGATAAGAAGCAGCATGAAGTCAGACAGAGATTTTATATCCAGCATGACTCACTGTGAGTTCAGTAAAACTGCTGTTGGGTTAAAATCTACACAAGACGAACGTTTGAACTGAGCGACGCGTTGTCGATGTCTCACTTCATCCTCTGTCCTTTTTTTTTAATCTGCTCATTTCCTTATTGGTCCTTCCTTCCCTTCGTCAAATGATCTGAAAGCATCAGGAAAGTTGTTTTAATGTTTTGTTTGTTACAGCTGATGCTTCTCATTTTTCACGTAAAGAATTTGAGTTGTTCTTCTGCCCCTGAAAGCAGCTTTATTTCACGTCCACCTGGCTTCACTCCTGTTTACACGTCAACCGTTGATCCTGTGATTTTTTTTAAATGTTTCCCGTTAATACTCTGATAACACTCCCGGACTGAACGCGTGCTGCCAGAGGTCTGTCTCTCTCTCCAACCTCTCCAGGCTTAACACTCCTCCGGTAACATGAGATATGATGTGTCCGTCAGGATGTTCCCTGCTGTAAACCACACAGTTTAACACAAACGCAGAGAGGCTGTTAGCACCAACAGATCAGGTACCAGCTTTTATGACTCCTGTCTAAGAAGTACATCACGTCTGAAGACACCTGGACGTCTCAGTTTTATGATCTATTTGCATAAAAACATTGTGTAACATTCAAAATGAACATAAAGTCACACTGCTGTCAGTTCACTTTATTTTCCCAGCTTTTAAAAAAAATTTTTTTTATCATGCATCATCCTTACTGACACGAAACTATGTGTTTTTACTCACACGAGTGTTGGCAGACTACCAGGATGAATTTTGCTGGACTCGGTTGGATTTTAAAGAATGTGAGGAGACGTCGTGTCGTTTATTTTAGTGTCTCAGGACAAATTTGAGTTCTTTTAACGCTCAGGAAAATCTGCTTTGGTCAGAGAGAAAACTGAATCTCAAAGTGAAGGTGTGGTCGAGAACTGAAGTCCACGTCTGGCCTCCAAGCAGAGAGCAAACGATCCAGAACTGGACCAGAGCTAAAGAGGAAGCTGACACGGACCAACTGTACTGTAAACAACACTTCAGGAAGCAGGGTTGACCTCTAGGGAAATATATCTCTCTTAAACTTGAAGGTTAAAGTTGGTAAAGCAGGACGTCCTCTTGAGAAGTTCAGCTTTGTTGTTCAGCATCAGAACGACCTGAGCCACATTTGAGTTACTGTTTTTTTTTCTTTTACATCTCCATATTTTTCCTTTTAGGTCTACACCTACAAGCAGAATGCACTCACCCGACAGAAGGTGCAGCCCATGCACCACAGCAGCATCAGAGGGGTGGAGGACATGGCGACCCTCGAGGACCTCCACGATGGCGCCATCATGCACAACCTCTTCCTGCGCTACCAGCAGAGACACATCTATGTAAGTTTCCTTTAAGCTGCCACACACGACGACTTTAACACTGATTCAAAGCGTCACGGATGTCGGACATCAGTGCTGCTGACGGGAAATGTTTGATTTTGTCCACTGGTTCTGGTTCAGGCTGTGAAGCTCTCTGTGACCCACAAAGAAAGTCACTGTGACGAAGGACAACATCTCACATGTTTTATAGTGAAAACGTCACTGAGTTTTGTGATAAATATGTTGAATATTTCATAATTTACCTAATTTTATGTGGCTGTCCAATCAGTGTTGATGTAGAAGACTGTAGCTGGCGTTCAGACTGTTTCAGAGCTTGAAGGTAACGTGTGGAAAAGAAAGGGATAAACTTTAAAACACGTTTTGCAGGAATTCATTTGAGCTTGTGTGACTTTGATTAGCACCCAGCAGCTAGCTTAGCTTGCTCAGGTGACATGAGCATCAGAAGCTTGAGGGCAATGCATCCTGGTACATGTAGGCACTGGCAGCACAGCTCCGTTTTAACATTTAACATCAACACTGATTGGATATCCACATAAAATGTGGCAAATACAAGTACAACATTTTACTTTTTTTTACAAAATTTTTATAAAATTTTACATTTTTACAAAATTTTTACAAAGTTTTAAAATCTGTTGCAAATTTTACAAAATTTTACAGGATTTTACAAAATCGTGAAGTAAATATGAGCCAGAACTTAAACCTCGGGTGATATGCAGGTGTATCAATATTTTTTTATAACACTGTTCACATAGATGCAGAGATGTTTATTCAAGTTTAAGATTAAAATGAGAAAATATGAGAGAAAAACACAAAAATAAATAGAAGGTTGCTCAGTTTGGCTAGTTAGCTTAGCCTCCTCCTCCGAGCGTCTCATAAACGTCTTTGAATGTCAAATCAGCGTCGGGATCAGCAGTGATCACCCTGATGAGAAACCCTCTGACATCGAGATCCCATAACAAAGACTCCTATCTGCGGCATCGTGTTGACAGCTCGGTCTGGCAGGGTACACTTCTTTTCAAAAGCTCATCGCAGGAATCTCCCATGAACGGCCGAAGTTGCTCAATCGTTACGTAACCGAGATAAAAGCCTGGAGAAACGGCGACGTGCAGGCGGTCACATGCTTCTGGAATGATCACCGTACAGCGACGTTCCCTGCGGACATCCTGTCAAAAAACATTTGGCTTTCTGTCTCCGACTTATTACAGGCAGCAGACAGTGAAGGTTCACTGGTGTTAAATACACGTGTTGATTGAAAGGTATGTTAAACTGTAGGTTTAATACACAGCGTATGAGAAACACGTGTTCAGACACAGCAGTTTCTTCATGAGTGCTTTCATAATACATAAACCCGTCTGACTGCTTTTTGATTTTCAGTTTCAAAGAGAAGTGAGAATTTTAGTGTTTTTTTAGTGTTTGTTTCCATGCAGAAACTCATTTTCTGCAAAATAATTCAAAGTAAGTTCATTCTACCGTTTGATATAATAATTATTTTAACCTGTAAAGCTCTTTTTAGACACACGTCTGCTGTTCATTTGACTTTTCTTCAGTAAATTTCAATTATAATCCATTGTACACAGATGGATGTATTAAAACACATTCTCTAAATGTCTCAGGCTGTAGAAGTGTCGTAAAAGCGAGTTAGCACACATTTAAAGACGCACATTCCCTCTCCGGCTGGCTCATCCCTGCAGACACGCTGTGTTCATAGAAGTTTATGGAGCTCTTCTCTGTAAACGACCATCTGCTAGTTGCCATTCAGTCGGATTCAAAGTCCGAGCTTTGTCAACTCAACGATCGTATCCGTCCTTTACAGATTCATGCTCACTGCTGCGTTAGATCAGTTTTTTAGGCCTGTCTTTGGTTTGAAGTTTCTCTAATGGGCCTTTTCTCTCTCTCTCTCTCTCTCTTAGTTCTTCCTAAAAGAAGCGATTGTTTCTCTCTCCATAAAAAAAAACATAAAATAAACGTTTCATTCTGTTGCAACAGATCTCTATTTTCAGTTTGTGTGGTCACGCCATGAACGAGGCCAATAGTCATTTTAGATGCTGCTATTTGTTGCTATATGGGGTAAAGCATTTATCTCAGTCTGAACTAGAGGGAGCGTTCAAGATCTTCAGTGTCACATTTTAGAGTTTTTTTTTATTCTTCTGATTATATAATCTAACATCTAATACTTTTAAAGAAATGAATTATTTCTTAAAGAATCACCTGAAATTATCACAGATTTAGCGTATTTATGCAGCTGTTTGAGTTCTGACGTGTTTCCAGGTGTGTAAATGTACACACACTACACATTACTGCACTAACAAAGCAAATATAATAACCTCAGAGGAACACAGTTTCCTTCATATGTTGCAAATCTGTGAGAAAACAGATAAAAATGTGTTTATTTTCTCACATTTTTAAAGTCTTGTTGGAGCGCTGATGTTTCCACGACTGCGGCCTTGACCAGGTAATGAAAAGCACAGGTGATAAAACCCGAACAAGCAGAGAGATTTTCAGCCTTTTTCGAATCCAGGTTTGTTAAACCTGGACACTGTTGAACGCAGCTCCTTGTTTCTGCTGCCAAGAGCAACAAGTTGCCAAGTGCAGAGGGAGGAAGATTAGAGTCTGGGTTTGTTTGGTTTGACGCTCGTTTTAGAGGCTGGTATTCCAGTGGTGGCCTCGCTGGGAGTTTGGCGGGAGCTGATGTGTTCTGGCTCGGCTCTGCTCTCGGCCATGTCATCCAGGCTGTGAGACAGAACAGTTAAGAGCATGTTGGCTTTGGAGTGAAACCACAGCGAATCTGAAAAGGAAGAACCTTTAAGACAAAAACCCTGTGACTGTTTCTCTCTCTGTGATGTACTGTAGCAGAGACCTGTGACATTTTCTGTTTGTTAGCCTCAGTTCTGCTGGCTGTAGTAGAGTAAAGTTGTATTAAGTGTCGCCATAGGGAACTACGTGAGTCCTCAGGTGATGTCACTTGAGTCAGCGTCACCGTTTCGTGAGCGGATGCCTTGATTGGCAGGACAACATCAGATCTGTGCGTCCGAAACGGTCACAAATCTCTTTTTTTATGATGTGATAATGTTATGGTTAAGGTTTGGTCAGGTTCAAGCACAAACAAGACTTCCCTTTTTAGTGTTCAGGGGAAACATTGTGGTTTGAATACTTTGTTAATTAGGAGGAGGCTTCGTTGTTACGGTTACAGTGACCATTTGGTTGAGGTTACGGAACAATCACGGTCATGGTTAAAAGAAACCGAGACTGACTGTCGGTGGGAAAGCGTAGACGAGCAACAGTCTCCTCTGACTTTTGGTTGTCCCATCCATCCGACCTGATCTTTGAGCGGACTCTCTTGAAGTCTTGATGTCGTTTTTGGGCATTAGCTGAAAAGATGCTGTCATTTCTCAAATGTTGGTGCTTGGAGATGGTAAAAGTTAGCTGAAACTCTTTATTAGTAATCCTACAAAACTGCTATTGGCTGGTCAGCAATAACTGAGCCACTGAGCCTTTTTGCCCTGTAGATCGGTGGTCTTTGGTGGGGATGAGCTTTGTTTGTTGGGGGTGTCACACGTAAAATAAAAGGGTTAGTAGCAGCAGTAATGGTGGTACCAGGAGTTGTAGTAATGGGGATTTTAGCATTAGTAAAATAATGGAACTTTCATGTTGATTAATCATCCGGTTCATGCAATTTATTATATTATCAGAGCCTGTGCTAACAATGTAATTTATTCCACACTGTCCTGCTTTACATAGCCAGCTAATTAGCAAACAAAGCAGCTCTGTTCCAGCTGACCCGAGTCACAGTAAAGGAATCTATGCATTTCTACTGTATGGTGTGGAAAACAAAGAACTATGTAGGACAAATAGCTCTCCACCATTACTGTCTAGTTTTGTACTTATGGACTAATGAACACTTTCTCCGGCAAAACAAGCCCCGGCGACAAAGGCAGCCTTGTGCTTTTCTGCACGCATTAGCCGCGGTAACCTTTGACAAATGCCATCTCGTTACTTTAATCACATCTGAATGCTCCCGTATGGTCGAAATTATCCAATCAATTCATCACAGCCGCCCCGATCTCCACTCTGACGGGCTTTTTTTTTTTTTTTTTGGCTTCTTGGGCCAGAAGCGGCAAAACAGGGGGAAAATTAGAGGAGAGGTTTTTGGTAAAGTGGGTCGTGGTAAACCGAAGGGAAGGGCTGTAAGGACGCCGTTGAAGCCAGAGAGCCAACAACAGTCTCTGATACGTTAAATCTAGCCACGGTTCATAATATGTAGAAATAAGTGGACATTACAGAGCTGTTGTCACGGGTAAAAGAGAAGATTAACCTCCTCATTTGGGATTTGTTTATGCTGTTATCACTGGATCACTGTTTTTATGTGAGGAGGACACCAATGTGTTTTTGGTGCTTCTTGCTTCTGCTCGAGGTTTCTGCCTCTTAAAAGGAAGTTCAAAAGAGAGAGAAAGAATGCCGAGTGCTCGTTGTGGGACTTGTTGTGCCTCTGTAAATAATATTATAAAGCATACAGTCTAGACCTGTTCTGCATGGAAAGTGTCATGAGATAACTTGTTTTATGAAGTGAATTAAATATTTTAGCTGAAAGAAACCAAGTTTATAATTTGTGGTAAAGATTTGTCAGTCTGTTTATACAGTTTATAGATTCACTTGAATATTTCTGGTTGCAATATGTCATCGTATTTAGTCCAAAACAAACAGCTGGTTATTTTACAGTTTGTCCTGATATGCATCATACCACCGTTGACCAACGTCAAACTACTGCTGTTAAAAACTACTTTACCGACTCCAGCTCAGAATAATTGCACCTGTATTAAACTGTCGGTAAAGACGTCAACAGCGAGGTTTCACTGACGAGGAAAAAAAGCGAGGACGTGTGTGTGTTGCGATTAATTCTACTAATACTTCAACGACGGGGTCATGGAGAGACAAATCGCTCATCTTCTGCCACAGATAGTAACTGCTCATGGACCATCGGATGCTTCCGGTGTCTGGATTTTGTCACTATGCTGCTCACTGTAAATTCTTCTTTGTTCTTGATAAAAAATGGTTGTTAATGGACGTCTCCACATTCCTGCCAGATATCTGATTTCTGGACATGAGTGTCGACTGATGAGGCCTTCCAGAAAACTGCTGCTTGTCCTCGATGACTGTCAAACTCAAAGAGATGCTTTGGCAGTCAGTTTTGAGTGAGATGGGAGATAATATATGAAGTCTAGATGATGATGGGCCTTTTAAACCAAACAGTCACGGGAACCCTGTGAGTGAAACACAGGTAAAGTTCCTGACTTCCTAACACGCTTCTTGGGTTCCTGGAAAAAGTCCCTGCGGTGGAAAAGCGGCAGAGAAAGGTGAGGTGACGGGCTAATGCATGATGAAGTCGAAAGCATCAGAGCGAGGGGCCCCCGGTGTCATAACCTGTCAGAGGCCCCTGAAATTCCTGAAGGCACACCTGCTGACTTCAGAGAGAATTAAATGAGAAGAAATAATGAGATTTTAAAAACACCCACGAAACTTTCAAGTTTTATTTTTGTCTTTAAAATATTTTCTCACCACATCCTGAGTGATTTTAGCTCATTTTACTTTGGATAAATGGTTTAGTCAAACATTACAGTTACAGAGGGAACTATTTTATGTTTCATTTTCTTTATTATTGAAGGCTGTTGTGACTTCTGCTGGGTTGCAGCAACTAAAAGCATGGAGTTTAAACACTAGACGACCTTATGCATTTGTGCAGTAACCTGGTAACCTTTCACCTTCCCTGCAAAGGTCCTGGGCTTCAAAATATTGCAATGGAGTTTGCATTTAAGCTGCATTAGCATGAAATAGAAGAGCACAACGTGAGCGAATGATGATTTGTTGATGAAGTTCTGTTGTCGGTTCAGTCGTGCTGCTTTCTGGTTGTTTTAGCTAAACTGTGCAGCTAACCTCAGTGCTACTTTCCTTTAGTGTTAGCATTACATAGTTGAACAGGGAATTTAGGCCGGAGGCTACCAGTGTGTGTGTGTGTGTGTGTGTGTGTGTGTGTGTGTGTGTGTGTACAGTCCTTAGCTGCTGTGATTGTAACCAGCTGTGCTGTCGACTGGTGGCCTCACTCGCCTCCTCTGCAGATTCCAGTGGAAACACACACACACACACACACACACACACTTGTGTTCTGTACCCCAATACTGTCCCTCCCTCATACACACACACACTGACACACACATTCTCATTTTTCTATCACACGCTGTTCTCTCTCTTCGTGCCCCCCATCATCTGTATTCTTCTCCCACACATCGAGTCTCTGTCTGGGCATTCAAACGTCAACACCTCCATTCCTCTCCGCCTCTCGTCCCTGCAGGAGGTCGGTCACATCCAGAGCTTTTCATTCCTACCCAGGACCTTTTTGTATCTCATATTTTATATATATATATGTATGTATGTATTATATATTGCCTGACGTCAACTAATGGCAGGAAATTCCTTTACTGGGTAATTTGTCTTCATTTACATCGCTACGGCTGCGTTCAGACCGGCCTAGGCCTGCTCTGTGATTTGAATGGAGCCAGTCGACGTAGCAGACGTGCCAAACACAGGGTCAAGAGGCAAGAAAGTTGAACCAGGCTCAACTTTTTTTTTTTTTAAAGATATTTTTTTGGTGTTTTGAAGCTTTATTTGACAGAGACAGCTGTAGAGTGACAGGAATGTGGGGACAGAGATGGGGAATGACATGCAGCAAAGGGCCGCAGGTCGGATTCAAACCGTGGGCCGCTGAGCCTTCGTACACGTGGCTAACCGACACCAGGCTCAACTTTTGCCACAACACAGTGCAACATTGTGCTGCGTTGGCCAATCATATTGTGCAAGCACACATTGCTGTAGGTTATTTGTGACTTGGACACCGTATTGATCGTTAGAATAGTCGCTGCTGTGATAACTTTCCAGAGTTGTAAAATGCCGTCTGTGAGTATTTTAAACTTCTTTTGGCATCAGAGAAGACTTCAGATTCGGGCAGATGTTGTAAAATCCTTCTTGGATTTTGACCCAAATTCACGTCCCAGTATTTGAACGAACACAGAGGATTCAGTGTTTTCACTCGATATCTGGTTTTGGTATTAAACTCGTCATCTGTCTCCTCATACATAAACACACACATTTACAGACCACACACACACATTCCTTTATACACACACTGAAACACAAACCCACTTTACTCCTTATTAGAAGCAGAACGTGTGTGTGTGTGTGTGTGTGTGTGGACGATACATTTACATCTCAGAGGTTTTTTTTAGCCGGAGCTCGTCGTCCAGCTCGGGAGTCCTGATTCATTTCAGATGTGGAGAAACGGCCGTCAAGCCAACGGAGCGTCACGCTTCGCCAAGAACTCTCCTGATGTCATTTCCTTTAGGTCCTCTATATAAATACCACGTGCTTATGTCACTTCCTGTGAGGACAGATTTAGAACCACTTGCGGATATTATTGGATTATTTTTTTGTTATAAATATGTTGGAGAATTGTTCATCTTTCAGTGGAATGAGACAAAGAAAGCACAGCATGTGTGGCTTCGCATCATTTTTAGCATTTTTGGTTTTTGCTAATTGTGGTGAGTTTTGGCAGAGATCGTTCGCCCATCTGTTATTGGTTAAATGATCTTGCTTACAGAAAAACAGATTTGTCTGGAATCTGGTGGACATATCTGTTGGCTCGGACCAACATTTAGTCTGATTTTCACAGCTATGGTCATTAGGCTGTGTGTTCATATGCTGCTTTAGGGGCAGCTTTCAGTATTTTAATGTCCGCTTCAACTGTAGGACAATTCAACTCTGAACAATGCGATAGATAACGTAAAGGTTTTAGTTTTAGATTAGATTTTAAATCATTGAATGGAACCAGCCTGTCTCTCTGAGATGCCGAGGGGTTGGTAGAGACCAAAAATGGAGCTAAAAGATTGAATATTAGACTTAAATTCAAAAAACGACTCCAAATAAATCATAATCTTGCTCTGTAACTGCTGGACATGTAAATAATGTTTAAATATGTTGTAACTCTAACCCTGATGAGTCACAATGTTTGGTTCTGCTGCACAAGTTTGGTTCGAGACTCAACATCGTAAACCCTGATGCAAATCCTTCCTTCATTTGCTTATTTATTTATTATAGTTTGAAGGTTGAAAATTCTTCCTGGGAACAAAATCTGTGGTGCACGATAACCACAAAATCCTGCACAGATAAACTAAGTATAAATCAATCGGCAGTGACAGAATATTAAGTCTTCTTGTGTCTTGATGTTCTCTGTTTCAGCACCATGTAACATAATCGGCTCTGCAGCATTATTTTCTTACTCAGCATCATTTTTCTCATCTGTAAGATAAAACTGTCCTCAAGTCAGGAAACCAAAACACGGTTTTAATATGTTTTCCACAATTTATTGAGCGTTGAGAAGCGTCCACGTCCGCGGGAAGCCTGTCGAAACTGCCATTCCGTCATTTCAAAAACAGACGGGCACCGCTGAGACGATTCTGCCGCCTCGAACAAGCAGCAGAGTTTTGCAGATGTGAGGAGATATTAAACAAACTGTGGATCGGTGGATCGCTTTAATCGCCAAGTATAACAAATGTGCAGGAATTTGTCTTGGTGACACAGTAACTCAGTGACTGCTTCGTATCCCCCTCCTCACTCCCCGTGCTTACATTTCCTGCCGTCAGTCAGGCAGGTTTGGCGAGCGCGTTGCTTCTGATCCTCCAGGTTTTTTTTCTCCATCTGGTCTTCATTTCCCTCTCGGTGCAGTTATCTGGCTCTGTCTCAGAGAGATCTTATTTTTTTGGACCCGTCTGACTGCCTGTATGGCCTCCCTCTGTTCTACAGTTACACCATCAGCAGTGACTGACGCCTTTCTGTAAACATGAAGTCGCCGTGGCTTCAGTTACTGCTATCTGTCAGCGAGCGAAAGACTCACTTAGGGTCAGTTTGACCAGTGATAACATATCTGCATTCTCACCCTCTGTAGATGCTGCTAGATTTGTTGGTAGTGACTCAACCAAGTTTTCATGGTGCAGACCATAAGGAGCTCTTTGGTCCTCAGCCTTGATTGTGGAATGGCTAACAGAGCTTTGGCTGAGGCAGCGTAGCGTGCAGTCAAGACCACCTAGACCGAGTCGCGACCAAGACCAGTCTCTAGCCAACTCGGGTCACCAATAAGTACCCAATATTGGTGCTGGTACAGGCGGCTTGTTTGAGCGACCAGACCCGCCTCAGGTCCATTGATGATTTTTAAATTAGCTGAGAGGTGGAAGAGGCAGGACAGCCAACATGGCGGCGCGCCAGTACCACAGATTTTGAGCTTGAGTCCTTCAGAAACCTGTGAGTGACGTCACGGATGTCCATTCTTTATGCTGTCATTGGTAAAAAGGCAGGTGGGGAGGGGTGACAGCCCTTAACAGATAAGACAAGACAAGACCAAGACCTTCAAAAGTGGTCTTGAGACCAGTCTTGAGATCCAGCCCAATCTCAAGTACAACACTAGGCTGAAGACCTCAGCAGAGAGGTTTGGTGTCAGAAGATCTGAGAAACCTTCAAATCAGTTCTAAAGTTTACCAGAAGCCGACGAGGAGCCGTGTGTTCACTTCAGTCCAAACACGAGTAAATAAATCTGGTTCCAAAATAATCTGGAGCCACTAATTGTTGTTAATTTTGTAGAACGTCTGTTTGCTGTCGGAGGTTAAAATCAGTACCAGCCGTCATACTGTTGGAATCACGTCCAACTGTTCATAAATACCTCAGGTTTAAATACCTCAAACAAACAGTGTAAACGTGGATATCTCGTTTCTCGCGTCACCTCCGTGGCATGAAACGTTTGACACCGCACACTGAGGACGAGGGGCCGCGGTTAATCACATCAGCCAATAGGGGGGCTTCTGATGAGAGTCACAGCCAGTTAGCTCTCGGCCAGGGTGCTGCCGTGGAAACTGTTACCAGGATGGAGAAAACAGGGGGATCTAATTGAGTCCAAATGGTCGTAATTCATCGAGTTAAGGGGGCAGCATGACTTTTCCCAAAGGTTTCTTTTTTTCTGAGAGATACTCACCGTCTCGTGTGGACTTAACCCCCTCCAGACCGCCGCTGAAGCACATGTGACTTTTCCCTTCGTGTTTTTCTTGGCGGGAATGTTCAGGCCAGCAGCTCAGACCTTCTACATAGTGTTAGTTTTACTTTTCTCCCCATCCCCTTTTTTTGTTTTGTGTACATAGTAATTAAGTTTCAAGCTCCATTTTAAATTTGATAAATATCCAAATGGGCTGTCAGGTTATATTAATGAAAGTAACAAAGTATCCAGAGAGTCCACAAAGTTAAAATGAGTAAAATACATAAAAGAGTTGCAGCGTGTTTTTTTTTAACTGTGTCCACTTTCATCCAGATACTCTAAACAAGAACTACAAATCCCAAACACTACATGGCACTACACGACGAGCTGAGTGATGCACGTGAGCCTCGGAGATCAGTCCGACTGTAAACTGTTTACACTGCCGACGGAAGACGGACATTTCTCCCCGTACATGCCGATAAACTGACTCCTTCACCTGAGCAGAGGAGGGCTGTGTTTACACTCTGAGAGATAACACACACGATGATATATAACCTCGACACCACCCCCTCCGCCTCTTCCCTGCCTCTCTCTGCTGCAGCACATGCTGATTTGCACAGGCGGGATAGTCTGCAGCGAGTATTTGTCATGTAAATACTGTCACCTCAACCGCCATTCAAATGTGTTTGCATCCAGGCTGGATGTAGGTCAGTCAGTCAGCAGGCCGTATACGTGACGAGGGGGAGATTAGTGTAAGGAGTTTAAAGAGCAGCACGGGGAAGGTTCTAGATGTTTGTACGGGCAGCTTCAACTTTGACCTCCTCTTACCTTTTAAAGTCATCGTGAAGAAACATTTAAGGAGTGTGTTTCTTATGTGTTTATACAGGATGTTTAGCCAGGATGTGACACAGGGCGGGATAGTTCACACGTTCAAACAAGTGTCTTAACATTATTTATAATGTGTGGTGTTCTGTTGGCCATATATTCTAGTGTGTAATACATATGTTAAAATAATGCCCAGTAGATGCACCATTTCATCCTATTTGAGTACCGTTTGTTAAAGAATGACATGAAATGTGAGGTGCTTTCATCGACACGTCTGTCACGTCTCTGTTTTGGTCCGTCCTGCATCGACTTCAAACCCACCGGGAGCGTTTCAGAAGCGTTTCTCCCTCCAGACTTTGTTTACTTGCTCAGATTTGGTCATTTTCCTGGTTCATGTGCTTCTACATGTGTAAATATGCTACGAGGTGCTTTGTGTAAATTGACGCGTGTCTGTCAAATATGGACAATACTGGACCGCGGCAGAGCCGGTGGAGTCTAAAACGTTGACTAGAACGGGCACGTATCAGTCCAGGATTTTGTGGGCGGTCCTTAAGGGGTGGCTCGATGACACGCTAGGGCCACCCTGAGCATAATCCCCCTGCCTCCCTAACTCACAACAGTATAATATATATGAGAATACTGCTCATTTTTACCTGATTTTGACACCTAATTTCATAAACTTGTCGATATGTTTAATTATTCAAATTTGGCTGGGTGGTTAATAACACTCTTCTTTGGTCTGACAAACACAGAACACATTTATTCTGACTTTACACGGACTTTAAGAAGAGATACACCAACCCTGTTGGCTTTCCTCATCAACCTTTCCTAAACACACACTCCCTTGAGCCTGAAGCAGTTATGGAAATTGGTTGGATGGCTGAGCACACACTGACAGCAAATAGCATTCAAAACACTGAAAACAGCCCTGCAGTCAAGACGATGAAATACGATCGCAGATCCGGGTTTTAAGTTACAGATCCATGAAGGTTCTGAAGGTTTTTATCGGACACCAGAACACTGCACAGAGTTTGTATTACTGTGAAGCAGAATTTTGCAAGTCTGGGAACTTAAAATGACGGCGGTCAAACTGTAAAAATGCAGCATTCACATTACAAAGTAACGGACCAGGAATGAGCATTTCCACATATTGCCGGATGACAAAAGTTGAGCCAAAGTTGAGGTTCAGTTGTTGAGTCCATTGGTGGTCTAACAGTCTCTTCACTTCAAGTTTATGGTCTCAATCTCTAGTTTCAAGTCTTCTTCCACACAGCGTGATGTTCATTTAGTAAATTATGGTTCCATTTAGAGGAAAACAGACGATAAAGAAAGGTGTGCTTTAGGATGTGGTTACCTTTTGTGATTGGCAGATCACCACGGCTGTCCTCGGAGGACAGAGGCGTAGCTTCACGCTGTCGTCCTGATAGAGTCACATCTAGCTCCAAAAAACCAAGCCAACCAAACCACGACTATCTGTGACTGCTGGTAATACTACCTGTGCTGACACAAAACTGAACAGTTTGCCCTGAAGTCCATCTGTAACCAGAGGCTTGATGTTTTCTTCTGAATGAGCTTCATGACTATTAGTCTCTGGAAAAATGTACAATCAGTAAGACAACAGAGGCTTTTTTCCACTCAGCTTCATGTTCTCATACGCATGGAGCAACCTTACATTGGCAGGAGGATTTTATTGCTGATATTCTTTCCATGCTCTATACATCGGCATGCCCATTAACCTAATTGGCGTCATTATGGCTGTAATTTGAGTTCTCCACTTCAGAGCGCTGAACACGGTTTCACCTCAGGCATGGCAGACGATGTCAGAAAGAGCCGTTTAGCTTCTTTTTTTTTTTTCCTCTTATCCATCCAAACTAAACGCAGTATGTGGAATCATTTTCTTATTGACCTCGATAATAAGGAAAAGGAGTCTTCTGTTTTTAATTTATCTGCTTGTTTTTGGAAGACTTGAACGCTTTGAAGCTACAATAAACTTGAATAGCACTTCAGCTAACTGCTTAACAGGTAATAAAACATTAATGAGTAGCTACAGACGTAAAGAAAAGATCTGGCTAAACTGAAGAGGAAAATCGTGAAATCCACGTCTGCGTTCTGATTCTGCCGTGACTGACAGAAGTCTGACAGCACTGTTTGCTTTCAGATGTGTGTTTGTGGTCAGTGGAGATGAACAGGATAAGATATAGTCGAGTCATGTTGCTGCAGACGTGGAGATGCTCTGCAGACCAAAATATCCTCCTCCTCCTCCTCCTCTCTCTCTCTCCGTCTCTTTTTAATGCATTTCATCTCCTCCTCCAGGCAGCAGCCACTCCACATCCTAATGTGTGGTTATGGGAACACTGTGTGCTGCTGTAATGAGATTTTCACTCTTGGTCCAGGGTGCATGGACAAAAATCTTCAGAAAACAAGTTTTGAGACTACATCGAGTTTTTGCTAGTAACTTATGTATCGCCAGGCTCCGGTTCTGGCATGACACCGGCTCCATTTCCCGTCCCGGCCCTGTAAACCTCCTCTTCTTCTTCCTGGTGGCCCGAAACACCTGTGGTACCAACACTACGCTGTGAGCTCACAGTCCGCTACAGACTGAGCTAACAGCAGCTAACAGACTGAGCTAACAGCAGCTACAGCTGTCAGCAGTTTACTTCACTGTCCATCATAAACTCTGTAAATCACAGAGAGTTGAGGCGGAGCAGCCGGAGGACATCAGAGGGAAAACCAGAAAACATTTTCTCCATAAAATATGATCCAGTTTCACCAGAATCAGTGAAATAGTTGGTGGTGTGTGACTTAGTGCCGTAAAGCGTTACGTACTTCTCCCGACCCGGAGCCCAAAGTTACATAGTGTGAGAACAGACGTACGAATGACAGAGACACCGTTCACCTGATCACAGGTCAGTGCGGATCAACAGACGTTAGTTTATCAGAGAAAAGTTACAAAATGGAGGTTGTTTTTTGACAGAATCGCTGTTTTTATGCTCAAACCTTCACCACCACCACCACCACCGATGAGTCTGACAGCATCACCTTTTTTTTTTTCACTCTGAGAACTCCAGATAATGACGCCACCACAACCTTTTACGACTCCTCAAGCCGAGCCGGCCGGTGGCAGAAGTCCCCCCAGTTGTTTTCTCACAGATAGACGCTGATGTGCCGCCTTTTTTTCCAAGCTTGCCTATTTATCCATTAGTCACCACCGCAGCACCGAGGCAGCTGCCAAGACTTCCTTTGGCTCCACGAGCTTCTATTTCAGCAGTTTGGTTTGTTTTGCTTTGAACTCTTGAAATCTGAAGCCGGTTTGGAAAAAAAGTGCAGTTTGGAGGAGGAGGAGGAGGAGGAGGAGGGTGCAAAGAAAAACAAAAGGTCAGATGCGTTGAATGTTGTGATGCCGGTGGAGCTGGTGAAGGAGGTTTTGTGTACTACAGGGGTCACGTGTTCGGATGTTTGTTATGGTCACTGTCATCCACCTTCTGGAGCTTAATACGGGTTTTATGACTCTGTGCTTTTGTCCAAGAAATTGGATTATGTGTCGCTTTTGGCCCATCTGTGCTTCCACCCGAGCCACGACAGGCAGCAGACCATCGATTAGGTTCAGAGACGAGTCTTTACACGTAAAATGCAGATTTTAATATTGCCGAGGCTGCTAGTAATGATTTAATCTCTGCATTTAATCATTTTCTCGATTAATTGATTAATTTTTTGGTCCATGAAATGTTAGAAAATGGTGAAAAATGTTTCCTAAAGTCCAAAATGACGTCCTCACATGTCTTATTTTGTCCTCAGCACAAAGATATTCAGTGTACTGTCATAGAGGACGACAGAAACCAGCAAACTGTCACATTTGAAATCAGAATTTGAACATTTTTAACTTGAAAAAATGACCCAAAACAGAGAATCGATGATCTAAATAGTCATGCATGGACTAAAAGTACGTCTGCATGAACATTACAGCTTTTCTCTGGTGATACATATGTGCATCATGATGATCTCTCTGCTCCTTCACACTGATTTTCACCCTCTCTCTCTCTCTCCTGATCCTCAGACGTACATCGGCTCCATCCTGGCGGCGGTCAATCCTTACCAGTCGCTCCCCGGCCTGTACGACCGGCCGGCCGTGGAGACGTACAGCCGACACCACCTCGGCGAAATCTCGCCGCACATCTTCGCCGTCGCCAACGAGTGTTACCGCTCGCTGTGGAAGAGGCTGCAGAACCAGTGTGTCCTGATCAGGTAGGCGGTCTAAGAAACTGAAATACTTTGTCTTCATATCGTCCTCATAGTTTCCAAACTTTTGCTGATCTGACCAGCAGCGAGTGCCTGCTCAGGATATCAACACCTTTCTTGTCAGAGGTTGTATCGAGCGCTCTGATTGGCCGTTGGAATAAACTGTCATGGCCTTTAAACTCGTCTAATCGCCCTCAGCGTGCCAAACGCTTTGATCAAGCTTCAAGTCGCCCCCTGGGCAGTTTGGCTGCAGCTCTGAGGATCTGCTACATGCAACAACACACACACACACACACACACACACACACACAGTTAATATCTCTGTCCTCTGCTTTCCTTCCTCACATCCTTCCTCTTTGATTTTAGCAGGATGACTTTCACATGCCCATTGTTTGATCACACACACAGACGGCCTCTTCGCCCTGACGTTATTTTTACATTTAAGAAACGATAATAATATTTGGCACCATCTGATTTAGCGCAGAGCGGATGCAGAGGACATCACAGTGTTTGACTCTGTGGGAACTGTTGTCTTTGTGGTCATCGAGGTGTACATCTCATCTCCAGCGGGCTTAATTAATTCCTGAGGACACATGGAGATGAATTATGTATGAACAAAGTGAATCTAATATTCATCGGTCTGAATCCCAAAAGAGTGTCCCATCTTGTTACAGCTCCAGATACCAAAGATTAGCTTGGATAGGTTGTGTGAGGAACTTATCCATAGTCGGTGTGTAGACGGCAGATTGGACAAGCTCATTTTAGCCCCATAAAAAAGGCTAATATCAGTCAAAGCATACGCTATATTTAGAATATTTTCCAACAGGAAACTGAAGCTTTTATATCGATCTAAACTCTCTTCGAAGTCACCAGACTTCATTGACAAAAACACAGATTTTACCTTGAACAACACGTGTTTCTGCTCCACCGCTGCCTCGATCGGTGAGTTTGTGTTTAACTTATTAGCTTGGGCTAACTCAAACCTTGTTGCTGTGGATTGAGGCGGCAGTAGACCAGCAAGTCCCATGTGCTGCAAGATAAAATAACTGTTTTTATCCAAGGAGTCTGGTAGCTTTGGAAAGAGCGATACAACGGCTTCAGCTTGCTGTCGGAAAAGGCCGTCTGACGATGAGGTTTGTTGCTGCCCCTGTCCACAGCAATGCACTGCTTAGCTTCCTCGCTGGTCCTCCTGTTTTGCCAGCACTCCTTTTCTTGTCTTGTATCTGAACTGAAGCAGAACGAGATAAAAACACGAGAGGTGTTGGAGTCGCAGCTCGCCGCTTCGGGCACAGACGCTGCAGTTTTCTGACAATTAGCTGGCATTACTTTTACAGCCCTGTTTGGAGCCGTTTCATTGGCATCGTGGGTAATGAGACACACATGTCCCCTTTTTAAAACATAAGCTGGTTTGAGTTTATGAAGAGAGCAGAAAGTGCACAGTGTATTTGCTTTCGTTGCGAATTTTTTGTGCACTTCCATCATCGTGGCCACGAGCATCGACCGACAACCCGACGACAGGACGCCTCCTCAGGAAACACGACCAAAAACATCTCACAGGTTTAAGCTTAAACTTCTTCTAACAGCGTGTTTGCATAATAATTCTGACGAATTCAGGAATGAAAGCTCTGCCATGAACCTGGTTTCTTAGTGAGTCTTCTGCTCTGAGTTGCCTTCGTCCTCTTGTTCAGGGCACAGAAACTCTATTGTCTGGGCAGGATGTTGTTCAGTGGGAAGAGAGCATGCAGCACGGCGTGCACGGCGAGGCGTAAACACAAACATGTCATGTTGTCGTCGGAGGAAGCCGCGAGCTTCACAATGCTGCCGTTCAGTTCCCAGAGACGTATCGCTGCCGTAGATCTGCTCTGTGATTCTTCTTATCCTGCTGACTCCCAGGACTTTTTCCGCGCTGCAGCAAGCAGCAGTTTCCCTCGAGGCTTCAGCAGTTTCATCTTGTTTTTGAAAAAAGATGATTTTGCATTTCCTTCTGTGTGTTTTCATGCAGTTCGGAGCGCCTGGAGTTTATGACAACACAGAATCTGTAACTTCAAGGAAAAGATTAACACCGGTTTGGTCTGCGTAGTTTTTCCACGCCAGGTCAGAGAGGACGAACCGCAGACCACAGGCGTGACCTTTCTCGTTGTCTCAGCTAAAACACAACCTGATGGTTTACTGTCCGTCCGAACGGAGTAAATGACACACCGAGCCTCCCAAGACACACAGCAAGGGCTGATTATCCTCTTCTGAATCTTAGGATTTGCATCATCTTGAGGTCGAACATTTCATCTGTTGACGGGACAGTCTGAGTTTGAATATGACTGTTCAAGCCCCGGTTTCACTTGTTTGTTTTACTGCCTCTCAGCTGTTAATTAGCTGTTAATTGTCGCCCTCGAGCAAGGCACTAAACTCCCAGCTGAGCTGAATATGAAGCGAGGCGATGCTGTAAATGCTCTGCAGACGTTTTTCTGATGCATGAAAGAATTTTAGAAGATCTGACACTTCTGAGGCCGGAGGGATCAGTCTGAGACACTTGACGGGATGATTGTCTTAATAACTGAACTTTCTGTATGCGACTACATATTATCACGCGATGAAGCGCTTTCATTGATTATCTCTTGACCTCTCCGCTCTGAAACGTGGCCTTAAAGCAGAAGCGAAGCGCCGGAGCTCCGTCTGGTCTCGCCTGCTGTGGGTGATGGATGTGCGAGGTTATGAATAATTGAAGGGCGGAGCAGCGACACACAAATGTTTTTTACTGCCAAGTGTTTCTCCTGAGGGCTGCTCGGCCGGCTGTGTGGGCTGACTGCTGAGTTGAACGTCAGGGTTCAGGGTGCGCTGAGCCCTCGAGGCAACGTGGAAACCTGAACAAACAAAAGGCAATTATTAAATAACACACTTATCCTCAACCTGTTGTTCAGTACTGCTGAGTTTTACCTGGTTACACAAAGACTTGTGACGTGTGAGTGTTTGTGCTCGAAGATAGAAAAGTTCTGGATTTATGTGTCATTGTTTTATTTAATTTGGGACAAAAAGTTCTCAACTGAAAGATCCACTTTCCTTTTCTTTTCCAGGCTTTGAATCCGACCGACCCAGAGAGACTAATGACTAATAAAAACATCAAATCTGCACGTTTGAGAAGCGATAAATGCTTCATCAATGAGTAAAATAAGCAAAATAAGTGCGGATGAACTTCCTGCCGATAGATTAATTGACTAATTGCTGCAGCTTCATGTGTCACAGACTTCATTAGCAAATGGAACCAGATCGAGTGTCGTCACGTAACTGAAGTGAGTTCAGTGGATGTTTTCTTTGCATATACCTCCACGTATTAATATCAAAAGAAAACTGACACAGTATGTTGAAGAGTGATCGACGTTAACGTGCAGAGTGGAGCGCTCGTAAAGTCTGTTTGATTCCTAAAGTTAGGTTTTACATGGAGGACGACTTTCACACTGAGTCACACTGCCCAGCTGCCACAGTATACGTGTTCTGGTTCACAATGATCTCTGACACACACACACACACACACACACACACACATACGCATGCACACATACACACACACACCTCCTGTTGGTCCCCTGAAAACACCAAAGCCATCTCACAGCGGCCCCTCGTAAAACATGTAACATGGCAGCACCCCCCACCCACACAGAGAAAAGATCACTTCATGGTGTGTGTGTGTGTGTGTGTGTGTGTGTGTGTGTGTGTGTGTGTGTGTGTGTGTGTGTGTGTGTGTGTGTGTGTGTGTGCGTGTGTGTGCGTGTGTGTGAGGAAGAAGAAGAGCTATAAATTGCAAGCTGGCACTTTCAGGCGAGGCAGGAAGCTTTCTCGTCGGATTTAAGGATTGTTGGTAATCAGATCCAGAGGCAGAGGGAGGCGAATGAAACGGGAGCTGGTGTAAGGGAGGAGGAGGAGGAGGAGGAGGAAGAGAGGAGGAGGAGGAGAGAGGAAGAGGAGGAGGAGGAAGAGAGGGAAGAGGGAGGAGGAAGAAACTGGCTCTAACACGAGTCATCTGCTCATTAACGCTCATGAATGCCACTTTGCGTTTTCACTGATGCGGATACCTGCCTGCATCAGACCACATGATTTTAATGGAACGCCCCCCCGCCGAGAGAAGTCGTTCTGAACCGCCAACGAAGAACCTTTTGGAAAACCTCCAAACCTTTGTAGCACACAACAAATGCCACCATGGCAGGTTTTCCTGTGGACCATGAAGCAACAAACTTGTAACGTTCGGTTGTTTACTGGTTTGGATATTTTAGGTGCAGTCTGTGTTTGACCTATTAATCCAGTGTACATGACATCCCGGTTTGCTGTGGGAGAACTTGTGTAGGACTTCATTGATGTTCTGGTTCTGGCGTCTGAACGGGAGCAGATCTTCCTGCAGCAGGTTCAACATCTGGTGCAAACAGTGAAACCAGAAGGGTCGCGGCTGAAGCTCATTAATCCCCGTGGTTTTAGAGATGTTTAATCAGGCTGTCACACGTGTGAAATGTTCAGGTGTATCATCTGATAACTTTTAAATCTAGCTTGCATCTTATTTGTCTTGTTCAGGGTCCAAAGAAAACCTTTAAAGGAAATGTATTTTTATCCAGTCTGTGGCTGCATGTTGCAGTTCTTGTGATACTCTTCTTTAATTCTTCGTTTGAACACGGCGAAACAGTGACACCAACTCGTAACTGTCCGGCAGGTGGGAACTAAAATTAGACAAAAGGGACATGAAGAGCAACTGGAATGTTACACCTGTAAATATCTGTGTTATATGCATTAAATGATACTGAAGTAATTAAAATAACTCAGGTTAGATTTGCACAGATTAAACCGAGCAGCTGACAGTCTCAGCTTAAGGTTTTTAATGGATCATTTTGTTTGTCTGACGTGTTTTAATTCAGATCACAGAAACATTTTGGTGTTTTATTAAAACCTCACCCATATTTTAAGATGCTCTAACTTCTGATGAAACACTGAGATTATCTCAAACCGCTGAAAGACTTTTACGAAAGTTCAGATTTTAGAGTTTGTTGTTGTGACCGGTGTCCGTCGTGCAGCCCACATTAGATTAAATCTGTGAGCTGTGCTGGTGTTATCCTGCACAGGCGCAGCAGTTTGTCCCTGACCTCCTGACCTCAGAGGTGGGTGTGAGGTCAAACTGAAGACCCTCTGAGCCTTGTTCATTACTCAGGCATCTGGGGGTCACAAAAACCCTGCAGCAAAGCCCTGCAAAAACATACCTGAGAGGTTTTCTCCTGGGATTCGGCAGGAATTTTATCATCAACGTCGTCAAATTAAGAATTTGTCTGTGAGCAAAGGAAGGAATGCATGACAGCGAAGGAAGAGAGCATGATGAGAAGGAAACGTATCTACACATGTCGGTTTTTGGTCTTTGTCTCACATAACTTCTTCTCTTAACATCTCGGCCATTCATGAGTAAGTGAGGACGAGACTTTGTGCCCGAGAGCCAAATAGTTTGGTGTTTGGTTCAGGTCGCGTTGAATTGTTGTGGTTTGTTGGAGCGACCGAATTCAGTGAGTGTTTTCTTTTTTAGGTCACAGTCTGACTGTCAGAAGCCACAAGAACAACCGAACAGAAAACATCATCCCCAGGTCCAATCCAGCGCTCGCTGCTGCAAAAATCTGCACGTTTTACTTTGATCACTGATTTCTGAAGAAAACTGAATGAAAGTTTGAATTATTATTTATTATATCAAATCTCACAGGACGAGCAAAGGGCTCAAAGAACAATGAGAAGAAAACACTGAATCTGTCCAAAAAGAAACAGATCAGGTTTGTATGATTGTTCAAATTTAAAAAAATGTAATACAGGAAGAGAATTGTTCACAAAGTTCCTAAAAATACCAGAAAAAGTTTATCTGTGATGAAAAAATCAGGAAAATTCGCTCGTTTGACACAAACTTCCTGCAGTTATTGTTTCACTGTTTGGGTTCATTGTTCAGTTTATCAGCTGTTCTGTTGTTTCTCTGCATTGGTAATATAAAATATGTCACTTAGAAAGGGGTTAATTCTCTGTATGGTGGCCTTTTTAGGACATCTCAGACTCAACTTGTCAGCTTTGCTTGTTCGTCTTTAATTTCACGACGTCGTCTGATCCGA
The DNA here is from genome assembly GCA_036365135.1 of Miichthys miiuy. Classification (NCBI taxonomy): domain Eukaryota; kingdom Metazoa; phylum Chordata; class Actinopteri; family Sciaenidae; genus Miichthys; species Miichthys miiuy. The sequence goes on from CM071617.1 coordinate 1,573,328, forward strand.
TTTCTTTTTGTTCTTTTGTCGTGTTAACAGATCGGTCTCGCTGTCCTCGTTGACAGGAATACTTGTGGAGGTTTTGTGTTGGACCGGATTAAAAATCAGGGCATCACCAAAGTGATACATCCTCTCAGGAACATGAACGGTTTTATGAGATATTTCACTCTCAGTCAGTCTGCGAGTTTGGCTGAAAAGTTCTGAGACTGTTTGACTTAAGTTTAAATATTTACGGCAGCAGAACTCCTGCAGCGCCGCCTGACAGACTTTGGTCCATCTTAACGAGTCATTCAATCTTAATCTTCTTTAAACGAGCTGTAGTTTCACTGCGTTCCTCTAAACAAAGTTCCCAGCTCTTATGAAGACTCTATACCAGATTAAATGAGGTGTGCAGTCTCAGTTTCTCCTCCCTGCTGAAGCTCTTTCACTCCTCTGCAGCTCTGCTCCTCGCTACAAAAGGACTGGGTGAGGTCCAGAGCCGCGAGGGCGACTTTGTCCAACACGCTCAGTCGCCTCGGCTGAAGACTCCCTCCGTCCTGCCCGTGGGGGGTTTTACCTTGGGTGGCAAACAGCATGTGGAGAGCCAGAGCCAGGGTTTAGCACAAAGGCAGGGCGCTGTTTAGTTGTAGTGTGTGTGTGTCCTAGTTTGGATAAGTTGGCGTGCAGCCAGAGGACTGAGTTACATTTAGCAGGCCCTTTCACATTTGGCCGTCTACTATAAGCTATTTAAATGAGTTACACACAACGAGCCCTTTAAAGTACGATCCAATCCCTTTAAGAACGTTTGACCCACTGGTGAGAATTTACTGTTTCTCTTCGGCTCTAATGAAGACCCCCCAAAACTGCAGATTCAAGTCTGTATAACTCTTCTTTCTTATTAAAAAAGTGCTGCAGTCTTTCTCGGTTATCTCCTGAACTAAAACGTCAAAGCTGCACCGAGCAGTTCAGACTGTTTTTAACGTGCCATGGTTACAATAAAACACAACGGTCTGTCAATAAAAAGCTTTTAAAAATGAAAAACTGCTTTAAACATAAAATCTGAGCTTTGTTTGCTCGTCCTGCGAACTTTTAAAGCTGCGTTGATGAAGTTTTGGCCACTAGGGGGCAGAGAAACACCAAAACAAGATGCTGGATTTCTTTAAAGGGTGGAGGTCTTCCAGCACTAACTGGAGCTCACATTATTTATTGTTAATTATTACATGAATTTAGTGAAGAAAGCAGAAATGTGGTCAGTTCCTTCATCTTCCTTCATGTTCTCGGTTGTTAATTATTCCAGATGATCATAATTAAAATGGCGATGACACGCCGGTGTTTAAAAATGCTACAAACAGAGAAGCTAATGACCCGAACTGTCATAACATCTGTCCACACGTGCAGCGCGCTCACGTCTCGAGCTGCAGCCAGACGCTCGCAGAGTTTACACGATCTCCGGTCCTGTTTTCTGTCCGTCACGAATGACTCGATGGGACGCGACCGATCACATCTCTGCACGGCTGACGTTCACGTTCAGCTTTATTTATAAAAAACGCCGTGCTGTCCAAAGGACAAATGATGAGGGTGAATGTTTGCATGAAGTTTTCAGCAGCAATTACACCAAAATCAATTTAGAAGGAGAAGTCGTAAAAGTCTCTGAGACCACGTAGATTTTTGCTGACTTTCTATCTTTGTTTGGCCTCTTTTAAGCTGTCTTCAAACTTGTTTTTGTTGTTAACAACAGAATAAATCTGCCAGGAACTCAAAAATGTTTCATTATAATGACTCAAATATAAGTTTGGAACATCCTAGTTTGTAAAAATAAAAATGTGTTACCACTTAAAGGTGCAAATCCAGCTGAGAAATCTCTATTTTTAGGTCTGCTGTATGTGTGCCTCTAAGTCTAAACCAAACAGTAGATTTGATCATAGTCGATATTTTTCCGCTCCAGATTTTTGATTTGATTGTGTTTGAGTTTGGCCGTCTGACGCTGAGGCTGAGATCTCTCACTCAGCTGGAAATAAAACAAAGAACATTTCTGCTTTATTAGATTAGTTTCAAGTTGTGAGAGTCAGGAGATGTCGGGGGGGAGAGGGGGAGAAGACTGTGGATGTTTTTCACAGTGTCGTGACTGTTTGGTGTGAACCTCAGACCTCTGAACCACCGTCACGCCCCGGGAGGTGGAGGTGTCTATATTCTACCCAATGCTTCTGTACCGGGAGAAAAAACTCAATCTGCAGTAACAGGGACGTTTTCAGCGGTACGCTCCTTTAAAAACATGCAGACAGTCGACCAGCTCGTCTTTTAAAGGCCCGTGTCGTTTTTTTTCACACCTCTGCTGTGATTAATGTGTCTTTTGGGGACTAATCGAAGCACTGAGTCGCTCTCAGCGCCTCTGTAATGAGTTTACATGTTAATAATTAACACGGCTGGTCTGAACCTCACACTGTGTGTGACTGTGGGTTGCCAGGTTCACATTTAATGTCACTTAAAGGTGTGTGTGAGAGGGGGCTGCGGTGGAAAAATCTGATGTGACTATAATGTGAGAATATTATCAATAATATAACGTGTGTGTGTGCAGGTTTCCGTTCACCTGAAGTTGCAGGTGATCTTTGGCCACCAGGGGGCAGCACAGCAAACCGTGAACACAAAACTGATGCGTTATCTTTTGTGATGTTGCATCCTGGATTTCATTATTAGTCAGTGATGACAGTCAGCCTGCAGCTAATTAGCAGTGTCCAGTGCGCCATCTAGTGGTGGAGCTTTGCAACATTTCCATGATGCCATCAGCTACTTGTGTGACCCATTTTTTTTTTTTTTTTTCCAAAGCTGGAGCACAAACAACCTGCAGGCGACGACACACAGTTTCACTTTGAGTTAAGACGTCCACACACAGGTTTTTTTTAGACGTTTTGATGAACTGAAGTCAGACTTGTGTCACATTTTCTTTGTTCCAGTCAAACATCTCATTTCAAAAGATGCCGTAAAGATGTTCATCCTGAGATTAAGACTTATGTATTGCCTTGATCTACTGCCGTGTTACTACTTTTACTGCTTTCAACCAATAGTGTCACTCAAACATCTGCTCTGATTACAGAAAATAATAAATCATTTTCAATAAAAAGAAGAAGAAATATTTTGTGTTTCTTCGTTATCTCTGTGGGGAAATTAGGTTCCTCTCTGCAGGGAGGTCGATGCCTTGCTCAAGGGCATGTTTTAAGTACCCCTCATGTGTTTTATTCCCCCCTCAGTGGAGAGAGTGGCGCCGGGAAAACAGAAAGCACCAAGCTGATCCTCAAGTTCCTGTCATGCATGAGCCAACACTCCCTGGAGGTATCGTCCAGAGACAGGACGTCACACGTGGAGGAGGCGCTGCTGGAGAGCAGGTCATTATTCTGTTTTGTTTTCTGCTTTTCTGTTTGAGATATTAATAGTTTTAATTGGCAGAGAGGTGTTGTTTGTCGTTAACGTTCCCGCCTCTCCGTCTCATCACTCTGCAGTCCCATCATGGAGGCTTTCGGAAACGCCAAGACGGTCTACAACAACAACTCCAGCCGCTTTGGGAAGTTCGTCCAGCTGCATTTCAGCCAGAAGGGCAACATCCAGGGAGGCCGAATTGTTGACTGTATCCTTTAAACTCACTCAGTGTTAAGTGGCCGCCACTTCCTTTTCTCTGTTTATTTCCTAGCTAGGCTTGAATGTACAGGAAGGAAGTACTTGAAGTTTGCAAAGCTGCTTTTAAGGGTAAAGTTCTGCAGAAGGTCTCCAGTCATTTTCTATGAGAAGGCAAAAAAGCAAATGGTGTCATAAAAAAACTGGATTTCCAATCTGCTGTTTGCTCGTGTCGCCTCGATGTTCCCCTCGGAAGGTCAGCAGGATCTAGGAGGAACCAGTTTGTTTAGCTAGTAGCTAATATGATGACCTTTGAAGGGCGGGTGCACGCTGACATTTACCTGAGTCTGCTCGTCAAACATTCAACTGTTTTGTGCCTTGACTGACACTTTTCTGACCACAGACCTCTTAGAAAAGGTGAGCGTCCTTCCTTCTACCCAGTCTGTCATTAAATTTAAATGTTTAAGGAGACACTCCATCAAAATCTGCCTTCAAACGTCCTGTAAGGCTTCAATAGTTGCTGAAAGGTTTCACCCTTCACCAAGAGCAGCTCTCAGTGCTGACACTTCGTCATTAAGTATTAAAACCTCCCCAAAAACTACTCGTATGACGGGAGACCTGACGGGGATTTGGGCAAATAAAGGAAATCTTGTGTGCACCAGAAAGTCCTTCAGGTGGCTTCACTTTTCGAGAGCTGGCAACATGACCATTAAGCTCATCTTACATGATGACATGGCAGCAGAGCTGGATTCTGGAGATGCACTAGGTGGTCTACAGACGCTCCATGCACACGCCATACTTATACTTTCTCGTGAGCATTTGATAGTGTCAGGTGTGCACCAGTTTCATGGAAACGTAAAGATTTTTGAGGTCTCTGCACCATCACTATGCCAAAATAAGATCAAAGACAGCTTCTGAAGCTTTGACGGTTGGACAGCCGGGCAGAGGGTTTGTGCTTCAGGCTCAAAAGATATATTTTGGTTGGAGTGCCGCCTTAAAACTGTTGAATAAAACTGTGTTAATATTAGTTCAAGTTCCCAACAGCAATGCTTCTTTTCCAACAGAACCGAGTGGTCCGACAGAACCCCGGGGAGAGAAACTATCACATTTTCTACGCCCTGTTAGCAGGAACCAACACCCAGCAGAAAGGTGGGTCGAGTCAATCTGAATGGAGACGTATTATTTGGCATTAAAATCACCTGCACGCTTCATCTGCGCTCGTTCTTGTTGCTGCAGAGGCGTTCGGGTTGACCCATCCTGACGCGTACCATTACCTGAGACAGTCCAGCTGCCTCGCGGACAAGACAATCAACGACACCGGCACTTTTCAGGACGTTCTGGTACGCAGTGTTTCACGTTTGAATGACATTTAAACTGCACATATTTCACCATTTCCCACATATATTTACATATATTTTATAGGGCTCATTCATTTATTCAGAAGCATAAATCAGGGGTAGAAACTCTCTGAGCAGTTTGATCCCAGCGAGACTGAAAAGTGAAACCGCTGCTGCCAAACCCAAACCAACAAACACGAAAACTTCAAGTCAGTCCAAACCTCGAAAATCCCCCAAAAGACTGATCAGCTGCTGAAGACTGACTGTAACCAACAGCAGAAACTTTCAGTCCAGAACCAAAAGAAACTTTCATCGACTCTGTGTCTTCTTTTGTGGCCTCCCAGAATTCCATGCGAACGATGCAGTTCACAGAGGAGAACATCGGGGAGATCCTGCGCCTCCTGGCCGGGATCCTCCACGCGGGGAACATCGAGTTCATGACGGCCGGAGGAGCGCAGGTCTCCTCCAAATCAGGTCAGAGGGAGTTTCTCCTCACTCTCATCCACACCTTCATCTGTTCATCTGTTATCCATCCTGTTATCATCCTGAGGTTACTCGATGGTTGTGTGGAGGTAAAATAAAGGTTTACATCAACCTGACGGGGACCTCTAGTGGTTGTTTGAATTATGACGTTTGCTCGCCAGGAAAAAAAAGTTACAAGAAGTGACTTTAACTATTAAAATACTGAATTTAAACGATCATTAAGCATGATAACAGACGAAAAAACAGCTTTTATGCTACTTCCTGCACTGAAGACGACACTTAAATTTCGTTATGCATCGCACAATGACAATAAAGATATTCTGTGTTCTATGATTGGGTCAAAAGAAGCCCGTGACTTTGACACCAGAGACCGCTGTTTGTTCCGTTTCCTGCTGACAGTCAGCGTTGGTTTCTTTGAACTATGACCTCATTGTCTCCTAAACTAGTTTTCATTAATCAGACTTTAACCTTCAGGAAAACCTTCAGAAAATGTTCAAACGTGTTGATTTGTAAGATGACAAGTGAGCTCCAGTATTTCAGTTCAGCTTGTTGCGTCTCTTCTTTCTTTCTTTCTTTCTGTATTTAGTTTAAATTCTAGTTTGTCCTCCATCATATATTCAAACTCAAACTTTATTAATTTATATAGCACCTTTCATGCAGACATGCAGCCCAAAGTGACGACAACACTGGAGATAAAACATAATTAAAATAGATCAAATTAGGCTGTACCTTTTTATAAAATAAAAGCCAGAATGAAAACAGATAAACTGCAACAATAAAAGAAATAAAATGTTCAAAGTAAACTAAAACCTGTAAGGTAAATAATAAAAACTAAAACAAAGAATGATCAGGATCACGTACTGTTTGTCTCTGAAACACTGAGCTCACACAGTCTGCAGCGTGTTCAAAGACAAATCCTTCAAAGTCAAACCTCCAAACACGTCACGCCTTCGTTAACGCTCTCTGGATGTCATGACCTTTGTAAACGGCCTCGTTTGGTCACGTTATCACCAGACTGAACAAATACTAATGTGTTTAATATTCAAAGGTCAAAGGTCACGTTTGGACAGGCGGCGACAGCAGTTATTGATTATTGAAAAGACGATCTGTGGCTGGATGAATGAGGTGATCAGCAGCTCGTTCCTGCTTAATCAGTAAATGAAAGCAGGATATCGAGACGCTGATGTTGGATGAGATTTTAAAAAACATCTCTGAACTCTCTGACGACGATGTCTGTGCGCTCCTTCCATCAGCAGCTCTCAGCCGGACGTCTGACCTCCTGGGCCTGAACTCGGACCAGCTGGCCGAGGTCCTGACCCATCGGTCCATGATCCTCAGGGGCGAGGAGATCTCCACACCGCTCACTGTGGAACAGGTGAGGAAACTTCCGGTCGCCTCACCTGTTTAATCACCTGCTACATAACAAAGAATGACCTTTGTGGAGCCTTGTCTTTACCCTTCAAACCACTCATCTTTAGAAACTGTGTGCTCCTCTGCAGGCCGTGGACTCCAGAGACTCCATGGCCATGGCACTTTATTCTCAGTGTTTCAACTGGATCATCCGCAAGCTCAACATCCGCATCAGGGGAAAAGAAGACTTCAAGTCCATCAGCATCCTGGACATCTTTGGATTTGAGAACTTCGAGGTAAAATATTAAAAATGTGCAGAGAAATGAAACATCTGTGTTCATCTGCGCTAACGTCTATACAAATAGAAAACTATATAAAAGGTAGAAAGTAAAATGTTTTATAGAAATATGAAATAGATCTACAAACATGATGAATGAAAGTCACAGCATGTAGCAGAGGACGTGCAGATGGAAATGTGTTTGAACGAGGAAAACATTTATTAAACAAACTGAAGCTGTAAAACCAGGAAACATTTCTGTGATACGATCTCAGATTCTAATTTTCTCTTGGGGGTAAATAAAGTTTATTAAATCAACAAAATTAAACTCCAACTCAACATTTCTCATTTCCTGTGTAACTGTAATTATTATTTATTATATTAAGTAAACGCCCTCTTTGGTTCGTTAACTCTCTGTGTGTATTATCTGCCACAGGTCAACCGCTTCGAGCAGTTCAACATCAACTATGCAAATGAGAAGCTTCAGGAATATTTTAACAAGCACATTTTCTCCCTGGAGCAACTTGAATACAACAAGTAAGTGTGGTGGCTGTCAGCAGGCGGCGACGTCAGGCGTGCACGCTGTCAGGTTGCTGATGTTTGACAAGAATAACACGCTGTGAGCTGGAAGTTTTACCAAGCAGTCCTGCAGGCAGAGGTCCAGAAGAGATCTGAACGAGGTTTACCGTCATTATGAAATGTCTCTGACCCTTTTCGTTGTCTCTGCTTGGCTGCTTCCTGCAGGGAGGGTCTGGTTTGGGTCGACATCAACTGGATGGACAACGGAGAGTGTCTGGATCTGATTGAGAAGGTACATCAAGAAGAAGTGTTCTGCGTCTGTTATGGAAAGAATGTCGGTATATGTTGAGATACTTGCAGGATGCATTGATACTTTTTGTGCTGTTTTATGAGAAGGGAGCGAGGAGAACGTGAAAAATACTGAATATACTGAGATCAGAACAGTCGAGAGCCAAATGATGATGACGGCGTTGAGGATGAGAACAGCGGAGATGAGGCGATGATGATAATGACGCTCACCTCTCTGTGTTTCCATAGAAACTGGGTCTCCTGGCACTGATGAATGAGGAGAGTCACTTCCCCAAAGCCACAGACGACACCTTACTGGAGAAACTCCACAGCCAGCACTCAGTACGACGTCTTCATCATCTCTAACAGCCAGAGCTGAGCTCATTTACCTTCAGAGCGCCTCTTCAGTAGATGTTATTGAAATCTTTCATTGTTTCAGCAGAGTAGATTCTATTTCTGCGATTTAAGAGCTCCTGAAACAGTTTGTGGATGACATCAGGGCTCTGACAGTTTATTAGTCACGCTGCATGCTGTAGTAAAAGTAATTGCTCTTGTTAGCATCTGTTGCTAACAGGATACTGACAGCAAAACTTTGGCCGGCGGCCCCGATACAGTCTGAGCGAGCGAAACAGCTTGACTTGATTTAAACACTGATGTGACTGGAAGTAGTAACTTTGATTTGAATGAATTAAAGTGAGCTGCGGCCTTGTTAGTCAGGATTATGATCAAATAAAAGACTAAACCAGAGACAAGAAGACTCTGAAACAGCCGTATTAGGAACAATTAGATTCATGCAGGTGTGATTTCTGCCCTCAGGTGTGATTTCTGCCCTTTTGTTGGTGATACTGTGAAATTAATTAAACGGTTTCCTTCCTGTTGCTGCAGAAAAACCCTTTCTATGTGAAACCACGCGTGGCTGTGCACTACTTTGGAGTCAGGCACTATGCAGGAGAGGTAAGAGATGCTGCTCCTCTTCTGATCTCTGTTTGTTAGCATCATTAAAAATACTCCTAACTGCAGATCTGTAAAGGAGAAGCTCTCCCTCTGCCGCTCCTCTTTTCTTTGTTCATGTAAAACTCACCGACGCCCCCTTGTGGCTGGTTGCAGGTGGTGTACGACGTGAGGGGGATGCTGGAGAAGAACAGAGACACGTTCAGAGACGACATCCTCAACCTGCTGAGGGAGAGCAGGTCAGTATGAATGCATACTGCATACCTGGAGCTCTCTCAGAGCAGATGAACTGTGCACAGTGCTGCAGGTTTAGATTTTAACTTTCAATTAAACCTCCAGAAAAACTGCAGAAACTCACTTAAATATCACAGTGATTGTAAAGTTTGTTCACTTTATGTTTTATTAAATATAATGAATCACTTTTAAAGAAAGAAAACAGTCTCTGATTTCAGCTTCTCTGTGAATATTTTCTGTTTTTTTTTAGTCCTCTGTGACGCTGAGTTGAATTTCTTTTGGTTGTTGACAGAAAAGAAACATTTCAGGGCATCAAATTTGGCTTATTAGCTAATCGAATAATCGGGATCAACGGATTAATCGATCCATAGTGTGACTTCTTAAAGATGTGATAAGACTTCAATGATCCCACAGCTGTGGCGGCGCTCTTTCTTATGTTCTTGTTCTGTATTTGAACTTTTCCTCGTTGTTCCATCAGGTTGGACTTTGTCTACGATCTCTTTGAACACGTGTTGAGTCGGAACAAACAGGACACTCTGAAGAGCACCTCCAAGCACAGACGGCCCACCGTCAGCTCGCAGTTTAAGGTAAGTCACAAGTTTTCAGATCAGATATTGCAGTAGTTGCAGTAGTATCTAGAAGAGATGCTGCAGGGGCAGTAATGATACTAAAAATATCAGCACAGCTTGTAGTATTATCTCTGCTGTGAGCAGGAATATTAGCAGCAGTATCAGCAGTAGCTGCAGTCGTAGTGACAGTAATACTGAAGTGTTCGTGCTGTTTCAGGGTTCTTTGCACTCTCTGATGGCCACGCTCAGCACCTCTAACCCGTACTTCATCCGCTGCATCAAACCAAACACACACAAGGTGAGTGACGGTATTCACACACACACATGCACACAGGATGTTTGAGCACATATGTGAGTGTGTGTGTGAATCGTTTGTCATTTAATAATCAGTCTTCGCCCCCACTAACCAACCAACCAACCAACCAGCAGACAGGAATGAGAAGTGTCTGGCCCTTTTGGTGCCCTTTGACCCCTGGTTGCCTAGCAACAGGCTGGAGTAGTGGAGAATGTGGAAGCTAATGTACACAAATGATTATACAGGAAAAAGCACCACAGACAGACAGGCAGGCAGACAGACAGGCAGGCAGACGGGCAGGCAGGCAGACGGGCAGACAGACAGACAGACAGACAGACGGGCAGACGGGACAGGCAGACAGACAGCAGGCAGGCAGGCAGGCAGGCAGACAGGCAGGCAGACAGACAGGCAGGCGGGCAGACAGGCAGGCGGGCAGGCAGGCAGGCAGGCGGGCAGACAGGCAGGCGGGCAGGCAGGCAGGGACAGACAGGCAGGCAGGCAGACAGGCAGACAGACAGGCAGGCGGGCAGGCAGACAGACAGACAGACAGACAGACAGGCAGACAGACAGGCAGACAGACAGGCAGGCGGGCAGGCAGGCGGCGGGCGGCAGGCAGGCGGCGGGCAGACAGACGACGACGGGCAGGCAGGCGGACAGGGACGGCAGGCGGGCGGACAGACGGGCAGACAGACGGACAGACAGACAGACAGACAGACAGACAGACAGACAGACAGGCAGGCAGGCAGACAGACGGGCAGGCAGGCAGGCAGACAGACAGACAGGCAGGCAGACGGTTGTATTGACGATCTGATTGGCAGGTCCGTTCTTCGATCGGTATCTTATCGATGTGTCTGGACGCCTCGTCATTGACGCCGTCACTGCAAACGTCAGAGGGGTCAAGTTAAAGTTTTCATCGTGGAATCGCTCATATTGATCGCTGACGTCAGTAACTATCGATGCTCATCAGTGTTGGTTTCTCTCTTCTAATTGGTCGTCTGGCATAAACGAACTGATATGATGAGGAGCTGGCATTATTACGTGTTCATGTTATTTTGTCCACGCCCTCTACGTTCACACCACCCGTCTCTCTGCCGGGCAGCTGTGCTGAAGTCAGACGTGGACACTGAGAGGTCTGTGACGCAGACGTAACACGTCTGTACCGTCACTCTGAGGAGTCCCTGTGATTCATCCACAGAGGCCCCTCTGTGTGTGTGTGTGTGTGTGTGTGTGTGTGTGTGTGTGTGTGTGTGTGTAGTCCAGTGCTTTGTACATCAGATAATTTACATTCATATCTATCATAGCACAGTGAGTCAGTTCTTTGGATGCCTGGTGACGTCACCAAAGCGTCCACGCTCTTAATCCTGCATAACTTTAAGCCTTAATATAACCTGAACAGGTGAGTTGTATATAAATTCACCCTCAGTACAGTTGTCATGAACGGGGAAATTAGCTACAGAGACCAAAACTGTTTTTTGTACCAGGCTGTAAACATGTTTATTTCTGCTGTGAAGTTGAACATGGGGACTTATGGCCTATTTTTGATAAATAAATGGGTAAACAGATGAATAGATGGTTGCATAGATGCATACATTCGCTCTGTGGGTATCTTTAGTGTCCTCTGGGAGACAAACTGGACAGCCGGCGTGTTTTTATGAGGAGCAGCTCGACCGTCTGGACTCCTCTTCTGATCGAATGTTAAACAAGGCTGGATGATGACTTCTGAATGGGGCTTAATGTAGTGAGAGAAGGAGGTAGGGGGATAAGGGCCGGCCCCAGGGGAAACAGGGGTCAGGGCGGCACGACACGCGGCCCCCTAAAAGCCCCCGAGAGCGTCCCTGTCATCTGCCTGTTTGACAGGCCTGGCTGGTGTGATCAACACTTTAAAGTTTGAATGTTCTGCATCAGAAACCTTCAGAGTCCGTTTCAGCCTTTAGACCTTCAGACTTTTGGGTATTTTTTTTTATTCTGGGTGCAGTGATGTAACGGCGTGTCGAAAACGCCCGCAGGGTCAGAGGACTCCTGCAGATGGTGAGCGGAGTCTGTGGAAACATCAATATATTGACCGAATGCATAATAGTGTGGACAGACTGTTGGCTCTAAATACAACTAGGACATACACAGACACACACCAACACACACACACACACACTTCATTTGTGCATTTACTAAAGACACAGGAGTGTCAGCAGAACGTCACTTCACATCGTGACAGCAACACCGAGATATTTATGAGGACGCTTCTGCTGTTTTGTTCCACAGCTGTGAGATTGGAAAACTGCATTCATCCAGCTTCACTCACCAACACCAGTTCAGTTCCCACGATGTTCATTACAGTGAAATGAATGCATGCATGGTGTAAATGTACTATCTGTACACACACAGTAAAATAAACTCCACGTACGTAGCTGAATAAAAAATATTCAAATGAAGGTAAACGTGGAGAAAACTCAAAAATAAATGAAGGTGTAGATGATGCGCATGAGTAAACTTCACTTTATTACTGTTACCATGTAAACGATCGTCAGAAGATTATATAAACATGATAAAATGGTAATATGATTTATTTATAAAGAGGAGATTCATCACACCAGCTTCCCATCAAGGTTCAGCCCAGTTCAGCCAGTCTGAGGCGGCGACACACCCGTTTATCAGACCAGTTAGAGGCAGCGAGAGGACACACAAGTCACCACCACGTTTGAATGTAAACAGCCTGCTTTCTCACACACACACACACACACTCAAGCCCTACAAGTGGCCCGCACAAATTAGCCTCAGCAGGAGACGCATCACCATGGCAACCACAGCCCTCCCTCTCCACACACACACACAAAGGGGGAGTGGAGTTCTGGGTTTGAAAGCCTTTGTTTGACTCTGTGGTGGCAGAGCAGTGTGTGTGTGTGTGTGTGTGTTGTGTGTGTGGATGTGGATGTGTGTGTCCGAGCCGGTCAGTCAGTGTGTCGAGGAGAGGGAGGACACTAAACGGGCGGCTTCTGGGGAAGTTTTCTGTCATTTTCTCTCTGATCTCGACGAATCCTGAAGGAAACGAAGCGGGCAGCTACGATGCAACGGTGAGACCTGATGCATGTTTGTAAATGGGAAGCGGTGCGTTCAAGTGCGTGCTTGTTGCACGGGGGTTTTAAGTGTCCAGCTGAGGGGTTCTTTAGTGCTGTGGTATGAGGTGAGCTGCAGCGGTCTGTGTTCAGCCACAAAGCTTCTCGTTATTCTTTGCAGCCTGTTTGATTTTAGTTTCACTGGGAAAAAAGTGATCAGGTGCTGATGGTGCAAATGCAACAAAATAAGAAGTCGTATTATCAAGCGTGCACGTCTGAATGTGTTTTTGAATGACACCAGTTTGTATCCAGCTCTCCTGCTCGCTCGGTTTAGATTTTTGGACTCAGCAGTTATTTAGTAGTAAATCAATGTATGGACTGCTGCATTTCTCAGATAGCAAGCAAGCTCTTTAAGATGTGGTACAAAGGTGGGAAAGCTGAGAGATCTGTGTTTGTAGAATAATTCTGTTCAAAGATCCTCATAATTAAATATTAGAAAAATTGAGCATAATTAATACGAATCTACGACATATCCCAAAAATAGATGCAACAGCTTGTCTCTTAACGAGAATTGTTGCTGTGTAATGTTGCTGAGCGGACAGAAAGTCCCTCTGATGTTTCCTGTTTGTCGTCTCGTTAATTGGACTTGAAGGATTCACATCGAATTACAAGATGGAAAAAAATCATCATTTGACTTGAGATTAAGCCTGCAAGCCATCGCTCTATGAGCACATGATTAGTATTATAATTGAGCTTGGGAGTCAAAGCATGAATGAGGTTGAATACATAATGAGTAGACTGTTTAGTTAATGACATGATAATGAAGAGAAAGAAGCTTCTCCGTGGTTCGCTCAGCTCTCTTTCTAATGAGATTTCACTTTTGTTTGAAGATTACCAGACGTCACTATTGATCTTCAACAAAAGCTCAGATGATATTTCTTTTCTGGAATCGATCTTTGTGATGCTGAGATGTCAGACACATCCCTCAGTCGTCCTTCTCATGCCAGGCGTATACATTTATTTGTTGTTGCTGTACAACTTGATCATCTATCGGTTGTTTTTTCGTTATTTGGTGAACATTTGTTTGGTTCCAGCTTCTCAAATGTGAGAATTTGCTGCTTGTCTTTGATTTACATCATTGTAAACTGAGAACCTTTGGGTTCGGACTGAACTTTAAAGCGTCACTTTGGTCTTGGGTCTGGGAAATGTGGCCATGTTTCACTGCCTTTGGACAATTCATGGACTAATGTACTGATTTATCACTTGAAACTTGATCAGTTGATACTTCTGAAATGATTTGTTGCATCTGTAGACTCTGCTCTTTGTCCGGCACGTTGATATTCTCTTTAAAAGGTCAGCTAGATCATCTTAATACTGACCTGTTGTGTGGTCATTATGGTTCAGATTTGTGTTGATTCCAGATGCTTTGGTCATCAGTGAACAGCATTTGTTCTGGTGGTCTTAATCATTACAAGAATTTGGTCATTTTCTATGCAACTTAATTATCCATGATATCTGTCTGTCTTTGCTTCCACCTCAGTGGCTCTACCTCCTGTAGGTTTCCTTTGTCTATGGGTGTTTTTTTGGGAAATTCAAACCCACAAGAATCCTTGAAACTGGGTCAGGCTTAAATCCAGCAGGGTCAGGGATTTAGGTTGGATTTCTGTCTGTCTATGAGCAGAAATCATTGTTCCAGGGATTCCCCCAAAAACTCGGAGGAGCCCCGACTGAGCAGTGAGTGATAATCCCTGCTGGCTCCCACATTGAAGACCTGGACGCCCAGAAGCAAACAAGACTTTTCACAAAGCAACCCAGAGGTCTTAGTCCTGTTTAAAGCAAGAATGTTGATGCTTACGGAGAGAGAACATCTTCCAACGCTTTGAACTTTAAAGGTAGAACAATAATATGTTGTCTTATGATAAAAAATATGAGCTGAAATGTGAGAATTTGCTGCTTTTCTCTGTCAATGTGGTTGTAAATTGAGTATCTTTGGGTTTTGGACTGTTGGTCAGACAATAAGCAATTAGAAGATTGGATTTGCTCATGTAGCATGAATTGGATGAAAAAGTAGATTCATCTATATTCATCTAAATTCAAGGTTTCAAGTCAATGGCAGAAAATCTTTTAGGTGGAATCGAATGTTTTCCTAAAGAGCGGCGATGATCTCTTCATCCAGAGAAAACTGGACTCACCACAGGTCGCCTGAGGAAATGAGAAAATCTCATTTAATAGTTTCTGAGTAATGACCAATAATCTCTCCCTGCCACTTGGGGCCATTGGAGTGAAATTGCAATCTTATATGACAGTAACTGTAAAGTAGCCCACACAGGATCCAGATAAAAGTAAATGGACAATCTTGGGCCTGATGATTTTGCAGAACTGGCAAAAATGGGCATCCTACCTTCATCCAAGACTTCCGAGTCTTTAGTTGTGCTCCATGTTTTCATTGGAGGTCTAGTTTGACTGGTCAGGGCATCCTAACCCTAAACTCTATCGGGCACGGCCGTGACACCGAAATATATGTTCCCATGAGAAAGGTCAGATGAACGTCATTGATCTCGATCCATAAACAGAAAATGCTCTTGCTCTCCAACTTCAAAGCAATTCAAAGACTTGTGGTTTGAAATAAAATATCAGCAAGTTAAACCTTTCATGGTGGAGCTAATCTAATCCTGATTTTGTTTGACCTGCAGAGGTGTCAACGAATTAACGGAGAATCTTTAGAAAATGGGAATTTTTGCTGAAAATCACACATAGATTAAATAAAGAAGATTCGGGAGAATGCAGCGTTACAGCTCTCTGCATCTTCTGACGGATGGACGGCTCATCCTGAGTCCCCGCTGGTTCCCAACCCCCTCGGGAGAGAGCACCACCACGCCCCCCTTTTGTCCTGTTGAATGCCCCAAGCTCTGAGTCTTTTTGCAGGGAAGTTAGGCTGAGAAAGACACTGAGTTTACCCCCTCGAGCTATTGTTGTCACGCCCCTGTAGAGGCCTGACATGGTCTGGATGCTGATTTACATCACTGTTGTTCTGAGCTGATGGACTGGATGGTTGGACTCTAAGTTAGACTCAAACTATCTTTATTGAAGCATCCAGGAGGGCGAAATATTAAAATGAGGCACAAAATTGTGAAACATTCAAATCTTAACACCAATATCTGAAGTACAGAGTCTGTTCTGACGACATTATTCTGTGTAAGACTCTTTCTCTGCAGGGATACAATAGTGGTCTCAGTTTGAGTTCTTCATTCTCACTTCAGGCAGCTTTAGTTTATTCATTTTTAGAAGTACTGAATGGAACGGATGAAATGGACCTTTCTGAAATAGATGAAGTGGAAAGCGGAGTCTCTTTTGCTGCAGACCTTTTTTTTTTTTTTTTGCCTTTCAAAATGACACAGCATGAAACTTCAGAAAGTTCAGAATAAAATAAAGATAGAAAGGAAGAAAGAAGGAGTGATTCCAATGACCACGTTGGTCATAAACCTCCCAAAGACAGAGCGGTTGTTGACGTCCCTGAAGCAGCTAGAATCTGAGCCAAAAGAGGAAACGATAGAGATAGAAGACAGGAGGCAAAGAAAGGCAGGAGGCAGAGGGCTGCTTCCTGACACCGCTCGGCTTTGTACGCCTCAAGCCCAGCCGTATGCAAATTTAAGTTATGCTAATGAGGTCCCCTCTGCGGCCGTCAGTCGTTAAAGGCGCCATTCAATCACTCAGTCAAGATCTGGTGGTGAATTGGCCTCTCTTCATCTCAGCAGCTCAAATGGGCCATCAACGGGCTATCAGGGGAGATGGACACTGAATAAAGGGGGCATTACGAGCGGGTATGAAAGCAATCTCTTATTCTGAGCCCCCCCTCCTACGCCCACTGAGGTTACAGGGTGATCGGGGTCCCCGGGAAAAATGGCTTTCACTGAATGCACTTCTGTAAGCAATAATACTATCTCAATGCCAAGTGTGTTTTTTGGAGGGTTTTGATTTGTTGCCGTCTGCGTCTGTCGTACGCGCTCCTCTTGAGTTCAAAGTTGTGAATGCGTGGTATGCAGTGTCATGTGCGTGAATGTGTGCACATGCGTGTGGAAGTTTAAAGGGGTGGAAGGGGGCGTGTGGTTTGCAGACATCATGTGACATAGTTTGACGGGTGCAGGACTCGAGAGAATTCAAAGTGCTGCAGGAATGTACTTTCTGCTGGAGGCTTTTTTTGCAGATATTTAGCCTCTTTTCGCTCGTAGTTTTGGTTTAAAAACATTATCTGTCTGGTATGAAACAAACTGTTAAACCCACTTTACAAAATCTGTACAAAGGAGTTGGTGGAGACCAAAAACTGAGCTAATAGGAGAGTGAATATTGGACTTAACATTTGTCAGGTGAGGCTAAATTGCAGAGGAACATTAATGAAAGTGTCCCGTGGTGTTAAAGTGTGCATGATGCTGTTAGATTCTTTTGAGATTAAACATTGGAGAGCGAGTTACTTTAGTCTCTTGGGTTTTTATTTGAATGTACAAACATCAGCATAAATATAGAAAATATAGATGTGCGATAAATAAGTGAGTGTAAAATCACTTTGTTTTTCCACTGAATATTTTCTCAGCTGCACACTGTTCATGTTTTCCAACATCAACAGAACGTTTTTCTTCCTTGACATATTTATCAGATCTTGAGTGTGTGTGTGTCTTCAGCCAAATGGCCTCATATTTATTCTGAATTTCCATCTTCACTCCTTCTTAGATGCCTGACCAGTTCGACCAGACGTTGGTTCTGAACCAGCTCAGATATTCTGGCATGTTGGAGACGGTCAAGATTCGACGCACCGGCTTCCCCATCAGGAGACATTTCCAAGATTTCTGCTCCAGGTGTGTGTCTCTCTCCACCAAGACTTTCATACATTGCTCTTATATGCATACCTAGACACATGCATCATCTTCTATCCTGATGTGACATGTATCAGGGATGACCTACTTTTAGAGGCCAACTCAGAATTTAGCATCATCCTGGTTCCTTCAACAAAAAAACCAACAACACCGTCACATCTACAGCGTCGCCACCACTAAGCTTGAAGTGTTTGACACGATGATGCTTCACGTCCTTGACAACTTCTGTAGTCTCATTTAGCTTCTTGTCAGAGGTTGCTAACAAGAAGCTAAATGAGGCTTCAAAATTTGGCATTTACTGGTGTATTTTATGTCGTAGGACAAAACATGAAATCTCTGAAGCTTGTGCTGACCACTGACTTCGAGACGAGGGAACCAGAGTTGCAAAAATGCTAACTCATTTAGAGGTTTTAGGACTGATTTCTGCTGATGGTTTTGTCCGCTCTGCTCTGATTAAACTCTGCAGGTTAGCAGCTACCAAATAACTTGCGGTGTTTGTTGAACTCCAAAGTTCTCTAAATGCTCTCAATTCGAGGTTAAAAAACAAACCTTTAGTAATATCTAATGCTTCTTCAGGTACAAGGTGTTGATGCGGGATGTGATGTTGCCAGATGACCCCAAGGGGAGCTGCATCCAGCTGCTGCACCTCTACGACAGCAGCAGTGCAGACTGGCAGCTGGGCAAGACCAAGGTGAGGACGGATGCTCTTTGCTTTTACACCCACAGGAAGTTGTTTAGTCATCATCTTCTCCTGTTTTTGATGCTTTAATTGCATTCGTGACCATGACGTGAAGGTCTTCAGGGGACCTGAACCTGGAACCTCAGTCAGGGCATCACACGGCGTGAACATGTATTTCTTTGCTTAACTTGCTTTGCAGATGTGTAGTGTAACACAGAGAGCAAGCAGAAAGAGTCACATCCTGTGCAGAAATGTGGTTAAAAAAAGTTCAAGTGTGTTTCCTCAGAAGCTATTTGCATTTCCCATCTATCAGCAGTGGAACATATCTCCCCTGCTCACTTCTCTACAGTATAATTGACTTTTTCCTGTCAAACTGTGAGCTCCTGAATGTCCTGCCATTCATCCAGCCTCCGGCTCCCACCGGCTGATCCGTATTCTCCTCGCTATCATGAATATGACTGGATGCAGACTTACCGTGCCGCTCGGGGCGGCCAATACATTTTAGCTGCACTCTGCTCCCCTCAAGGCTTAATTTGGCTTCACGTGTCTCACAAATCCAGCTCGATGAAACCATTCCAGAGCTCAGGTACCTGTGTGACTGCAGGCTCCGAGTGTGTGTGTGTGTGTGTGAGATCATGAATAATTGAAGTCCAGAGCACCTGAAGCGTGGAATCCAACAGTTATTGGATCCAGTCTTCATCCCCCTCCGTCTATTGCTCTTTGCTTCCACTACACCGGATCAGAAAGAATATAGCTACTGCCAGCCTGTGTGTGTGTGTGTGTGTGTGTGTGTGTGTGTGTGTGTGTGTGTGTGTGTGTGTGTGTGTGTGTGTGTGTGTGTGTGATTGCTGTGGGAAATGACAGATGGGGACACAGATCCTAATCACAGCATGACCGTGTGATGCTACAAGAGGTGACCACAGTGGAGGATGCATCTATGTGTGGGTGGATGGAAGAATGGTCATGTGTGTGTGTGTGTGTGTGTGTGTGTGTGTATGTGCATACAAAAATAACCAAATCACAGTAAACCCACATCATCTGTGTATTTACAGTCAAATACTGTAATTCTACAGCAGTATATTGATAAATCACAGTAAATATGGCATAACTGCTGCGAGGTCACAGTATACAGGTATTTTACAATGATTTGTAACATATAAATGTTGTACATATCAACAAGGAGCTAAACTATAAATAGATCTGAGTGTTTTACATGCATTCTTCTTTGTTGGTGAACATACTGTATGTTAGTGAGGACTCCACCATTCACCAGATCTACAGAGGAGTCGGTGTCCCTTTGTGTCGTCTTGATTTAAAAACTGCAGACAATATTGACTTTTTGACAGAAGCACACACCGGTTTGCATTTTTATGTGCAGACTCAACTGAAACGTGGTGTGTCACCTTTTGTAGAGCGCCTCCCAACATGAACCACAAAGACACCCTCGCTGCCTGTAAACCGTTAAATCAATTCTATCTCCCTCGGAGGGATTCGTCTACTTTGTCCCGCCGCTCTCGCAGTGAGATTTACATCGAGCCGCCCTCTAGCTCCTTTCAGTCGGCACATGTCCCGACTATTGTCTCTGAGTTTTTTTTACAGCCTTAAACTTAATTTCCTGGAAGTGATGTGGCTCTGCTTGCATCTCCCAGGGTTCTGTTCTCTCCACGGGCTTGACCTGTCACAGCGGCGTGCTCCCCAAAGGCCCGACAGCAAGAATCAAAAAGTGTGCAGAGGCTTAGCGCTTAGCTTTTGTTGCACTAATTAGCATAGTAATGATTAAAAAGGATTAGTTGTTCAATTCATTGGGATGCAAATGTGTGCGCTCGTACACGGGGCTGCACTTTGTGAGCATGTGTGATTCATGTTGGAAGTTGTTTAATAAAGTGAGGCTGTGTTTTGTGTGTGTGTGTGGTGAGTATGTGTGTGTTTACTTGTGTGTGTTTGTTTACGACGTGGGGACATAAATCTGGTCATGCATTGTGAGGACTCACAAAGACCAGGTCCCTGCAAGGCTAACCTTTTATTTTATGTGTGTGCACTTGAATAAGTGTGTAGATGTATATTTACTCAGCATTAAGTCAAAGTTTCCCTTTATTCTTACTTAAAAACTAACATTTTATTTTACTTACAGCAGTCAGCCCAGCTCGGCGTCTGTCTTTCAGCCTTTTATTTCACCAAGCTCTCACCAACCACTAAAAGTCAGTCCCAGATTTACTCTTGTCCGGCGGCTTCTTGCTCGCTCACTCTCTCCTTTTCTCTTCTTAGCTTCCTCCGTCAGCGTCCTCTTCTCCTCCTCTGTCATTATGTCCATAGAGGCTGCTGAGCCCGGTTACATTGCCCGCTCACCCAGCTCCTGTTCTGGCACGACACTGGCTCCGCTCCCCGTCACCTACGAGCCTGAAACTCTCCTCTTCCTGTCCAATACCTGTCTGGTTTTGGAGTTTCATTCTGCTCTGATGCTTTGAATACTGTTGAAAATGCTTCTATGACCTGACGGCAGCTGAATTATCGGGGAGATGCTGGTGGTTTTGTGTGTTTTTGTCTTGGTGTGTGTATTTGTGTGTGTGTACGTGTCAGGGCATGTACTGCGTGTTTCCCTGTTAATTAACCTGCTTTTCAGTGACGTCCAAATCACCCCGATGAGTTTACATTTCCTTCCTCCTGAAAATCTCATTAGTGCTTCACCGCTGAGGATTCAACACATTCAACACTCTCTGTCACTGTGCCAACAACACACACACACACACACACACACACACAGGGTACATCGTTCAACAGGAGAAAAGCAATCTGTACTCCTGTACCCCCGTAGCACCGTGACATTTCCCCAGCATCTCTGTCGCCCCATATCTCATTTTCCTCCCTCCCTAATCGGATTAACCCCCTAGCATCCCTCGGTGGGCCCAGTTTCCTCTATCAATGGAGGACAGCTTGGCTTCTATAGCGGACAGCTGCACTAAATGCCCGTAAGATCTGTCTTTTCACACAGAGAGATGTAGCCGAAATCACTCTCTGCAGTAATCTGCGGTCTTTAGCAGCACAAACAAAAGAAGAGGAGGGTCTGGATTTGATTCATGTCGGCTTCTTTGTTCACCTCGATTGTTCTTCTGGAAGGGAGTGTCTGTTAAAAAAGGAGGCACTGCCTCTTTTAAATTGTGTTCACTTGTAAATTCATAATGTGTGAGTAATGCAGCGGATGCAATAGATGTAATCTGTGTGTGCGCTAAGCTGAAGCTGGAAGTCAAACGTAGAATATTTGTTAATCTTCTTTCTCTGTTTTTCATTGCACCCGTTTAGTCACGTATTAATATCTTGGCTAATAAAAAATCAAACTCATTCATATTAAAAACAAAATCAAAATGCACAGTCATGCTCTGAAAAAACACGAGGAAGCTGTGCAGTAAACTCGCTGTGTGTGAATCACTCTCGTCTCATCCCTGAACCTTCATGATGCATCACGTGCTCCTCCTTACGAGAACCTTTACGTCTCATGATTCAAACTCCAAGTCAGTCTGAGAAGCCAATATTTGTGAACAGTGCTGATACAAATTGTCAAATAATCGATGAGTTAATCACTCGTTAAAGTCTTGAATGCCAATATTTTTAAGCACTGACCCCGTGAGTTACCTAACCCCTGAATCTGGTGGCCAAAGTGCATTAAATGTTCGCTGCGATCGTGTTAGCAGTCTGACGAGGCTTCGTAAACACATACTGCAGTAGACCTGACACGTGTCTTCGCTGTTTTTTTGTAAACGTTGAACTAAAAGGTGCAAAAGAATCAGCACGTTTGTGAAACTGTGACGATACGGATCAAACTTGGTGGCCTACGTGCAATATTTGGTGGCCACAGGCCTTCAGGCATTTCCCTGGTTTCACTTCACAAAGTGAGGATTCTTGTGCTTCGAATAATAAATGTATATAAACGATGCGTTTGAGAAATCAACGGATAAATTATTAATGCCATTTTTACAGTTCTACAAAGAGTTGTTGAAGTTGTATTTTGACTTTTCTTTTGTCTGTACATGCACTAAAAAGTGAAAGGTATGCAACACTGCAGTGTTTATCTGAACATTGATTGATAACAATAATGATTTATTCATATCCTTCTGTTTCTCTCCTTCCCTGCGTCCTCCTCTCCTCTCCTCTCTCCTCAGGTCTTCCTTCGGGAGTCTCTGGAGCATCGCCTGGAGAAGCAGAGGGAGATGGAGGTGCTGAAAGCAGCCATGATCATCCAGGCTCACGTCATGGGCTACATGGCCAGGTACGACTCCAGAACTCAACAATAATAATTAAAGTTTAAATATTTATTCTGACATTTGTTAACTGGTTGTCTGTCGATGCGACACACAGGAAGCAGTACAGGAAGCTGCTGCAGTGCATTGTAGTCATTCAGAAGAACTACCGGGCTTTCTACTGGAGGAGGAAGTTCCTGCTCCTCCGCTGGGCAGCGCTCACCTTCCAGAAACGTGTGCGAGGCCAGCTGGCCCGCCGGGCCTACAGCCAACTGCTGGAGGAGAGGAGGAGGAGGAGGGAGGAAGAGGAGCACTGCAGGAGGAGGAGGGAGGAGGAGGAGGAGATGGAGAGGTGAGGCTAGTCAAGTGAAAGGATTAGTACTGCTCTCATGTTAAACCTTTTCCAGTTTTTGTTGTTTTAAATACTCACTGAGCCGAGAAAACAAATCCTCTGATACAAAGACAACAGCGCCACCTACAGACCGCCAACAGGAAGTCCATGGCTGGATTCTAGAAATGCTGACGTCATGATTGAACCCCACAACATTTGAGATTTGAAATCGAAGTTTAAAATTTAAAACCCTGGAGTGTTTTAGGCTGCAAATCAAAGTCAAAGACGTTACCGTATACGGCCATTCGCCCACCGAGGGTGAAATAATCTGTGGAACATTTATTTCCAAATTAACAATCACTTATGTCACTTATTTCAAAATATCACGCATGTGGTACAGTGCAAAAAATGTGAGGGGTACCTGTGAAGTAGCCTGACACTCGCTGATTGGCTGGAGAAAGTCACATGATTCTGCTCCTTCATTGAGAGAGATGTGGGACTGATTAAAGGGTTAAGACATCCATCCAATTGTTAAAATATATTTTCTCACGATGGTCTAAAATTCTTTTTCAAAGCGTACTGTCCGATTTCATGAATTCGATCATGACAAAAAATCTGTAAAAACAATCAGATTTATGAACAGTGACTCAAAAATATCAGAAACAGTAATCAACATTTATTCATGCACACTAAAGTGGATGTTTGTATCAACGAAACGTTGTATAATGAAGTTATCTGGATGGATTTCTGTCTGACCGTTGCAACCTGTTTTCTAGTTGAATTTTCTGGGAATTTAATGGCACAGTGAGACGGGTTTGGTAAATCTTATCTCTTGCCGTCTGTTTCAGTCAGCTGATGTCTGTCTGTTTGTGTCTGTGCAGGAGAGACAGAAGCTGGAGGCTGAGAGACTCGCCAGAGAGGTAAGATGAATCTGATGATGAATGTGAAAGAGTGTGCGTTGTATTCTTTTATATTTATATTTTATTAACATTCATTATCATATTCTTTAACCAAGGATCAGTGACAGCAGGCCAATGTTCACCATGAGATCTTTCTTCCATCCTCAGATCGAGGAGGCCAGAAGACTGGAAGAGCTTCATCGCACTGAGGAGTTGGTCTCCCTGGCTCAGCCTCCGCCTGCAGTAGCAGCTGCAACATTGTCAGTCGGCTTGGAGGAGCTGGAGTCAGCAGAAGCCCTCGAGGAGGCATCTGAAGAAGAGGAGCCGGTTCGTCCTCACGAGGCCACTCAGGTGGAGGAGATCCTTCGATTGGAGCGGGAGATCCAGGTGCTGCAGAGGCAGAAGGAGCGTCAGGAGCTCTCTCTGACCGAGGCCTCCCTCAACCGCCTGCAGCTTCTCCGTGACCAGGAGCTCAGGCGTCTGGAGGATGAAGCCTGCAAGGCGGCGCAGCAGTTCCTCGAGTCGCTCAACTTTGATGAGATCGACGAGTGCGTGAGGAACATTGAGAGCTCATTGGGAGTCGGCGAAGGTGATGAGAAGGAGAAAGAGGGGAGGCGGAGGAGAGGCAATGACGAGGAAGAGGTGGATGAAGGGTTTGGGGCTGATGATGAGGCCTTCAAAGACTCGCCAAACCCAAGCGAGCACGGCCACTCGGACGGCCAGCGGACAAGCGGGATCCGAACGAGCGATGACTCGTCTGAGGAAGATCCATACGCCAATGATGGTGTGATCCCACCACTGCCACCGACCACCCTGCTTCACCAGCCGCTGCCTTTACCACCGGTGCCCCCCGTCTGCCACAGCGCCTCATCCAGCGGGGACTCGGCCTACTGCCACCCCCAGGCTTCATCAGAGGCTCAGTCCGATGACCTGGTGGAGCTCATACCACCAGACGAGGATTCGGACTACGACCAGGACGACTACGATGAGGGCGCCATCGTGTCCAGTGGCAGCGTGGCCTTCTCCAACCCTCGCAGCGGCCAATGGTCTCCGGACTACCGCGGCTCTGTAGGCACCTACAACAGCTCAGGGGCTTACCGCTTCAGCTCGGAGGGGGCTCAATCATCGGTGAGTTGGGTTTGCTGATATTTTTGATCAGGCATTAACTTAACAGAGTAGTAGTAGTGCATCGAGTGATCTTGAATGTCTCATTTCTGTATGTTAAGTTTGAGGACAGCGAGGACGACTTCGACAGGTTTGACACCGACGACGAGCTGTCGTATCGGCGGGACTCCGTCTACAGCTGCGTCACGCTCCCATACTTCCACAGCTTCCTCTACATCAAAGGTAATTCCTTCATTATACTACTTGATTCCACAATTTTTCAAAATAAAACAATCGCAAAAAACATCTCATGTTTTCCTCTGCAGGCGGTCTGATGAACACGTGGAAGCGGCGCTGGTGCGTCCTAAAGGACGAGACCTTCCTGTGGTTTCGGGCCAAACAGGAGGCTCTGAAGCAGGGCTGGCTGCACAAGAAGGGAGGGGGATCGTCCACGCTGTCCCGCCGCAACTGGAAGCGCCGCTGGTTCGTGCTGCGGCAGAGCAAGCTCATGTACTTCGAGAACGACGGCGAGGAGAAGATGAAGGGAGTGCTGGACATGCATAACGCCAAGTAAGGACTCACCAGGCTACCTCGAAAACTTCAGTATGATGTTAGAATAGCTTTGAGGTTTTTTGTTTTTTTGCAATACTGACAACAGTTACTAATAAATTATTGATGGTCCCATCCATGAGCCGGGCTCAGCTGTCAAACAAGATGTGAAACACCAATTTAACAGTAGCTCATTAAAACCAAAGTTATCAGACAAAAAACACTTTAACAACCTAACGTTACAGAAACCATCATGTGTACGTACCATGGAGATGTTTTGTATATACAATCGATGAATTAGGCCTAAAACATTATCACAGTAACAAGGATGCAGTCCTTCTAATGGCCACTAGATGCCGCCTTTATTGCAAAATTGTTGAAGTTTCAAAGCTGACGACCTTCTAGAAAAGTTTAAGTCAGTTTTGATGAAATTATTGTTCCATTAAAGACAAATAAAAGACATAATACTTCTATAATTTTATTTTTATTTTTAATTATATATATATATAAACAACATTAAATACACAGAACAAAACAAACAATAACACAAATTGGTCACTCACTGCTAAATAAAAGTCCAATATGTTCACTTAAATAGTGAGTCTTTGTAAAAAATAGAAATAGAGTGTCCAAAAATTAGGTTGCTGGCATCTTATGCACATGGGGTCGACATCATTCTAGATTCTGTGAAGATGGGTACGACGCAGGATTTTGCACTGGGTCAGACCACGTCTAGCACAGGTAGACTTCCGGAGAGATTTCAATTATTTTTGTTTTTTTCGTGATCTGCAGAGAAATCATTGATAACACCGGTAAGGAGAACGGACTCGACATTGTGATGCCGGAGAGGACCTACCATCTGATCGCAGAGTCTGCAGAGGATGCCAGGTAGGTCAGGCGTGTTGTTCTGAGCTGCACACGTGACCAGAAACAAACACGAGTCTTCAAACAGTGATTACCAGGATGGTGCACTTCATCATATTGTCCTTTGACATTAACACATCAAATTGGAATTACAAATCTAAATATGTCTCTGAAAATTCATGAACAATCATTTTATTTCTCTCCTCGTTGTCGGGTTTTTTTCTAGATTAGCTTCAAACCCACACTCAGTCAGTCACACACACTATAACGAGGAGGAGGTGCTGCCGTCGCTTTGTGGTCAGTGTGCCGGTTGCCACTGGCAACACATTGATTTCCCTCTCAGAGGGACAGTCCACTTCCTCCATATATCTGCCCTGACAGGAAGACGAGTGTGTGTGTGTGTGTGTGTGTGTGTGTGTGTGTGTGTGTGTGTGTGTGTGTGTGTGTGTGTTGGCAGCAGGTTTACAGTGGCAGCCTCTCTCTCAGCATGAGTCAACATCAGCTCCATATGTCTGAGACAGAATCAGTCTGAACATTTCTGCCATATCTACACACACACACACACACACACACACGTTTCCATAAATTTGATATTCATGTTTGACAGAAAACTGATGATTTTGTATAAAAATACCCCAAAAGATCGATCGTACATTTCATATTTCAGTTTCTTTTTAATCTAAAGACAAATTAAACAAATTATTAAATAATAAACGATAAGTTCTCAGCATACACGTCCGGCTCACTCTCATTACCTTCATGTCTTGATGATGCTGATGATGCTGATGATGTCGTCTCCGTGGTTACAGCCAGTGGTTCAGCGTGCTGAGTCAGGTCCACGGCTCCACAGAGCAGGAGATCAGAGAGATGCACGACGAGCAGGCCAATCCCCAGAACGCTGTGGTGAGTACTGTGGGGACGGGGCTGGGCAGCAAAGCACCCTGGGAAATGGAGTTCAAATACTTGAATGCTGTCAGTTAAGATCAAGACAAAAATCTTCTTCATCAAAAACAAACAGCGTCACCAGAAACAGGTTTTAAAACTTTTCGGATCAAATAAAATTGAAGAAAATATTTTAATATCTAACATCCTAAACGTTTTATGTGCTCGTTGCATGGGTGATGGTATTAATATTGTTGTTCACATACAAGAAAGATAAAGAAAATCAAGTATTAAACATATAAATAATATAAATATATATACACACACAATATGTTTTAAAATGAAATTCACGATCCGATGTTCTGTTGTAGCTCTTTGTGTTGAGCTGACTGCACACAGATGTGTTTGAAATGCCACATCCTTTTTTTTTCAGTGATGTACCTGTGAGTGAATGTGTTGCTGCTTTTGTGTGTGTGTGTGTGAGATAATTGGTTTTCACGGGGTAGAAGGAGGTCAAACTCATTATCCACACCCTGAACACTGTTACTGAACCTCCCTCTCTCTCTCTTTAGGGAACATTGGACGTGGGGATGATCGATTCAGTTTGTGCTTCAGATAATCCAGAGAGGTGAGAACCTTCATCAAACATCGTGTCACGTCTGTGGCTTTTCTTAGTGCACACCTGCACTGGTTCACACACACGATAGCGAACGTGTCCGTTAGATTCAAGCCAACGCTCTCCATTCACAGGCCGAACTCCTTCGTCATGATCACGGCGAACCGCGTGCTGCACTGCAACGCCGACACGCCCGAGGAGATGCACCACTGGATCACTCTGCTGCAGCGCTCCAAAGGAGACACCCGCGTCGACGGACAGGAGTTCATCATCCGAGGTGACAATCACTTAAACCTCCTTCTTTTTACTCTTTTTTTTTTTTGAGGGCTTGGAGTCTATCCCAGAATGCACTCAGGCAGAAAAACAGATCAGATTTACAGCTGCAGAGCAACAACACACACGTACAAACAATGTCAGAGGAACTTCTGGAGGTTTGTTGTGGAAGCTGGTGACTTATTTGACCCCAAAAACATCAGAAAAATCAGTTGGTTTAACTAAAGACTTGTGTTGTTTAGTTGTTTGACCTCTGCAGGGTCACAAACTCCATTCAAGTTTTACACATTTTAATGTTTTTGAATTGAAAAAGGCATTAAAAACCTAAAAAAGTAACAGGGAATGTCAAAATAATGAAGCTCAGAAGATAAAAAAGTGGAAATGATTTTATGTTATTTGCAGATTTCAACATCTGGGGGAAAAAATGCTTTCACACTGAAAGTTTTGAGTGTTGAGCTGACACAGATATCTTTTATTCTTTTGTCTCCACCAGGCTGGCTGCACAAAGAGATGAAGAACAGCACCAAAGCCTCGCTGAAGCTGAAGAAGCGCTGGTTCCTGCTCACCCACAATTCCCTGGACTACTACAAGAGCTCAGAGCGTAACGCCCTGAAGCTGGGAACGCTGGTGCTGAACAGCCTGTGCTCAGTGGTTCAGCCCGACGAAAAGATCTTCAAAGAGACCGGTGAGGAAAAAAAACAGAAAGCATCGACTTGGATTTTATTCTGGAGGTTTCTTCATTTAAACATGACACGGCAGATCTAATGACTTCGTGTCGTCCTCACAGGATACTGGAACGTGATCGTGTACGGCCGGAAACACTCGTACCGTCTCTACTGCAAGCTGCTGAACGAGGCCACGCGTTGGGCCAACTCCATCCAGAACGTCATCGACACCAAAGCTCCCATCGACACGCCGACCCAGCAGCTCATCCAGGACATCAAGGTAAAGGAAAGCCCGGCGACGGCTGAACGAGGGCGATGCACGCCGTAGATTAATGAATGGATTATTTTTAATGTCGGGAAGGATCAGTTTTACTTTCAGCCGTTTGAACAGGTCATGATGAGAGAGGCTATTTTAGTCCACCATCACTTCTCACCACACAGATCCTGGCAGCCCATTAAGGTTTGCTGGAGGCTATCCCAGCATGCATTTCTTTTCAAGGACACAGTAAACACCTTTTTCTATCAGGGGGCAAATACAGACAAACAAGATACAATGACACTCGTGTAGAAAGAGCCCCAGATTCAAGCATTTGTGCCTATAAACACTGAACTGACGTCCACCCCAGTGATTCCTCAGATCATCCGTCAAGTAATAAAGATTATTGTTGATTAATCGTCATGCTGAAGACAGGCTCCGCTCCTCTCTGCAGGAGAACTGTCTGAACTTGGAGGTGGTGGAGCAGATCTACAAGAGGAACCCCATCCTTCGCTACAGCCACCACCCGCTGCACTCGCCGCTGCTGCCGCTGCCCTACGGAGACATCCACCTTACAGGTGAGTCACACATACATTAAACATACATTAGAATAAACCTACAACACAGGAGCCGTACGTTAAAATTAACCTGAGATAAACTTAAATTAAAACCTGCTTAAAATATTGAAGTTGAACATCTGACTGTGTTAAGTTAACCTGTGCTAACGTCTATACAAATAGAAAATAAATTAAAAAAATAGTTTTATAAAAATATCCAAAGTTTATTTTATGTAAATTAAATCACCTCATTATTTAATATTTCCATTATATGTCTTAATGCCTATTATCAGTCCATCTATCCTTATAGATATCATATGAGGAGGATTGTTTTTCACCAGCCTAACTGTGAAACATTATCATGATAATAATAATAACTTTATTTATATAGCACCTTTTAAAAACAAAATACAGAAGGATGAAAATAGAAAACACTGCAGACGACCCACACGTCTGTAAAACGTGTTTTTAAAAAGTGATTTCAAAGAATCTTATTACAGTTTAAAAATGAAGCGTGTCATCATCATCAAATGTCAGGGATTGAAGTTTAACGATTGGATATTTTAAAACTTAAATTCAACACATTATTGGAAGAATTAAGAATTTCACAGAGAACAGACTGGTGATAAATTGACAGATTTGTGGAGAGAGTTTGGTCCCTCTTCTTCAGGTCAGCATTTTGATGGACTGTAGCTACATGATCCCATCACTAACTTCTTCCCCGTCCTCTGTTCAGTTCAGAGAAACAGAAGCTACACGACGCTGCAGGCCGAGGCCCTCAAAGTGTTCAGCTCTCTGCAGCACCTGGGCGTGGCCGACCGGTGCCCATCATCCAGGGCATCCTGCAGACCGGCCAGGAGCTCAAACCTCTGCGGGACGAGCTCTTCTGCCAGCTGATCAAGCAGACGACGCGCCGCCGCAGCCCGAAGCCCGGCAACCTCTGCAGCTGGAAGATCCTGGCCTGCATGTCCTGCACGTTCGTCCCGACCAGGAGCATCCTCAGATACCTCAAGTTCCACCTCCGGAGGTATTCACAGATAAATGAAGACCGCTCGAGCCAGAAAACACGTTTTTGTAGCTGCAGCTGACAATAACTTTCTTTTCTTTGCAACTTCTCTGCTCCACAGGACTCGCGAGCTGTTCCCCGGCTCGGAGATGGATCGTTACGCCGCCTTCGCCCTCGACTCCCTGAGGAAGACTCGAGCCAGAGAGAACGTCCCGTCCCAGGAGGAGATCCGCTCCATCGTGGCCCGGCAGGACATGAGCACCACCGTTCACTGTCACGGAGGAGGATCCTGCAAGATCACCATCAACTCGCACACAACAGCCGGAGAGGTGGGTGACAACACGGGCCGCTGGGATTAAAGCTGCTAATGCAGAGGGCGGGATGACAAACCGATTTTTATTCTTCCTCTGACTCACCGCCCACATCTTCAGTTTGAATGAAACTATTGGTCTGATTATAACAGAGTGCTCAGTGTTTTACTTATTCTGTGACTGTCGTGTCTTAGATATTAAAGAAAAAGTGCAGAGAAGTTTGCATCATGTAGACATAACGTACATGTTCTACACACCCGTTTCTAAGTTAAAAATGACAACGTGATGAAACCTCATTTAATTAACTAATATTTAACCTCATATGTAGCCGACAACTCATCACGTGTGTGTGTGTGTGTGTGTGTGTGTGTCTCAGGTGGTGGAGAAGCTGATTCGCGGCCTGGCCATGGAGGACAGCAGGAACATGTTTGCTCTGTTTGAACACAACGACTCCACGGAGAAAGCCATCGAGAGCCGCACAGTGGTCGCCGACGTGCTCGCCAAGTTTGAAAAGTAAGCGTCGCTGTGTGTGTGTGTGTGTGTGTGTGTGTGTTTTCACGTCTTCATTAACTCACCCTCCGGTCTCCAGGCTTTCAGCCAGCGCGGACGAACACAACACCGGCTGGAAGTTTTACTTCAAGCTCTACTGCTTCTTGGACACGGACAATGTTCCCAAAGACAGCGTGGAGTTCGCCTTCATGTTTGAACAGGTGAGACAATTTGAACCAACCAATCACGACGACTCGTCTTGGACTTGTCAGATACTTTAATATCTTCCTAACTGAGGCGGCTGTTCTTGAATCTGTCTTCATCATTCTCTCTACAGGCCCACGAAGCCGTCATCCGTGGTCAGTATCCGGCCCCTGAGGAGACTCTCCAGTTCCTGGCTGCACTGAGGCTTCAGTACCTCCTGGGCGATCACAGCTCCCAGGCCAACTTCCCTGAGATGTCTCAGGTGTTTCCCATGGTGCGACTGCGTGCCCGGGTGCAGAACTCGGCCAAGACGTTCACTCCGGGCGCCGGCTCAGTGGCCGAGCGCTCAGGGACGGCGGAGAGGAAACGCTCAAGCTTCCTGGAGGGAACGCTGAGGCGGAGCTTCAGGAGCGGCTCGCTCAGCCGGCAGAAGCTGGAGGAGGAGAACAGCCTGGAGGTGTGGATGAGGGAGGAGGCGGCGGCGGTGAGGACCAGCGTGATGGACAAGTGGAAGAAACTGCAGGGGATGAACCAGGAGCAGGCCATGGTCAAATACATGGCTCTGGTGAAGGAGTGGCAGGGGTACGGATCCACGCTGTTCAACGTCGAGGTAACGTAAAATCTATATTCAAACATGAAGAAAAAATAATTACAAGCACAAATCTTCATCAGTCCAGTAAAATCTCATTTCTGCTCACCATTTAGTGCCGGGACGGAGCGTTCCCCTCCGAGCTGTGGCTTGGCGTGAGCCGGGAAGCGATATCGGTGTACAAACGAGGCGAGCCGTGGCCTCTGGAGGTTTTCCCGTACGAGCAGATTCTCTCCTTCGGAGCTCCGCTGCCCAACTCCTACAAGATCGCCGTGGAGGGCCGAGAGCTGGTCTTTGAAACGCACATGGTTCGTACGACACTCGCTTCACAACTGTTGAAATAAATGATGTTTTACAAGTAGAGCTGCAACGAGTACTTAAGTCATTTGAGTACAAAAAATCCTTGAGTCATTTTTTTCCCCTCGAGTATTCATTTAGCGTGCACTCACACAGGATCAGGGATTGCGGCAACTCGTAGCAGGGTTCGGTGTAAATTGCGAGTCAGATTTAGAAGCTGGTACATGAAATAAACAAAGTCAGTCAACAGTGACGCACACGACTCAGAGTCGAGTTGGTCCTATGGAAGAGAGCGTTTTAACAGGCCTGTCGTTTCTGTGCAGCAGTATTGTTGTTTAAAAATCCGATTAATCGCTGAAATATTCGGTAGAATACTCGACTTCAGAAAGAATCGACAGCTGCAGCTCATATTCACACGTCCACAGACCAACACACTGCTGAAGCCTTGAATACGCCCTCACACATGCATAATGAAACATCATGAACTGTCTCTGACTCGTCTTCCTCTGCCCTGCAGGTCATGGACATCGCCAAGCTCATGAAGGCGTACATCAGCATGATCGTCAAGAAGCGCTACAGCAACTGCCAGTCCGTCAGCAGCCACGGCAGCCAGTGCAGCGCCTGGTGAACTCCGCCTCTTTAAACCTTTGAACTTATGGCCACTTGCCAGAGTGCCGCTGAGGGTCGAGTGGCGGCGCCGCCGCGGCCGGCCTCGCAAGGCCCGCGCTCTGGAGAGCAGCTCGTACATTTTGACATGTCAAAACTGACTCTGAATGCTGGAGACAAACCACGATGCTCTTAATGTTAACTAGCTCAAATTATTATTATTATTATTTTTTGACTGGTTTTATTCCAAAACATGAAAACATCTGCACCTGAACATCAACCAGAACTTTAACAGAAACACAGTCAGGAATCACTTCAAGCTGGAAGAATCTGATGACCGCCAAACTTCCCAGCGACCAACGCCCGACATGACCTCCTCAAATATCTTGTTTTGTCCACAACCTAAAAGAAATTCAGTTTGCTGTCAAAGAAACTAGAAAATATTTAAGAAGCTAAAATCTGAGAATTAAGATGCAAATCGATGAATCGACTGTGAAAATATTGAACGTCGACTAACTGTCGCAGCTCTGCCAGGAAGTGGATGAAACTAGAAACAAATACTCAAGTCATGTGACTAGTATTTGTAAGTAGGCATAAATCAACCTCAGTTTGCATCATTGCATTGATTCATTTGTTCCCTGAAGCCTTGAAAGGCCTTGAATTTAAGTTTTTATGACCAGGGTTAGAGAAAAATCTACAATAAGACAATGTTGTGTTGAACAGCAAAATCCAGAAGTCCATTATCAAAATAATCTCAGCCGACAAAACGACACGACAGCAACAACCTATCAGGACGTCACCTGAAGAAAAGCAGCTGAAGGTTGAACAACCTTTCCTCGTCGGTTCACTCTCAAAGTGCGGATGTGTCTTTGTTTTGGAATAAAAGCGTTCATCTCTTCCTAAAGCTAACGAGGCCGGTTGTTTCAGGATGGGGCTCTTTGTTACTGAGGTTTTTTGTGTGTGTGGCTGCCTGCGTGTGTGAGTGAATGAGAGTTTTAAAAAGAGTGTGTCTACATGTCCGAATGTAAAGAAGAAGCAGAAGATCGAGTTAAAGCTTACAATCCTTTTGCTCTGCTTTGAAAAACTCTGGGACTCGACCTTCTCAAGCATGAACTGTAAATATGCAACTGTGCTCGTCTCGAACATTTCAGGTTTGCGACTCGTTGATTTGCTGAAGGTCTCACAAGTGCCTGTTCAAACTAAAGCAGGACGAACTCAAGTCAGACTTTGTCTTATCGATGCCACTCTCGTTCCTGTGTAACCACAATCTGAAAGGTGCTCGCACGTTCCCTTTAACTACCAACGATGTACTTACACTGCAGAACCCGTCCGGCTGTGCAAGTCATCCGAGCCAATCTACAGACACTGAAATCAGATTCTTCTCGTCAAAAACATCTGCACAGTTTTCTGTAGAAGCCTCCACATCTGCCTCACGCTCGCTCCCCGAATCAACACACCGCAAAACTAACTGAGAGCCGGTTAAACTGTCAGACACGACGCCGCACAGTGCAGCCGGCGTGCATGGCATGGCGGTGTCAGGATAGATCTTTTTAAAGCTTTACAACAAAACTAACGTCCAACGAAAGAGAAACGCTGAGACAGGCGTGAGATGTGTCGCTGCTAGGAAACATTCCAGAAACTTTCCATGGAAGGTTAAGCTCAGGAATTTTGGGAATCAGAGACTCCATGTGAATTAACAGTAAATTGTTTAATTTAAACAAACTGCATCATATCCAAACATAAATCTAAACATGCAAAATAAAACAATTAAAAACATTTCAACAGATTTGTTTGTAAGTAGAACTTTATCAAGTCTGAATCATTTTATTGAACAATATTATGTAGTCCACGAGCTCACATGTGTGTCTTCAATAGTTTGTGTGTGCTCTGGGCTCTAAAGTGTGGTCCAGGTACAGAAATCACCTGTGCAGGTAGGGGGCGTGGCCTCAATAGCCCTGCAGTGTGCTATGTGCTATGTGATGGAGGAATAGCGGATATTCAAGTGTACCTGCATGAAATCTGGTTTTTGCAAAAATATATTTTCACCAACTATATTTAAGTTCCCTGTTAAAGGGCCAACCTTCAATTTTGTAAATTCGGTTTATTCCCATTAATTCCCATGGAAAGTTTCCAACTTTGAAAATTCCTGGAATTTCGCAACCCTAGTCGCTACAACAACAACAAGATGAATTCAGTCATATTTAAAGTGATTAACCTGATACGGCTGCAAAAATAAGACCCGTCATGAGAAAATGAAAGTTTTTGGATCGGAGCTGGTTCCATTTCCAGTTAACTAAAAGTCAGAAAGGATTTACGCTGGACTGCTCTCAGTCAAATTTTGGCTGACAAATCAATGCACCTCATCAAAATCCAAACATTCCTGGTTATTTTGTCCATAAACTGTTTGTCAGCTGAGTCACCAGCAACTGTACTATATAGAAAAGTACACACACGTTTGCTAAATAGAGATTTCATGCAAACTGCAGAGGCCTGAAGCCAGCTGTCACCTCCTCACTGGGAGCTATGCTAAAGAAAAACCTTCACACTGTGAGACAACTCATCTTCTGTTTTCAGGTGTTTCCATTCTTCACTGCAAAGCACTTACAAAAGCTACAAAACACACAACAGGAAGCCAGATTCTTTCCTCAAACCCTCGAGACGTAGCAGTTACTGCGTGCTACGAGGCTTTAGAGCGTTACGTAATGCCCCAGACGGCCATGACTGAAACATTAGAAGTAGTTGGCTGTTTTTTTTTAGTTTGGATGACTTCCTCGGTTGGACGGTTTGCAGTGTAACATTCCTACAACATTTCTCCGGAGCTCCGCGGGCGGCAGATCCATCCAAAGACGCGTGTGCAGGTTTCTTCCACAGTGCCTTGTTTGTTGTATATTGTGTACACTTATTTTGATTTTCATGTGTGGTTCCTGTTTTTGGTATAATGTGCAATGTATATATATATATATATATATATATATAATCATGTGGCTGTACATTTTATACTGTAAGTCTTTGCCTTCTATATTTTTTCTCCTGAATGACCACATGACGATTTTCTCAAAATAAAAAAAATCTTGCTGTATTTTTCTCGACGCAACCATCCAACTTCGACACAATACTGTTATCTTGTTGTTGTTTTTAATCTGTATTAGCTGTGTTATGTATTGAAAGGATGATTCTAACAATAAATGGTTACATATTTGGTCTGAAGGTGCGTTCACGTCACGTTCTTTCCCTTATGTTACAATAGTTTAACACGCTGAAGAGTGTCTGTTCTGAGCTTCTCTGGGTCTTTGTCGTGATGGCGGCAGACTCAACCTGGAAAAGAAATGAGCTCATTAATATAATAATTCTTGCATGTAACAGCTCCTATTTATATCCTCACTGATGTCACAAGTCCAGTCGAAGAGTCTTGGTTCTCAGGAAGGTTTCAGACTGAGTGAAATTACCTCCAGATGTTAAAGGAAAGGAGCCTCGGTGCTCCCTTTCTTATCTCCTTTGACAGAAGATAAACCGAGCCGTCCTTTACGAAGGGAGGACAGAGATAATGCAACAAAATGCAACATGAAAAGGGGACGCATCATTCACTTCAAAGCCAGGCCTCATTCTGATGTAACAACCAAGATTAAACACCAGTGAAAACAGAGTTATGGATATTACAGTCTGTAAATAAAACTGACTGTGAAAGTGTCAAACTGGACGTTAATATTAATAGAAAATCTAAAAAAAACACAAAAATCTGGTTCAGCCACTGAATGAATTATTGAGGATTATTGGAATATGTGAAACTATAAAATATGAGGATTATTAATATGTGGGGAAATCTGAATTCTCTGATTATGTCAGGTTGGAAACAAAAGTTTGGAGGATGTTAGATAAGATAAAAATATGATGCTGATGTTAACTTACTTACCTGTTCTATGTGTTGAACTAAACGTTATGGTGCTTGTGCTACATGGTTGTTTACTGCCTAGCGTCTGCGTCTGGCAACTCTCCTACGTCGGCGACTGACGGTGGACCTACGGGTCCTCCTGCGCCGACGAATGGGGCGAGAAGCCTGTCTGCGTGTACGTCTGGGCATTGTTAACCACTACAACAACAACATCAGTGCACTGGGTCCTATTTATAGACTTTTAGGACGTCGCGGATGATGTCACTGATGATGTCATGGGTCACATGACCTCACCAGTGGAGGTCATGTGACCCATGACACTGTAAATACAGCCATCTAAATCTGACACACTGGACCTTTAATTTAAAATATGAATAGAAAATCTAAATAATGGATATTGTGGCAGTAATGTGAGTAAATAAGTAAGAAGTCATGTCTGTGCAGCCTGGTGGTGGGTCGTCCCTCTTCATCTCAGCACGGTATGTTGGTGTTCGAGTTTGTAGTGGAAATCATTTGTGACCCGAGACTGACGAGACTGCTGAGCCTCAAACTTCACATTCAAAAAAATGATGGTAAACAGAGACGAGGACTTGGACGCTAGATGGGCAGTTCATTGTTACACTAATTAAAATAAAAGTAAAGTTTCAATTTAAAGCACAAACAGACCAAATTAAAATACCAAATGCTGATGCCAATTAGCGAAGGATGCAAAAAAATTGATTACATATATATATATATAGATTACACTGGGGAACACATTTTTTGTTGAGTTAGGTCTGGCAGCTGTTTTTAACTTTAATTTTTGGGTGCGGAATCCAAAACTGATCTCAGTTTTTCTCTATCACGTCAAGTTTTCTTAGAAAATCTGAAAAATCCTGTACTTCACAGACATGTGCTTGTTTTCACTAAACCAAAGCAACAGTCTGTGCAGTGATCTTTTCTGCTCTCGCCAAACCATGGGGATACCCAATGCCAACTTTTCACGTGTTCCTTTGGTCCACATCCGTAAACTCTCGACACACTGCTTTGCACACTTTGTGAGGGGCCCGTGGCTTGTCTTGATCACCGAGTTTTACTTTAAAATATGCAAAATATGCTTGTTTGACAAATGCACTGATGTTTGCCCTCTGACTTGGAATGGTCAAACTACCACAAATATAGCAAAAGGTTGTTTAGAAGCAGCAGGAGCAGACATGATCTGGAACAAAGGAAATACATACCTATGTAAATAAAACACTAAGATGGAATAGTTACAAGCTTTGAAAACTACAAAAACAGCATCAACCCAAACAGGACTTACAACGGTATGCCCGTGGTTACAAGGTGAAGAGATCAGCCAGCACAAATCCTCTTAATTCTACTATGCTAGCTTTCTGTGTGCAGATATTGATAGTACTGGGAGCTGCACACACCTCTCACCGCACTGTCTCAATTGTGACTGCACAAACAAGTTGCCGCGTAGCCGTAGATGAGTCCAATCGTGATCAGCTGGCGAGTCTTACTACAGCTAATCAGTGGGATTTTGCTTATCTGGAGGGTTAGCTGTGGAGAGAAAAATGGACGTGCTAGAAAAAAACTGACTGCGATTTTGGAATCAGCATAAAAATCTAACTCAACAGAAAAAATTTGTCTAATTGTTCCCCAGTGTTATGAAGACACCAGACATCACAGAGGGTTACCTAAAGAATACTGACACCACCACGACACAGGCCATCACCTCAACACTATGAACACTGCAAAACCACAAGAGTAACAGGAAAACTTTAAACGGCACAGCGTGCATGCAGTGACGGAGAGAGTCTGACCTCACACAGTGCAGCGTTCAGCAGCGAGCACATTCAAGGCAATGGCTACCTCAAAAACAGCACGGCCAGGTGTGTCTGTAAAACAAAAGGCACACAGGTTAATAAGAGAGAATCTTTCAAAGCTCACGGAGACTTCAAACACACTCGAGAGATTAACTTACACACTTTGACACACTGGACGCAGGCCTCCACACTGTGTCCTGATTGGCTGCAGGAGTGTGCAAAGTATTCACGAGGTGGTGTGCAAAAGTTCACAGTATGTAGAATATTTGAGAGTGTAAGATATATTTGGACAGAGTACATAAACATAAGATGGAAAACAGGTCGTCATGGTGGCTGCTGACTTAACCCGGAAAAACACGTGACATCATTAATGTAATGATTCTTGTATGTAACAAAAATCTGGTTCAGCCA
Source organism: Miichthys miiuy (assembly GCA_036365135.1). Classification (NCBI taxonomy): domain Eukaryota; kingdom Metazoa; phylum Chordata; class Actinopteri; family Sciaenidae; genus Miichthys; species Miichthys miiuy. The sequence goes on from CM071617.1 coordinate 1,612,642, forward strand.
CTGAATGAATTATTGAGGATTATTGGAATATGTGAAACTATAAAATATGAGGATTATTAATATGTGGGGAAATCTGAATTCTCTGATTATGTCAGGTTGGAAACAAAAGTTTGGAGGATGTTAGATAAGATAAAAATATGATGCTGATGTTAACTTACTTACCTGTTCTATGTGTTGAACTAAACGTTATGGTGCTTGTGCTACATGGTTGTTTACTGCCTAGCGTCTGCGTCTGGCAACTCTCCTACGTCGGCGACTGACGGTGGACCTACGGGTCCTCCTGCGCCGACGAATGGGGCGAGAAGCCTGTCTGCGTGTGCGTCTGGGCATTGTTAACCACTACAACAACAACATCAGTGCACTGGGTCCTATTTATAGACTTTTAGGACGTCGCGGATGATGTCACTGATGATGTCATGGGTCACATGACCTCACCAGTGGTTCTAACATGAGCTCATTGCCACCAACCCTCTGCAAGAGTTGGAACAGGGCCAAACATCAAACAAGATCAACAACACAAGACATAGCAGCCGGCAGACAAGCTTGCGTTTGTTGCCTAGCCTCTGCGCTGGTTGGTGGTGTGTGACTTAGTGCCGTAAAGCGTTACGTACTTCTCCCGACCCGGAGCCCAAAGTTACATAGTGTGAGAACAGACGTACGAATGACAGAGACACCGTTCACCTGATCACAGGTCAGTGTGGATCAACAGGATTTTGAATTTGTTACTTCATGGTAGAAAACTTACATAATGTCGCTTTAACAGTGAACAGCATTTCTTGATTTGATGCATGAAAACTTCCGAAACATCTGCTGTAGTTTGTCCAGTGGACATCTGACCGTGTCGCAAAACTGTTCTGGACAGGTTCTCTTCCAAGATCGTTCAATAAAAGCGGACGACCTCTGCTCGAAGACACTCAAAGATGTTGTCTGGTTATGAAAAGTAGTTCAGTGCAGTTTCAATTTGACTTCAGACAAATAACCCACGCTGCTCTCTGTGTATATAAATATTCTTTATACATTACATCCATGTTACATTCAAAAGAAATAGAAATACAGCCAACAGCAAAAGTCACATTCAAGTCATTTCTGTGCTGCGCAATCAGGACGTCGTCACCCAGCCTCCTAAGGCACCAAAAATAATCAAACGACCCAAAATGACCCAGGTCGAGAACAGAGCCCCAAAACGCCACAACCCCAAACACCACAGGGCTCCTGGAAGCTCAACAGAATGACATACAGACAGATCAAAACCACTATTTTTTTAACAGCTGTATTTATACCGGCACAAATCATCTGAGGATAGAATGACATTAAAAAAAAAACATCCATATTTGCCGCCCGCGTCGTCGTGTAAAACTCAAACCTCGACGTCTTTCTGACATCAGGTTTTTATTCTTGTGCTCTTTTGCAGTCGTTGAATCCTGCATCCCCCCCGTCCGTCAAACGCTTTGCTAGGAAAGATCTTGGTCTTCTAAAAGGTAAGATTTATTTGTACAAAACATAAAGCAGGTTTATCCCAAAGAAACACAGTGATAAAGATACAAAGCTCTCCACGTAGATCCACCCTGAAACCCAAAGCTATACAAACTCTTCAGTACAGTTCTCAGCCCAGAATAACCTGGTGTGTGTTAATATGTTACACTCGAGTCAGTGTTGTAGTCAAGACCACATAAACGAAGTCTTGACCAAGACCAAGAGCCCGAGCGTCAAGACCAAACCGTAAAGACTCGCTAACATCACTTACACTTATTTACATTTCTTTAAGCTTCTTTCTAAGTGCCGATAAAAGTTTTAATGTGCCGTGTTTCGTTGAACCCTTGCAGTGGATCTTGCAGTCGTATTGGTTTCATTTGAATCGGGAAATTTGCTAACCAATGTCAACCAATAAAATCAGACAATGCACAGGCAATTTAGTCATATCCCTGCAGCTGTGGTCTTGAGTCCTCTTTGTCTGAGACAAGACAAGAATGCAGCCTGATACCAAAACCTTCAAAAAGTGGTCTCGAGGCCGATGGTCCGATCTCAAGTACTACAACACTGCTCCAAGCACAGCAAGCAATGACGGACAAAGTAAATCTAAAAACAGAAGCCTGATGAGATGCTAACGGCGTGCTCAGACTGAACATGAAGAGGATTTTTGTTGAGCAGATGAAGGCCACAGTACCTGACAGATTAGACTGAGTTAACATTTAGCCTCGTTAGCTGATTTCTGTGGGGTCATGTTGTTAGAGAATGCCTCTGTACAGGGTTTTTGTGCTACGTTCCTGTTAATGTGCAGTAATGCCACCACGAGAAATTCCCTTCGCGTCGAGTCTGAACACACCTTGACAAAGTCCGGGTTAGATGAATAAAAGTGTTTGCACCTAGAACATTACGTTTCATCTTACAGCCGTCCAAGCGTTTGTTTTCTGATGTGTACCGATTATTACAACCTCATCGGTCATTATTTATATTTTTATTATTGGACTCTGGAGGTGTACCAGTTGAACTTGGTCTCGGTGTTCAAAATTTATAGTTCTTTCAATGAACCATGCTACAAATGTGCAGTTACACATCAGTTCCTTATGAAGCATTACCAGAACATCTGAAGATATTCTGTCACGGTACACATCAGCCCTCCTGCTGCATTTATTCCATGTGGCTTCTTCTGTAATAACCAACTTGTAGATGGAAGAAATATGGCAAGTTATTTTACAGAATTTCAGTCACATGACTCAAAATTCAAGGGATTTTAGCACCACATTGACCTGGTGCAGCCAACTCTGCAGCCCTAAACCATCATGCTGCACAATGGGTTTGGAAAAAGAAAGGATGGAGGTGAATGTGGTTCATATTTCTGTCTACGCTGAGAATAAAACACAACACCACCACACACGAGTCAGTCTAACTGTTGGGATTGTTTTTGAGGACCGGCCTCAGAGCACACTAACATTTCTAACTCATTAGAAAAACATTCAAAAACAGGAAAATCAGCAAAAAAAAACAAAAACTCCATCAGATTGTGGAATACTATAAAGCGCCCAGAGAAGCTCGGGTTGTTTCCACACAGTGTAAACCAACAGATGTTTTGTTCCTGCATAAATACCGCCTGGTGTTACACTGATGTTACACGGATGACCACCTCTCCTGAGTCACTGTCCTGGCTGAGGTTGTTTCGGGGCAACAGGCCGGGGCAGAAAGGGGCCAAACAGAGGCAGGTCCATGGCTGTGGCCCCAGCTGAGTGGGGTGTAAGGGACCGTTGGGCCCGAAGGTGACCAGGGGCAACCATAGCGTCCTGGGGGACAGTGAGGAATGGCCGGTGCTAGTCTCCTCCATGTCCTTTGCCTTGTCGTAGCTCTGAACATCCCAGTGGAGGTTGACGGCACGCCAACGCATGAAGACGTTGTAGACGGCTGCCCCCTCGTGGACGATCAAGCCTGACACAAGGACAAAAAAGAACATCTTTAACAATTCCAAAATAAAACTGGTTTTATGGCTTTAGAGAACGACAGCAAAGCCGGTGCTCAAACCCTAAGCTGACCTTTAAGGCTGAGCTCAGCCACTGGTTCACGGGTCGAGGGAAAAACGAAGGGAACATTCGGCTGCTTCTCCGTTACCAAAGGTCACATTAAGAGGCTAAAATCTTTAAAACGCTCCTGCAAGTTTTGTGAAACTCTGGCGCTGATTGTTAAAACTGTATTAATCTCACAGATGGGTCAGTTAATAAAACAAAAATTCACCTCTCGTGAAGCTTTTTTTTTTTTTTTGGACTGGATTTTTCCAGATTTATGTAGAAACAGATGAACTTTTTATTTTAAAATAGATCGGAGGCTCCACAGATCTGAAATAGAGCATGAATGTCTTGCACTCCTTTTCCGCTGAGTCACTCTGTCCAATCTGAACACACAAACACGACAGACAGACATATTTTTAGACTCACTGTGACTTATATTTTCTAAGATTATTATTATATCTGATGTCAGATGTGAATAAATGTCCATTAATCTGCTTAAAAAATGACGCTCAGCTGCCTGAGAATCATCACATTTTTTAGTTTTGGTGTCCTTTACTCGAGTAGAAATGAAGAGACTTAAGAGAAGTACTGATTCAACTTCTTTACTCAAGTAACAGTGAACAAGTACAGGCTCTGAAATGAACTCAAAGTATGATTGGATTCTCCCTCTCTTGTCTTTTATGTTGTTTTCGTCATGTCAGATCTATCACGCGTGACATGCACCAGTCTTGATGTTGGGAAGGCTGCAAAAAAAAACTGCATTAAAACTAAACTGACAGCCCATTTTTTAAGACGTAAGGAGCAAAAATTAAAGATATTTTTGTAAAAATGTAGGAGGCTAAAAATAAAAGGTCAAATAAAGTACTGACATCTGAGTCCAAGTAATGAAGTACAAATACTTTGTTAGCTTCCACCTCAAAGTATCAATTTGCTAAAACAAATACAGGCTAAAAAAGTAACTCACTGCAGCGTCATGAAATATCGTCAGAGAATACCTCATGAACATGACTGGATATCGACAGCTGGCAGTCAAATCTTTCCTTGTCTGGTTGAATACTGATAATTTACACACTGCTGTAACCTCTGGAAATATCTCCGTGTAAGGTTGCGTTATATATTCGGCCTATTAGCTGCAACAACAGATAAATGACACCAAACAACAAAATATTTCTTGCATAATTGATCCCAAAGGGAAACAGCCTCACCTACGCAGACCAGGTCCATGAAGCCGTACATGCCGTAGCAAATCTGAAAGAGAACGTCACGGCGCTGCCAGATGGCCTGTGGGCTGAGAGCTGACCACAGCAGCCACGAGATGCTGGCCACCAGGAAGAGAGAGCCCAGGAACACCGCGATGATCTGCACCTTCTCCACCAGGGTGATGGTGATGGACTGCCACTGCACACAGAGAAGAGAGGCAGCACCTGAGTCACTTCAGTTAGCTACACGGCCATCATGAACTGTGTAAGCCACAGAGAGTTGAAGCTGAGCAGCCGGAGGACATCAGAGGGGAAAAGCAGCAAATATATTGTTCACAGTTTGGATTAATTGTTCAGCTCAGCTGTTCTGTTCTGTTATTGTTATGCATTGAATAAAATGAGAAAAACCAGCTGTGCTGAATCATCCGACACTGAGCAGCGCTGACAGGTCGCGTTGTTCTCGGTCCAGTTCCATTTTTCTTTGCTACTGTCAAAAAAAAAAACTATTTTTGTCTTTCGTCGCCATCGTTTCCTCCATCGGGGCATCATTCCTCACTCTCCAGTTCACCACCAGTCTGCACTGGGTTCGCTGCAGTAACACCACTACCATTATTATTAATAGTAATGATCAGAATAAAATATATATGAGGTATATATATATATATATATTTAAATGAGCTCAGGGAGCTCACACATGAATAATGTAGCATCAGTATCCTATAAATGTTAAAAATCACTACCATTACTCGTGAATAATCCATAGCATAGTAATCCATATCATCATGAATGCATTAGGAACATATTCAGTAGTCATTCTGATGATACTGTCATGCATTCCCTCTGTGTGTTCTCCATTAAAGTATATATGCTGTATGTATGATACCTGCAGAAGAAGCTGTTAGAGACACTAGACTGCAAACAAACCCAACAGAAATATCATAACTTGTATTTAGTGTCTTTCTACCGACCATATGGACTCACATTCTTACACTGGTGGCAGAGGCTGCGGGTTAAATAACAAACACATGTACACAGAACATCAGTGTCTTGCTCAAGGACACGTTGACTTGACTGAACTGGGAGGAACTTCTCAATTCTAAATAACCACCACCTGAGCCACAGTCGTTCTTGGGTTTGTCTCCATGTCTCTCCGTAGATCTCCATGTGTCACACCCATAAACATACAGTATAAATGTGGACATGTTGTGAAGCTCAGTGTGGTGGATCTGGCCACCACCATCTTGGCAGCAAAGACGAGGAGGGCTGAATGACGCCTGGTTGCTCAAACCAACCATCTGTGACGACACCCACCTGTCAATCAAAGCGTCCACGCTCTTAATCCTGCATAACTTTAAGCCTTAATATAACCTGAACAGGTGAGTTGTATATAAATTCACCCTCAGTACAGTTGTCATGAACGGGGAAATTAGCTACAGAGACCAAAACTGTTTTTTGTACCAGGCTGTAAACATGTTTATTTCTGCTGTGAAGTTGGGACATTTGAACATGGGGACTTATGGAGACTGACTCACTTCTGGAGCCAGAAGAAGACATGGCACACCTGTAAATGTCAGTTCTGCTCATTAGTTTTTATTTCCACGTGTATTTTCAGGGGTTCCATAATAAAAAAAAAAGTTTTGTTTTTGTGGAGACCAGCCATTGTTGACATTGGTGACAGGTTAGTTCCTCTGCGATGTCACAAAGGAATCACATTCATCAGTTGGAACAGAACCACAGAGACACTCAGAACCTGTGAGTTCTAGATGATGACCAAATGAGCAAAACAACCGAGCAGAGCTGCCTCTTCATCAGGACTCAGTCCTTTAAGATTTGAAGATGACAATGTCCCAAGAGAAGAGAGATCTACGCATGGACAACCTGACCTTCAGACAGATGGTAAACATACAATCGCTCTGTACTTCAATAGTCATGTTGGTTGCATCTGCTGCAGGTGCAGCAACTCCGGTAGATTCACTGAAATCAGTTTAACTCCAGCATTTAAATCAGTGCTGATATATTACTAACAATCAAAAAATAGTTGTTGATTAGCGATGTTTTGATTCGTTGATAGTTTGCGTAAATGGTTAAATCTGTATGATTGCATCTCTTTATGTCCGTCTGTGAAGGCACAAACCTGGAGGGGCCGCTCGTCCTTCAACTGGAGGAAACTGCTGAGCAGTGCCACGCGCCGGATACGAAATGTAAGAAACACACGTGACGAGCCACAAAAAGATGATTTGTAATGAACACACAGGGAGTTTTATAGTGTCTTTCAGCTCATTGTTTCGGTTTGACTGCCTAAAAATGTACTGTTTTGGCACAGAACGGCAGACAAAGTTAGAAACTAGCTGGTTAACGGGCAAAAGTTCTCCATATCGACTTAAACAGTGATGATAAGTCACTGTTGTGTTTGCAGCTTCCCTACATGGCCAAGAAAGATTTTAAGATTCAGAAAAACAAACAACTATGACAGCTAAATAGAAAACTCTGTCCTCTCTACCGTCCAATAGGCAGCCACCAGACTGACCGGACGGATCGTCACCTGTCTGGAAAACCACATCAACCTGACGAGGACGAGTCGCGTCAGAAGGCGGCAATACAAAGTCATGAACAGACACTTTAAAGCCGCACTGCATTCGTGCTACAAGCAGGACAAAATATCTGAAAAGGAGATGAAGGAGGCCAAGAGGAAGTGGAAAGAGGCCATGAAGGATGTAAAAGAGGAGGACGAGAGGCGGAAAAACCTGTGGGGAGAACGAAGGTGTGCACCAGAGCCAAATGTATAACAAGAGGAAACTACAAATAGAAGATTGGAGGAGAAGAAAACAGAATATAAAGACTTGAAAACAGAAAATCGCTGATGCAGAGCGGACGACTGTGAAGCTGCACGGTGTTTCAGAGGAGAAAGCTCTGTGAGTGTTTGTTCAGTCTGCCAGTGACTCAAGTCCCATCTGGAGCCAACAGATCTGCAAAAGGCATGAACGTTCGAAACGATCCAGAATGCAGATATTTTAAGCCTCGGAGTCTCTGTCTGTTCAGCTTTGGAGGAGACGAGGACTGAAGGAATCCTGAGGCTCCAAGCTGACAGCAGAGAGACCTGAGGAGGAAACACACAAACGCACTCGGCAGGTTCACAGTCAACGCTCGCTACAAAAAGAAACACCATCATTATTTCTGTGTTTTCTTGCGAATAAACTCCTTATTACATTATTTCAGGTGCGCTTCTTTGAAAAAGCACTCCACATTTGTACATTTGTAAAACATCATATCGAAATCACTGAATGCTGCACATCTTTTAAAGCCCCACACCTCCGGTTTGTTACACTTTCTGTCAACAAGACTGCAGTCTGCGATGGCGGAGGAGGATAAACTCAAACTAGAGAGATGTTTTGTAACTTGGCAACCCAAAAGCATTTATAATTAATGACTTATAACTGATGTACTTGGCTTTAATAAATATTTAACCCATTTAAGCCCCTAACCTAACCCACCCTTCATAAAGGGTGCCTTATTAGAAGGCGGTCAAATCTAAAACCTGCAATGTTTTGTGAAACCAGTGGTGAACACTCACGTATCATCGCATTTCAGGTTAATATCAATTATTTTCATATCCAGCAGCTACAGAGAGACATTATCATTTAATAGGAGTCCTGTTTTTTAGCTCTCGGACCGAGTCTGATGTTCGGTTCGGTCAGTTTAAAGACTGAAAACGCTGCTATGAGAGCCGTGAGAGTGAACCAAAACAACGAGCTGAAAGATGCTATAAAGCTCCTTGGACCTGCGGGGAACTGCAGAGTCCGGTAGTAAATCACTATATCGATAATCAATATCGATTATAGCCGCTTCCAACAATGCAATCTACAGCCATGGTACCACTTAGTTGCAGTGTGGTCAACGTCAACATGGTAACATGCTCACAATGGCAAACATGTTTTGGCCAATACTCTTTACTTTAGAAAGCTTTTACCTGCACGTCAAAACGTTTTCCCAGAAAGATTCTCAGCAATGATTTAAAAACAGGTGATGTACTGACACCTGATCTCTGCAGATTTCCAGAGCTAAAGGGCCCCGGATGACAAAAGCCCAGTCATCCTTAGTCACCAGCCTTGACTCAGGGACAACTAGCAATGGGAGGCTGGAGGATCTCAGGTTACGACACAGAGCGCAGGGAGTTAAGAGCTCCGTAATATAACTGGGGGCCAGGCCATGTTCACTAATGCACAGCATTATTATTTCAGCTCAAATTCAGCTGCTATTCTGCTTCATCATCGTGGTTGAAGCAGCGTAGCCACGCTGCAAAATGGACTAAGAGTTTGGATACTGCACTTTTCTAACGCCTCTTCTCTTTACCTCTTTAAAAGGTCAGAATGTGCAGTCTTTACAGATCTGTACACCTCTGCAGTTTATGAGTGATGAGTCATTAATATATATAAAAATTGAATAAGCGTTTTAACGGGCCAAGAAGATGAACAAATCACATCATCACAGAGGAGGTGCACTTGTGAATTTGAAGTGAGACATTTAGCTTGAAGCGCTCTGACAGACGCAGGTGGGTTTATTCGTTGTCGGCCTGCCAGAGAAACTTGCTTTTACAAATTCAGCTGTGTGTGGCTGTTTTTCCTCCACCGAGAGAAGCTGTGATTATTTCTCAGCATAAATCTAACTGGTGGGTTGATGCATCCGAGATTGTAAAAACAATCTCTTGTTAATGCCTCTATAATAATTTAGAGAGCACGCTCGGCGGGAGAAAGCTGTAACCTCAAAGGTTTATGGCTGCACAGAGCAGTAAAAAAAATAAAGCTGTAAAGAATATAATGGCTGCAGCTTGGTGTCAAATCTGAAAAGGGTGTTGTTTTTTTGCTGTTTGGACGATATTCATGAGTTCTCAGATCATCATGTAATCCTCCATGTTCATCCGGCATCGTTTAGTCATCGTGTAGTCTGCAGATGAGCATTAGCAGCGACTGTCTGTCGTCTTTTCATTTCATCAACAGTTCTAGCAGTTTACGGCATTGAGCATTGCAGCAAAATAAAGCAGACGGAGGATCATTAAAGTCAGCTCCATTCTCCAACAACCCAACTGAAAATCATCAAAATCAACCAAACATTTTGACTATAATTCAAGTGAAACAGCAGGCTTCATTCCTACCGACAGTCGACACTGATTTCTTTTAACCACGGTCACCATCTTTCCTGAACCCTAACTGAGGAGTTTTAGTTTATTAAATTCAGCTAAGCTTGAATCATAGAGGCGGTAATTCAGGAAACATATCAATCTTTTCCTTTGGTAACATCCATTTGTGATGGCTTTGGTAGCCACAGACGTATGATGGAGTCCGGTTGGGGCTGCACATTTAATCTGTTTAATACTTCTGTTACAATCACATAAAAACATTCATGATGTGGCCAATATCTTACTGGTAAAAAGTTGAGACGAGAACTCGCCCATGAAATTTGAGGTCAAAGCAGGAGTGTAAAAAAAAAAAAAGAAAAAAGGACGTTCAGACGTTCTTTACCTGCCACGGTCTCTTCATGTTGATGGCGATGACGTGGAAGCGGTAGCAGCAGAGCTCGCAGGTCCAGCAGCCTCGCTCGCTGATCCACTTCAGCAGGCAGTGCTGGTGGGTGTAACGAACCGAGCCGTCACACCGGCACGGATTCAGCAGGTCGCCCTGGAGACCCGGGGAGAGGGCAAAGGTCAAATATGAGCGGAGATTAAGTGGAGGAGATGAAATCACAGTTACAGACAGAAATACTAAAATGAGTTGGAAAGACGGTCAGCTGCTGAGATTTCTAAGTTTATTTAGCGCAGCACCTTTCACAGAGCAAGGTCGCAAAGTGCTTTACAGGTGCAAATTTTTAAAAAGTGAAAACACAGAATAGCGGGCGAGACAAAGGCCAGTTTGAATAAACAGGTCCTGATCTGATTTTTAAAGGCTTCCCTTTCCTGAACTTGATGGGAAGTCGATGTAAAGCAGATCAGACGGGTGTGATACGAGTTGTTCTTCTGGACCTGGTCAACTCAGAGGGGTTTCCATCCGGATGCAGCTACAAGCAACAGACAAAGTACCACAAGAGCACGCATCCATCATCTACACCCACTTTAAAGCTCATCCCAGTTAGAAGTCAGCCATTGGCTTCCATCAAAACTTGGCACACAAACTATTCTCTGACTTGAATCTGTCGTCAGCCTCAGCTACACTTTGTATTTGTTGCTAATTGGCGCATATTATCATGCTAACATGCTTAATTATGATTGGTTTAAAAAGAAAACGGTACAGTATCTAATTTCTGCCACGTCCTTGCGTGGGATCATGGGAGTTGTTGTCTTCATCATTAAACAACCGCCATTGGGTTTAGTCATGTTTGTGACATATCCCGTGTTTACCCGGACGTTATAGCAAATAGAGGCAAGCAAGGAAACGCAACGATAACTGAATAAAATTACTTTGAACGTTGTCGGAAACATCTTAAGTAATGTAACGTCGGCATGTTGCCATGGAGACTCTTAGTCTTGCTTTTGGTTGTTTCTTTAAAAGCTCGAAATACTTCACAAATATCTTTTAGCAGACAAACTAAAGCAGACATGATGCTGAACTGCTTTGGAGGAATTGAAACTCTGTCCGGGCTTCAACATTCAGCACAGAGGAAGCAGATTTCTGCCCCTTTCATCACTGGAACAGCTACGAAGAAGATTTCCCTCTGCTATCATTTAACAATGTAACACAGAAGCAGCAGATCACAGACCGCTATTCATATCTTGTCTGGTGTTTCTCTGGTTTTGACAACTCCCGTAACACCGTGACGGATTAAACCTCAGAATCATTTCAGGAATAGAAAGAAACTATCTTCTTTTAGGTCGATATTCGAACCGTCTCCCAGATAATTAATCTTCCATCCACTTTCGAGGTCTACGTGTCAACTTTCCCCATCATCTAGAAATCCCTGTTTTCTCCCAGCAGCTCGTACATCAAAGAAAATACACGACTTGTTCACCAGAGGGCTTTACCAGCATCGCTCAGATCAATGATCATTTCTCAAAGCTGCAACACTGGCTGGATATTAACGGCAGGATGCAGCATGACATTAATCATTACAGCCGTATCTATTTGTTCTGATGTTTTCTTCTTCCTTGAGGCATTCCTCGAGCAGCCATTACTGTAGCTTTGACCTGCCGGCTGGGCTGTGAGTGGCATATTAATAGTATATTAAGGTCAGTGGTCAGAGAGCTCGTTTTTCATCATGTCATATTAACCTTGTGGGTTTAAAAGGACCTCGGAGGCTTCCGCTTGAATGAACTGATGTGGGTCAGCTGTCCACTGAAGCCGTGATTGATAAAACCAACATCAAGGACGAGTTTAATACGACTCTGAAGTCTCTGAGGGGACATTTGGTTAAAATATTACACTTATTTGAATACTATGAAGACCAGTGCACCGGAGTCTGCAAGGTCAACAACTGAATAATAATATCCACAGATGTCTTTGTGATCGTACAGAGACAGGAAACAGGGAGAAAGAGGGGGGATGGTAACTACACCAAAGGTTCCTGAGCAGGAATCGAACTGGTAACAGTGCAGTTACATGTCCAGAACCACTAGACCACCAGGACACCCCAATAAAAATGTAATACTGTGCCCCAAAGTTCGTTCTTATCCTTGGAAATAGAAGTTTGATACCAAAATCACCTTAACTCAAGGTCCTCTTACTAGCTTAAACAGCATCTCATGGTCTTCTTCAGTTAAAAGCTCCCCAAAAAGCCAAAAAGTACTGTAAGTGGACCTTCTCAATACAACTCAAGAGGCCCTTACTTGCTTGCTCTGGCACATTCTAACGTATCTCATGGTCTTCCTCGGCAAATGAAGTTTGGTTTGCAGTTGAGTGCTTCCGAAAAGACAGTTTTTGAGTCATATCACATGGAAAATTCAATGCTGGAAGCTACAGAAAAAAAATCAGTTGGTGGACCATGACTGGAGATTATAGGTGAAATAATTGACATGCCAATCTTCACTCAAGGTCCACTTATAAGCTTTGTTTTCCAGAGCTTTCACTCATCTCACAGTCTGAGAAAGGCAATAAGTGGACTTTGAGTTAAGATTATAGATCTTTGACAATCAACTGACACTTAGGAGTTTTTTGGCCCTCATCACTGCAAACTCTGTGCACTGATGAGGGCGTGAGATGCAATTGAAAGCTTTGGAAAAGTCTAGTAAGTAAACCTTTTTAGGAGCCCTCGTCCTTGTTGGCAACAGCTGTCAACATAAATTTGAAACAAACGTAGATGAAGTAGTCCGGAACAGATTTATAGTCTCATGACAACTGAGTCTACGGTAGAAAGCTGCAGACAAAGTCTGTAAGGGGACCTTGAGTTGAGAGTATTCTGTCAAGTCCTGCTTCCAAAGTCAAGAACGAACTGTCGGGTTCGTCTATGATCATTTTCTTGGGCAGTTTTGTGAATCGAGCAGCGGTTTCTTGAAGGAAGTTGCCGTTTCTGGTGTTAAATAACATCTCGTTCTCACTCCATGATGTGAATATTAAAAGTGTCAAATTTCTGTTTTGCAATCTTCTTGATAACTGGTGAGCTTTCCCGGCCTGCGGCCTTGTATCAAAATCAAATATCAGTCTGGACCGGAGGCAGAGCTATTAGATTAGCTCTGCTAATAGGCTATAGCCCACGTTCGGAAGACAGGATATTCACTTAGGCATTTACTGCCCTGACTCCTCTCTTTCCCTTAAGCTCTGGCGAGGATGAGTCGTCCCTCATCGAGGCTCGCTGTCACGATCCAAATAGGCCTGCGGAGTGTCCGATTTCAGAGACGGGCGGACAAGAGTGTCCATTTGTCCCTGCTGGTCCACATCTGTCCATCAACCTCCAGGAAGACGTGCAGACAGTTAGACTGATTGGTCGCTTGGTGATGATATTTATCATACATACATTATTCAGTCATGCACTTGGATGGATGTGACGCAGTTTGTTTCACTGTGTGTTGATTGGACAACTGACTGATGTAAGTCATCTCTGGGAAGACTTGACTTTAAGTGACTCTACACAGGACTGGATAGTTTTTAAATAATACAGTGTGTTTTCTATCAGTTGCCTCAGACTGCTGTCCCACGCCTCACCCTCTCCTTCCAAGAATGTAAAGAAAAACTCTGGCTGTGAAATTGACATTAAAAGCAAAAGGCCATACTAGATCAGTGTTTAGTTTGTCTGTTCTGGGCTACTGTACAAAAATAGCGGTTCAACGTGGCGGACTCTTACTGTAGATCTAAAGGGCTCATTTTAAGACAAAGGAAACGCAACAATTCTTATTTTCAGGTGATTATACACTAATAAAACATACTAATAAATATTGTATTCCATTACTGCCAATAAATACTCCTAAATCTTACACACTGGACCTTTAACTAACTTAGAAGTTGCTCAGAATTTGCTGCACACTCTTTGACAGAGCCTAGCAGCATTAATTTTGTCATATATCTTATGCATGATCTTAGATATATATAGTTAGTCCAGCTCTGTCTTTGTGACACCAGCCTCGTGTGTTTCACTCCCTGAACATTTTAAATGCAGATAGTTCATGAAGCTTTGTTCTCGGTGCTGAAGTCTCATTTTAGCTGTGGCAACATGGACTTTATCTTTTCCTCGTAGTTATTACTGTGAGTCAATGGTTGCAAAAGCGAAGTTTGGAGATCTCACAAGCAAAATGAGGAGAAATTTTGTGCATACAACTCTCTCTACATTTATAACTTTAGAGGTTTAAATACTAGCAGCTCCTGACCTCATATTATAAAAACAACTAAGTGCAACCGATGAGACCGTACTGTGGCCATGAGGAAGTGTCATGTGACTGCTGGCCACACTCCCTCTGGCCGCCCGTGCGTCGTGTCAATTTCATGTTGGCTGCACCGAAAGAGTAACAACAGTTGAAACGTTTGCCGCTCATGTTTATGAGCGCATTAGCTGAAAATAACTACATCAAACTTCCCCATTTACAGCTCACCGAACAGACTAAACCTAAGAATATCAAGATTCTGATAGGTTATTACTGATGTGTTACTGTGTTATTAAGTTTAGAAGCTCTTTCTCTCAGAAATGTACTTAGTTACTTTTCAGCACAGGTAACTCAACTGTTAAATAGTAAAATAATGATATCCCTCGTTAGGCTGGGAGCCTCCGGGGAACCCTGAAGGCTCCTCGGGCTTCACTTTTAGGGTTGCAAAATTCTGGGAATTTTAAAAGTTGGAAACTTTCCATGTGAATTAATGGGAATTTACAAAATTGAAGCTTGGCCCTTAACAGGGAACATAAATATAGTTGAGGAAAATATATTTTAGCATAATCTTCACTACAACAACCAGATTTCATGCAAATATCTGCTACCACATGCCCATAGCACACTGCTTACTGCAGGGCTATTGAGGCCACGCCCCCTACCTGCACAGGTGATTTCTGTACCTGGACCACACTTTAGAGCCCAGAGCACACAGAGACTGTTGAAGACACACATTTGAGCTGGTGGACTACATAATATTGTTCAATAAAATGATTCAAACTTGATAAAGTTCTACTTATAAAATAAATAAATCTGTTGAAATGTTGTTGTTTTTGTATTGTGTTGCACAGATGTCTGATAAATTTACATAATTCCCATGGAGTTTCTGATTTGGAATATTTCCCAAATTCCCCAGCGTAACTTCCCATGGAAAGTTTCTGGAAATTTAACCAGATACTTTCCACCGCCTTATTCACTTTTGGAAAATGCTGATGTGTGCTGCTGGTGTTGTGTTGCTCCAGTGTAACATCTGTATCATCACAGATGTTTCCTACACTCTACACTGGTCCCTGATTGGCCTCTGCTACTTAAATCCGTCCAATCAGGCGTGTGAAGTTGTTGGTTTACCTCATTTTAATTAGACATAGTTGCTGCTGTCAGCCAATCAGGATGCAGTATTGTGAGGACCGTGTGCACCTCACCTTCATGGAAAAAAATCAGCCTTCATCATTGATAAAAGCAGCACATTACATGTGATGAGGGGCAGCAGATCTGACCTCAGACCTGTGCATTTACCTGTTCTGCGCCCTGGAAGCAGATCCGGCAGCTCGGAGTGGGGATGCAGGTCTCGCTGCTGCAGTTTGAATGCATCGCCTGCGCCTTGCACGATCTGCCCCCGACAGCTCCATCCTCACTGGAGGAGATATTCCCCGCGTTGTTCCCCCCGCAGCTCCGGCCCTCCCGGCAGCCGTCTCCCTCCTCTCCCTCCTCCTCTCCCTCCTCACCCTGCTCTGCCTCGTCTCCTTCTTCTTCTTCATCATCGGGGTGCGGACGTCCTTGGGAGCCGTGCGGCTCGCCTTCATCCCAGGTGTGGCAGTGGGTGATGGCAGTGCCTCCCCTCGCCTCCCCACAGGCTGAACCCGCCTCTCCCTCCTCTGTGCTCATAATAAAATGAAAAGTCCAGACTAAATTGCATAGATGCCAACCGACAAGCTCACACAGCATCCACCGACACTGCGACGCAGATGTGATGCAGCCTTCAGGGGCTCTCAGATCACAGCGCTGTCGGTGGCTGTGCCTCCGGCTCCGGTGGATTTACCGAACAGAGTCGCGCTCCTGTAAGCCGAACCTATGGTGCGGTAGCTCCGTGGAGCTGCGGATCAGCGGCCGGATCTCCCCGGTGCTGCGGTTGGAACCGCCTCATGCGCTCCGGAGACCCGGGGAGCATTTCCAAGCAGCCTCCATGCATCGCAACGGGACTCAGCCGTCCTGAAGCGCCGTGATTCCCCTTCCTCTTCCTCCTCCTCCTCCTCTTTAATCCCCCCACCGAGCGAGCTGAGAGCTGCACAGCAGCGGCGGGGTAAAAGGAGACCAGAGCGTCTTCCAAACGGGGTAAAACCCGGGCTGAACCCGCTCCTGGTGTGCGTGGAGCTCCTGAACAAGAATCCTTCCCGAGTCAGCTGTAAGCTGTCTGATGAGTCTTGCACTCTCAGGAAGCAGAAAGGACCATTTCCCCCCTCGGGGAGATGACCAATCAATCACATTATTATCCCATTAATATGATGGAGGAGATAACTTTCCAGACCCATGCACGCACTCCTTCTTCTTCTTCTCCTTCTCCTGCACAGAAAGAGATGAGCTGCATCACACTCACAGCAGCAGTCTGTCAATGCTTGGTGTGGAGAGATGTGGCGACCCACAGCACCACCCTCCCCGTGTTAAAGGGGTCACCTGCTGGGTTACAGATGCCATCAAAAGGCGGTGGCTTCCTCAGACTGTAAATGATGGAGCTGCTGTTAACTCTGACAGGCTGAAGCTTGTGGTTTTATTCATCTGGTTTAGGTCAGAGGGTTCTTGGGCTTGATGAGGATCATCGAGTCCTGGATGAAGTGCCAGCGGTTCTTTTAAGGAGACTCCTGATGGTGTTTGTTGAGTCCCTGAAGAGGGCCGTAGGGTTCCTACAGGACTCCTCGCCACCCCCGAGCCAAAGGTCATTGGAAACGTTTCACAAATCAACAAGATGACAAGAAGAAGATCACGACCAATCAAATAACTGAACAACGAGTTGATCAACTAAAGCCAGAGCTGTCACTGGTGGTTTTCTAAATGTGGTTCATGCAGTCATCAGTGAGGCTCAGGGGAGCTACTGCCACCAAACAAACAGCTTCATTAACAGTTAATATACTGATTTATCTCATAAATTTGCAATTAAAATGACGAAATATAAATGCATCCAAAGAGTCCAAAGAACACTGACAAGTTAGCTTATTTTGCCCAATTAAAAGGCGCAAAAATTGGGATTTCTTATATGATTTAATCAATCACTGCACTGAAGTTTAAGTCACAATTAAGTAAGAAATTATCGCTCCTAAACGTTACAATCAAAACTTGATTAATGGGCATTATAGAGCAGCTACACCTCTGTAGTTTTTCAAATAAAGTGTGCTGTTTTTATTAGCTTTTCATTACAGTTAGTAAAGCAGAGACGCAACATCAAGATCAAGTTTGATATCAGTCCGAACAAGCACCTTCAACTGAACTTCACAACGTCTGATCAGACGGACCAAATATCCAGCAAGGTATGAAAAACAGTTCGGTAATAACACACATAAGTCACAAAGATAGCAGAGGAACCAGGATGATTATGATGGGAAAGTTGCCAGTTTAAATCCCTCGACTGTGTGAATGAGTAATGGTTTTCCCAGCATATCAAACACTCCTGCGGTTCCCTGAGAAAAGCCCAGACCTGCTATCTGACTGAGTGGTGACGCAAGATGAACACAAGTTCTCTGAATGGATATCAACGCAGATTAAGATGAATATGGCATGTTTAATGTGGCTGTCCATTCAGTGTTAAAGTTAACTGTAGTCAATCGAAGCAATAAATCCTTCACTGCATGCTGTATTGACAGAGAAAGCCAAGTTCTTTACATGCCTACATGTACCAGGATGCATTGCGTGCAAACTTCCGATGCCTGCATCCATAAGCAAGCTAAGCTAGCTGCTGGGTGCTAATCAAAGTAACACAACGCTGCCAAGCACATAAATTCCTGCAGCTTCTGAGGACTTTGTTGCTTCTAACATACACCGATCAGCCATGACATGATGTCCCCTGCCAGTGGTGTGTAGGTCCTCCTGTTTCCTGCCAAAACAGCCCTGACCCATGGAGGCATGGACTCACTAGACCTCTGAAGGTGTGCTGTGGTATTTGGGTATTTGGTACCAAGATGTCAGCGGCAGATCCTTTAAGTCCTGTAAGCTGCAGGTGGGGCCTCCTGGATCGGACTTGGTTTGTGCAGCACATCCCATGGATGCTCGAGGGAAATTAGAGGCCGAGTCGACACCTTGAACTCATTGTTGTGTTCTTCAAACCACTCCTGAACCATGTTCATCCTGCTGAAAGAGGGGAGGGAATACCATTTCTATCAAAGGGTGGACACTGGCTGCAACAATGCTTTGGTAGATGTCAATGTAACGTCCACATGAATGGTAGGACCCAACGTTTCCCAGCAGAACATCGCCCAAAGCATCACACTACCTCTGCCGGCATGCCTTCTTCCTATAGTGCATCCTGGTGTCACGTGCTCTCCAGGTAAGCGGGGCACCTGCTTCATAAGACCAAGACACCTTCTTCCGTTGCTCTGTGGTCCAGTTCTGATGTTCACGTGCCCATTGTTGGCGCTTAGGGTCAGCATGGACACCCTGACTGGTTATGGAAGATCTGTCTAGGTATTAGCAGGTCTGAGGACATTTGTGTGTTTATTAATATACAGTATTTGTCAGTAATTATAACTTCTATGTATAGTCATTCATCATGTGTTTGTAGTTATAGCTGTTGAAAAATACATGAATTAACACTTATATCTGATTACGACTACATTATAGTGTGTTATAAACCATTTATTGAATGTTTATAAAGTGTTACCCACCTTCAGGTTTTAATTATTGCCATGGCCTCCTTTGCTCTGCTGTTGTCTTATGATCAGCCTCCATATGGAGCTGATAATAAAGTGCGAGGAGCCTCAGCCGGCGAATCATTTGTCGGAGGAGACTGCTTTTCCAAGAAGAATCTACCCTTTTTTTTTTTTTTTTTGAGGATGTCTATCGCTTTCCGGGGAGCGGGCCAGTAATGGACTCTAATGCAGCAAAGGAAATTATCCACTCATGTCCAATCACTACCTACGAGGCACCGATCAATACCAGGTCCCCCGAGGGCTCGGAGGAGGGAGACCGGGATCGTGCTGAGAGCAGGCAGGGCCGGGTGAAACTGCCTCTAAAACATGTTTTGTTCGGGAGGGACCGTCTCTGGATTTACTTTTCACCTTCCGTCAGATAGCGTGGCGCCCGTTCATCTAATACATATTTTAAAAGAGCTCTATTATGGGAATTCAGGTTAATGTCAACGGTCAATTAAATCAAATTTAATTTGGAAGAGAAGAAGAATTTTAGCAAGTCACCCTTCATCAGGGGTTAACACGCTGGTTAACTCGCATTAGTAAGAACATCGCTGTGTTGCCAGGCTGTGAAGAATAAAAGACAATCAAGCAACTATTTTGATAACTGATTAAAGAAAACTGAATATTTTCTGTTGGTCCAATAAAACAAGCAGCCTTCTGACATCTGACTGACAACTTAATCAATAAAAAGTTTAAAAAAATAAAATAATTCAAAGTCAGCTGTTGTAAATGTTAACTTCTGGTCCAGCTCTGCAGCACTGGAGGTCAACGCAGAGGTCGGCACGTCATTTATGTTATGTTATGTTATTCGAGCTAACATCAAATTATTCTAGTTTGCAGAGTTGTTGTTGTTGTTGTTGTTGTTGAGGTGAGTTGTATATAAATTCACCCTCAGTACAGTTGTCATGAACGGGAAATTAGCTACAGAGACCAAAACTGTTTTTTGTACCAGGCTGTAAACATGTTTATTTCTGCTGTGAAGTTGGACATTTGAACATGGGGACTTATGGAGACTGACTCACTTCTGGAGCCAGCCTCAAGTGGACGACAAGAGGAACTGCAGTTAGGGCACTGTCGGCATTGGTTTTACTTCATAGTCGCCGTGGATGCTGCTTGTTTTTTTTTTTATGTTTAATGTCTTAGTTTAGCTAAAATTTGCTAACTGGCACAAAACACAAAGTGCAGCTGAGGCGGATTTTATTTGGCATTTGGTCTTAAATCAATGTATTGGACAAAATAAAAGTCTGACCTAATGATAAAAATCACCAATAAATTTCATGTCTAATCCATCCAATAGCTGCAGATATTTCAGTCTGGACCAAAGTGGTGGCCCAACAGACGGCCATCCAAACAGCGCGAGTGAGCGAGCGTGCCTAAAAATAATTTTTCCATGATAGTTTTGGATCAACTCCAGGAAACAGAGAGAGGGAGCCAATCAGGACGAAGCACAGCTGTGATCCAATCACTTAAAATCAGTCCAATCAGTTTCCAGCAGCTGAAATGAAACACATTCACCGCCGTCCTTTGAATTAAAAAAAGAGGAGCTGCTGCTGACTGGCAGTGAAACACTGAGAGTTTAGTCTTCTAGATGACTTCAGTTTAATTTGGCATTGAGCTAAATCAACTTGAACTGCAGCAGATTTGAAGACGAGTGAAATAAATCAGCTGTTTGTGTCTAAAACGATCAAACGGTCACTCTAGTTAAAAGAATCATCTCCTCCCTCGACTTGCACAGTGCTAATGCCTCTCAGCCATCTGCCCTGTTTCTCTCCCAAGTCGTCCTGATCAATTAGTCTCCTTCTCGCCGTCGGCCTGTCTACACAGCCCCCCCCTCCCCCTCTCTGTGTTTTCCTGTAGACTCTGTCAAACAGTGGCGTACAGTACGGGCAGAGTGCCCTAAACCCCTGAAACCATCGCGCCGCAAACACTCTCCCGGCCTGCAAAAGGAAGTGGAGAAAGCCTGCCAAAGATAAAGTGGAGGACCACAAACAAATGGAGTAACTGAGCTCATTAAAGGGGCGGTGTGTGTGTGTGTGTGTGTGTGTGTGTGGTGGGTCAGCATCCTGCCGAAGCCCGATCAGCTTTCGATGACATCATCTGCACCACGAGGCGCTCAGAGTCATTGATAAATCTGACGCACCTGAAACTACAGCGATGAAGACGAGCCCAGATCGTTCTCTTTGGGAAAGGTCGCGATGTTTAAAGGTACTCCAGAAGCAAAAGTAACAGAGTACTCACTGTGAAGAAGAGTAGGGTGTCTGGAAAGATTGTAATTCAAAGTTTGGACATTTCTGCGCTTTCAGGTTGAGTTTAATCGACAGATGGCCGCTCTAAACGTGGCCTTGGAGGCTCCAGGACAGCCAGTGTGGCTCATGCTAACATGCAATCTGCAGTGATTCCTCCTGAAATTTTAATTTCAACAACGAGGAGGTAAAACAAGGCCGCAAACATCAGTGCCGTGACAGTTTTAGCACCGAATGAGTTTCTTCCACCAGAAAACGAAAGAAGACTGCCGTGTACCCAATAAATACCAAACATTTATTTGGTTGGTTGTATTACGAGCACATTAAATCATAAAGATGGAATCCTGCCATTGGTCTACAAAAATAATAATAGTGTGTTATGTAACGGATTAGACTCTAATATTGATCCAAACAGTTTCAACATGATTTTAAGAATGTGATTCATGCGCTTCATCTTGTGAGTGGGATGAGACGGCAGAAGTTCCACCTTAAGTCCGATCGTGAGTCAATTTCAAGCTGATTTAAGGTGGACCTAGACTCTCCACACAGTTGAAGCAGCATGACAGAGACGTCTGAAAGTTGGAAATGTGGATTCCTCGTACGACAACTCCAAGAAAGTTGGTTGATTTCCGTCAGTTCTGCAGTTAAACGAACCTCGAATCAACGCGACGTGATCGACGCGTTCTTCCTGCCGCTACGCAAGGAACCGACCGGCTGCCATTTGAGTTTTGAGTCTTACTGGATCTTAAAATTTTTAGGATCCACCAGTCTGTGTCACATTTCGCAGCGCTCAGTTCCCTCCAGTCCGAGTTTAGAACATGACCTGGGCTCTGAAGTGCTTCTGCTTGGTGGTGTTGTGGCTCATGCCCATCTTCAGCATCCACTTTGACTTCATCATCTGTACGTACTGCATGTCTCTCTGTTTCTGATGGAAGCTGTTGCCTACGAGAGAGAGAGAGAGAAGCACACAGTGTGTCATGATGTGGTTCAGGAGCAGTTTCTTCTTACAGTCATAATGAAAAGCAAACACAAGGGGGAGCTCTTTCCACGTCACTCACTCAGGTCAGGATGGAAAACACACACAAAAAAAAGAAACTTTCCTCAGCACAGTTGAAGTTTTCTATCACTTGAGTACTCCTCATCCTTATTTCCACAGTACAGAACTGAATATTAGTTCACACAAATGCTGAAAACACAGAAAACAAACTCCCAGAGCCAAAAGATGAGAACTAAGAGAGTCCCAAACTCTTTTAAGCCTTTCTTTACCTCAGCTTAGATGAACATAAACTCTGGTTCAGTCTCGCTTTTCTCACTTCAAACATTTAAAAAATTCGATCATTTCTGTCTGCAAAACAAATCTGGAAATTAGACTACTGTAAGTCACTGCTCTCTGGCAGTAAAAAATAATTCTCTCGTCTCCGGCTCATCCAGAACTCGGCTGCAACATGAAACATGATCACACTGACGACTTTTAAAGCCCTGAGAGGCCCTGCACCGAGTCACCGAGTCGAGCTTCGTCCCCTCTCGCTCCCCGACATCCTCAGACGCTTCAGTCCTGCTCGTCACATGGGCCAAATATCTCCACAAAAGGTGACGGAGCGTTTGCAGTTACCTGTGGAACGATCAGGGCTGCAGACTGTGTCAACTCTTAAAAGGCTTTGTAAAGGGCCTTTAGCTTTAGCCGACCTTTTATATGCATATAAACGATCCATTTTTTAGCCCCCATAACTGATCGGTTTGAAGCACAGATAAAAATGTTTCTGTCTCATCTTTTCGTGGAGCTGAAGGTTTCAAAGCTTTACATGGCAGCTGCCTCATCTTTCAGTGAAGGGAAACAGAATATGAATTACTACACCCGACTGAATAACCTGTACTCCACCGATACCTCAAAATGAATACAGGAGAATAAATTTGCTTTTAATGAGGACGGAAAAGACTTTCTGATCATCTTCATAGAATAAAGAAGAGTCTGACTTCCTCCTCTCCTTCACATGCTGTACTTGATCATTTGATTTGCTTCTTTCTATCTATCCTCATGTTTTGCTGCCCGCTCCAATCTTACCTCCGTCTCTCCCAGCCCAGAGCTTTGTACTGCGGAGGACTCTGCCAACGGCGTTCTTGTTGTGGGTCAGAACCACCGCTCTCTGAGCTCCGAACCGCTGTTTGTAGTACCTCATGAGGGAGCGGTGGCCGATCTTAGCGCCTGGAGAAAAAAAAAGGACGAACGCGATAAGTATAAACTGTGACGTGAATGACAAACATCTCAGGAGAGTTTTCTCACTTCCTGAGCGGCAAACCGTCACATTCCAGGAGCAGGGATCAGAGAACGATCGTCGTTATTTGCCAAATGATTTGACTTTTCATGACTTTAGCGGGTTACAAAAACTCATGCTCACCTGAAGGAAGCGTCAGCTCCAGCGTTTCATCGTCGTACTCCAGGCTCTTGTCATCAGGCAGCTCCTCTTCGTCCATCTCGGCGTCCTCTCCCTCCTTCTTGTCCGGGTAGCTGCTCCTGTTTGGCGGCAAACAAAGAAAACGTGTGAATCAGAAGGATGAAGATTCAGAATAAATGCCTTCCTGTTGCCTTCAGATGCTCGAATACGTGAAGGAGGCGCTAACAAGCTGAGGGCCAGCTGCATGTATCTGTCCGCCTCATAAAGTCGACAAGTTTAACAGTCAGATCAGCCCGAGTCTGGATTTTACAACCTGTTCATCTATCAGCAATAAAAAACTGCATCAGCAGAATAACTACGTTAACTGACTTTATTACCTGAAGTCGTAGAAGTCTGCAAACTCCAGAGCGGCGTCGCCGTCTGTGAAGAGTTTACAGTGGCTCTTGTCGGTCATGTGACTCTGCACTGCTTCTGCCGAGTAGAACGAGCGTCCCTTCTCGTTACACCATAAGCAAACGTTCCCAGCGCCGACCTTCTCTCCTGTAACACAAGAACAAAATACATCTTTCACTCATGACAGGAGCAGCGAGTGGCAGCTCAGTTTAAGTAAATATAATTATGTGAGTGAAGTCGTTAATAAAAAGGACTCAGGGTCGAGTGTAAACCCAGCGTGCCGTCACCCGTTCATTTGTGGATTACCACTTTAAAGTTTGAGGTGAGAAAGAGGCTTGATTCCTAATTTCCCACATCGTCTTGAACTTTAAATTCAATGACTTTCCAGCCCCAAATTCCCTCAAATTCAAGGACACAACAGGCACGGATCAAAGTTATTTACTGTAACAACACTGAGAATAGAAAGACATCAAAATAACTTTTCTATTGTTGCACTAAATATTTAAATTCACTTTCAATGACCCACGTCTGTTTACGTCCATTTTCCACCTCAAAGTCAGAAACTTTCAAGGATTTCAAGGACTCGTAGGAGATATATGATCAGCTGTGCCTAGTTTGACAGACTTGTCAATCACAAGGAAGCCCTGAAACACACCGCTACCGCTAAGTTAGACCGTCGTTTACTAAATGAAACACAATAAAACATCATGCTGAGTGGAGAGTAGAGATGGAGACCATGAACTCCTGATTAAACTGATCATTGAGGTCGTAAATCAACTGAGAAGTGGAGTCGCCCCCTGCTGGACATTTGTAACACTGGCATCACTTTTCAGAAGGTCCACAGATTTTATAAGATGATCAGGGCCAAACTTGATCAGGACACCCCGAGAAGATCGTCTCTCCTCGCATTTCCACCTCAGACTCACCGAGGTAGCGGATGAGGCCCTTGAGGTCGACGAGGAACTCCACATCGGGGATGAAGAAGCTGTGCACTTTGGTCATGTGGGCGACGTTCTTCATGATCGACTTGGAGTGGTGGGAGCAGAACAGGCAGTCGGTGACGGGGATGGAGCCCGGCAGAGCGGCTGGTTGAGGGTCCGACGGAGCCGCTGAGTCTCCTTCCTCTTGGTCCATCGTCTCCTCCTCCTCCTCCTCCTCCTCCTCCATTTCATCGTCGTCGTCTTCCTCCTCCTCGACGTCCTCCCAATCCTCTGGAAGATTTTTATTAGAACATGGTGTTATTTTTTCACACAGAACTTGCAGTGGAACACAATTCGTTGTGCTAACAGTATTTTGATTTCATCGCTCAGCTCCTCTTAGGAGTTGTAAATAAAAGGTCACAATAGAAAGTTTATTCAGTGACGTCTCCTCCTTACCTTCCCCAGCTGTGGCTCCTTCTTCTCTCTCTCGCCTCTTGGCCTGCTCCTCCAGCCACATCATCCTGGGAGGTTTCTCCAGCTTCTCCAGCTTCTCCAGCTTCTCCGCCCTCTGCGCCTTCCCCTGGCTGGCCGGGCTCGACCTGTGCTGCTCCTTCAGGGCCTGCTGCAGGGCCTCGTTCCTGGCGTCGTGGTCCACCTTCTCGTCGCCGAGCCCCTTCTCCAGGTTCTTCTCGTTCAGCTTCTCCACTTTCCTCTGGGCGGCTAGCAGAGCCTGCTTCTCTGCCTGCTGGTGTTTGTGGGACTGCAGGTGGTTCTGGTAGGCGTTGGCGCTGGAGAACTTCTTGCTGCAGACGGCGCAGCCCTCGGTGGCCGCCGCGTCGCTCAGCTGCTGTTCGCGGCGCCGCTGTGCCAGGGCGCTCCTGAAAGTTCTCAGCGGTGACCGGCGGCATGTCGCCACCTTGCGCTTCAGGTTGTAGCGGTGCCAGTCGGTTTGTAGTGCGCCGCTGCACTCGCCGTCTCGCGAACGCCACTCGGCAGCTGATGCAGGTGTAGGAGGCCATGGCAACCTGAAGGCAAGAGGGGAGTCAACATACGACGCTCTCAGAAACTAGGGTTGCAAAATTCCAGGAAAGTTGGAAACTTTCCATGGGAATTAGCAGGAATACACCTGGGAATTTACTAAATTGAAGGTTGGGCTTTTAACAGGAACTTAAATATATTTTAGCATAATCCTGACTATAAAATAATTCAAACTTGATAAATAAATCTGTTTAAATGTTTTTTTTTTAATTGTTTTATTTTGCACGTCTGCTTATGACAAAACTAAATGTTTAGATTATTGTTTGGACACGAGGCAGTTTGTTTAAATTACCCTCAATTTACAGTTAATTTCCAGCGAGTCCCCAAAATTTTCATAATTCCCATGGAAAGTTTCAGAAAGTCTGCAATCCTATCAGAAACCCAAATATACTGTCCTGCAAAAGAGAGAGAGAGCCTCAGACTATTTTATTTTATGTTAAACTGAAACTTTCATGACTGTCTCCGCTGCAGATTTCCTCAGTTACTCCTGCACAGATGTCCGAAGAGATGTCCGTCATAATTACCAAAGGTCAATATGATTCTTCCCATTGTTTTTATTTTGTGCAAACTGTCCAGAAATTCAATTTACTACCTTTAATGAGGCTGAGACCTGCAAATATCTGACAGGTTTGCTTAGAAAGTGACAGAAACGATTAAAAAGTTTCCTTCTAAATCGAATAATTCACATTTCCAGTTCCAGTTTTTAATCCATCCATGAAATAAAGAGGTGTACCGTCAACCAAACATTCAAGACTCGATTACTGTAATGCCCTTCTGTCTGGTCTTCCTTAAAAAACAACAACACTAGGCCGCTTACAATTGATACAGCACTCTGCAGCCCGAGTACCGACAAAGACCAGACAGAGGGCACACATAACCCCCATTTTAAAAGCCTGCACTGGTTACCCGTTAGTTTTAGAATTGATTTGAAGATTCTCTTATTGGTTTTTAAATCACTGAATGGCCTGGCACCGACCTAACTTCGCATCCTCGGCATCTGGACTCCTAGTTGTCCCCAGACATACCTCTTTAGCCTGGCTTTTAGGTCCTGATCACTCCCTGTTACTTTTATCTCTGGTGCTTATTTACTGTACAGGTCTTATCTACTTTTACTGCAACTGTTCTTTAATTATGCTTTTTACCCTATAGGTCTTAATTTTTCTTTTTATTTGTTTCGTTGTTGTAGTTTTATGCTTTTTACTCTTCTTCTAATCTCTAGTTTTCATGCAGCTGCTCTGCTGTTGTGTATTTCTGCTCTGTGAAGCTACAATTCTGTATGAAAGGTGCTATATGAATAAATAAAGCTGAAGTTGACTATGAGCGCGTGGAAAAAGGATAATAACCTTTATAAACTTCAATAATTTCAGTTAAATAACTACAGAAATGAACGTTAGCTCAACTCACGCGAGACAGTTAGCTGGTTAGCCTTAGCACATTAGCCGTTAGCTGTCAGGTAAAGTCAATAAAACAGGTAGAAAGAGATACATAACGGTATTAACCGTAACTTAATGATTAAAATATTAAAATAGAACTAAATAAACCCGAAGTGTGCCGTGCCGGTCTGAGGCAGGCTATGCTAACCTGGACTAGCAGCCAGCTATCCACCGCTCACACACTTCAGTGTAAACATCTGCTGCTAACAGCTAAAAGCTAACACAGACAGGAAGAGGCTACAGCCGACGACTAATGTGTGATGTTTACTTACTTTTCAGCGAGCTGACACCTCCAATAAAGCTGTTTTAATGTCTTTATTATTAATAAAGTGTCACAACAAACCACACTTCACACACGAGGGGGACTGCTGCCGCCTCCTTCTTCTTCTTCTTCTTCTTCTTCTTCTTCTTCGTGTGTTGTTTTGTCACTTGGCGCATTACCGCCACCTACTGCTTCCTGTTCGTGCACTCTAACGCAGGGGTCTTCAACCAGGGGTCCGCGACCCCTAGGGAGTCCACCAATTTTCACCAAAATAACGGTGACTGTGAGGGTGCAGATCATGCACAGCTCTTGGCATTTAATAAACAATAATAATTATACATTAACTTTTTTTTTAATCAATCATAAACACATACAGGCTAATAACCCAGTATATAGATAGATTAATAAGGTTGAATAAAGTAAATATAAAAGTTATTTTAGGCCAGGTTTAAACTGTGACACATTTTAAAATATTAATTGCATGTGGTCCGTGTTCAGTCGGTCTCGGTCTCTTGTCCAAGGGGTCCTTGTGCTGAAAAGGTTGAAGACTCCTGCTCTAACGTCTTGTTACTTGTTCAACTGTATCTTACCTCTCCTACTTCACTTTGCACTCTGTGTAAATGTCTTCCTTTTGTCTCACTCTCCAAATGTTGTTGCCACTGTTGTGTTTTGTCCACCATGTTGAACCACCATGTTTTTACAGTGTAGCATAATTGACAAACTAAACACTG
The DNA here is from genome assembly GCA_036365135.1 of Miichthys miiuy. Taxonomy (NCBI): domain Eukaryota; kingdom Metazoa; phylum Chordata; class Actinopteri; family Sciaenidae; genus Miichthys; species Miichthys miiuy. The sequence goes on from CM071617.1 coordinate 1,641,199, forward strand.
ACCATAAATGGTAATATTTGGCCAGTGGAGGGGGGCTACTGTATGTCTGTGGGCAGCTTAGTGACACCAGGGACAAGATCACGTGCAAGATTTTAAGGATGACACAGGAAGTCAAGGAAGGAAGGTCAATTTGTGTAAATATTTTTTTATTCATTTAACCCAAAACCACAAATCACTTTACCATTTGTACAATATTAAACAGCATCTGTCTTTAATTTGGGTAAGGCAGAAAAACATTAAAAAAACAACTTAGAACTCAAATTATGACGTTAAAGTTTCCTGTAGTTTCCTTTGACAGCAAGCTGTTTCTTTTACAAAGGAAATGTATCACTAACAACCACAGAACATAAAGCAACAGGAACTTCAAGTCAGCAAAATCAAAAATATAAACACGCCCTAAGTGAGCTGGGAGAGGCTCCAGCCCCCCTGCGACCCTAATGAAGATAAGCGGTTAGAGCAAATAGATAGATGATGACATGGAGTGCAATAGCAAGCTCATAAAAATCTAAAGGTCTAAATCTTTAAAGGACAATATCAAACGTTAAAATATAACCAGTTATTCACTAAGTAATTATGATTACAAATCAGGCCCAGTGAAGATTGGTGGAAGATTTATACGTCACAGGTACAGGTACTACCAAAGGGATTTAAAAAAAATTTATTACCTTTCCAACCATACCAGTACTCTTCTCAGCTTCATTTCTAGCCTGTCTTTGCTGCATTTCTTCCATTTCTCTCCTTTTCTTTTTTAATTTCTTCTTCTTCACGCTGTGCCATCAACTTCTTCTGCCTCTCCATGTCATCCTTCAATTTCTGCATTTCGTTAATTTCTCTCATTTTCTTCTCAATTTCACGCTCACGCTCTGCCATCAGCTTAGTCTGCTGCTCCATTTTCTCCTTCAATTCCTGCATTTCTTTCATTTGTCTCATTTTCTCCTCCATCTCTCTTTCACGCTGTGCCATCAGATCATTCTGCATCTTCATGTCATTCTTCTCTTCCTGCATTTTTTTCATTTCTCTCCTTTCATTCTCCATTTCTTGTTTAAAGTCTTCCATCAACTTAGTCTGCCTCTCCATTTCATCCTTCACTTTCTGCATTTCTTTCTTTTCTCTCATTTTCTCCTCCATCTCTTTTTCACGCTGTGCCATCAGCTCATTCTGCCTCTTCATGTCGTCCTTCACTTTCTTCATTTCTTTCTCGTACCTTTCCTTTATTTTCTTCTGCTGTTCCTCCTGCTCTTTGCGCATTTCTTCTTCTTTCTCTTTCAGGATTCGTTCTTTCTCCTCTTCAATCGCCTGCTCTGCTGCTTGGAACATTTCAGTGGTGTAATGGCTTCCTCCGTTCTTCTCTGTTATATTTCTGATCTTGTTCAGCAGCTCGGTGACCTGAGAACGATCTTTCAGGTCATTATTGAAGACGTGGTACTGACCGTTACATTTGGCCACGAGTTCCTTAAGCTCCTCGCTTTCTGCAAAGAACTCCTCAATAGGTTTCCTTTGAGCAGGTCACCATGGGTAAAGAGAACCATGCTGTATTTGTTTGATTCCTCTCCGAAGATCTTTTGAATCTTTTGAACTGTGTTCTTCTCTTCTTCTGTGAATCTGCCCAGTCTGATGACGACCAGGAAGATGTGAGGTCCAGGAGAAGCATAAGAAATGCACTGGATAACGTCCTTAGTGGTTTTCTGTTCATCAATGCTGGTGTCAAACAGACCTGGAGTGTCGATGACAGCAATCTTTTGTCCATCCACCTCAACAGAGTCCTTAGCACACTGTTTGGTCAAAGATTTAAAGGAGAACTTTGATAAAAAGCTCCTTTTTCCCAGAATGGTGTTTGCTGTGGCGCTCTTCCCAGCTCCAGTCTTCCCCACCAACACAATCCTGATCTTGTCATTATTGAATCTGATCCGTTCTGATGGGATGAAAACAATGAACAAATATTTATCACTTTAGGTATTCATCAGATTGTCAAATATAATATGAGTCACTATGATTACTGGGCTGTTGGGATTTGAAAAACCTAGTTAGTGTTTTAAAGATAGGGTCAGGGCACTCACAGAGCTCTGATCCTTTACAAGTACATCATATTATTATATACATACATATTATGAGCAATGAAGAATAAGCAATGTCATGTGACTGTTTAAATAGACTTTATGTGCTCAAACATGCTGATGGAAACTTTGGACAGAAGTATAGAAATGTAGCTGACAGCTGTGGTGTTATTGAATTGCATTGTATTACACTGACGTTGGTGTTTCTATTTTTTTACCCGTCCCATTCATATTAATGAGAGCAGCCTGAATAACAGATCTCCTGTGTACTGCAATACTGAGTATAAACTCATAAAAATACTCTGAATTTGAGAAAAGTTGTTTTTCCATTAAAGCACTGTCGGCTTTAGAACTGATGAGACTGGTTCAATACTTTGAGCTGTGACAAGCTGTCGTCTATAAATAAATATTTTATATACAAGTTACAACATTATGAATGCAGTTCATTGACTTACCGTTTGTGGCAGATTTGCTGGCCATAGTTGGTTCTGGAGAGGAGAGCTGGTCTGCTGCTGAGCTGAAGAAGTGAAGTGAAGTCTGTCTGCAACAACAGCTCCTGATATAAAGACATCAGGCAACAAACCACACCCACACAAAATGCAGACAACAAACCCTGTTCACCCCTCCAATCAGCATTTACAGGAAATGAAAGCAGTTCTTTTAAATCAAAACACTTTCTGTTTCAATTTCAGGTTGAATGGTTTGTGGATACTGTGCCTGCAGGATGGGAGGGGTGAACAGGCTTCCTGTAACAGAAAACACTTTAATGTACACAGACTTTGCATTACTCATAATAAGTCATGTTTAAAATGAACATGATCTTGAGATCTGTATCAACTTCATGCAAACTTTGTGCATTTGTATGTAACTTTTATTGTTTTTCATTTTTTAATGTTGGTTTTGGAGTTTGTCTTTCAGCAGGGAGTTGAACTAAATCTTCGTACCAAGGGTCTCCTCTACAAACCTGGAAGCTCAAATGCACAGAAGTGAATGATTTTAGTGTAGTGCCAGTCAGATGTTTATCAGTGGTATTATTATTATTGTTATTGTTCTTCGTCTTATTATTATTATTAATAACAAAAAAACAAGATCAAATCTCGACAAAGGAGTTAAGGACAATTTAATGTATGGCTAAAGCAAAATGTCACTCCTAATCTGACTTCTATAAGCTCCAGTATTCGTGTGGGTGCTCATTTCTGTCTTGAAGTTGAATGAAGTTGTTTAAACATTACATTTTACAATTTACACAGTTTAAAAGAAGTGGTGTCATTTCTTGTAAATGCTGATGGGAGGGGTGAACAGGGCTTCAGTCAGACAGTTTGTGGTTATTGTATGCACAGAAGGTCTTGGGAGGGGTGAACAGGCTTCCTGTTAACAGAAACACTCTCTCTGGTACATACATACATAACCTGTAATTGCTCTGTAATCTGGTGGGGGGGGTCTCCTCTACAAACCTGGAAGCTCAAATGCACAGAAGTGAATGATTTTAGTGTAGTGCCAGTCAGATGTTTGTAAATGTCAGTGGTGCGCCTACCTGCTGTGCCATAATATGAAATCTGTGCAGGTTGTCTGTTTCACAAAATTATTGTTGTTATTAGTATTATTATTATTACTCACATGTCCCTTTACTGAAAACTCTCTCTCTCTCTCTCTCTCTCTCTTACCATATCTCCATTACAGCTTATAGTTAGTTAATGATTTGCTGCTGCTGTGCATCTGTGTCTCTCTATCTCTATCACAGGTTCCACTGCTACTGTAATCATTTTATCATTCATTGTAATTGTACAATATGTTTGTGTTGACTTGTCCTGTACACGTGACATCTATTGCACGTCTGTCCGTCCTGGGAGGGATCCCTCCTCTGTGGCTCTTCCTGAGGTTTCTTCCACCTTTTTCTCCTGTTAAAAGGGTTTTTTGTGGGCAAGTTTTTCCTCACTGGAACCGAGAGTCTAAGGACAGAGGGTGTCACTCCTGTACAGATTGTAAAGCCCTGGTGAAAGTGAAAGGTGAAACTGGTGTTATTTCTTGTAAATGCTGATGGGAGGGGTGAACAGGGTCTGATGTTAACAGAAGGAACCACAAAGATGCAGGAGGACTGGATAATCAAACTGTATTAGATTATATAAATAAAACAGACAGTGGAGGGTGTGCATCATATTTCCACTGCAAACGTTCCTCATGTCTTCACTAATGTTGACCAAACTGACAAAGACTGAAACTAAAGACATCAACCGTATATTTTGATTTGATTTGAGCTACAAGCTTTAAGGTTGTTTCAGTTTGTTCTTATGTTTATGTTGCACGACTTTCAAACTGTGGCGGGAAGCTGTTCCTGTTACAAAGGAAACATTGCTGGTAACACAGAACAGAAAGCCTCTGCAAGTCAGCAAAATCCACAATATGCACAATGTGAAAAATATAAACAAAGTTAATGGTAAGGATCATACATTTCTCAGGTCACATGTAGTTTCTTGGTGAGTTACGGATCATTTATTGTACTTTGTGAGGTGCTTCTGATAAAAAATAAATGAATCTAATGTAATGCAGGTTTCTGATTCAACCACACAGCCTGATTTTTATTGACTTTTTCATTATTATACTTACTTATTTTTATCATCATTAGCTTTATTATTGTATGTGTTTCTAATTTCTACGTTCTTGTAAAAAATGTACAAACACATGATTTTTTTTCTGCAAACCTTTCATAGAAAATAACAGATTTACTGACATAACAACAACTGTCTGTGAGGAGGACTTTCCTAAAACCATGAAAGAACATTCAAACATATCAAGCTTTTGTGGCAGGAGACTCCAAACTTTGAACTCTAACATACATTTTGCAGGTCAGTGCCAAAGCGTTACGTACTTCTCCCGACCCGGAGCCCAAAGTTACATAATGTGAGAATAACAGGATGACAGAGACAGCATTCACCTGATCACAAGTTTTTACAGATTACAGTTATTTTCTGACCAGTGGAGGGGGCTGTTGTGTAACGTCTGTGTCCATGCATGAGGGCAGCTTGGTGACAACAGGGGAACAGCTAATGTGCTGCAGTTACATAAAATGAAAAGAAACAAGCTCGAGTGTAAAAAATAAATAACTTTGGTTATTTAACTACGACCATATCTGTTTTTATGTTTCCACCTGGTTCTGTCTGACACTGCAGTTAAATAATCAGTTACAACAAAAGTTTAGACTCAAACTTTGAATAATGTCAGCCAATCATTTATCAGCTTTAGTTCATGATTACCAACATATAATATTATCAACATATTCTCGACAATCTGTGGCACCAAAGAACATTTACTGATCGTCCCATACACTTATACACCCATGTGATCTGACGTCATGACGTAGAGGACATTGAATCACACACAAGATTTTAAGGCTGTTACATGTTTTCTCCCCCATTTCTCTTTTGTGAGCTGCCTTCAAGTGCCTCCTCATGTCAGCGTACAGTACATCACCTGACTTTATCCTTTCCTACATGTCCAAAACTCATAAAATGCACCATCTCTAACAGGATTAACCTTCCTCTTGTGTTAGCTATCTGTTACTATCTCTTATGTTAATAGGTCGGTTTTGACCCGTATCTTAAATGAGCCATAAAATACCCTCAGAACAATTATTTTTCATGTTTCTCACCTCTTGGTTACCATGTCAGGCTTCCTTATCAATGAAAAGACTGATTTTAATATTTTTGGTGTGGAACCTCAAGATAATTATATAAATAAATAAAAGGTTGTTATGTTACCTGACTATTACTGAGGGGTATTAGAACACATCTCAGATTTGCAAGGTAAAACAAAAAACAACCAATCAAGAAAATCAATCTAATAGAAATCAAGTAGTTCCAAAAAAAAGTATTTCTGTGCAAGAACATGCATGTGTATATGTGTGTGTTTTTAGATGCTTGTGTATCAAAAAGTCACTTTCAGTGTGTTTATTGCAGAGATATTTTTTGCAGTAGAAGCACAATATGATTGTCTTTCTGTCCTTATTGCTCCTCTCTCTTTTAGAATCATATGGCCTCGGTGGGGTTGTGGCTGTGGCTGTGCTGGTTGATGTTGAGGCAGGGCCAGCCTGAGAAGGATGCTGGTGCTGATGCTGTTTGTGTTGCTGATGGTGTAGATTGAGTGCTAGGTTAGCTCTGCAGTTGTCCAAGGGACCAAGGCTGCAGCGGCTGGGTCTCAGGGCGTCTATTCCCTTTGCACAGTGTATGCCTTGACAAGGGAACTTCCTAGCTTAGTTCCACCCTCGGTGGATGTGGGTCCACAACACAAATACATAGTATGCAGACACATCTAGGATGTTATAAAACACAACCAATGGCCATCTCCTGGATTTGAATGTTTCAGGATTGGAATGTTTCAGCAGGGGCGGGAGCAGCTTCAGCACCAATGACGTCCTCATCAGACTCTTCAGATGTGTCTGTCTTCTGGTTGATAGGTCTACAGCAGGGCTCGGGAACCTTTTTGGCTGAGAGAGCCATGAAAGCCACATATTTTAAAATGTATTTCCGTGAGAGCCATGTAATATTTTTTAACACTGAATACAAATAAATGCGTGCATTTTTAAGTAAGACCAACAATTTTAGAGTATAATAAGTCTCTGGATTTATTCTTTTGTTACACTGAAGCTAATCAGTAATAAATAAAATACTTCTGAACATTAATGCGACTTCTGGTGCTGCATGGTCCCGATCGTGCACCGATTTGGACGAAGACGCGCATGAACGCTCATCAGCAGTTTCTTCTCCGAGCTGTTCTGTATCGTTAAATTGAACTAAATAACACGAAACACAACTGCTTACTCTCCTACTGATTTTAACTGGGACATTTTGCATCAAACGTACAGACATTAAACGTGTGGTACACGTTTGGAAGGCTGGGCGCAGAGGAGACCACGGGCTCGAGGAGGAGAGAGAGGGAGATGCCCGGCCAAGGCTCCGTCCAGCATGGACTAAAACACAGCACGGACAGTTCAGGAACTATTAGGAATGAGTTAAAAGGAATTTTTAAACAGACACAGTAGTTTTCAAGACTGCATATTGCTAGCGGATCTATTTTCTGACCCAGATTGCGGCCGTGACTGGTTCTGGATGAGGCTTTATAGCAGGCAGCCGCTCTCCCATCTTCCTACCGCCACTGAAACTTTTAGTGGTACGCAGTACGGACCGTACGGCTTGTGAGCCGGATGCAGTCATCAAAGAGCCACATCTGGCTCGCGAGCCATAGGTTGCCTACCCCTGCTCTACATCGTCTTCCTCCTCAGAAACCTGCTCATCCATATTGTTATGTTGCTCTATGCCCTCTGCCTCATTTTCAATAAAGATATGAGCCAGACTCTAAAGTGAATTGGTCTTATGCTGCCTTAAATCATAAATCATAAATGACTTTACCATCGGTACAACAGTTAACACTGTCTGTCCATTTGGGTCAAACAAAAAATGATTTTAACAGGAAAAAATGATGAATAAAATCAAATAGCTGCAATAAGCTGTTGTTTTTACAAAGGAAACTTATTGCTGACAACCGGAGAACATAAAGCAACAGGAACTCATACTGGTATCAATCCTCTGCAAGTCAACAGAATACAAAATATACACAATGTCAAAAATATAAACAAAAGGACAATGGTAAGGATCATACATTTGTCATGTCCCCAGAGTTACATATCATTTATTGGACTCTTTGGATAAAATGAATGCAGGTTTCTGATTCAACCACACAGCCTGATCTTTATTGACTTATTGAATTTAAAGTCAGAATACCTAACGTGCGTACATACACTGTGTCTGTTTGTATTTTATGAGACACGTGATGTCTGCACCACATACTGTGGGTGAGAAAGGTCACAGCAACGACAAATTCACACGTTACACTGACTCACAAAATCTGCCTACAGCGGATTGTTATATATAAAGTAAAATGTCTGAACTGAATATATCACCCATCAAAACATCATTTAAAATAAAGAACATTAACAGTAACAAGCTCCTAAAATGGCAGCTGTTTGGGAAGACAAATATCAAACATTGAAATCTGATCATCGGATCAGCCACAGCGAGCCGTGCTCAGACAGAAATTTCAGAGGTGGCAGCACAAACACTGCTATTAAACCTGACTACAGACTACAGGACCATGAATACTCATTAATCTATTTATTTATATAGGTGAAATATAAACACACCCACAAAGCATTGCATTGCCTCTGCACATATATACATTATCTCTAACTGCTTATCCTCACTAAGGTCGCTGGGGGACTGGAGCCTAACAATACATTCTCCAGACTTGCTTTAAGTATGATGACATGCAGAACAATAGCAAGCTCCTAAATGTCTAAATCATTAAAGGAAAATATCAAACGTTCAAATCTAACGAGTTATTTGTGAAGTATGATTCATGATTATGATTAAAAACAGACCCAGTGAAGATTGGTGGAAGATTAAAAAGTCACAACAGGTAGTTCATTTGCTGTAGCCTAAAAACAAACCTTAACCTAGACACTTTTTGGAGAAAATAAAGAGACAGGACCAGGGCAGGAATTTCACGAGGGCCCTTGCGATTTGGCCTTGTGCCCTTGAAAAAGGCCACAGTGGCCTTGATGGCCCGCCGCACTGCCCCAGTTCATTTTGCAGTTTTCTAGTCTGCCTCTTTCCTGTCAACACAGCTCCAGAGCGGGCAGGGCATTGATTATAGGCTTTACAACATGGTCAATAACAACCTGTACAACTTTACCTATGATTTCAAGTATTGAAGGACTCCTCTCAGCTTCCTCTCTAGCCTTTCTTTCCTGCATTTCTTTCATTTCTCTCATTTTCTCCTCCATCTCTCTTTCACGCTGTGCCGTCAGCTCATTCTGCCTCTCTATGTCGTCCTTCACTTTCTTCATTTCTTTCTCGTACTTTTCCTTTATTTTCTTCTCCTGTTCCTCCTGCTCTTTGCGCATTTCTTCTTCTTTCTCTTTCAGGATTCGTTCTTTCTCCTCTTCAATCGCCTTCTCTGCTGCTTGGAACATTTCAGTGGTGTAATGGCTTCGTCCGTTCTTCTCTGTTATATTTCTGATCTTGTTCAGCAGCTCGGTGACCTGAGAACGATCTTTCAGGTCATTATTGAAGACGTGGTACTGACCGTTACATTTGGCCACAAGTTCTTGAAGCTCCTCGCTTTGTGCCAAGAACTCCTCAATAGGTTCCCCTTTGAGCAGGTCACCATGGGTAAAGAGAACCATGCTGTATTTGTTTGCGTCCTCTCCGAACATTTTTTGAATCTTCTGAACTGTGTTCTTCTCTTCTTCTGTGAATCTGTCTAGTTTGATGACGACCAGGAAGATGTGAGGTCCAGGAGAAGCAAAAGTAATGCACTGGGCAACATTTTTAGCTGTTGTCTGTTCATCAGTGCTGGTGTCAAACAGACCTGGAGTGTCGATGACAGCAACCTTTTGTCCATCCACCTCACCAGAGTCCTTAGCACACTGTTTGGTCAAAGATTTAGGGGAGAACTTTGATAAAAAGCTCTTTTTTCCCAGAATGGTGTTTCCTGTGGCGCTCTTCCCAGCTCCAGTCTTCCCCGCCAACACAATCCTGATCACTTCATTATTGAATCTGATCGGTTCTGATGGGATGAAAACAATGAACAAATATTTATCACTTTAGGTATTCATCAGATTGTCAAATATAATATGAGTCACTATGATTATTGGGCTGTTGGGATTTGAAAAACCTAGTTAGTGTTTTAAAGATAGGGTCAGGGCACTCACAGAGCTCTGATCCTTTACAAGTACATCATGTTGTTCTGATTGAATTAAGGATAAACATGTAACCTCATGAAAATGATCTAAAATCAAGAATAAGCAATGTTATGTGTCTGTTTAAATAGACTTTATGTGCTCAAACATGCTCAAACGTATAGAAATGTAGCTGACAGTTCATTAGACACACCCAGTTAACACTGATGCAGTCTAATACAACAGTCCTGCAGTAAATCCTCCCTTCATCAAAGCTCAGTTTTACTGGTGATTCATCTATGGTCATTTCTGAGACACTTTGTGGGGTTATTGAATTGTATCGTATTACACTGACGTTGGTGTTTCTATTTTTTTACCCGTCCCATTCATATTAATGAGAGCAGACTGAATAACAGATCTCCTGTGTACTGCAATACTGAGTATAAACTCATAAAAATACTCTGAATTTGAGAAAAGTTGTTTTTCCATTAAAGCACTGTCGGCTTTAGAACTGATGAGACTGGTTCAATACTTTGAGCTGTGACAAGCTGTCGTCTATAAATAAATATTTTATATACAAGTTACAACATTATGAATGCAGTTCATTGACTTACCGTTTGTGGCAGATTTGCTGGCCATAGTTGGTTCTGGAGAGGAGAGCTGGTCTGCTGCTGAGCTGAAGAAGTGAAGTGAAGTCTGTCTGCAACAACAGCTCCTGATATAAAGACATCAGGCAACAAACCACACCCACACAAAATGGAGCCAACAAACCCTGTTCACCCCTCCAATCAGCATTTACAGGAAATGACACCAGTTCTTTTAACAACAGCTCCTGATATAAAGATATCAGGCAACAAACCACACCTATAAAACACTGCTGACATCAAAGTGCATCGAACACTATCTCTGAAACTCTGCTACAGTGGGATGTTTCATAGATTATTCTAATTATAATCTAAATGGAAATTAATGTTTTAAAACATTTTCTTTTATTTCAGTATAAATTCCTGACCTGTCTTAACAAACAGAATGAGGGGGAATGTAGATTTACTTTCTGTCTCGTGGTATGATGGCTTCAGATTTCTAGATTTCTGCTGTATTAAAATGTTTTAAATGTATGTTACTGTTCAAAGTTTGGAGTCTCCTGACACAAAAGCTTGATATGTTTGAATGTTCTTTCATGGTTTTAGGAAAGTCCTCCTTACAAACAAGTTGTTGTTATGTCAAGAAGTTTTATTCATTATATATTAATTATGTTATTATTATGTATGAAGGGTTTGCAAAAAAAAAAGTCAGGACGGAAATTTGTCTCAGTGTTTTTCCAAAAAGAAGTTAGACAGACTGCTTCAGCATTAGAAATACTTACCTTGAGTTGTTTCCTTGTACTTTGTTGCAAAGTACATTGTTTAATCTCTGAGACCATGATTTCTTCTTAACCTCGAAACATGTAAGACCTGCTATCCGACTGAGTGGTTACACAAGATGCACAAAGGTTCTCTGAATGGATATCAATGCAGATTAAGATGAATATGGCATGTTTAATGTGGCTGTCCATTCAGTGTTAAAGTTAACTGTAGTCAATCAAAGCAATAAATCCTTCACTGCATGCTGTATTGACAGAGAAAGCCAAGTTCTTTACATGCCTACATGTACCAGGATGCATTGCGTGCAAACTTCCGATGCCTGCATCCAGTAAGCAAGCTAAGCTAGCTGCTGGGTGCTAATCAAAGTAACACAACGTTGCCAAGCACATAAATTCCTGCAGCTTCTGAGGACTTTGTTGCTTCTAACATACACCGATCAGCCATAACATGATGTCCACCTGCCAGTGGTGTGTAGGTCCTCCTTTTTTCCCGCCAAAACAGTCCTGACCCATGGAGGCATGGACTTCACTAGACCTCTGAAGGTGTGCTGTGGTATTTGGGTATTTGGTACCAAGACGTCAGCAGCAGATCCTTTAAGTCCTGTAAGCTGCGAGGTGGGGCCTCCCTGGATCAGACTTGGTTTGTGCAGCACATCCCATGGATGCTCGAGGGAAATTAGAGGCCGAGTCGACACACTGAACTCGTTGTGTTCTTCAAAACACACCTGAACCATGTTCATCCTGCTGAAAGAGGGGAGGGAATACCATTTCTATCAAAGGGTGGACACTGGCTGCAACAATGCTTTGGTAGATGTCAAAGTCAAACATCCACATGAATGGTAGGACCCAACGTTTCCCAGCAGAACATTGCCCAAAGCATCACACTACCTCTGCCAGCATGCCTTCTTCCTATAGTGCATCCTGGTGTCACATGTTAATTAATATACAGTATTAGTACAACTGTTCTTCTGTATAGTCATTCATCATGTGTTTGTAGAGTTATAGCTGTTGAGAAATACATGAGTTAACACTTATATCTGATTACGACTACATTATAGTGTGTTATAAACCATTTATTTATTTATTTTTTTTTGAGGATGTCTATCGCTTTCCGGAAGCGGGTCAGTAATGGACTCTAATGCAGCAAAGGAAATTATCCACTTATGTCCAGTCACTTCCTACGAGGCACCGCTCAATCGTGCTGAGAGCAGGCAGGGCCGGGTGAAACTGCCTCTAAAACATGTTTTGTTCGGGAGGGACAGTCTCTGGATTTACTTTTCACCTTCCGTCAGATAGCGTTCATCTACATATTTTAAAAGAGCTCTATTATGGGAATTCAGGTTAACGTCAGCAGTCAATTAAATCAAATTTAATTTGGAAGAGAAGAAGCAAGATTTTAGCAAGTCAACCTTCATCAGGGGTTAACACGCTGTATGCTTCATACATCAGTTTGAAGCCATTAGTAAGAACATCGCTGTGTTGCCAGGCTGTGAAGAATAAAAGACAATCAAGCAATTATTTTGATAACTGATTAAAGAAAACTCAATATTTTCTGTTGGTCCAATAAAACAAGCAGCCTGATATATCTATCGTTGCCTTCTGACATCTGACTGACAACTTAATCAATAATAGTTTTTTTAAAATAATAATTCATCAAAGTCAGCTGTTGTAAATGTTAACTTCTTCTGGTCCAGCTCTGCAACACTGGAGGTCAACGCAGAGGTCGGCATGTCCTGATCAATTAAAGAGCCAGAAGGTCAAAATATCAACAAACAGCAGCCATAGATTTACTCACAACCTGGCAACCATAAAGTTGTTTTTATTTGTCTTATGACTGACGTATACAGTTCTAGGAAATCATTAATTTAACATTAAAGGTGAAGTCTCCTGACAAACGGCTAGCTTGGTGTCGACCAAAAAAAAAAAAAACTGCTTTAACTCTGTAAATGGGAAACAAACAAGCACTAACTTGTTATTCGAGCTAACGTCAAATTGCTCTAGTTTTCAGACATGCTGTTCGAACATACAGAAAGTGTTTTGATTTAAAAGAACTGGTTTCATTTCCTGTAAATGCTGATTGGAGGGGTGAACAGGGTTTGTTGGCTCCATTTTGTGTGGGTGTGGTTTGTTGCCTGATGTCTTTATATCAGGAGCTGTTGTTGCAGACAGACTTCACTTCACTTCTTCAGCTCAGCAGCAGACCAGCTCTCCTCTCCAGAACCAACTATGGCCAGCAAATCTGCCACAAACGGTAAGTCAATGAACTGCATTCATAATGTTGTAACTTGTATATAAAATATTTATTTATAGACGACAGCTTGTCACAGCTCAAAGTATTGAACCAGTCTCATCAGTTCTAAAGCCGACAGTGCTTTAATGGAAAAACAACTTTTCTCAAATTCAGAGTATTTTTATGAGTTTATACTCAGTATTGCAGTACACAGGGAGATCTGTTATTCAGGCTGCTCTCATTAATATGAATGGGACGGGTAAAAAAATAGAAACACCAACGTCAGTGTAATACGATACAATTCAATAACCCCACAAAGTGTCTCAGAAATGACCATAGATGAATCACCAGTAAAACTGAGCTTTGATGAAGGGAGGATTTACTGCAGGACTGTTGTATTAGACTGCATCAGTGTTAACTGGGTGTGTCTAATGAACTGTCAGCTACATTTCTATACGTTTGAGCATGTTTGAGCACATAAAGTCTATTTAAACAGACACATAACATTGCTTATTCTTGATTTTAGATCATTTTCATGAGGTTACATGTTTATCCTTAATTCAATCAGAACAACATGATGTACTTGTAAAGGATCAGAGCTCTGTGAGTGCCCTGACCCTATCTTTAAAACACTAACTAGGTTTTTCAAATCCCAACAGTCCAATAATCATAGTGACTCATATTATATTTGACAATCTGATGAATACCTAAAGTGATAAATATTTGTTCATTGTTTTCATCCCATCAGAACCGATCAGATTCAATAATGAAGTGATCAGGATTGTGTTGGCGGGGAAGACTGGAGCTGGGAAGAGCGCCACAGGAAACACCATTCTGGAAAAACAGAGCTTTGAATCAATGTTCTCCTTTATATCTTTGACCAAACAGTGTGCTAAGGCCTCTGGTGAGGTGGATGGACAAAAGGTTGCTGTCATCGACACTCCAGGTCTGTTTGACACCAGCACTGATGAACAGACAACAGCTAAAAATGTTGCCCAGTGCATTACTTTTGCTTCTCCTGGACCTCACATCTTCCTGGTCGTCATCAAACTAGACAGATTCACAGAAGAAGAGAAGAACACAGTTCAGAAGATTCAAAAATGTTCGGAGAGGACGCAAACAAATACAGCATGGTTCTCTTTACCCATGGTGACCTGCTCAAAGGGAAACCTATTGAGGACTCCTTGGCACAAAGCGAGGAGCTTCAAGAACTTGTGGCCAAATGTAACGGTCAGTACCACGTCTTCAATAATGACCTGAAAGATCGTTCTCAGGTCACCGAGCTGCTGAACAAGATCAGAAATATAACAGAGAAGAACGGACGAAGCCATTACACCACTGAAATGTTCCAAGCAGCAGAGAAGGCGATTGAAGAGGAGAAAGAACGAATCCTGAAAGAGAAAGAAGAGCAAATGCGCAAAGAGAGGGAGGAAGTGGAGAAGAAAATAAAGGAAAAGTTCGAGGAAGAAATGAAGAAAGTGAAGGGCGACATAGAGAGGCAGAATGAGCTGACGGCACAGTGTCAAAGAGAAATGTTGGCGACAATGAGAGAAATGAAAGAAATGTATGAGAGAATGGCTAGAGAGGAAGCTGAGAGGAGTCAGCGAGCACGTGAAATGGTTCCATTCTGTTCCATTCTGTAATGAAACCTTTTTCTGACTTTCTAATGCAGACTGTTCTGACTCATATAGTGATTATTGAGTGTGCCCGCGCACACTATATGTTATCCACCACGCTTATTGAGTGTGCGCACACTATGTTATCCACGCGCTTATTATTATTCTTACGCCCATTTTTTGGCTCACTTCTCCTCCCAGAGTTTTTGTCGCACATACACAAACAGGGTGTCAAAACGACCGGCTCGGCCAGGAATCGATTGTTCTGACTTTTCTCAGAGTTTCGGCAAACGGTTTTGCCAAAAATCGCCAAAAAAATGAATGGGTGTGTATTGCAAGAATTTTTGAGAGCTAGAGTGGATGACATCATCACTAGAGTGGAGAGGGAGAGAAAAATTTGTCAAAAATGTTTTTGTAAATTGCGATTGCGGCCGCAAATGTCACACTACAGACACGATTTATACATAAAAATGCAGGAAAATTCGAGGTGGTCGCAGTGATAACACTGCTGAAGCTGTCAGCTTTATAGTTTTGGCGTAACACACAAAGATGCGCCAGCAGCACCCATCCACAGCCTCATAGACTGCCATGTTAAAAAGGCGGGAAAATTTCTGGAGGAAAGCAGAAGTAACATTTCTTTGAATCGCCATTAAGGTCACATTTCTTCATTTTATCGACACAAAACAACTACGTAGACGTTCAGGAAGGTCTCAGGATGCTCCCAGTGATGTCGGTTCAATGATAGGCCAAACGGTTTGGCCAGAGCACCGTCTTCTTCAACGGGTGGTTTTAGCATTTTCTCTCTCTCTCTGTCAGCATTTCCAACTGACATTCTAACAGGTGTAACTGCTCTGCTGATTAGGGCCGGCAGGCAGAAGCCCGGCGGCGGCCATTTTAGCAGTTATTGGCACTTAATTTGAACTTGTCTGTCTAAAATGACAGACAGACAGAGACAGACAGACAGACAGACAGAGACAGACAGACAGAGACAGGGAGCAGAGGGGGGAGGGGCTATTTTCACTGTTAATCAATGACTATCAAGGCTACATTTTTAATGTCGGCCATTTTATCCTTCTCTCTCGCAGACACACACACAGACACAGACAAGACAAAAGTCTTTCAAAATGAGAGTCCCTTCAAAATAAGAGCCCATTAAAAAGGCAATGATGACACAGCTTGTTGTATTAATACTGAATTTGCTGAGCATTGTCAATAATAATGTATGGGGGCGACGGGGCCAGAGTCGGGCACACTCAAAATGTTTTTAGAAATTTTTCTAGTTATTATTATTATTGTTGAGTTTATTGTTTGGTTTAATCTGTAATAATGACAGACAGAGAATTCATGGGTTTTAATAACTGTGTGAGATGACCACTAAATGTTATCTGGTGAAGTGACTGGGATAGTTTCTGGTTTCCCATTTCCATCTTAATACAACACTGTATTAATACAACACTGTATTGTATACTGTAACTGTAATAAGATACTGTTTCTAGTTAATTAAAGAAACCACAGAAATGTAGGATGACTTTCAGCTATATTAGATTATGAAAACAAAATGGGGGTCTGTTGTACAGTGTATTGTGATTTGTGTTATTTGACTATATAAATGAAAGTGACCAGCCTTGAGTTAACTGGAAAAAGATAAAAAGAAAAAAGATAATGAATCTGAACAATTGAAAGTATTTTCACTCCACTACATTTATCACACAGCTTGAATTACTAGTTACTTTTCAGTTAACATTCCACTTCCAGTTATCGGTGTTCACGGTGCTCTCTGCTCACCTGAACAGATTTTCGTATATTTTTCACATCAGTGATTATCTACATAACGCCACACTACACTTAGACTTGTTCTGTTTGTGCACAAACAGGTCTCTGGACTTTAGTAACCACAATCCGATAGTTTTACCAGTTTCTGTTAGTCACACTAACTAGCCTAGCTATAGCAATGGCCTCTCTTTGCTCTCCTGCTCTCTCCTCCCCTGCTTTCTCCTCTCCTCCTCTCTCCTGCTCTCTAGGAAGGAGGCATAGCCCCAAACTGAAGCCCATGGTACACCACCAACCGCTCCACGTTTCAAACAGATTTTTCCCGCTCAGCGACACACCTGCTGAGAGGCCAACTCTGGTCATTGACAGCTCCATTTTACGAAACGTGAAGTTAGCGACACTGGGGGCCATAGTTAAATGCATCCCGGGGGCCAGAGCGGGCGACATCGAGTTTTATTTGAAACTGCTGGCTAAAGATAAACGTAGATACAGTAAGATTGTTATTCACGTCAGCGGTAATGACACCCGGTTACGCCAATCGGAGGTCACTAAAATTAGTGTTTTATCGGTGTATGCATACACCAAAACGATGTCGGACTCGGTAGTTCTCTCTGGATCCCTGCCCAATGTGACCAGTGATGACATGTATAGCCGCATGTCGTCATTCCACCGCTGGCTGTCGAGGTGGTGTAAAGCAAACGATGTGGGCTTCATTGATAATTGGACACCTTTCTGGGGAAAACCTGGTCTGATTAGGAGAGACGGCATCCATCCCACTTTGGATGGAGCAGCTCTCATATCTAGAAACATGGCCAAGTTTATTAGTCGACCAAAGACCAGGAAGCAGAGCTGCAGTCTTACAAGCTTCTCTGCGCCTCCATTAGAGCAGCTGCCCACCCAGTCCTTTAGTATAGAGACTGTGTCTGTCCCCCGTCCACCTACATTATTTAAAGATAAAACAAACAGAAGAGGAGTTCATCATACAAACTTAATAAAAATTAAATCAACATCTCCAACAGTCCAAAATAAGAGAATTAAATGTGGACTCCTGAATATCAGGTCCTTGTCCTCTAAAGCTGTTTTAGTCAATGAATTAATATCTGATTATGATATTGATTTGTTTTGTCTTACTGAAACCTGGCTGCAGGAGGATGAATATGTTAGCTTAAATGAATCCACTCCTCCCAGTCATTGTAATACTCATATTCCTCGAAGTACCGGTCAAGGTGGTGGAGTTGGAGCCATATTTGACTCAAGTCTATTAATAAATCCTAAACCTAAACTAAATTATAATTCATTTGAAAGTCTTGTTCTTAGCCTCACTCACCCAACCTGGAAAACATTACAGTCAATTTTATTTGTTACAGTATATCGAGCTCCAGGTCCTTACTCTGAATTTTTATCTGAATTTGCAGAATTTGCATCAGGCTTGATCCTTAAAACAGATAAAGTAATTATTGTAGGTGATTTTAATATTCATGTGGACAACCACAATGATAGTCTTAGTACTGCGATTATCTCTCTATTAGATTCAGTTGGCTTCTGTCAGAGTGTAAATAACCCGACTCATTGTCTGAACCACACTCTTGATCTTGTTCTCTCATATGGCATTGAAATTGATAATCTAATAGTCTTTCCACAGAATCCTCTTCTATCTGACCATTTTTTAATAACCTTTGAGTTCATATTACTGGACTATGAGCCTTTTGGCAGAAACCCCTACAGCAGATGTTTATCGGATAGTGCTGTAGCCAAATTTAAGGAAGCGATTCCTTCAGTATTGAATTCAATGCCATGTCTCAATGTAACAGAGGACCTGTCTGCTTCCTTTAGCCCATCACAAATAGATCATCTTGTTGATAGTACTACAGGCTCATTACGGACAACTCTCGACTCTATTGCACCTCTGAAAAAGAAGATAATTAAACAGAGGAGGTTAGCACCATGGTATAGCCAGCAGACTTAAAGCAAGAGGCACATAAATCCAAATGCAAATGGCGTGCCAATAAACTGGAAACTATAGGAACCTGTGGTTCCTATAGTTTCAAAAGTAGCTTTTATATCGATCTAAACTCTCTTCGAAGTCACCAGACTTCATTGACAAAAACACAAATTTTACCTTGAACAACACGTGTTTCTGCTCCACCGCTGCCTCGATCGGTGAGTTTGTGTTCTTGCATGTTTTAACTTATTAGCTTGGGCTAACTCAAACCTTGTTGCTGTGGATTGAGGCGGCAGTAGACCAGCAAGTCCCATGTGCTGCAAGATAAAATAACTGTTTTTATCCAAGGAGTCTGTTAGCTTTGGAAAGAGCGATACAACGGCTTCAGTTTGCTGTCGGAAAAGGCCGTCTGACGACGAGGTTTGTTGCTGCCCCTGTCCACAGCAATGCACTGCTTAGCTTCCTCGCTGGTCCTCCTGTTTTGCCAGCACTCCTTTTCTTGTCTTGTATCTGAACTGAAGCAGAACGAGATAAAAACACGAGAGGTGTTGGGAGGAGGTGGCGAGTCGCAGCTCGCCGCCGGGCACCGACGCTGCAGTTTTCTGACAATTAGCTGGCATTACTTTTACAGCCCTGTTTGGAGCCGTTTCATTGGCATCGTGGGTAATGAGACACACATGTCCCCTTTTAAAACATAAGCTGGTTTGAGTTTATGAAGAGAGCAGAAAGTGCACAGTGTTTTGCTTTCGTTGCAAATTTTTTGTGCACTTCCATCATCGTGGCCACGAGCATCGACCAACAACCCGACGACAGGACGCCTCCTCAGGAAACACGACCAAAAACATCTCACAGGTTTAAGCTTAAACTTCTTCTAACAGCGTGTTTGCATAATAATTCTGACAAATTCAGGAATGAAAGCTCTGCCATGAATCTGGTTTCTTAGTGAGTCTTCTGCTCATCCGTTCATTTTCTGTAACCAATTATTCTCATCAGGGTCACAGAGGGCTGGAGTCTATCCCAGCTGACTTTGAGCATCAGCTTATTCATCAGCTCACATTCACACCTATGGAGAATTTAGTCACTAATTAAGTGAATGTCTTAGACATCTTTACGCTGATCTCCAGGCTGTAGTTTTAACAAATGGACTGTTTTCAGCACCCTTTAAATTGTGCAGGGGAACTAGACAGGGCTGTCACCTGTCTCCACTGTTGTTCACATCGGCCAGTGAGATACTTGCCAATAATTCCAACTTTAAAGGCATAAGGACAGAGGATAGGGAACACCATATAGCCTTGTTTGCTGATGATGTAATTTTGTTTTGTTCTAATTTGAAACTGACTTTACCTGCTTTACTTGACCTAACAGACAACTTTGGCTACTTTGCAGGATACAAAATTAATTACTCCAAATCTGAAATATTATTTATGGATGAAAAGAAGAGACTGAACCCTCCAATTCATATTCCCTTTATGGTCTCACGAAATGTTTTACCCTATTTAGGTGTTACGGTCCCCCTTACTACTGACAAAACAATAACTAATAATACAACACACTGACAGATAAGGTTACCCAGCTTACGAACAGGTGGATTTACCCATTTCGATGATGATGACAAATTCATCACGATCCGTCCCACCTGCTCCTCCACCCTCACTCTTGCATACACTTTACTGCAGACAAGCGGAAACAAATCAAAAACACTTAACACTCTCTTGCCTATCTGGGATAAATAAGTAAATTATCTCAGTTTCCCCTGATTTTTGGTGATGACTTCCACCCTGGTAAAGCAGGCTCAGCCTTTAAAATCTGGGCATTTCAGGGTATGGCTAAGGTAGCTGACCTCTGTAATGAAAACATGCTTCTTATGTCATTCAAGAGCTCAAATCAAGATATGAGATTCCCTCAAAACATTTTTTATCTTAAATAATATCTACAAATTAGAAGCTTCATCCTGTTCAAACAGAGCATTAGTTTGGAACTACCGTCCCAATCTACTCTGGAAGATTACACTTTGAAGTTCTCACACTCCAGGGGACAGGTTTCATTACTGTATACAGAGGAGGAATGGTCAAAAGCCTATCTGCTAGCTCAAACCAAATCCATAAATACAAACTCTAAACTACTGTAATATAAATGGATAACTAGACTATACATAACCCCAGCTAAATTGCACCACTTTAATCCTAACATACCTGTCTGTTTAAGTTGAATTGACAAACATGGAATTAGAAAATTATTATGAGACTTAAAGGAAACAGAATAAATAAATTTTAAAAATAGACTTTATGTGCTTAAACATGCTCAAACGTATAGAAATGTAGCTGACAGTTCATTAGACACACCCAGTTAACACTGATGCAGTCTAATACAACAGTCCTGCAGTAAATCCTCCCTTCATCAAAGCTCAGTTTTACTGGTGATTCATCTATGGTCATTTCTGAAACACTTTGTGGTGTTATTGAATTGTATCGTATTACACTGACGTTGGTGTTTCTATTTTTTTACCCGTCCCATTCATATTAATGAGAGCAGCCTGAATAACAGATCTCCCTGTGTACTGCAATACTGAGTATAAACTCATAAAAATACTCTGAATTTGAGAAAAGTTGTTTTTCCATTAAAGCACTGTCGGCTTTAGAACTGATGAGACTGGTTCAATACTTTGAGCTGTGACAAGCTGTCGTCTATAAATAAATATTTTATATACAAGTTACAACATTATGAATGCAGTTCATTGACTTACCGTTTGTGGCAGATTTGCTGGCCATAGTTGGTTCTGGAGAGGAGAGCTGGTCTGCTGCTGAGCTGAAGAAGTGAAGTGAAGTCTGTCTGCAACAACAGCTCCTGATATAAAGACATCAGGCAACAAACCACACCCACACAAAATGCAGCAGCATTTGCAAAATGGCATGTGAGGGTAGCTGGCCCTTTAAATTGTAGTTCCTCATCTATGCTCACCACATGATGTCACATGAACACGTGAGGCGTAAAGCCAGTTAGATAACTTTTAATAACATATGGAATGAGAGTATTGTATTAAGATAGACTTGGAAAATTCAGATTTAGTTGAGATCAGATTTATTAAACAATCATATAACATTTTGATATTTTTGTTCTTGGCAATGTGCGACACTTCTGAACATTTAGTGGTCCGATAACACCGTGAACTATCAGTACAGATCATGCCAAATAATAAACTCAAAACAGTGCAGAACAGTGCGCATTTCCTCTTCTTTCTCTTTCAGGATTCGTTCTTTCTCCTCTTCAATCGCCTTCTCTGCTGCTTGGAACATTTCAGTGGTGTAATGGCTTCCTCCGTTCTTCTCTGTTATATTTCTGATCTTGTTCAGCAGCTCTGTGACCTGAGAACGATTTTTCAGGTCATCATTGAAGACGTGGTACTGACCGTTACATTTGGCCACAAGTTCCTGAAGCTCCTCACTTTCTTGTGTCTGGGATTAAAGAACATCATGATGCCACAGGCATCCAAACAACTAAACAACTACAAGTTTTGATGTGGAAAAAAACATTGAATGATGGTGCGTTCAAACCTTTGACTGGCAGTGATGCCTTACTTATGTTTTATTATGTGTAGGTAGACCTTTAATGTGGTCAACTACTTCACTACTTTATATAATGCTGGGTTGTTTTTTTCTTAAAGCTATTGATGTGTTGATCACATTTTTTTTATAAATATTATCTAAAAAAAAAAAAAAATTTAAGTGGACACACAAACACATATGTTTAATAATCTACATTGTGGGGACAAATGGTAGCCATGTCCCGCAATGTTACTGTGGACATGAGGAATACAACAGCTACATCATCATACAATGGTTAAATCATGAAACTACAGACTGCGTTACAACATTTTATTGACATTCTTCAGTTTAAATACGTAAAAGTACATTATGTTTATGCAGTTCGGTTCTGACCCACCAATGTACAGCGTACTGCATGGAAGCCACCATGACACAACCGGAAAATAAATGAGAAACATGATTTATTTTTATCATTTACTAAATATTTAAAAAGGTTTTTATTTAGTGAAGCCTACACCTTTCTGAACAATTATTCAGAGGTTGGAACATTTCTTTGTTTCATACAGTTATCACATGTGAGCTAGAAATGAACTGCAGCCACTACAAAGTCCTCTTAGGCACTGATAAACAAATGTTTCTATTATTATCTTTAGAGTTATGCTAATACAAGGCATTACATGATTAATTCAAGAGGATACGTTATACATTGCTGTGTGTCTTTGTTATAAAAACAGTGTCTTTTCATGTACAAGGTGTGTTAAAGAAACAGTTCAGTCATTTTATCTGCGTTCGGTGAATTCACGACAGGCTGAGCAGACAGACAGCAGACTATCCTTCCTAGGTGCAACAATTAAGGTGTAAATGGAAATACGCTGTCTTGTAACATTTTACTTTTAGTGCACTAAAACTACATTTTACTTCATTGGATCATCCTATGCTGTGAGGTCAACAGGTCTTCATGGGCTCCCTTGGTTCCTAGTAGCTGAGACGTGACCAGACTCAGGACCAGGTCCCATTTATATTCAGTCTAACCTGATCTAATAAAATCCAGTACTATAGCCACAGGACTGGAGTTCTGATCATGTAGTCATCACTGGAGAAAACCTTTTTGTTTTGTCCGCTCATTCTTCAGCAGAGCGTCATGTTGTTTCCAGTGTTCTCTTTGTTCGGGTATCAACCACATTTAGGATCCGACCGAGTCTAGCTGTCTCTGCATCAAAGCTCCCCGGGCCAGGACATGAACACGGGATGTGGCGATTCATGGTCGGAGCTCGAACCAATGGGCTACCATGGCCCTTGTGTTTAATCAGTCAAAGCCTGTTATCAGGTGGCACAACCATAAGGCTTAGAGGTACGTCATAGGTTGCGATTTGTACTTCCGGTTTTAACTGTTGATGGCACTTCTGCAACACCGCATGGATGTATCATACGTGGATAAATCATCTAGGACTTGAACAATATTCCTCACAGTAACTGTGTTTACATTATTTTAGCTTGTGAGCAATGGTGGGTTGAAGTAACTTCTATTTTCACCTTGTCCTGCCATTGAATATGAGATTCCAGCCATGCAATGACTGTGTTTATGTTAATTCAGCAAGGATACTGCTGAGTAGGGTTGCAAAATTCTGGGAAGTTGGAAACTTTCCATGGGAATTAACGGGAATAAACCAGGAATTTACAAAATTGAAGGTTGGCCTTTAACGGTGAACTTAAAAAGAGTTCGGGAAAATATATTTTATCATAATCTTGACTAAAACAACCAGATTTCATGCAGGTACACTTGAATATCTGCTATTCCTCCATCACATGCACATAGCACACTGCTTACTGCAGGGCTATTGAGGCCACGCCCCCTACCTGCACAGGTGATTTCTGTACCTGGACCACACTTTAGAGCCCAGAGCACACAGAGACTATTGAAGACACACATTTGAGCTGGTGGACTACATAATATTGTTCAATAAAATAATTCAGACTTGATAAAGTTCTACTTACAAATAAATCTGTTGAAATGTTTTTTAATTGTTTCATTTTGCATGTCTGCTTATGACAAAACAAAATGTTTAGATTTATGTTTGGATATGATACACTTTGTTTGAATTAGCCCCAATTTACATCATTCCCCATGGAGTTTCTGATTTGGAATATTTCAAAAAATTCCCCAGCTTAACGTCTTATGGAAAGTTTCTAGAAAGTTTCCAGAAATTTACCAGAAACCTGCTGCCCTTTTGCAACCCTACTGGTGAGGTTGCGTGTTACTAAAAAAAGAGCAAATAACAAAGATTTCCATCAACTGTTGTCTTCAGTTTGGACACCGTTAGAGGTGTTCACATGACATCTCCTCATCCGCCGTAGACCAGACCTCTATCTCCTTTAAATTCATCACTTAGTTAGAAAAAGGTCCCTAAAAGAAGCTCTGGGTTCTTCAGATTTGACTAATTTGACAGATTTGTTTTTGTTTGGAGACATTTCTCTGAAAAATATCCAGTGAATTTTGATTTCACCTTTTAGTTAAAGCCAAACCAGTCGGCACAGTCTGATAACAATGACCTATGAAAATCAAAATCTGACTGGTTAGAGGATGATCCAAATGCAGTAAAGTAAGTTTTCTCTTAAATTCATGGGCTCAATGCACTGGAAGTAAAATGTTTTAATGTTTTAATATATTTATGTCTCAAAATGAGATTCCATGCATAGTATTTTGAGACCTGCAGCATGTTGTAATAAAATAAAAGTCACGACAACATAAATATTTCAAGAAAAAAACATATAAAATTAAAAAGGAAATAATAATAATAAAAAGGTTACCTACTGTTTACTCTTCACAGTCAAACAGTAGTAGTATGTTGAGCATTAAAGGTGTTTTCAACGCTGAGTGATTGTCATTTGATTTGATGCCTGGAATTCTGGGTAATGTAGTTTGTTGAATCAATTCAGCAGTGAGGTGAATGTTAGGTGTGCTGTGAACGTTGTGTTTGAAACTAAAGGCAGTCAGTCACATATAACACAAAGACTTTACCCGAAATAACAGCTCAGGTTGCAGGTCAAATGTGCACATTGCTGCAGTTACTGGGCTTTTCAATGCAATTCTGGGATGAATTCAGGCTTACATAACAATGAGGGGAAAAGTCTGTTTTGGGAATGTTTAAGTCCTGTTTTTATTTTTAAATATAAGTTTGTATTTTCTTCATAAGTTTGAACGATTCAGTGTTTTAGCGATAAGTGACAGAAGGTGCTTTGAAAAGACAAATATAACCACAGCAAATCATTAAAAGTAGGACCTTAGTCCTCCATCAACAACCTTTTATGCCGGGATCAGACTACACGATATGTTTGTATTTCATAGTGTCATAGTATAGGGCTGAGTGTCAGTACTCGACATCTTTAAGGTACTGACTGCAGCAGCGACCGGTATCGAGACTAATGGGGTCAAACGATATCTGCATGTGATCCTTTTTGTACCCAGATCTACAAAAAATTATCACTGCGATTTAATGCAATGTGATTGATTGACTGCAGTGAAAAACAATAAATCTTATTAAAAATATTAATAAATTTGCAAAATAGGAGGACATTTTTCATCTTCTAACCAGAGTCCTGCTGATTCCAGTTTTGCAGACCCACCACGCCTGAAAGCTCCACATCATTACCCGTATTTGTATCTAAACGTAAATATAAGACTTGCAACATGACCTCTAGGCTAATTGGCTGCTGGGTAGTATGGCCAAATACTGTATGGGGCGCATGACAAGAGATTAAATAAATGTTAATAAATAAATAAAT
Organism: Miichthys miiuy; assembly: GCA_036365135.1. Classification (NCBI taxonomy): domain Eukaryota; kingdom Metazoa; phylum Chordata; class Actinopteri; family Sciaenidae; genus Miichthys; species Miichthys miiuy. The sequence continues at coordinate 1,667,231 of CM071617.1, forward strand.
AAATATGTAGTGACGTGCACATTGCACGGGCCAAAGCACCCTCAGAGTCGGGTCTTTATCTGGCTTGATCGTGTGTTCTGATCTCGGCATTAGGCTTAGATGATTCTGATTAAAGTGACATTACTTCCACCTCAATATTGAAGTTTTAATGTTAGCTCTACAGGAAAAAAGATAAATGGAACAACCCCCAACTGTGCTCCCCTCCACATGTTCTGTGTAATTCGTCGTCGTCCTCCCCCCACCGCCGACCGATCAATCACTGGCGTCTCAGAAGTTTGGAGAAGAATCCAGAAGAGGCCGGCTTGTCACTCTTAGCCTTCTCCTCCTCTTTGGCCTGGACCTTCTCCTCTCCGAGCCCCAGCTCCCCCTCCAGTTGCTCCAGCTCAGACTGGTCCAGCAGCTCAAAGTCCTCCACCTCGCTGTCCGACTCCTCGGCCAGCTCCAGCAGCCTGGTGGATTCTGTGAGCCTCGACCGCTCCGAAGCTTCGCTCAGCGCCGTCAGGCTGACAGCCGCCTCTATTCTCTCCTGGATGGCGGCTGTGACGGCGGCGGCGATGAAGTCGCCTGCCATCTGGTTGACTAATTCGAGGGCTTTGTCGGTGGATTGGTCTTTGTAAGGAGAGGAGGATGTATGCTTGGATTTGATTGGCTGCCCAGGCTGAGGTGGAGGCGAGGAAGACCGAGGCTGAGGTCATCGTCATCGTCACCATTGGTCGTTGTGCCGTTGTCAAGTGAGGAATTCTGGAAGACCGCCAGTGAAGGCTTCTTCTCTGTCGAGGTCTGTCAGGTAAAAATATTTATTTCAAAACAATGGATGAGTTTGATGAACAGTGACCATGACATGTTCACAGTATGTAAGACTTCTTTCAAGTCCTAATATTTGGTATTTGATATATTTCTTATATTCCAAATTGAGACAACACTACCCTTCTACAATACAGGTGTACTACATCTACTACAAGTATCCGAATACTTTCCTCGGACATCTGTTGTATGCAACCTGACAGGTCTTCTACCCTCTGGTGGATTATTCGTGCATTGCAGGCAGGTAGTGTGCCACTGAATGCCAAATCCAAAATGATTCTGCATGTAGTGATTTGCAAGTTTTTGGGAGGGAAATCTAATTTTGAAAAACTGACAGTAAGAATAATATTTGTATTGTTACTAATATTTCCATATGAATATTTACTTAAAAATTACTTAATATGTTGTACTATTAAATTCTGTTGAAAATGTTCAATTTAAATATAATCCATCAGATATTTATGGTAATTTATCTGTAATCCCTCAGTTTTCATTGTACTGCATTCTATGATGCAATCTGCATTGTGTCAACCGCAGTGCCATCTATAGTGTTTTGATTATTTCATTAAAGTAATTGAAAGGTCATCTTCAGATATATTTACAGTGGACATTGAGATATTTCTGTTTCTTATGTGGAGCTGACAGATGTACCTTCTGAGTTCTCAGTTTGTGGCGTGTGTCCTTCTGACAGGTTGAAAGTACCGTTGTCCGTCCACGTCACGTCAGACACCTCTGTGTCGGATACAGACATTTCCTTACACGCCGTGGAGTCGAGCTGTAGGAGGGAAACACGCGGAGAGGTCAGGCTTTCAAGTGCAGAACTCAGAACTAAGCAGTGGTAAGTTAGTTACCTGACAAAGCTCAAACAACTAAAGAAATTTAAAGCACATGTGCACGTCACAATGTTTGAGCGGGCATTGGTTGCATGCAGGTTAACAGTCCGTGTGGGAGAGCAGGCAGGCAAAACGTGTTTGTTTCTAGTCATTCTCACTTATCCCAGGTTACTAATCAGACTGCAAAGGTCAAGTCTTGGCCCAGATGTCTGTTATCTGTTTTATGGTTATCTGCAGGATGCACCGAAAACTCTAACATTGGCTGTTGTCAGACGGCCAATTGGTTCCAAGATCAAGCTCCAATCCACTGATGGAAGGTTGTAAGATGTGGCTAACAGCTGAGAGTAAGTAGGTTGACTCAAATCTGACTTGAGTCTAGTCCTGCTTGTGACTTTGCATTACATCCGCTTTATTCATACAATGACGATATAAATGATCCGCTCTTGAGTCTTGGCGGGAATCTTACTCAGTGAATGTGATCTGTAACCAGGTATTTGGCTTGAAGGGCAGATTTTAAAAGCATCTTGATGCTGATATGGATCATGTGTGCTAAATTTCAATTAGCTTTAACTGGACCCTGTCAGGCAACAATTAGATCAAGATGAGATGATCAGCCAACCTTGGGAAACATGGAAGAGAGGTCCGACTCGATGCCCTCTTTCTCAGTCTGAGCCTGCATGATCCTCTTCTCTGAAACAAAGAAACAAACAGACAAGCTGTAAGTTTACAACATTTCTTCGTTGAAATATCCGTAATGATAGTATTGCTAATGGTGCATCTTCATCCAGTTCATGAAAGCTTTCAACTCTGCCATTTCAAATGTTGTACATTTCCGATTTGTTTGGAGGACAGAACTGTTTCAACACATAACATCTTGACATAGTTACCATGGTTCTCTTTGATTTTCCGAAGGAACTCCCCAATGCCAAAGTCCAGTTTCTGCAGAACTGGCTCCAGCCACAAACCGACCTCGTGAGATGAAATCAGAGGCCACAGGAAAACGCCAAGCACTGCAGAGAAAGTTCAAGAGAGGGAAAAACACAGAAAATAAGATCTGAAAATACATCACTGGACATAAAAACACACACAAAAAAAGTCATTTTAACTTTATTTGCAGAAACAAATAATCAACACATCACTAACTATTTCACTGATTTTGGTGAAACTGGATCATGTTTTATGGAGTTTCCTGATGGACAGTGAAGAGGACGTTGACGGAGGAGCGAGCAAGAAGCTGCCGGACAAGGGTCTGCTTTTCCCTCTGATGTCCTCCGGCTGCTCCGCCTCAACTCTCTGTGATTTACAGAGTTTCCAGATGGACAGTGAAGTAAACTGCTGCCAACTGTAGCTGCTGTTAGCTAATGTTAGCTCAGTTTGTTAGCTGGGCTGCCTGGACTGTGAGCTCAGGGCACCTGGGGGAGTGTTAGTGTTTGTACCACCAAGGCTTACAGGGCTGGGGCACGGGGGCAATGCTGACGGGGATTCAGATATCTGTAAAACAATTCTAGATATCTGAAAATGAGCATAGTGAGCTAGACAGTAAAATGTTTGTATTTTGGCTTACGCTAGAGATCAATTTAACCATAAACCAGGATAACAAACATGCGACCACCCTCCAGCTGTGCCGGATAAGCTGTCTTTAGCATGTGCAAACTCACCTAGAATATATGAGATAACAATCCCTGGAATGTAGCGTCCTAAGACAGCAAAGAAGGTGCACAAACTGCAAACCAGCAGGCAAAACTAGAAGAGAAAGGAAAAACAAACACAAAGATGATAAATGTATACTGACGCATTTGCAATAGCAATCGCCCAAAATGTTGAACTATTCCTTTAAAATGTACAACCACTGACAACCACTCCACTTCTTTGTGGTGACTCAGTGAACAGTTAAGGTTAGCCCGTCGTCCGCTGCCTCACCTTGCCCGGGTTTTGCTGTTTGAAAGCCGACGTCTCCTGGAGGAAGAGTTTGAGGGAGTTGCTGAGCTGAAGTCCACTTCCAGACCGGCTATCCTGGCCTGAGTCGATGATCTCCCAGCTACAAGATAAAACAGGCAGAAGCAATGTTAGTCATGTTAAGGATAACTCAGCGTTGACAGTGTATGCTGCCACTAAGGGTCTCAAATGGAGGTTGGGTGGATGGTTGGGCATACAGAGTGTCAGAGACAAGAGACATTGGATTTGTTGAAAGATGAAGAACCTCGAGTAGTTTTAGTTGCTTAAACTTGAAACAACATGCTCTCTTTGTTTGACCAATGAGGGCACCAGATCACTCATACAGATCATGTTCGTCAATTGAACAGGTGTTAACTGATTTTCTGGCCAGCAGAAACAAGCTGTAAGCAGAACACTGACATATTATCACCTTGTAAGTTCATATGGTGAACAATTGCTTATCAGCAGTCCTGATCATAATTTAAAGTCAATATCAAGCAAAAAGGACAGACATTTACTAACTCCAGTTCCAGTTCTCTGTTTTATACCATTGTAACTATTTTTTGTTTTTAGTTTTGACTATTGGACGGACAAAAAATCACTTTGAAAGCATCAGATTGGACACTTAACTTGTTTAGGGCCTTTTAAACTATTCCTTTGTGACTTTATAGACAAGACAAAATTTAAAAAAGTAATGCCTTTATTAGCAAATTGTGAAAATAATCATTAATTGCAGTCCTACATTCACTGTTATGCTGATGACACTCTGCTTTACTGCCAAACCCCAAAAACTACTTCCACAACTTGTAAGCTAGTAGTTTACAGTGTACAAAATGTAGATTACCTGTCGCTCATTAGCATCCCCTGTTCTATCACCACTTCTGCATCTGAACCACCGCTGAGCTTTACCAGCAGTTCAAACTGCTCTGATCCACTATCTTGGCTACCAGTGAAGATGCAGAGTCACTGTTATTGTTTTTAATTATATTTTATTTTAAATATATTTTAATTATAATTATAACGGACCATCTCCAAAAGTCTTTCCCATATCATGGAAAAGTTGTTTGAAAAGTTGCTTTGGTTTCTCTTTGTAGTCTCTTCCAGCACTCTGGGGTCAGTTGACCTGAAGCTGTTGGCATTTGTGTTATCGTTAAATGTGCTTTACAAATAAAGTGACTTGACTTGTTGGTATGTGTTTATGGTCACCATGTAATTACTGATACAATATGCAGTCACCCTGCAATAAAAATAGCATCAACATTTGACTTGAAAGGGATCGAGAGGTTTATTTTCAGGCTTTGAATTCTATTGGTTGAGGGTCATTGATAAAATTAAGTCCAAAAAAAAAAGCCTGTCCAATGCAAATGTCATAGTCTAAATTAAGAAGCCTACAATAAAACTGGCCAGATGACTAAATAGACAGGTGGCAGGGGGGAACAGGAATGTGAAAGTGCTTTCCATGTTGTGGTACTGCTGGGAATTCTGAGCCACCTGGTGAGGTATGAAACTTTCCCCTCCACCACCTCGAGGGTTCCCAAAAAAAAATCAGCTCTACTATCCGCCCTCGTGCTCACTTCACATAAAACAGCTATTAAAGGCACATGTGTGTAGGTCATGTGTGTTGAAATAGATAAGAGTGTAGGGCAGCTAAAGTCCTGTTTCCTCTCTTAGCTAGCTGAACAAGCTGTAACCCAATGGGTTTATTCAGTTTCAGCCTTTTTTGACAAGTTGAAACCTGATGAAGCATACAAAATATCCAAAAATCACCCAGCTAAGTCAAATTTTCACTGTGGTCTGGACCAAATAAATCAAACTGACAGTAGTAAGTGTAACAGTGGCCTGCCTCCACAGTTTTCACCAGATTAAATGACAATGTATGACATTTAAGTCCTGTAAGAGGATGGAAACCAAGCAGCTGTCCTGGAAACTTTAAACTGGCTTGTGTGAAATCTCCATGGAGATCTGGTTACTACAACAGCTAAGCAGGTTCCCGCCAGTTTAACACAGCTGTGAGGTTCCTCTGCTAATTGGAAGAGATGTGGTCGTAAAGGGAGTATTTGCATATTGTAGATGCAAAAGTCAAGTGTGATTCTATGAGAACAAGTACAAGAGCAGGTAAGCAAAGGATAAAAGACTGACTCGACCTTTGGCGCTCTGCCAAATCGTTCCATCTCGCTAGTGTGTTTTTGAATTCTGCCTTTTTTTTGTGATCACCCCAGTCCTAACCTCGTTTTTGCCACCACCAACCAGCCCTTTACCTCTCTGGACACCTCATCACTTCCATCCTGACCTTAAAGATCCTGCAAACTGTTTGAAGATTCTGGTTTCCTGGCTCATGTTTGCTTATTGGGTCAGCAACCATTCCCTCTAACACAGTTATGTGACTGATTTGACGTCGGTGGTACAGGATAGAAACTCTAAACAGTGTTGAAGGGGAAGCTTGACGATTTTAACAAGGCAGTTGAGCAGGTCAATCTTTACGAGCTTGTGAGATTCCTGCACATTAGGTCTAGTGGTTCAACAGCCATCCAGTTATCGAAGTTATTGGGACGAGATAACCAAACCTGTACACGTGCCACCTAACATAGAATTCAATGTACATGGTGCAGAACTGACTGTGGAACAACTGCATTACTTACATTTCCAGGAAGAGATCATATTGCACAATTATCCCTCTTGCTGGCAGCCCTTAAGGGAAAGTTTTGGCATTCGAAGTAATCAAAGCAAATTAGCATCTGTTGGCAGGTGCTAATTGATGGAAATCCTGCTAAGCAACCCTTTCCTCCGGTCAGTTTTCCTCCACACACACAGCTGTTGTGTACAAACTCTGTATTCACCTTTATCGCTTATAAACAAGACATAATATTTTTTATTTGCCAACAATTAAGGTTACGTTAAAAATTACTTGATGGGGGTTGATGCTTGATTAACATGTCTAGGTCTAACAAGTGACATAACTTGAGGTAATTTATCAGATTTCGATCAGATCCAAGTCCTCTGCAGCTTTTCCACATATGCAGCAGTATTCCCCAAGACCCTGTTAACAGACCTTTCAATGCAATGTGTGTGTAAATCAGTGGACTAAATTCTGTGTGCACAAAGTTACATGGCAATCCATCCAACAGTGTTGACACATTTCACCAAATCACCAACGCACATAGTCTGGGAACCATAATTTATTAGATTTCGTGGCAATCGGTCAAGTAGATGTTGAAATATTTCATTGGATAAGTAACATTGACATTACAAGAAAAATAAAATTATCACAAAGTCATTGTAGTCTATACTCTGGGGATTATGAATGTGTCTATCAGATTGGTGGACTGAATATTGCTATCTTAATGAAGCTACATGCAACATGAGTAAAAATTACATTTGGAACTGGCGACCACTTGTACAGTTTGTACTGGTTCTGAAGACCCAGCGTCTTGCTAAAGGAGACAAACTAAACCACCTAAAGTCTTTCTAACCATGAGAGGCCACGAGAAGCTCCAGTATCTCATATACACCCACCACCCCTCCCACCTGACCCAAACACTCTCGTCATAAGGGTTTCACATAACCCTTATGACGAAAGGTCAACTCGCGGCTCCCCTCTCGACTTCCAGGCGCATGACCCCCCAGGTTGATTTCTAGGTAAACATGATGGGTCGAACATGTGACAGTGATACTGTGAAGCAAGAAAAGCAGTAAGGGACAGACATGGAGAGGCCTTTCTCTGTTCCACGAAAGACAGACGTCTCCTTGGAAAGAGAAGCAAGTCTTCCTGGATAAAGTGCTGTCAAACTTCACCATATCACATTTTACCTGGAATGTGGAAGAGCAGTTTGTTCCTACAAACGTGGAGACAAACTCTTTTCTTGGAGGTGACGGGGTTCAATGGCATGGGTGGATGTTTGGCGACGTTCAGAAATGAGAGAAGCCCATTTAAAATTACATCCACCTTGTTATATTTGCAGATAAACATCATAACAACTTTTAAATTAGTCCAAAGTCAAATTAGCCTCCAATTCTCCAGAGGGAGCAGGCCACTATGCTTGGATGAAGACATTATATTAACAAACTTGCCCTAAATTCAGCTTCCAAACAAAGTTGCAAACAAGTTTTCAAACTTTTCTAGCCAAACTTGTAATGTGAGCAAGACACTTGTTCCACTTTACATCCACCTGTTCTATTATTTTCTTATACTGGCACATATCATCATGTGTTACGGCTCTGGGTTGGTCGCACAACCATTTACAATTGTTCAATTCTGACAAACTGTTGCTGACTAGTTGGAAACATCTGTATGATGCAGTGACCCAAAATTTCATCCTTTGTTTGAGTTTGTTTGTCATCATTTCAGTCTATGGTTAGGTTCAAACAGAAGGAATGTCATGAATTACTGTTTGGATACCTGATATCCCAAACCAGTTAATCAAAAACAAATATTGAATGTGACCGTGGTATGAAATAGAATAAGGTTGCATATTATTCCAAATGAAAGCTAGAACTGGTACTTTTAATCACAATGTGTTACTAGCCTGAAAACTGACGTTAGCAGTGGTAAATGATGGCTCGTTCAACAAGCTAAGGTGGCGGACAAGACGTTCGTTCATGTTTGTAAGTAAGAAGGAGACTTTAAATTGTACCATTGTGGATTCTATTCAACAACAACCTGCAATAAAAATACTCTTAAAGACAGAGACTTTAGCAGTAAAGCTAATGTGGGTTGTTGTTAGGAGTCTGTGGCTCTTGTGTTTGTTTAGCAGGCTTCTGTCTGGCTCAGTGTAACCACCGATGTTACTGCTTTATGCAAGATTTGATTGGCTGTATCGGAAAAAGGTCACTACCTCAGCAGACTAGGGTGATCATATTTTCAAATGAGGACAATTTGGTAGTGATGAATGTTGAAAACCGGGGCATTTTAGTCAGTTTACAGATGTGATACAGATCTGTTGCCGCTTGGGACACCCAGTTTGAAACCAGGACAATCCCGGACAAACCAGGACAATCCCGGACAAACCAGGACGTCTGGTCACCATGATGTAGGCGGACAGCATTGGTATGCATTAGAAGGCGCCGTCATCATCAACCCATTTATTTACCCATCTGTCTCTCTGACTGACTCTGTCCTCAGAGACTTTTCACTGAATCTCACCTCGCTCATTTTAGTCCAGAAGGATTTGCACAACTTGAGAAGAATAACTATCATGGGTTGCATGCATCCGTCATTCTTTAGCCCTCCTGTCACATGCTGTCTGAACTCCATGACCCCTACGATGAGAAGCGACTATATCATGTTTCATTAATCCAGACCACCACCATCCACCAGTGTGTCAGTCTCAAGACTTCAGTCATCACTCCAACAGAAAAAAATGTCCAACTTTCAACAGAGAGCATGACAACAAACACGTCAGAGGACTACAGGTGTGGGAGGAGGGCGGCGGCACCGCATGAGCAGCTGTCAGGCAGATATCACTTTTTACCCAATCAGTAATCTCAAAAAACAACACAGGGAGCGGCATGTCTGAGCCTGTAACGAGCCCCGGTGACGGCGCTTTAAAAATAGCGCGAGACAAACAATGCGAGGAACAGCGGCAAAAACATCCCAGCTCGTCACTTGTGATTGGGAAGGAAGGAAGGGGAGGCGGAGTGTAAGCAGGTTTACCCACCTGTCTGTGGGTATATATCACCAGAAACCCTGATGTACCTAATACCTGTTTACATTTACAGGAAGCTGACATTAATGGAGTGAGAAAGCGCAAACTGCCGGTCGAGTTTTTACCCTTGCAAAAGGCCCATCTGCATGTGTCCGCCCAAGACATGGAGCCAAAAGCTACAAGTAATATAAGATGCTGGTGTTACGGACAGATGGGGAACGATGACGCAATGATGTGTACTGCTTTCCAAGTGGATCCACACCGTGCTGTTGATCTCTTTTGACTGAAATCGGGAGTTAAATGTGGCGGCAAAAAAATTGTGCAAATCGTGTCAACTTCCCTCATCAGGAGTCGGAGGTCATGAAGTGTACATTAAACACAGATTGCACAAGTCAAACAGGAACAAGACTGTAGCTTCCCAAAAGCCTTAAAGGTTCAGTTCAACCAAACTGCTAAAAAAGAAACATCTTCTTAATTAACATTTCTCTTTTCAGATGTATTTATTCTGTTAAAAGTCACCAGAAGTAACTGGGACGTGTTGCTACAGCATTTATCAAACATTCAAGTCTTTAAGCACCACAGATTTCCATTTACTTCCAATGTTTTGGAGTGGAGGAGATCTATGAGGCATGTATCTCCAAACCTAGACAAATAAAACCCAAACTATCAGTTTGGTAAGAGAGATATATATATATATATATATATATATATATTTATTTTCCTGTGATTTGGATCCTTTAAAGACACAAAAGAAACTCACACACACACACACACACACACAAAATATACACAATACCTCAATCCTGCCCCACGATCTTCAGGAGACATCTCAAGAGCTTCGGGTACCTTCACAAGATTTGATGACAGTATTAAAGGCAGTCAAATACCGGATAGTTAAAGTGATGCTTCTTGCAGAAAACGAGAGACAGTTAGAAGTTGTCTTTGCACGAACTCAGGGTTGAGGCAAACTTTCAGGTTTCTACGTGCCACACGGCGCGAGAGCAGCTTGTGTTTATCCTCAATGAAGCCCCGGCTTGGAGTATTTCAAGCGGCCTCGTCTAAAAATAACCCGGTCACACTACATTCCAACTGGCAGCCATCAGGAGGACAGAGGGATGGGGTAAGTGGGGGTAGAAACAGCAACACCCTTCACCACCACCACCAACCCCAACACCATCAACCTCCCAAACACGCCTCTGCTTGTGTCAGTGACATGGCATGGACAGACAGATGAGAGCGGACACGTGTGACTGACTCACTGTTGTTTGTGTGTTGATGACAGCGTTTCAGAGGCGATGGATGTGTATTTGAAGGTAAAGTTTGACATTTTGGTGAAAGTTAGATGAGAAGACAAAAGACTAATAACAAACAGCTCACCTGGCTCTGTGCAAAGGTGACAAAATCCACCTACAGGCACCTCTAAAGCTCACTAATCAAGACACTGTATCGCATTCCTTGACAATTTGACGTTTCACTTCGGGTAATCCAAGCGGCAATCTTGGTGGCAATGAAGTGAAGCCAGTTCCTCTTGTCGTCCACTTGAGGCTGGCTCCAGAAGTGAGTCAGTCTCCATAAGTCCCCATGTTCAAATGTCCAACTTCACAGCAGAAATAAACATGTTTACAGCCTGGTACAAAAAACAGTTTTGGTCTCTGTAGCTAATTTCCCCGTTCATGACAACTGTACTGAGGGTGAATTTATATACAACTCACCTGTTCAGATTATATTAAGGCTTAAAGTTATGCAGGATTAAGAGCGTGGACGCTTTGATTGACAGGCGGGTGAGGTTATAGGTATCTTGTTTGAGTGGTGTCGATTCACATCTAACTCCCAGAAAGAAACTGAATAAACACAATTCCTAGAATTGAAATAAGAAATTTGCCAACAAAAAATGACATCAATACATGTATTATTGTCAAACAAGATGAGACCGCTTACTTATATTAAGTTTTATATGATTGAGTGACACGTTTCACTTCAAAAATCACTTCTTCCTGTACCTCTGATATATCTGAGTCCTACAAACATAACTATATTTAAAAAAAAACTGCCTGTGCATTAACACGGCTCACAGAAATGAGTCTCACTGCACTAAAATTAAATTGGGAAACCTTTTGATTCATGTTGTCATGACATATTTCAGCTTTAGATTTATGAGAATCTGAAAAAATACTTTTTGTTTTTGCAGTTTTTGCATCATAACTGCTCCGTGATGGTGGACATTACTACACACACACACAGTTTCTTGGAAGTTGTGCAAACTTCTTGTTCGGATGCTCCACAGTTAGTTTTATGATAAACAACGTTCAGTACACAGGATATTAGAGATGTTGTGGTAAAACAAGAAGGTAAACTGATCTAGAATTGACGATTACCACGAGATCAGATTGTTGGTGTAGGCTGTGTTTTATAGTATTTATGATAATGAAGGTTAGCATAAGAAGATTGTAAACTTTAAGACTTAAATATTTAAGAATTTTAGTTCTCACTTGGTCAACCAGACTTCAACGCGGGCAAACAAATGTGTGATTTTTCAATAATAAATGACTCGATCACATCATTTGACTGTGATGAAACACTCGTGGCTGGTTTGTTGTTTTGTTTCCTCCGTCCAGTCAGAGGGTTCGCTTTGAAGCACACCCCCCTCTGTGTGAAGTAATCTGATTGGCTCGACTGCTTCCTGTCACACCTCCTGAATCAGTTCTGTCAGTGGTGAAACAGCTGAGTCACACACACACACACACACCCAGGTTTCATAACTCTTAAGACACTTTGTGTTTGTTGTGGGAACAAACAGCAGCACAGCAAGCCACAAAAACAAAATCCATTTAAAGACACGTCACGTAAGAATGATGTAACTTTTCATCTTCACGGTTAAAGATGTTGGTCATGCTCTACTTTTTGTTGTTGCCTTCCAGAAGGCAACATGTTCAGCGGGATGAAATTACTGTTTTCTAGTCAGCCACCTCTATAGTTAAAGCCTCATTATGTAACTTAATACATAAAGTATAAAATAAAATAACATAAACTACCGTCTGTTACCTCCTGTTGATCTGCACTGACCTGTGATCAGGTGAACGGTGTCTCTGTCATTCGTACGTCTGTTCTCACACTATGTAACTTTGGGCTCCGGGTCGGGAGAAGTACGTAACGCTTTACGGCACTAAGTCACACACCACCAACTATTTCACTGATTTTGGTGAAACTGGATCATATTTTATGGAGAAAATGTTTTCTGGTTTTCCCTCTGATGTCCTCCGGCTGCTCCGCCTCAACTCTCTGTGATTTACAGAGTTTATGATGGACAGTGAAGTAAACTGCTGACAGCTGTAGCTGCTGTTAGCTAGTTAGCTTATCATACTGCCCAGGACTGGGCGCTCAGAGTGCTAGGTGTGTGTTGGTGTTTACACTGGTAGCAAAGGAGCTTTGGACCACTGGGTGAGGGAGATATCTGATAGAGAGCAGTGCCAGTGTCGTGCCAGAACCGGAGTTAGGCAAGCGGGTACTGTGACTGTTCTCAGCAGCCTCTATGGACATAATGGCAGAGGAGAAGAGACCGAAGAGGACGTTGACAGAGGAGCATGATCCCACGTGGAACGGGCCAGATATTTGTCATGACACAGAAATAAAAAAATAAACTAACTACATATATATCTATATATAAGTTTTAGACTATGTTTACTGCACACAGACACAGACAGAGTCACATCAGGGAAGGACGTTGTTGGTTCAAACATCCCAGCTGTCAGCTCGCATTTTGGGTCAGCAGCTAATCTCCCACAAGCCTTTTGCCCCGAGACTTGCTCCCGAGCCGGTACAATTACCCACAAGACACCTCTGATGGACAACAGCAGGTGACAATCCCACCCTGCTGGCCAAATGTCACAGACACAGAGACGGAGAGGAAGGCAGAAGGTAAACAGAGATATTTAGAGGCAGAAATGCGAACGAGGACAGAAGGAAAGTGTAATAAATCAAAAACTGTTTCTTCGGTGCAAGAAATAAAAACATGCAGCAGATAAATGGAGGACACTTTAAGAACTTTGTGGCCACTGTGACGCCACATAAACCACAACGTTCCCGCTTTGAATATCATCAGGGACTTTTATCCTGAACTACACTCAATGTCCGCTTTATTTGGTACACTTGTACTGCCATAACATCTATTTTTACAAAGCTTGTCAGAAATGTGTCACAGTTAGAGGTGGTGTTTTTACTGGACTACGTCACACCGAGAGGTGTTTCTACTTTACTGTTATTCCCATTTACATAGATGAGGGGTCACAATATTAAAAACACCAGCACATCACCACTGTTAACTTTCATCTCAGGGTAAAACATATAATCAAATTAAAGGTGCAAACAAACAAAAGTTATGTTCATATCAAAACACACTGTGTTTCTGAGTTCTAATAAATGCACTGAATCTTTTTCCTTCCTCGAATAACTCTTGCAAATATTGAAAATTCAGCATCCATGTTTATGTCCTATCAGTCTTCTTCTTCCCTGTCTTTATTGCTGCACTGCTGCATTTCTTGAGTTTTACCGCCACCTGCTGATCAGTGGAGCAGATGAAGGGATAAACCATTTGCAGGACTTTGTATCACACGTAGACACATTCGTGTACATACGACTGTAAAAGGTCTAAAACTCTGCAGGAACCTTTAAACATCTCCATGACAGAGTCAACAAACACTTTATACGGCTCTGTGACGCTGCAGCGTTTGAAACATTGGGATCATTTCAGAGGTTCTTTATGTTTACGTGCTTCTTTTGTCTGTTTTACAATCTGGGCGCTTCACAGAGTGTTTTATTTTCAGCAAGCAGTTACAGCCATCATAAAAGTCAACTTCATGGCATAATAATTGTATTGGATTGCATCAATCAATGAAAGTGGGCAAAAATACCTTTAACATGTCGACAACTGGACAAACATGAACTATCTAAAAACTCCAGAAAAGCTTGTAGATGGACATTGAATTGGAATTGTTAATCTTGGCATTAGATATCCGTCCATCCATCCATCCATTATCTATAACCACTTATCCTTTGCAGGGTTGTGGGGACTGGAGCAGATCCCAGGTTAGGATCCCAGGTTAATGGTTGACTTAGAGTCAGCCATTAACCTATTAACATAAACCTCCCAGCTGACTGGTCGGTTCAGACCCAGAACCTTCTTGCTGTGAGGTGACCTTGCTAATCACTCCCTTAAAATTCATTTTTACCAATGGCGTCCAAATCTGTGAGTGCTCGTCTTCCCCCCATGAAGACTTCATCGACACAGGCGAGGTTTTCCACACTGCATTCGGTCTTTCTGTCTCTGCTTTTATTGGTATTATTGTGAGATGGAAACCCAGCTCACGAGGGGTTTGCATGTCTTTATATCCAAACACTCTGTGGCTCGCCCCTGACCTGAACTCACCCGACTATCAGCTACATAACTCAGATGTGTTGCATCCAGCCTGGCGCCCACAAATCCCTGTCACCTCTGCTGAATCCCAGCAAGCCTTTGGAGTTGGCAGCGGCATCGAGTAACACACACAAACACACACACACACACATATTCACAATCACTTGTGTGAACCAGGTTACCAATGTGATTCACCCCTTCCCATCGCCTCCACCTCCAGATAGAAGAAATTAATCTCACAATGCAATTCCTCTGCCATCAGCATGAATGTAGGTGCACAGATCGAATTAAACACACTTCCAGTAAGTAGGTTTTCAGACTGTTTGTTTCCAAGAGAAGAGAGTTCAAGGATTCAAGGAAGACCAAAGCCCAGTCCAGACCAACATTTTACAACGAGATGAAACCAAACTAGCCCATCTCAGCTCGACTCAAGACTGTCTGATGGTGTCACATGTGACTCAGCTTGTTAAATCTCCAGTGGCTGGTTTTACAACGTAAGGCACGTCACCTGTTCCAACAGCCAGTCAGCTCGTAGAAAAGTCAGCTGGTCAAGTCAAGTTACAAATTTCAGCTCGTCGAAAGGGGCAAAGAGTTGACCACCTTGTTGGTTTGTTTGAGGAACAGCCATGCCTGTATGACACAAGCCTGGAAATTTACTCAGATAAAGAGCACCCATGGATGGCTCCAAATTCTTTTTATGTTTTTTACTAGAGATGCAACTGGAGACGATACACCGCCACGTCTCGTTGCATTACCGTGAACTGGCAGGTTTTCAGAACACACATTGGAAGTAGCTGCAAGCTTCAACATGAATCGTCATGAATCTTTGGTCTTTTAGTGATTGGTTTAGCAAAGGTACATCTTATTATTCGTGCAATACTTTTTCCCTACAGTCTCCCTAATACTCGTCGTGTTCGTCATCGTGGTTACTCGACTGATCTTTCATGTATCACAAGGTGAGTATGTGATTTGTGACTTCAAACTGTAACGTTTTAGTGTTTGAGCCGTCACATGGTTCAGTCTCGGAGAGGATTAGATTAGACAGTCATGTGTGACCAATCAGCTCTGCAGGGCTGCAGCTTCTCGGCAGTCCAGTGCAGATTTAGGACGAGTGTCCTCTCAGAAAGGATGTATGTCCAACACACCTGTGCATTCAGTTTATGCTGAAGTCTGCAAGGCATGACTCAAACCTGATCAAACCTGTTCAGAGAACAACATCTTTTGTAATGGCCACTCAACCAAGAGAGTTTCATGTCCGTTCTTCAACTGTCAGCCACCTAACGGTTTCTGCTGCTGTGTCTCAATTCACATACTTCCATACTTACACTTGCTATTTTGATTACTTCAGTGAACAATTGAAGTTGTTGTGGTCAATACTTCAGTATACAAAAGTAAGTTGTATGTTTTACATTTATATTTTGGCAGTCAAACGCTGGCGCCGTTTGCACACTGGTCAGAAACAAAAGGATAGGTAGGATTTAGTGGCATCTAGTTGCTGGTCGCAATCACTACATTTCACCCTCTCCTTTCTAACATGAAGGAGAAACTACAGTGGTCATAAAAAGATGCGAAAGTCCCTCTCTAGATCCAGTGTTTAGTTTGTCCCTTCTGGGCTACAGTAGAAACTTGGCGGTTCAACATGGAGGACTGAGAAAAGTCTCATTCTAGTAAATAGATCCCCTTTAATCTGACACACTGGGCCTTTAAGTATTTTTGGACACTTCACAGTTGTATTTTTAAGTTTCTTCTCAGCCGTGAACTAACCTATACTAGAGCTTTGGCCACCTTTTAACTCAACCAATGAGACGATCCCTGCTTTCAGCGCAGATCTGCAGCTCAGATGTTTCCAGAGCTCTGCCAAACACACAAACACACGCAGACAAACATCCGCTTCAGATGCACTTCAGTGTCTTACCTTGCAGTCATGCTGCGCCATAAGTGAGCTCCTGTGGAAAAGAAGAAATGTATTATTAATCATCACTGAGGTCACACTGGAAAACACAATACTAATGAGTAAAATAAAACAGATAATAAAAGACGTATTACATGTTTATATCGTGTTAAACTGAAAGCACACAGCTGTCTACCATATTATTGTATGCTGTAGCATTAACTACAAGCCCCCGGACAGAAGTATGTGGACAGGAGGACGTCATTAATTTCATGGTAGACGTATTTAATCAGTCTGAAGAACAGCAGAATTCAGCTTTGCTCTGTAATCTTCAAGATCACTGACACGTTTCCTGCTGTTCATCTGGACTGTAACTACTGGAAACCCCTGGACCAATATTAAGAGTAATATTCCGATTAGATGCAAACATCACTGACGTAATAGTGAGCAACGGTCAAGCTGATGAGGGACCATCTGTGCCTCATCCTCTCCTCGTCCTGACTCATCAGGCTAACAAGTCACCATCAGGGTGAAATCATCTGACGTCCAGCAGCTTGAATAAACCGCTGCCAGTGCGATGATGCCAGCGAGAGATTATTGTCATAACCGATTAATTGATTATCGAAGTATGAGCAGATATATTCTTTCAATATCAACACTGTTAACATAAAAAGGACATCGTTAAATAAGGAACGTGGTTGTTTTGAACCTGTCGTGTCTCTTGACCATGACTTGTCATGTCTTACGGGTGAAAATCGATCGACATGAGCTTTAAATTTTGATAAACGAAATCAAAAGCAGCTGCCGGTATTTTTTTTCTGCTGTTGTAAAGTTCCCTTCTGCCATCCTGTGAGTCTTTATTGTTTTAGATTGTTGAGGTCCAGTGTGTGTGTATTTATGGCAGAGGTTGAATATAACATGCGTAGCTATGTTTGATCAGTGTATAATCATCTGATTGGATAGAACGCATCACAGTCTCCACCAATGACGTGAAGCGGTATGCACTTTCTGTTTCTTGAGTGGGCGAGGTCTCCTCGCCATGGAAGTGTAGCAGATTGTGTCGTGCCAGAGACGGTTCAGTTTTAGTTAGTTTTAGTTGTTACAGATCATCTTTGATGAGACCAGATCATCGGTTCAGCGTCGCTCTGCTGCTGAGACTGAGACAGGTCTTCAACAAAGTTCATTTCCTCCTGATTCGACTAAAAAAAATGTAATTTCAGTGTCAGAATGTTCAGAAGATGTGAGTCCAATAAGAGTCAACAGACTCAAGACCTGCTGCTAGTCTCCTACAGGACCTAAACCCACAAGACACACAGATACAAGAAGTTCAGTGAGACATCTCTACAGACACCGCAGATCCTCTTTTACCGAGTTAACTAATGTTATAGTATTAATATGCAAAGTTCGAGTAGAAAGAGGCAGTTTACGATGATCAAATCTCCACGATATTACTCACCTCTAATATTTAGAGGCTGATTTGGCGTGTAATGACAGAAACAGATAACATTGTTGCACTGTAAGACGATTATAAGAAGGTGTTTTTCGTCTTACCTGTCGATCTGGACCGAGCGATGTCTCTGGCGGTCACCGTGACGACCAGCAGAGCCAGCATGACGGCCAGGAGGCTGTAAGCTCGGAGAGAGCTGAAGGCCACGAACCTGAAGAGGAACAAAACAAAGGTTACACGTCTATCAGACAGAGTCATGCTGGATCTGTGGGTAGCTTTGTGTTTCTGATCTGACCCCAAATATCCAGCATCGGTTCTAATGAGCACTTTATTGAAGCAAAGTACTGTGAAGTACTTTTTAATCTGGAATGATGCAGAATGAGTTGTTTTTTGTTTTGTTTTTTTTTATAAAAAGTTTATAAACTTACAGTTTTAAAAGTTTTTAATTTTATTATTTCAACTCAGTTTAAACAGTGGATATTTTATAGGCTGACTCCAGTGTTTTTAGACTTTGTGATTTGGCTAACATTAAATAAAGCAAATATTTCCCTACAGTTATGTAACTGTAATTGTAGCAGTAAGGAGAAACAAAATGCACAGAAAATATAATCAACTAAATTTATAAAATTTAAAAAAAAATCCAAATAATTCTGACTTTGTAGATAAAAGACTCTTTATACTGATTTATTTGAGTACTAGGCTGATTTTTACTGCCCTACCACAGATGTGTAGTTATTTATAATAATTAAATTCCCAGTGTAACTGTTTCAGCGATGCCTTTTTTGATAAAACCAAAGAATCGGCTGCAGAATATGCAAAAATCCAAATAATTGTGACATTTTAGACATTTAATTTTCGTGTTTGTGTGTGTTGAGGGCAGGGGTGGATGAAGGAAATCCTGTCTACGGCCCTGAATATAAACATTGGAATATTATGATTAATTTAATTAATACAAGAAACTGTAAGAAAATTAGAAAACAGTTCCAAACAAACAGGATAAACAGTGCAAAGTCTTTACAAACCTCTGATTTTTTATAAGATATAAAGATTGAAACGTTTTGTTCAATATTAGTGGATATTAAAGTACCAAACAGTCATTGTTTGACCTTAAAAATATTATTAAAGTAGAATAATTCTGAAGGAAAATCTGATTTAAATAAAAAAACATGAGATATCTTCACTTAATTCCATCCATAGAAATATGAGTATGATGTTTGAGTTCATTCTTCTTGCCCCTGTAATTAACAGGAGCTCATTATCAGCCGGGGAGTCTGTCTGATATCCCTGCGTCATGATGCCTACCACAGTATGGTGTTGGCTGCAGCAAACAGGGCTGAAGTCCTGCACGGTCTCTGCCTCCAGTTGACAAGGCCGGTGAGACGACACCCTGCGCGGCCGGGCGGCGTCTCCTTCCCGTGGTGTGCCCGGCTCAGCGGCTCCGACGACCCGGCCGCCGCCGCCGCCGCCTCCTCGCCGCCCGCGGTTCCTGTTTCCCGGCTCCCCAGCATTGGAAAACGACCGGGGCCCCCTCTCCGCTCTGCCGCTCCGCTCCTCCAGCAGAGCTTGGTGTCAAGTTAACCGGATGGTGTATGATAGTAGATGCTGGGTTTTTCAAAATAAAAGTCATAGCGTTTGGTGCTACAACTGTTATCTGCTCACGTATGCACATATATAACATTAAGTTTAAATGAATGAATTGTTTTCTGCATGTTTGTTGTAATTATTGCATTTTACCTTGATGTATACATGTGTGATATAAAATTTGTTGCACTTTCATTATCTACAGAAAGTTCCCAGAAACATTTATATTTAGGGAATGTGACTCCAGATCAAGCTGCAACCTTCAGGGCTGTGAAGTGAAGCCAGTGCAGAAGTAACAAAAAACTGCAGTTCCTCCTGTCGTCCACTTGAGGCTGGCTCCAGAAGTGAGTCAGTCTCCATAAGTCCCCATCATCTCTTTGACATATTTTAGATTAGCCGGGATGGAGACGACCAGAGAGAGACTACGTCCAGGTATTTTGTCATTAATTTGTTTTGTCATGTTCAGCTGACCCCCATGGCAGGAAGGTATATACATGCAGGGCAAAAGTATTCAATTTTCAGAGTACATGTTTCTGGTTTTAATGTCTTTTATTGTGAAAGACAAAATCGCCACACTTCCTGTCATATTCAGTTCTGTTCACTCTGACTTGAAGCAGTCTCTCAGCTGCTGCTTGTTTTGTTGTGGTTCAGGTCATTGACGTAAGGTTTGTGTGTGTGTGTGTGTGTGTGTGTGTGTGTTTGAGTTATACTGTAATGATTAAAATCACATTAATTAATAAACATGTAAAGAAGAAAATGATCGTACATACTGTACATGAAATGCAGATTTCTGATATTAAAATGGAATTAGATGATTCCTGCCTGAAGCCAAATCAAACCAGACAGCAAATATCTGATGCACATTTATCAGATGAAACCTGTAAACCGATAAACTGCTGGTTAGTGTTTGATTCATCACACAACACACAGGATGCAGTCAGTGTGTATCGGGCCAGCGCGGTGACGAATGCTGTGTTCACATTTTGACAAGTTTGGTCGGACAGCTGCATAACTGTGGTCACAAATCTGCTGTTTAGCTAAATTCACTTCACTTTGCTGCATGAAAGCAGCCCAGTTGTCTCACAGTGTACACCTGCACTTACAGAAACAACAGAACAAGCTCAGTGGCTAACTCTGATTGTGATTTATTCCACCAGCAGGATGAATGTGCTGTGTGTGTGTGTGTGTGTGTGTGTGTGTGTGTGTGTGAGATGCTGTAAGACAGACGGCAGACCGGGCCACACATGACAGAGTCAGAATGAACCCATCTTTGGGTGTAACGGGGGGAAACTGAGAACCACAAAGAGACGTTGACCCATTTTACGCTGCCGCCTGCACTGTTCTGGACCCGAATCAAGATCAGATCAGTGCTCCGTGCCAAACCGTGATCTCCAACAATGACCTGCTCCACTTTCCACTGCTGTGGCCACTCATTCACTCCACGTCAGTTACTATTTTTTCAAGCTTAAGAATGAAGTTGCAAATTAGAAGTTATTTTCATTCATCAAACCACAATCTTCAACTCTCTGTGATTTACAGAGTTTATGATGGACAGTGAAGTAACTCCTGCAAAAATGTAGCTGCTGTTAGCTCATGTTAGCTTAGTCATACTGCCCAGGACTGGGTGCAAAGAGCAATAGAAGTGTGTTGGTGTTTACACTAGTAGCACAGGAGCTTTGGACAGCTCGGGGGAGGAAGTTTTCAGGCGTAATACATGGGGAACGCTGATGGACAGCAGTGCCAGTGTCGTGCCAGAACTGGAGCCATGCAAGTGGGGAATGTAACTGGGCTCAGCAGCCTCTACGGACATAACGGCAGAAGAGCAGAGACTGAAGAGGACAAGAGTAAATCTGGGACTGACTTTTAGTGGTTGGTGAGAGCTTGGTGAAATAAAAGGCTGAAAGACAGACGCCGAGCTGGGCTGACTGCTGTTGGACTAGTCAGTAACATTAGCTGTAATCAGAACAAATACTCAAGTACAGCTGAACATATTTACCACAGTGGGATTACACTCTGAAACTGGAGGCAACAAATTTACAAAACATAAATAATGTTTGAGGAAACAACGATTAGCTCGGACAGTCTACATGGAAATGGCGCCTATGGAAGTCCCATAATGTAAAATAGATTACAAGAAAGCAGGGATCATAAAATGTATTTAGCTGCAGACATAATTGTTTTATGAAGAAAAACCTTCATACTGTGCAGAGAACAACACACACACACACACACACACTGTGGCATACTATTACACTGAGTCATTCATATGTTTTTAAGCATGCATTCACTCAGTGAAACTCACACACACACACACGCACATGTACATACAAAGACAGACACAAATACACACTAATTTATTGCAAGCACTTGTACACACAATCTGTACAAGTTTGTAGACACACATTCATTTTTTATGCACAGGCACACATATTGTAAGTGTGTGTGTGTGTGTGTGTGTGTGTGTGTGTGTGTGTGTGTGTGTGTGTGAGCTACTAATTGGACTGAATTTCACTGAGCAACAAAAGATCAGGCTCGAAAATTCCAGCCCTGGTTTGTACAGGCTTTGCTTTGTTGTCCCTTCGCCTCTGTTTGTTCTCTTCTAATGCTGTGTTAACAGTTATCTCTCACCCTCTCTCACCCTCTCTCTCTCTCTCTCTCTCTCTCTCACTTTCTCTCTCTCCTTTTTCATTGCGGCCCATCAAAAGCTGTTTTTGCCCCAAACGAAGCACCGTTACGTTAACTGCTCAGAGAAACCTCAGAGGCCAGGACTGGAGAGGGGACTTCCCACATCAACCCCCAAATCTCTCTTTCACAGACACACACATACACACACACACACACACACACTGCAGGAACCACAATGAACCCCAGGCCGTCAGTGGAGTGGACCTTTGTCACCGTCTCCATCTATGGGAAACTTGCCGTGCCCCTCGGTGCTGAGCCTGGACCTGAGCATTCGGTTGGATTGTTCTGTTGATCTCGAGGCAGGAAAACGCCTTGGTGGCGGGGGAGGATGATGATTGAGCTGCAAAACACTGAGGATGGTGGAGGTGGAGGAGGTGGTGGTGGTTGTGGTGGTGGCCACATGGATTTACTGAGCATAGAGGAGCTGGAGTGTAAGATCTGCTACTGTGCATACAACCTAGGGAGTCGCAGGCCAAAGGTGCTCGAGTGCTGCCACCGTCTGTGTGCCAAATGCCTTGCTAAGATCCTGGACCTGGGTGAGTCGCCTCCCAACTCTGCGGTGTGCCCGTTCTGCCGCTACATTACCAGACTGCCAGGGGAGGCGGTGACCAGCCTGCCAGATGACTGCAACCTGGTGGCAGCGCTGGCCCTCAAAAGCAGGAATAAGAGGAACCTCCACTTCCACCAAGAGGCGACCACAGAGCTGCTCCTCAGCCCCAGGCGCCTGGGCTCGCTGATGGGCAGCAATGCATCTGTGACATCCCCTTCCTCCTATTCCTCCTCTGCTTCTTCTTCCTCCACCGCCTATTCCTCCATCCGAGGCTCCCCTAACTTTGTGGTCATTACCATTATGGAGCCTCCACCGGTGCCTGCATCCACCCAAGATTACCACCACCAGCCACGTGGTTTTCATGCATCAAACCTCGGCTACCGCTCATCCAGCCTGGACTCCATGGCGTCCATCACGCAGAGGTGGACGGTGTGGAACTGTGCAGCCCTGCTGTGCCAGATCTCGGCCCGGGCTCTGGTGTGGTTGCTGGGGCTGCTGTACTTCAGCTCGCTGCCCATGGGGGTCTACCTGCTCATCATGCAGAGGACAACTGTCGGGGTGTTGCTGGTGAGCCTGGTTCCTGCCAGCCTCATCATGATCATGGTCTACGGATTCTGCCAGTGTATCTGCCATGAGTTGTGGGACTGCATGCCACCGTAATGGGGACCAGATGAAAGGGCAATGGTTTGCTTTGAATATGCTTGACAATGGATCTCTAGAATTCACTAATGGAGATGTTACTGTGTAACTGACCATGTAAACACACTTTTTTTATTGAAGAAGAAAGCAAGAACATTCTGTACACATTACAAACGGAGCCCACGGTTTGGGTTTGTTTTTTTTTATTATTATGTTAATGAGCTTTGTTCAGCTTCGTAGTCAACTAATTAACAATTAGAGCTCTAACTTTTAGATTTAGCTCAAACTTTAATGCCAATTCTGGTAGAATCCGCTAAACATTATGAATAATAGCCTGCTGTTGCAGTGAGAAGCCTGACGGTATTTAATGTGTTACTAGTCTCAGTCTCTTCGCCTGTGGATGTAATCTGTTTCAGACTGTGTCACAGCCATAAATGCAACAAAGTCCTGAAAGTTCAGCATGAACAGTAGGATGGGGGTGTCTTGTCTTGATGTGCATTGCCATGGTGATCCCAGGAAAAGTAAAACTATATTCACCTGGAGACACACGTTCAAAAACGAGTCCGAAATTTTAAGAAAATACAACTTAGTTGTGAGGAGGTGGGAAGCCAGTGAGGATCACGTCTTTGTGGACCCCTGCCGGTTGTGAGGATGAGCAAAAATGGCCTCCTATGGCAAACATTGCACACAATCAATCAATTTTTAATTAATATATATTTTTGTTTTGGGGGGATTTTATGTTATGTTCAAGTCTAAATTAAATGGACAACTTTCATTTTTCTACTGTAAAGCTGTTATTTATATGTCTCTAGGCACTTCTAGATGTGTGTGATATGATTAATCCTCTTAGTTCTGATTAAAACGAATAGAAATCTAAAAGTGCAATCAGAATGTAAAAGTTAATTAAAGCAGACTCGGTTCAGTCTACGCTGCTGTTTGGTCGAGCCTGACCCACCAGAGGGTGCTGTGACAGCTCTTCCCTCCCCTTCCCCCCTTCGTTATGGGCCGTCCTGCACAGACTAGTTAATATCCAGTGTCTTCATTCAGTCTGTGTTTGATAGGAAAAAGGTCTGATGACACAGAATGGCTCTGCTTCACCAGATTCTCTCACATTGTGGAGTCCGAGGGTGACACAGGAGTGTTTACACAAAGAATGTGAATTTCAAACGAAAGTGTCGTGCTGCTGTTATGACTTCCTTGAATCTGTCTGCAGGGCCAGAAAAAACCCTCTGTGGGGTCTGGGGCAAAAAGACCCCCCCAATTTCTCTCGCTCTCTGTGCTTTGTGTATGTATTAGTTAGTAATTATTTTGTAGAAACTGAGTTGGGCACAAATAACTGTTGAAATATGCACCATGTAAGTACAATTCAAACTGAAATAATAAAGACTTCAGAATGAGATGTTGGCCTCAATATTACATGAATGTTCAGGTGTGACTT
Source organism: Miichthys miiuy (assembly GCA_036365135.1). Taxonomy (NCBI): domain Eukaryota; kingdom Metazoa; phylum Chordata; class Actinopteri; family Sciaenidae; genus Miichthys; species Miichthys miiuy. The sequence continues at coordinate 1,692,086 of CM071617.1, forward strand.
AAAGATGCCATGTGGAGTTTTCTTGTCAACAAACAACAGGTTACATTCAGTGTTTCGCAGAGCACATTGTCTTTGAGGTTTAACAAACACATTACAACACATGCATTTCATTTCTCATAAAATAAAGCAGATTTTTATATTTTTTTTGTTGGCACAGTGCTAAGTTCTCACCAATAACTGTTAACTGGCAAAATAATTGGGGGCATGGATGTGTATTGCCTTGTGCAAACAAACAAACATTGCTTCATTGTTGGATGGTCAGAAACTCCACAGGGTACCTTTAAAGTCGCTGTCATTGTCTTTTTTTCTTTTACAAACTTTTATTCTTTTAATTTCTTTCACTTCTATTTTTCTAGATTTTTGTAGCAGTAAAAACTATGCCAGACTTTGTAGAGTAACATATAGATCGAAACGCAGTAAGATACCTGAGTACTTAAGTGTAAATTTAAAAAAAGCTGTTGAGTAAAAGTATGAACATATGAACATAAAAATAGTCAATTAGAAGTTGCCGTCGCCTCACCTTCTCCTTCCTAGCGTGTCCTATCTAAAGACAGTAGTAGTAGTTTGCCCATTCGGCTACTGTAGAAACATGGCGGTTCAACATGGTGGACTCCATGAAAGAGGACCTGCGCCTGCGTCTGTAGATATAAAAGGCTGTTCCAAGCCATACCATACCATGTTCTGTAAATAGAGGCCCTAAGTCTGACAAACTACAAACAAACTGTACTAAAAGGTAAAAGTACTACAAGAAAATGGCCCTGTAATTATAAGATTGTTAATATTGATGCAGAATTTTACTGTTGCAGATGTTTGAAGAGGAACTATGTTGAAAAGTAAATATGTAACTGTCAAATAAATGTAGTTGTATAGATATAGATGTAGATGTAGTTAGGTAAGTATAAAGGTGCACAAAATAGAAATACTCAAGTAAAGTGCAAATACCTCAAATCTGTACTTAACTGCAGTACTTGAGTACTTTTCACCATTTAGTTCCTGGTTTTGAATCCAGGTCTTTCACTTGTACTGCAGTAATATTAGGTTGTTATTTTTAAATATTTGTTCCATCACTGTCATGATGCTGTTAAACTGCACCAGACCTGTCATCCAAGTAGGATATAAAACAAACATTGAGGATCTGTTCCAGAACAGTTTGTCCCTGTTCTCCTTCAACAACACACGTCTTTGCTGGTGATATACAGTCCAGGCCTTCAACCATTAGTGTTTTCCAGGAGACTCTGAATCTGAATCTGTGCAAGTGCTTCCCTACAGGGAGTGTAACATCATTTCAGATTCCTTTTTAGTGATGCAATGAGCATTCCCACATGTTGGTGTGAGGGACTTTCACAGGCTGCAAAAAGAAAAAACAACAACACAAGACTGTTCAGCCTGCCCATAATTCGGATCAGAACTTCTGGAAACAAACAACATGATAAAACATGCTGTTTTTTTCTGTGTTTTGCCTAATGAGCAAGGCCGGATTACCGACTGCCCCAAAGTCCGAGACCATCAGGGGTCACAAAGGCCCTAATTTCAGTTTGTGTGAATGGTGGATGAAAACCAGCTGTATGCAGTGAGACACCAACACACCAAGTCATGATGCATTCATGGTGAAACAGTTCTAGTCCCTGCTTTAGACTAAAACTGTTTTTATGATGTGGCTTAAAGTATAAATACTACACCTCTAATATAAACTGATTTTCTAGCATGTAGGGTGGTCTATGGCACTGCATTGCGTTTTCTCCACTGGAAAGGTACAACTAGAGAGCACTATAATATGTTTTCTCCACTGGAAATCCACCCAAGAGGTAATTTTTATCAGGTTTTCTCCTCAGGAAGGGCGCTATATTATGTTTTCTCCACTAGAAGGTCACGACTAGAGGGCACTATATCACGTTTCTCCACTGGTAGGGCACCCTAGGGTACTTTATTATGTTTTATCCACTGGAAAGGCACCTCAGTGAGCATTTTATCAGGTTTACTCCACTGGCAGGGCACTATATCATGTTTTTTTCACCTGGAAGGGCACCATAGAGGGAATTTATGTTTTCTCCACTGGAAGGGCAACCCAGAGGGCAATATATCATGTTTTCTCCACTGGTAGGGGACCCTAGAGTACTTTATTATGTTTTCTCCACTGGAAGGACACCCTATTGGGCACTTTATTATGTTTTCTCTACTGGAAGCACACCCAAGACGTAATTTTAATAAGTTTTCTCCACTGGAAGGGCACCCAAGATGTAATTTCATACGTTTTCTCCACTGGAAGGGCACTATATCATGTTTTCCTCCACTGGAAGAACACCCTAGAGGGCATTTGTTATGTTTTCTCCACTGGAAGAAAACATCATGCTGTATATTACTATTGCAGGTCAAGTAGATGATACTATATATTGTACAACAAGTTGCTCATCCTTATGTATTAAATAAATACAAAGGGCACTATGATAACAACAACAACAACAACAACAACAATAATAGTACTTAAGAGTGGGTGATGTATGCAGAATACTGATGATGCTGGTGATGACTCACTGACTGTGTCTACCTTGTAAACCCAGTGAGGGGTTAGTCCTTGTCCTGTTTTAACACACACTGTACGTCCACACAGTTCATTCTGTGTATGTATTTCACATTCCCATAGGAAGTGAGTGGGGCCGCTCTCAGCCAATCAGATCTGCGGATAACGCTCCGACAACAAACAAAAGATCGAGGCTAGCTGAGCTCATTATACTTTGTCGATGCCGTCTTAGCCGTTAGTTGTCACTGTGCGCCTGACAACGACCTTCTCATCTTTGAATCACTTTCATCTGCTTCTGCGCGGCGGACAGCTCCTCTTACAGTGTCTCTATTTGTGGCTTTGTGTCGGCTAATGTCAACCTGAGCCATTTCAGCGGCTCGCTTTTGCCTTCGCTGGCCGAAGCTAAACATCGGTTAGCCAGGTTAGCTCCACTCGGCTAACCAGCTCTGGCTGCCTCTCAACGACAAGCGAAGCCAGTTAGCGTAGCCTGCTAGCTCGCTTTGCTAAGCTAAACCCTTCCCCTCTTTAAAAACTTGACCGACACGAGTGGCTCTCAAGCCAAATTGACTTTAAAAAACTCGTGTCGTTGCCATGTCTGGACAGTCGTCGGGTTGCGGGTTTCTAATGTCGGTTGTCGTCCACGGAGACTCCGCTTTGAACGAGCAGGAAAAGGAGCTCAACCAGCGGCTCCGACGGCTCTATCCAGCCGTTAACGAAAACGAGACCCCGCTCCCACGCTCCTGGAGCCCGAAGGACAAGTTCAGCTACATCGGGCTCTCTCAGAACAACCTCCGTGTGCACTATAAAGGTACGACACACACAAGTTTAGCCACTTCAAATGCTAAGTTTGCTAACGTTAGCTTAGCTTAGCGTAGCTAAAGCCAGCTGCCGTTGTGGCTAAAAACAAAGTAGGCTAGGCTAAGTAGCTTCATCATCAACAACAAGACAAGAGGACATCTTGCAAACCCGACCAGCTGGCGAGGTGTACCCACAGCCAAAAAATTGACCTACAAGCTGGTTAGCTTCCCCCCCCCCCTTTTTGCTACGCTGTTAACCAGTTTGTCAGCGTTATGAAGTGTCACCATGACGGACAATCTGTCAAGCTATCGTCCGAAATATAACAAATTGCACGTAAATGGAGGTGCATCCTTATAGTTAAAGTACTTCTAGTCACATTCAGGCCGTTTAACGTGAGTCAAAATGGGGAAAAAGAGGCTAGACAGCCCCCTCCTCCTCCTCCATGGTAGGCTAATGTAGCATTATTAGGTAATTAAATGACAGGAAACACACAGTGTCGTATGTCATGATTAGCTTTAATCTCCTCTCTGAAGAAATGATGAGCCTCCCAGTGAAGTAGTTATTGATGACAGGACAAAAGGTGTTGGTGGCTCTTTGGTGGTGCTCAAGGTTCAATATCAAGTGTCTTGTCTGACATTCAGGTTGACTAGTTGCTAAGCAAAGAGGATTTTTTTTGGTGCAGGCCTACAAGAAAAAAAGGTGTAACTGTGCTTCCTGGGTGTGTTCTTCTACTGTTCTGGGTCTGACCGGCCCTCCACACACACACACACACACACACACACACTCTTTCTTGTTAAACTAGAATGTTCTGTACCGTTCAACAAATCCACCTGAATCCCTTTAAAGCAGGTATGCATTTTGCAGCTGTTTTGCAACTTTAACATTCAAAAACGCTGCAAACTTTTACGTGAAACGCCTCCAACCGAGGTCACACACTCTGAACACTGTGTGTGTGTGTGTGTGTGCACAGCTGTGCTCAACTGAAAACACCATGCTATACATTATTAACTAGGCTTTGTCATGTCAGACGTCTGATATATATATTGACCAAAATCACGTCTCTGAATCTGTTATCGCCTATGATTGTCAGTCATGAAATGCCTAACGGGATCTTTTATTATTTTTAGATAATCTAAATATAACTTGCGACCAAAAACCGAGGCCTGATATATAATTTAATAATAAGGAGAGAGCTGAAATGATTAATTGACTAATCTGCACCTAATTTAATAAAACATGACTCACTCACATCATTGAAATACTGCAAATATTTGCTGGTTTTCCCAGTCTTCTATAATAATAACAATAATAATAATGATGACCTGTATAACTTTGGGTTTAGGAGTCAAAACAACAAACAGTTGTGCTTTGGTAAATTGCGACAAACATTTTCTTGACCAAACAATTCGACAAAATTATCAGCAGATTAATAAATAATGAAATAAATATAATTGAATCACGTCAGTGGTTCATTTTGAGACATTCTTTTGACATACCGCTATTTGTAATATAAAGTAATCATCTGCAGGTTGAACGCGGCGACACAGTTAGCGAGGGGAGAATAGGAATAAGGATTATTATGAACATTTCAGATTAAACAACGCGTGCTAACAGCATCTGTTAATCCCAGGGTCGAGTTTGAGACACAAAATGAATCTTCAGATATTTTGAATGCTGGTTAATCATCGTCTAATCTTTAATTAAGCAGAAATGTCAAACGTCTGCTGGTTCAAAGTGAGGGTTCGATGCTTTCTTGGTTTCTCCGTCAGGTTTGTGGATGCATTTCTGAACGGCGTTTATCAATGTATGAAATAATAATGTACCAACAGCCTCTGTGTGCGAGTGTGTTGTTGAGTTTACCTCACCTGAACGGTGTCGCCGTCGTCTGTCGACCATTTTGTCAGAAGAACAAATTTAAGCTGGAGGTGAAAAGTTTTATTTCAGTCTGTGTCTTTACTTTAGAGATTTTCCTAAACGGTATCATCCAGATCACAAAGTAAAGCAGCTTCTCGGAGTCCTGATGGGCGGTGAAGTCTTTCATAGAAATTTAGATGTTTATTTTTACCTGTTATTGATTTTCAAGGTTGAGAATATGCTTGAACATGATTCGTGTGATGTGAACAGCTGGTAAATCATTTAGATCTAATAATAATTTAGGTTTCAGGTATCTGAATGTTTCTCTTAAATCCCTGAGTTGAGAATGAAATTGTAGATTAATCTCCACGTCTGTATCACGGTCTGCACAGTATTAAACAACAAACATTCACTTTTATCTGTCATAATCACAAACATATCTTGTTTCTGCGTGAAAACAATCCGATAAAATGATGCAGTCGCTTGTTGTTGAGGTCTTTTCCAGGTTCTTCGTGAACTTCTGAGTAAGCTTATCTTAAATCTCATTTTCCACAGAACAAACTGACAGACTGAGATCACATTTAGATCACGTATCAGTGGTGTACTTCCATGTACTCGGTGTATTCGTGACATTCAGACGACAATCTGCTGCTCAGTAACACCTGACAGAGTAAACATATCTGACCCCTCGTGCTGTTGACTGCACTGTAGCTGCTCGAGTTAACGTTAGCTTTGCAGACTAACTGGATGAGCTGCTACACAGAGATGTTATGGTAATAATTTTTACAACCTCTGACACATCTTTTACCTCAAGGCGATTCAGAAAAATGTCCTCTAGTAAAACGGCATCATTTGTGTTGGAATACCAAACACAAGACTTTCCCCCTCTTATGAAGCTGAACGTCTGGTTTTAAAGGTGTTCAAGTGAAATAAAACAAAACAAACAAGAAATCATGTACAGAACCTAAAATACACTATTAGACCCAAAGAAAGTACTACTAATATAAATGTACCTGAAAACATACTGGAACAGTGACTAATTTACCCTCAGGCTGTTTCCTGTCACACCACAGCAGGTTGTAAAACCTTTTTATGGTATAGAGTCTCTGCAGCAGCCTCACCTATCTCCTGAGCCAATGTGACACTACAATCAGTTTTATTAGAAGTTAATCTGTCCACCATTTTCTGGATTAATTGTCCTCAAGTGTCTTGTTTTGTCCTCACAAAGACGACCAAAGAAAGCAGCAAGTACTCATGTGAGAAGGGATTATCAAACCGGTTGATTCATTTCACAGTTAACAACTAATCAATTAATTAACTGTTGCAGCTTTATTTGACGATGACTCGGGGTTGCACTCTTTCAGTGAGGGGAAACTGACGGCATGCTTAACGTTAACCTAAGGGTTGTAGGTTTAATCCTCTCTGCAGCCGCTCGGGCTAAAAATCTACATCTGAATTAAAGTGATTTAAAGTGGGCAATGAAAGATGAAACCTTTTTAATTAATCCAGTTATCTTTTTGTATTTGCTCTCACGTCTGTGTTTTTGCTTTCTCCCGAAGGTCATGGAAAAACCCCGAAAGATGCAGCGTCTGTGCGGGCCACCCACCCCATCCCAGCAGCCTGCGGGGTCTACTACTTTGAGGTGAAGATCATCAGCAAAGGCCGAGATGGGTAAGGACACAGACCGAAGACCACAGCGCTCCATTTACAACATTTACATTTATTTACCGCAGAGGGTTGAAACAAGCGGCCTGAGAAATGAAGCCAGTGTGGAAATTACCAAAACTGCAGTTCCTCTTGTCGTCCACTAGAGGCTGGCTCCAGAAGTGAGTCAGTCTCCATAAGTCCCCATGTTCAAATGTCCAACTTCACAGCAGAAATAAACATGTTTACAGCTAATTTCCCCGTTCATGACAACTGTACTGAGGGTGAATTTATATACAACTCACCTGTTCAGATTATATTAAGGCTTAAAGTTATGCAGGATTAAGAGCGTGGACGCTTTGATTGACAGGTGGGTGTCGTTACAGGTGGCTTAATAGAGCACTCAGGCGTCATTCAGCCCGCCTCAGGTCCGCCGATGATCCACGTCTTCGCTGATATTTCGATTAGCCGGGAGACGTACAGCCCAGTGAGGTTGTAATGTTTTTAACATACCAGAAAACAAAATGGAGACTTTTCTTCAGCGTGTTTGGAGTGTGAACTTTCAAATATTATTAATTCATTTCATGGTTTACAAACTCATATCAGCATAATAAGATGCCTATACGCTGGTTGTCATACCTTTCTTCACATGAGCTGCTCAGAGCTTAATTTGGTAACAAAGGACTAGTGTAATCTGGATTTATATGCTCTGTAACCCTGCAGCAGTGTGACCCTCATTGTAGCTGCTTGTTGTATAAGACGTCAGTTTAACCAGATCAGAAACCTCACAGCCGTATATCTGTATAATAGTTGTTCAGTTTAGTTTATCTCCTGTAAGAAGTTCGGATTTACACGTTTTTGTGTGTCCGATCAGAGATCAGGAGATTACAGTCGTCTTCTTATAAAATGTCTTTTGATCACGCTGCCTTATTGCACCGTTATCAATATCTCATCTAAATGCACGCACGGTCTTGGCTGTATTTAATTAGTCTGGACACCTGTATGAATGCTGATTTATTCTGACGGACCATAAACTGTAAATCATTATGAAGCGTCTGGTTATGCATTATGAGGGAGTCATTAGTCGAGTTTATTCAATACATACGCCGTATAGCAAATGAGTTTTTTTTATATATAAATTCATATCAGGAGACTGCATCACACAGAAAAGTCTAATGAGGTGGAAGCATGATTAAAATCCTTCACGGGGCCACAGGGCAATTTGTAATCCTAAATTGAGACTTCAGTCATCTAAAGGCCTCAATTAACAGAGTCAAAGCTACGAGTCACATGACTTCACTGGACGTTTTCAACCAGTTGACCCTCCTCGACACAAGATGTCTGACTACTTTGACTGTCCAACAAATGTCCCTGTACTTTATTCACTTTAATTAAATATTAAAACATTTGATAACTTTATTTGCATCGTCCGCTTACAGATAACATTTCAGGTGTTTAGTTTTTTCTGCACGTGTTGCTGATGTGTTATATCAGTGACAGGATAAAGTATGGACAGCGTATACGTGGCGTGAAGAGCCGTTTTGAAACTCAAAATCTGTCGCTCTGGCCGCCGCTATGTTATCCTCCCGAGTAATCTAAAAAGTCAGCAAAGACGTGCATCATCGGCGGGCTGAATTACACCTGGGTGCTGAAACAAGCCATCTGTGACGACACCCACCTGTCAATCAAAGCGTCCACGCTCTTAATCCTGCATAACTTTAAGCCTTAATATAATCTGAACAGGTGAGTTGTATATAAATTCACCCTCAGTACAGTTGTCATGAACGGGGAAATTAGCTCTAAACATGTTTATTTCTGCTGTGAAGTTGGACATTTGAACATGGGGACTTATGGAGACTGACTCACTTCTGGAGCCAGCCTCAAGTGGACGTTTGAGGAACTGCAGTTTTTGGCTTCACTTCACAGCCACGGAGGTTGCAGCTTGGGTTATATCAGCAAATGTCGGATGAATCTCCACTAGTTAGCTGTTGAAAGGCTACAAATGTTCTTGAAACTCTTCAGGCATCCAGATAAAGTGTTACCAAACATTTTCAGCCACACTAGCAGCTTGGCTTTAGTGAAGGCAGTCTCAGCTTGTCTGCCAGACCAACACTCACTCCGTCTAGTCTTGTTACTAACTTGGAGCTTGACAACATGGCAGGCGTCCACAGACGGAGGCGGCAGCACGGACAAAATATTTAATATTTAAATAAAACACAACATGGCAGCTCACACTGACCACACATCCACATCAACAAAGCTGAATGCTAACAATGTGCTAACTTTAGCATGCCACCTGTTGATGAGTTGGTTGATGTCAGGTCACTGACTCCAGTCTCTTCTTCACCTGTCCAAATGAACTCTCTCTGTGTTCCACAGGTACATGGGCATCGGCCTCTCAGCTCAGGGTGTAAACATGAACAGACTCCCCGGTAAGATGACACTTGGTGTGCGTTTGTTTCGTCTCAGTGTTTGTTGCCGCTGCGTTTGGGTGTGGTGAGAAGAGTCTGCCTGTTGGCGTGCGTCACCGTCTATATTATAGCAGAGATCTTTTCTGTTCTGCATTTGTGTGGGCGTCATTTTGTCTGTGAACTTATTGTCTGCTAAGAGATTGGCCTTGGATGCACCGGGTGTAGGTGTGACTGAGCGAGAGTGAATGTTCATTTCGACGAGTTTGATGTCATTGTTGGAGAAAAATAACTGTATTCAACAGGCTAATTACTTTACCTGATACATACACCTGGAGGAAACACTTCACAGCATACTGCACTTTTGGGAACTTGAACCATAAATGTTGAACTAAGTCCAACTGAGAACGATTAATTTACCTTAACGGTAAAGGAAGGTCTAAAAGGTTTCACGGGTTACACACCCCGGTATAACTTGTTACACTTATTTAACACGAGGATAGTTTGTTACATCATCAGTTTAAAATGTCAGTAAACGTGTTGGGACGCGGCTGAAATAGGAAATATGGACGATATCTTCCTGCTGGACGACGCCGTGAATGAAACTTGCTCCTGTGCTAGTTTGATTTTGTGCTTTGACTTCATACTTGATTTGTTTTTGTTATGCATTTCCACTGCTGGCTGGATTAACTTTGTGATGTGAACGTTATGTCAGCGATGACGTGGCGTTGCAGAGGACGTTTAAGCTTTTAGGGATCATCATCACCTGTCAGTCGGCAGCTCGGACAGCAAGGTCGCATCGTAACGTCTTCTGTGGGACACGAGAGCACGGTGGTCCAGGTCATTCCTGACGATGTCGTCATATGCTGCCTGAACTTTTATTAAATAAGCTAACGGACTAGTATTTGTGCTTTTGACTAGACGTAATCGACTAGTCGTCTAATTATGCACAAAATGTCGACATTTTGGGGAATATATTTATTTAAAGACTGGAAACAGCTAGCCTGTCAGTAGACGTGTCGCTCTGCGCTCCCTCAGAGGTTATCAGGCCAAACAGGAGCCTCGACACCCTTCACTGCTCTGAGAGCCGGACCCGCCCAGCAGCTCCCGTCTCTAAGTACAAAGATAACAGGAGGCCCAGAGCAAACTGCAGAGTCCCAGCTGACGGATAGATGCTAATGAAAATTCACTAATTGCGAGGAAGTGATGCCAGACTCTGCTCGCTCCCAGTGATGAATGTGGCCACGGCAGGATTACCTCTGCAGCTAACTCACAGCATCCTGTCACTCAGTCTAGTCTTGTTACTAACAATTGAATTGTTTTGTTTTGTGCTCACAAGAAGTCAAATTTACTTTTACTTTGGATTCAGTGAAGAATAAGAACAATCGTGTAGTCTGTTGGTCTTTAAATCGACAGCCAAAGAAGAAAATTGAGGTCAAAATGCTAAAAATCTTGTAATTCAGGAGCACTGCAGCTCTGGAACGACTAAATGAGTCGTGTCCTCCTGCAGTCGTAGTAAAACCAGCTGATTTCTTAGGCTCAGTTCTCAGAGTGCCCATCCTGCCGCGCTGAAGTGTTCCTGAGCAAGGCGTTGAACTCCTACAGGTTTCTGCTTCAACAGCCCTCACGAGCAACGTCTTTGTTGCAGGTTTCTGTTACCAAAACACGACCGCGAAGAATCTAAAACCCTAAAGCCGGTTTTTCTGACTTGGAGTCCGTTTGCAGTGTTTCACATTTTACCCCAAAGTGTGTGTGTGTGTGTGTGTGTGTGTGCGTGTGTGCGTGCCATGTAGTCTTAGCATGAACCATCTGTTGTGTTATTACACCTTTTCGCTGCCTGCACAGCGCTCCTTACTCTGACACTTCACATCCCTCAGGTTGGGACAAGCACTCATACGGTTACCACGGAGACGACGGCCACTCCTTCTGCTCGTCTGGCACCGGGCAACCCTACGGACCCACGTTTACAACGGGCGACGTGATTGGCTGCTGTGTTAACCTCATCAACAACACCTGCTTCTACACAAAGAATGGCCACAGCCTAGGTAAGAGTCTCTCTGTGTTAACCCTGTGGAAGTGTATTCACAGTATATTGATAGTAAAAAATGCGGGTGTGCCGGGTGCATCAGAGGGCAGCTGTCACTTGTCTCGTGTTTTATATTATTTTGTTTCATGTTGGTGCCACGATGTTTGCAATAATTCACAGCTGTTTGGACTTTTCGTACAGTCAATCAAATCTAGTCTAAAGCAGCCGGGTTTGTAAACTGCTTCATATATAAAAGTTGTTTCTGATTATTAAATCGAGAAAATGTTCAGAGTAATGTCTTAAAAATATTTGTTGACCAACCAACAGTCAGAAGAGATTTCATTGACTAAACTGGCTCACGGGTTTTCATGGCCTCCAATATTTCATCCTTCACAACAGAAAGTAGAGGGTGAGGTGAGGGGTCAGTCGCATAACACCACAAACTGGACGAACTCGCTCAAATTTTACAGTTAAAATAAAATGTCACTGCAGGTCAGTTTGAAGCAGAAAGCTTCCTGTTTATAAATACAGTTTATTAAGTCATTTTACAGAAAAACAAGATCAGCTGACTCAGAGAAACACACGGCTCAACATCCTCCGGTGTAAAACATCACTGTGTTCAGGTTCTGTGAAGTCCATCCAGCTGCACATTGTGCTGGAAGTTTCTATCATGTGCTTGAATCTGGTGATCCAAGCTGCTGCCGTGCTCGGCCTGAACCAGAATGACGCCTTCTTCACGTCTGTATTGGTTGAAATTCAGAGTGCAGAAGAAGCAAGTTTGTGCAGCGAAGGCCCGCCGCCTCGGGTCAAGGTTTTTCATCGAGTTTGGCAGCTCAGCAGGGGAATCTGCTGCAGGATCCACCTCCTTCAGCCTGCTTGGCTTTTTCTTTACAGGCTGAGGATCAGACAAGAAGACCAGTGACTCACACAGCAGTCCTATCATGGTGAAATCAGCTGATTTCATTGGACGTACAGCGCCCACGGTTCGATACTGAACTCACCCCATTCTTTCTTGACAACTGCACTGCACTTTTATTTCGCCTCTGTTCTCGAGGAGAGAAGCCGTTACCTGAAAGCAGAAGAACATAAATGTGAACATGACGGGCTGCGTCGGACCGAACGCTAATGTTGCCGCTCCTCGCAGAACGAGTCCCAGGAGAGCGAGAGCCTCAGCGACGAGACGGACGTCACTGTAGCAAAGCTCAAATTGAGACAGATCATCGCCTTTACAGACTACTGCCACAGAGTGTAGCTGCGAGTTTACTCATTAGATTTTCAATAAAACAGCAGATTGCCTCCTTACTCGTAGTCCTGCAGCTTCCCGGTCCGCACAGCTGGACTGATGAACTCTTCAGCCGCTGCTGCTGGAAGGACGCCGACGATTGATCCTTCAGCATCGCCACCGTAGTTTCCTTCAGGCTGATGAACAAGAACGATTGACGACAACTTGAGGTCAGCAGCCAGCTACGTCAATATTATGAACTACGGACACACTGTGTTTACGCATTTTCTGGTGTGCGCTCCTTTCCACTCTTCTTCTTTTCTTCTTGCTCTTCTCCTCTCCCGCCTCTTCAGCTGCTGGAGAGAAAACACGAGTCACGCTGAGCTTACTCCTACAAATCGTCAGCTGAATGTTTAAAGAGTCGCTTTACCTTCGTCCTCGGACTGCTTCTGCTTCCTGAAACAAAACAAAGTGTTCACTGAGCAGAGACGGAGGAGAACGTGTTTGATACGAGAGAGTCAGGCGTAAACTTACTTTGAAGGAGACACGTTGATTTCTCCAACACGCCAGCCGGTAAGAGTTTTCTCTGTGAGGAACAAACCAAACGTATGAACTTCTGCCAACGCACAAATCACTGTTTAACATCAGCTTTATCTATTGAAATAGTTCCTTAGAGGTCCGCTGTGTAAGATTTGGCTGTTTGGTCCGTCCGACACGCGACTTCAAACTCCACCTGGAGCGTTTATCCCTCCAGACTTTGTTTAGCTGCTCAGATTTGATCATTTTCCTGCTTCTCATGTGGAAATATGCTACATCTGTTTTTACAACCGGCAGTTTGCACGGGGTATTTATTTTGAAAATCCACCGGATTCTCTATGCTGTTTCTGTGTCTGGCTTCCTGTCAGGAAAATTGACGCGGCTGCTCGAGGTCTGTCAAAAATAAGAACAGCCGAGGAGCCAAAGCCCACGAGGGGGGTCACACTCTATGAAGGTGAGGTGATGTGAGGAGATTGCAATGCAATTAAACTCCACACACTGGACCTTTAAACATTCAGGAATGACTTAACACACACCTTCTGTTCCTGGAATAACTCCTGTCTCTTCCGTCTCTTCTCTTTCTGCAGCTCCTTTTCTCTGAAAAACACACAAACAAACGCGTCTTCAGCTTCATAAACATTAAATGTTCCTTTACGTGTCTGCAGTCCTGATGTCAAACAAAAGAGCACACACCAGACTCCATTCAACACTTTTTAAATAAGCTCACAGGCAAACTTACAGGCCTCAGCTTTGGCATCCGACATGGTGCAAATTCAGAGTTGTTTGGAGACACAGTTGTGAATGATTAGACACTTTTATCCGACTTACAGGAGCATTTTGGGGTTCAGTATCTTCGACATGCAGGCTGGAGGAGCCGGGGATCGAACCGCCGATCATCTGATCAGTGGACGACCCCGCTCTACCTCCTGAGCTCCATGAGGCTGAACGAGATGTTATGATGTGACGCCGATGTTAACACAGAATAATGAGCTATAACTCTGTGAACATGGTGAATTTAAACTCTTTGAACGGAGTTCGGCTGACCCGGTCGGTTGGCTCACCTTCTGGCCGTGTCCAGCGCCTGTTTCATGCTCCGCAGAGCTTCAACCTTCGAGTCTTCGAACGTCACCTCTTCGGGCGCTTCATCGTCGCTGGGCGGGAGCGTTAAGCTCAGTTCATCGGTCTTTTCCTCCAAACTCGCCTTGACCGAGCGGCTTCTCCACGTTGTTTCCTCGCCATGTTGGTTAACGAAGAGCGTCATCACGTCACGTCGAGCTACACACTGTGACGTCATGACGCAACGCGTCCATGTCAGAGAAAATTTCAAAATAAAAGTGTATGTCTTGGCTTCCTGTTGAGATTTCAAAAATAAAAGCCACATTAAAGCCCACTACGTTGCAGCTGTTCTCCCTTTTTTTATTTTATTTTACACTTGTATATATGTATATGTATGTCTGTCTGTCTGTCTGTCTGTCTGTCTGTCTGTCTGTCTGTATCTATCTATCTATCTATCTATCTATCTATCTATCTATCTATCTATCTATATATATATATATATATATATATATAAATATATATATATATATATATATATATATATATGGATGATGGATGGACAAAATGGGACAAGGACACTTAAAAACACAAGATAAATAGGAAGATAAGGTGCAGTGGCAAGATGATGGTAATAGTACTGAATATATGATGGTAATGTCATTGTTAATAACAGTATATAATAATAATAATAGTATATTATATAGTATATTTTATTTTACATTCTAAATATTTATCCGTTTTTTGTTTTTTGTTTTTTTTTACCAACTAACTGCTTTAGAAAATTTAGAAATAAATACATTTAAAACAGTTTATTTCTTTCTGCTTGTGATTCTTCTTTCTGCCACTTTCCCGCCTCGCCCAGCTGTGGTGGTACTGATTTACAGGCTTCAGAAACAGCTACAGACCGAAGGTTATTAAATATTATAACAGTTTTTCAAAATATCTTATTTATATTTACATTAAAAGTAGTGACATATTTGTACAAATCCACATTTATGTATATAAACCTTAGGACCGTAGGAAAATGTCCTACGATAAACTACAAAAGTATGTTTCACTCCCGTCGGAATCGAACCCCGGTCTTCCGCGTGACAGGCGGAGATACTGTCCACTATACTAACGAGGATGTAGGAAGACCTGGCCGATCATGTGATCATATTCAGCGAATCAGAGGGCTGCGTATCCGTTATTGTGCTTTATCATTATTATTGTTATTATTCAGTAGTTTATAGTTTAGATTAATGAATTGGCTTTCTGTAACGGTGGTACCGCGAGGAAGTTAATATTTATGATTATCCTTCATCATTTTGAATTATTTAATTAAAACATCTAGAAACTGGAAAGACTTCCTTCATTTGTTCTTCTGAGTAGGATTCATTGAAAGTTGTGAGAGTTTTTCACCGCATGAAGTGCACGATGACAGAAAACATGTGTCACCTCGTCGGGAATCGAACCCCGGTCTTCCGCGTGACAGGCGGAGATACTGTCCACTATACTAACGAGGATGTGCGATGTCCGTGGTCAGTCATGTGACCACATTCAGCGTCCATCAGTGTCCTGTTTCTGTCCTTTTATTCATTAATTATCGGTACATACCAGCACTTTTATGTATTTAAGGAGACAATGAAAGCTTGTGTAAACAATAAATAAATTACATTTTTAAATATATAACATCTTGTGGTCTATTTGCATGTTGCCATAGATACAAAGTGACCTAAGGTCACCAAAATAAACAGTATAAATGCGTATGCTTGCAGAGGCTTTTATTTTGAAAACACCACCGGAAGTCTTTTTATGTCTAAGTGTAGCCAGCTTGTCAGCAGCAGGTGCGGTCTCCTATCAACAACAATAACGATCCGTTAACGGGACTCTGTAGCAGCGATGCACCGACTGTTGTTCGCGTTTCTGCCGCCGCCGCCGCGTCTGTTCTCGGCCTCCCAGACTGGATGCCTCCCGGCGACCGGGCCCTGCATCGCCCCGCTGCAGTGGGAGGGCAGGTGGGTGCTGTACGACCACAGCACCGGGAGGAACAGCCGAGCCGCTGTCTCCTATGACGGCCTGAACCAGAGGATCCGAGTCCTGCAGCAGAACAAGAAACACACCCCGTGTCAGAAGTGAGACCTGTGCTGTTGTTGCTGTCCGAACTGAGCGTTCATCATCACATAGTTCATCTGTGATTTGAAAAAGGAGAAATAGATTAAATGTAGAGTTAAAGCATAATTTTAATTATGTAATAAATATCTTATTTATTATTATTATTATTATTATTATTATTATTATTCCTGCAGTGATACACAGTTTTTTATCTAAATATCTTATTGGAAACATTCAAATAAGAGTTAAATTGCATAAAAGTCAAATATAAAACATATCAACACATAATTTTTTTTTAATTATAAAGGTTTGTCACATGTTCCTTCATATACTGAACTCTCTGAGTTGTAATAACTCTGTGCTGCAGCCTGGTTAGCTGCCTTTTTAAACTGCAGCAGTGTTGCAAGAATAAACCAACATTCAGTCTTTGCCCTGGCTGAACGCTGCGGGTTGAGAAATATTCTAATCCAGCTCTAAACTCTTTCTCTCCATCTGCTTCAGGTTCTTTGAGTACATCTACTTGTACCAGAGCATGGTGATGTTCCAGATTGACCAGAAGACCAAGGACTGCTCAAAGATCGCTCTGACGGAGGCCTGGGATCCTTCGACATCCCGCCAACTCCACCTTTGAGGATCAGTACTTCATCGGAGGCCCGGGGACAACGTGGAGATTCAGGAGTGGTCAGACAGGAAGCCGGCACGCCAACGTAAGTCTGCTCCTTAACGTAACACCTGTGGCTTTTAGGCTACACAAGCGTGGACAAAGGCTATGTCTTCTAATGTCTTCTCTCCACCAGATGAGACCTGGGTGGGCGTTACACCCTGAAGGACTGCTACCCAGTGCAGGAGACCTACACCAGGAACAGCAGCGTCACCACCTCCACCTCTTCAACCTCCAGCTGGGCATCAGCGACCCCAACGTCTTCACCCCACCCAGCACATGTCAATCAGCTCGGCCTGAGAGGATGTCTGAGTTCCACTGCTGAGGCCTCGGCACCTTTGACCTTAGATACTTACTGCTGAGCCCGAAAATCACTCCCTCTTACTCGTCCACTAAATAAGGGGTAAATATATTAAAGGAGTGATTTCAGACACAGCCTTGTCTAGTTCTTTATCGAGTTGTTTGTTAATTTGCTGCTAATTTAATAAAACTATTCAGGACTAATTAGCCCTAGTACCAAATAGTATTGGGAGTTTAGCTTCATGCTAAAAAATGTCTTTAAGTGTTACTGTATGTGTGTTGTCGCTCTTCATCGCAACCAAGTGATTATATTACAGCTAGCTGGCTTTCAATGAAGCAATCTGACTACATGCTAATCCAGATGTTCCATCGCACAAATGAAGTGCCTCCTCAACAGGAGTGGACACAATAATATGAAGTCAAAATCACAGATTTCTTTACAGTTTATAATTCTGTGAAGGTTCTCAGTCAGGTCATCTTTCTTCAAGAAAGGTTAAGTCTGGACAGCTGGACTGTTTGTATATCCGTGAAGACGTTTCACCTCTCATCCAAGAAGCTTCTTCACTTCTGACTGACTGGTGGGAGCTCAGATCCGGCCATTGTTCCACTTAGTTCGTTAGTGCTCATTGTTGTGTGAAGATTGTCGTCAGAGTCGTTGGTGGTCACCTGAGCTCTGGTGTGAGCGACAGTCGTTCAGGTCACCTGAGCTCGGGTGTGGCCAGTGGTCGTTAGAGTCACCTGAGGCTAAGCGTGAATTGCTGTTCAGTCTCCTGGGCAGTGATGAAAGGACAGCATTGTACTGTAGGTGGGGGATAAGTGGTGTCTGAGGTTTCTCTACTTTTACATAGATAGCCTCACCACATGTCTTCCCTGTCCAAGATGCAAACATCATTGTCATTAAAGGAGTGTCCCTTGTCTTTAAGATGTATGAAAACTGCAGAGTCTAGTCCGATGAATTGGCACCAGTACACCAGATTGCTTTCCTGGGTGTGAGGTGTAGGGTCTTCAGTAGACCGTTTCTGTCTAAGGTGTTGCTGGGTCTGAAGAACACTGGGATTCTATGTCTGTTAAAGATTAGAAGTTTTTCTAATACGCACAAACTAAGTGGAACAACGGGTGGATCTACAAGCTTTCCTAGTATAAACACACAGACTCCCCACCAGTCAGTCAGAACTGAAGAAGCTTCTTGGATGAGAGGCGAAACGTCTTCACAGATCTACAAACAGTCCTGTTTCCCCAGACTAAACTTGAAAATGACCGTTTATAGTTTCTTTGAGGTTCAGGTGTGTTTTCTCAGACATGCAGTGATCTGTTTGAGGTTTATAAGATGTGTTTCTTATTACAAACAGTTGACAGCACTTCCTCTGTCGTCCAGGAGGCACTGCAGGCTATCGCAAACCACAGGCTGAATTTTCAAAGTTGTATGCCCCATTTATAACTGAACAAATCCTTCTGATCTCTCTCAACTCTCAGGTTTGGAAATCTGCACATAGGATCCCACTACATAAGGGTGATTTAAGAGCTAAACCTAGTACTGTTGCTGGATATAAATGATATTGTATCAGCCATTGACAAAGCAAAACGTTGTGTTTGTTGATTTAACAACCCATTTGACCAGCAGGGTGATACTGGATAAATCCTGTCAATGGTTTCAGGACTGCCTGTCAAATTCATGTGGTTTTCTGCACATATTGGTGCCCGCTGGCAGATGAATACGCAAAGGAGCAACAAGGAAATGAGAAAAGAAAAGTATGGTCGTAAAATGAGCAAAGGTGACATTAAAAGCATAATAAAATAAAATGCCATTAAACACGAGTGCCACTGTAGTCAGTACTTGTCTGTTTGAAGGCTGATTGTTTTTTGTGTTTATTCTGATGGTTATAGATATTTCTGTCTGTTTATTGTGTTTTTTTTTGCCTTTTCTACTTTTTTCTAATTCTGTAGTGTATGCTACACTTTCCTCTGCTGTTGTAACAAGTAAATTTCCCTGTGGTGGGATGAATAAACTATCTATCTATCTATCTATCTATCTATCTATCTATCTATCTATCTATCTATCTATCTATCTATCTATCTATCTATCTATCTATCTATCTATCTATCTATCTATCACTCCAGGCCAGATGGTGCCCATAAACGTATTACCAGACACAGTTAATAAAATAGACATAAAGTATGGGATATCTTTGATATATGATCTTTGTTATTACACATATTTCCGCATATGTTTCTGTTTCAATGTTTATGGGGAGAAAAGGTCCTTCCTTGTGGGTCATTGGACGGAGTCGCCGTTGCTGTACTTACACGGTTTGGCCACTATGTGGGGGGCGGGCTCTTCCTTGGAGCTCACATTTAAAAGCAGCAGAAGAAGAAATTTGAAGTCACTTCCTGGGTATTCCCGCTGTTCGTGCAGAGGTAAGTCGTGCTCCGGCCATTAAAGTGTTAAAACGTTGTTAAAACGTTGTCGTAATGTTTATCCTTCCATTATATCTGTAACCGCGTCATCAGGGTCACGGGCTGTCGTAATGTTTATCTCAGGCTCTAAAATGCAGTCACTGGCTACATATGTAGACGACGACAACGGTGTTACGGTTAAACGAGCGACCGTGTTTAACTTGGCGACCGTTAGCCCAACGCTTGGTTGTGATAGTTGGGAACAGGAAGACACACAGATGTCCTCGTCAACATTGCGATGTTAAAAAAAAAACAACTAAATACCCGCTTCTTCTGATTCGTGTCTCGTTCGCACGTTACGTATCTACTTCCTGTGTTCGGCTGACGGTCACCAGTTAACAAGGTCGCTCATTACACCGAAACACCGGCAAGGACCGTATAAACAAACAACGCGCAGCTGCGGTTATTCTGATTTTTTTAAAAGCAACGTAACGTTTACATTTCTATTGAAACTGATTGTATTTATAGAAAATTGATAATAGAATATAATAGATACTGTATTGATCCCACAAGGAAATTCTGTTCTGTTGTTGTTGTTGTTTTTACACACGTATTTACATATTCATAAAGAGATCATAGACATGTATATGTGGAGAGATGGTGGAGGGTTGGGCAGCCACACAAAGCTGTGTCCCGGAGCAGTTTAGGAATTTAGTCCAGCACTACTACTACTACTACTACTACCCTCCATATATTACACCATATATTCCATAATATTAATAATAGACCAATAGACTAAACATTCTTCTATTCCTGTCAAGAAATGTAGATGTTAGAGTGCTTTTTATCCAGAAAGAATGCAGCTGTCTGGTCCCTGGTCCAATGTGGTGGTGACATTGACGTATAGCTTCTTTGTGTACACAGTATGTCTATGGGGGGAAAACACTGGCTTCTTTGTGCCCAGGATACAGTGACCTTGCAAAACAGTAACAATTCTGGCTGAAATAGGTGGCCAATGGCAAGAGTTTGTAATAATATTGCAATATTTGTAACTATACAACCAGTATGAGATGTATGATGATCATGACTGATTTAATGGACCTGCTATTGTGCTCTAATGATTTTCAAGTGTCAGACACACTGTTTCTAAATGGAACGAAGCAAGCTCAACACTTATGTTTCGTTGTTTCTCTCTTCAGATCTGCAATTTGAAGGCAGACGAACAGACACTTGCTGTTTGGATCAGAGCTCAAAATATTTTGGGTTTAAGTCAAAAGCTGCCGTCACAGAGAGCTGAAATGGCGCACGGGAGTTCAGCTGGACCTTGAAACCTTCTCTTGTTCGATCTGTCTGGATCTGCTGAAGGATCCGTGACTATTCCTGTGGACACAGCTACTGCATGAACTGTATTAAAACCAACTGGGATCTAATGGATAATAGGAAAATCTACAGCTGCCCTCAGTGTAGGCAGACCTTCACACCGAGGCCTGTCCTGGTGAAAAACACCATGTTAGCAGATTTAGTGGAAGAACTGAAGAAGACTGGACTCCAAGCTGCTCCTCCTGAGCATTGCTATGCTGGACCTGAAGATGTGGCCTGTGATGTCTGCACTGGGAGAAAACTGAAAGCTCTGAAGTCCTGTCTGGTCTGTCTGGTCTCTTACTGTGAGAAACACCTTCAGCCTCACTTTGAATCCTCTGCCTTTGAGAAACACAAGCTGGTGGACCCCTCCAAGAAGCTCCAGGAGAACATCTGCTCTCGTCATGATGAGGTGATGAAGATGTTCTGCCGCACTGATCAGCAGTGTATCTGTTATCTCTGCTCTGTGGATGAACATAAAGGCCACAACACAGTCTCAGCCGCAGCAGAAAGGACTGAGAGGCAGAGAGAGCTCGAGGTGAGTCGACAAAACATCCAGCAGAGAATCCAGGACAGAGAGAAAGATGTGAAGCTGCTTCAACAGGAGGTGGAGGCTATCAATGGCTCTGCTGATAAAGCAGTGGAGGACAGTGAGAAGATCTTCACTGAGCTGATCCGTCTCATGGAGAAAAGAAGGTCTGATGTGAAGCAGCAGGTCAGATCCCAGCAGGAAACTGAAGTGAGTCGAGTCAAAGATCTTCAGGAGAAGCTGGAGCAGGAGATCACTGAGCTGAAGAAGAGACGCTGAGCTGAAGGAACTCTCAATCACAGAGGACACAACCAGTTTCTCCAAAACTACCACTCACTGTCACGACTCAGCAAATCTACAGACTCATCCAGCATCAATATCCGTCCTCTGAGGTACTTTGAGGATGTGACAGCTGCTGTGTCAGAGCTCAGAGATAAACTACAGGACGCTCTGAGAGAGAAAGGACAAACATCTCACTGACAGTGACTGAAGTCGATGTTTTACTGTCACATCCAGAGCCAAAGACCAGAGCTGGATTCTTAAAATATGCACGTGAACTCACACTGGATCCAAACACAGCATATACATATCTGTTATTATCTGAGGCAAGCACAAAGGCAACAGTAATGAAAGAAAAACAGTCATATTTCAAACACAGAGACAGATTCACTGGATGGTATCAGGTCCTGAGCACAGAGAGTCTGACTGGACGCTGTTACTGGGAGGTGGAGTGGAGAGGAGGAGGAGGTCGTGTAGCTGTTGCCTACAGGAATATTTGGAGATCCGATAACTCGATTAGAGGTAGTTTTGGGTTCAATGACAAATCCTGGTCACTAACGTGTAACCAAGACAGAAACACATTTTGGTACAACAATGACTACACTCCTGTCTCAGGTCCTTGGACCTCCAGAGTTGGAGTGTACCTGGATCACAGTGCAGGTATTCTGTCCTTCTACAGCGTCTCTAAAACCATGACTCTCCTCCACAGAGTCCAGACCACGTTCACTCAGCCTCTATGCTGGACTAATGCTTGATGTCTCTGTTGGACTCACTGCTCAGTTCTGTAAACTCAAATAAACAGAAGTCATTTAGCACGAGAACCACGGATGAGTAAAATTCACCTGCAGCTTTTTTTTTTTTTTAAATTGTATGCAATTCTGTTTCAACAAGATATTTAACTCCCCCAGTGTTTTACTTTGAAGGAACAGTGGCTTAAATTCTGTGTTTTAATTGTTGTGACATTCCTTCACCTGTCAATCAAACACTGTGGGCGGTACTTTGCCCTCTTCTCATTGGTTGTTGTGTAAATGTTTGAGTTTCTTTAGGTGGAGCTCCTTCCTGTGTCTTGTTTAGCCATGGAGGCTATCACTGCTCATGATGACTTTAGTTAACCTGAACTGACATTTCTCTGCATGAAAATATAAACTTCTCTGTCATTTCAATGATTGTTGGATATTTGTATATATTTTCTCTTCCACTGCATGAGTCTTAAAAGAGAAAACATCAGACCTTCCTTTATCATAGATATTTTGTTATTATGACTTTGAGGTGTTATAAAACTTGATTGATTGTTTTCTTGTACATAGCTGAGATTCTGGTCAAACAAACTGATTGTGTGGATGAAGTGAATCTGTACATGAAATCATTGAACAAGAGTCATTGAACAGACTTTACTGATGGGATGTGTGAACAAAGTGAAGGTTTACAGGATGAATAAACAAACATGAACAAAGTCTTTTCTTCTTGTCTTCATTCCAGGGTCTCACAGTGTGATATTACACATATTGAAATCTGTCTTTATTGATGTTGTTTGAAGCTGCCAAAGTCTCAGTGAAGTTTTTTTACCTCCTCGAAGTGATTAGTGTTTTTCAATGAGCTCTATTGTAAACACAGCTGCAGTTAATTGCTCTGACCTGCAGTTGACCCTGGTTGCTTGGCAACCTCAAGCCTGCCTTTGACTCACTTTATTGAAGTCTCTGTTCTACTGCAGTGTCAATAATAATGTATGGGCGCGACGGGCCACAGTCAGACACACTCTACATTTATTTAGACATCACAAAGATGCTTAAAGAACTTGAAATAATAATAATTGATTACATTATTGGAATTTTATCACCTTTACAGCAGTGATTAATGTCTTTCTATGCTTCGTGTGTTGTGTTTGAATTACTGTAATCACTAAAAAGTTTGATTCAATTTAATAACAGGATCACTAGTAATGTTGAAAACTTGATTTTACCTCCTCAAAGTTGAAGTGATCAGTGTTTTTCAATGAGCTCTATTGTAAACAAGTGTTAACACACAGTATCTCTCTCAAAGCGCTCCTCTTCCTGGACTGAACCAAAGCTTGATAAGCCCTCCTCTTCTTCCTGATCTCAAACACAGCGAGCTCCACTCTGTCCACATATTTCCATGTTCCCCCTTCAGATCTCCAGTTTGAAGATGGGTGTAACCAACACGTCAGGCCCTGTTCACTGCAGAGACACATGTTTAGATCAGAGCTCAGACGAGTTTCATTTCTGAGGAAGTCAAACTCAGACAGTCGTTGTCACACAGAGCTGAAATGGCGCAGAAAGGAGCTCAGCTGGACCAGGAAACTATTTCTTGTTCGATCTGTCTGGATCTACTGAAGGATCCGGTGACTATTCCCTGTGGACACAGCTACTGCATGAACTGTATTCAACACTTCTGGGATGGAGAGGATGAGAAGAGAATCCACAGCTGCCCTCAGTGTAGGCAGACCTTCACACCGAGGCCTGTCCTGATGAAAAACACCATGTTAGCAGATTTAGTGGAGGAACTGAAGAAGACTGGACTCCAAGCTGCTCCTGATGATCACTGCTATGCTGGACCTGAAGATGTGGCCTGTGATTTCTGCACTGGGAGAAAACTGAAAGCTCTGAAGTCCTGTCTGGTCTGTCTGGTCTCTTACTGTGAGAAACACCTTCAGCCTCATTATGATGTGGGTCCATTAAAGAAACACAAGCTGGTGGAGCCCTCCAAGAAGCTCCAGGAGAACATCTGCTCGTCATGATGAGGTGATGAAGATGTTCTGCCGTACTGATCAGCAGTGTATCTGTTATCTCTGCTCTGTGGATGAACATAAAGGCCACGACACAGTCTCAGCTGCAGCAGAAAGGACTGAGAGGCAGAGAGAGCTCGAGGTGAGTCGACAAAACATCCAGCAGAGAATCCAGGACAGAGAGAAAGATGTGAAGGAGCTCCAACAGGAGGTGGAGGCTATCAATGGCTCTGCTGATAAAGCAGTGGAGGACAGTGAGAAGATCTTCACTGAGCTGATCCGTCTCATGGAGAAAAGAAGGTCTGATGTGAAGCAGCAGGTCAGATCCCAGCAGGAAACTGAAGTGAGTCGAGTCAAAGATCTTCAGGAGAAGCTGGAGCAGGAGATCACTGAGCTGAAGAAGAGAGACGCTGAGCTGGAGGAAGTCTCAAACACAGAGGACCACAACCAGTTTCTCCAAAACTACCACTCACTGTCACGACTCAGCCAACCTACAGACTCATCCAGCATCAATATCCGTCCTCTGAGGTACTTTGAGGATGTGACAGCTGCTGTGTCGGAGCTCAGAGATAAACTACAGGACGCTCTGAGAGAAAGGGACAAACATCTCACTGACAGTCACTGAAGTCAATGTTTCACTTCCACAACCAGAGCCAAAGACCAGAGCTGATTTCCTGAAATATTCACGTGAAATCACACTGGATCCAAACACAGCAAGCACACAGCTGTTATTATCTGAGCGGAACAGAAAAGCAACAGTAATGAGAGAAGACCAGTTTTATCTTTGGCATCCAGGCAGATTCAGTTACAGGTCTCAGGTCCTGAGTAGAAAGAGTCTGACTGGTCGTTGTTACTGGGAGGTGGACTGGAGTGGAGGAGGTTATATAGCAGTCGCATACAAGAATATTAGCAGAGACTTTTCTGATGAAAGCAGATTTGGATTTAATGACAAGTCTTGGGCTTTAAGATGTGAAAAACAATTACAAGTTTTTGTACAACAGTGTCCAAACTCCTGTCTCAGGTCCTCTGTCCTCCAGAGTTGGAGTGTACCTGGATCACAGTGCAGGTATTCTGTCCTTCTACAGCTCTCTGAAACCATGACTCTCCTCCACAGAGTCCAGACCACGTTCACTCAGCCTCTCTATGCTGGACTTTGGCCTTTGGCGGAGGCAGTGCTGAGTTGCGTAAACTCAAATAGACAGAAGTCATTTAAGGGACAGATGGTTAAACTGGTGGTACTTTGACATCTTCTCATTTGTTGCTCTGTAAATGTTTGGCTTCATTATGAAAATATGAACTTCTCTGTGATTTAAATCTTTGTTGAATTTGTATTTATGTATTTGTATGTTGTTTCTTTTCCAGCGCATGATAGAAAGCATCAGAATTTAGCGTTACATTTACATGCATTTTCTTTCCATTTTATCAATCTACAAATAAGGTATCATAAAACTTTAATTATCACAATCATAATCAATAAGGAGATGATTCATTGTTTTCTTGTACATAGCTGAGATTCTGGTCAAACAAACTGATTGTGTGGATGAAGTGAATCTGTACATGAAATCATTGAACAGACCTTGACTGAAGGTGTAAATGATGAATAAAGGTTTCTTTTCTCAGATGAAGTCTTTTTCTCCATACAAAGCTGATGGACAAAATGTGAAACTAATATGAGAGTATATAACGAGGCAGTCCTGCTTGTGAAATATCACAAAGTTCAGCATTCATGTCTAGAGCAGAACAGCATTTGTCAGTTCAGTCTCAACTTTCCTCATTAAAACAGCTTCGTCACAGAGAAATGAGCAGAGTTTTCTGTCACTTGTTGCTTTTTACCACTTTTTACTACTAATTGTCTATGTAATATTCCATCAACCTGCCCAGGGACTACAGGTGGAAAATAGCAATCTGCTAGAACCTGGCACAATGCATATTTTCTTGTTGTACAAGATTAATGTTTTATTGTGCGCCGTCCCTGTCTTGAAATAAATAAATTAAATTACAATTACAATTACCAAGAATTCATCTGTGCACTTAGTCAGTAAAGAGGATTTATTACACAGACTCAAAAAAAAACTCAGTCAGAATTGATTTGGTCAAGCTTGAGCACCGGGAGGAACAGCCGAGCCGCTGTCTCCTATGACGGCCTGAACCAGAGGATCCGAGTCCTGCAGCAGAACAAGAAACACACCCCGTGTCAGAAGTGAGACCTGTGCTGTTGTTGCTGTCCGAACTGAGCGTTCATCATCACATAGTTCATCTGTGATTTGAAAAAGGGAGAAATAGATTAAATGTAGAGTTAAAGCATAATTTTAATTATGTAATAAATATCTTATTATTATTATTATTATTCCTGCAGTGATACACAGTTTTTTATCTAAATATCTTATTGGAAACATTCAAATAAGAGTTAAATTGCATAAAAGTAAAATATAAAACATATCAACACATAATTTTTTTTTAATTATAAAGGTTTGTCACATGTTCCTTCATATACTGAACTCTCTGAGTTGTAATAACTCTGTGCTGCAGCCTGGTTAGCTGCCCTTTTTTAAACTGCAGCAGTGTTGCAAGAATAAACCAACATTCAGTCTCTGCCCTGGCTGAACGTCTGCGGGTTAAGAAATATTCTCTGGCGGTAAACAAGGACAAAGCCTGCTAATCCACTTTGGTATGTTTAGTTTGAGATGTGGCTGCCAGAAGTGCCACATATTCAAAAGTATGTGGACACTGACGTTTGCTAACATATTCACCAAAACATCTCATTCTGCTGGCCAAAGAATCAATGAATCCAGCTCTAAACTCTCTCCATCTGCTTCAGGTTCTTTGAGTACATCTACTTGTACCAGAGCATGGTGATGTTCCAGATTGACCAGAAGACCAAGGACTGCTCAAAGATCGCTCTGACGGAGGCCTGGGATCCCTTCGACATCCCGGCCAACTCCACCTTTGAGGATCAGTACTTCATCGGAGGCCCGGGGGACAACGTGGAGATTCAGGAGTGGTCGGACAGGAAGCCGGCACGCCAACGTAAGTCTGCTCCTTAACGCAACACCTGTGGCTTTTTAGGCTACACAAGCGTGGACAAAAGGCTATGTCTTCTAATGTCTTCTCTCCACCAGATGAGACCTGGGTGGGCGTTTACACCCTGAAGGACTGCTACCCAGTGCAGGAGACCTACACCAGGAACAGCAGCGTCACCACCTCCACCCGCTTCTTCAACCTCCAGCTGGGCATCAGCGACCCCAACGTCTTCACCCCACCCAGCACATGTCAATCAGCTCGGCCTGAGAGGATGTCTGAGTTCCACTGCTGAGGCCTCGGCACCTTTGACCTTAGATACTTACTGCTGAGCCCGAAAATCACTCCCTCGTTTACTCGTCCACTAAATAAGGGGTAAATATATTAAAAGGGAGTGATTTCAGACACAGCCTTTGTCTAGTTCTTTATCGAGTTGTTTGTTAATTTGCTGCTAATTTAATAAAACTATTCAGGACTAATTAGCCCTAGTACCAAATAGTATTGGGAGTTTAGCTTCATGCTAAAAAAATGTCTTTAAGTGTTACTGTATGTGTGTTGTCGCTCTTCATCGCAACCAAGTGATTATATTACAGCTAGCTGGCTTTCAATGAAGCAATCTGACTACATGCTAATCCAGATGTTCCATCGCACAAATGAAGTGCCTCCTCAACAGGAGTGGACACAATAATATGAAGTCAAAATCACAGATTTCTTTACAGTTTATAATTCTGTGAAGGTTCTCAGTCAGGTCATCTTTCTTCAAGAAAGGTTAAGTCTGGACAGCTGGACTGTTTGTAGCTCCGTGAAGACGTTTCACCTCTCATCCAAGAAGCTTCTTCACTTCTGACTGACTGGTGGGGAGCTCGTAGATCCGGCCATTGTTCCACTTAGTTCGTTAGTGCTCATTGTTGTGTGAAGATTGTCGTCAGAGTCGTTGGTGGTCACCTGAGCTCTGGTGTGAGCGACAGTCGTTCAGGTCACCTGAGCTCGGGTGTGGCCAGTGGTCGTTAGAGTCACCTGAGGCTAAGCGTGAATTGCTGTTCAGTCTCCTGGGCAGTGATGAAAGGACAGCATTGTACTGTAGGTGGGGGATAAGTGGTGTCTGAGGTTTCTCTACTTTTACATAGATAGCCTCACCACATGTCTTCCCTGTCCAAGATGCAAACATCATTGTCATTAAAGGAGTGTCCCTTGTCTTTAAGATGTATGAAAACTGCAGAGTCTAGTCCCGATGAATTGGCACCAGTACACCAGATTGCTTTCCTGGGTGTGAGGTGTAGGGTCTTCAGTAGACCGTTTCTGTCTAAGGTGTTGCTGGGTCTGAAGAACACTGGGATTCTATGTCTGTTAAAGATTAGAAGTTTTTCTAATACGCACAAACTAAGTGGAACAACGGGTGGATCTACAAGCTTTCCTAGTATAAACACACAGACTCCCCACCAGTCAGTCAGAACTGAAGAAGCTTCTTGGATGAGAGGCGAAACGTCTTCACAGATCTACAAACAGTCCTGTTTCCCAGACTAAACTTGAAAATGACCGTTTATAGTTTCTTTGAGGTTCAGGTGTGTTTTCTCAGACATGCAGTGATCTGTTTGAGGTTTATAAGATGTGTTTCTTATTACAAACAGTTGACAGCCATTTTGACGTTAACAACTGGAATCTGAAAACTGATGCACAGCACAAGAGGCGCCTTCATCCTGATAATCAGGGATGTAGTGGAGGTGAAAGGAGCTAAGAATGTGGGTTGATGAAATAATATGAATAATAAAAATGCAATCCATGTCTATAACATCTTCTGTTACATTTCATGACTGCCTCTTGCAACACACATTTTGCTGAAATCGGTTTGATATGGTGTACTCTGGATCTGCTCTTGATAGTAAGCCTTCAGCTCAGGCCTTCACTTCCTCTGTCGTCCAGGAGGCACTGCAGGCTATCGCAAACCACAGGCTGAATTTTCAAAGCTGTATGCCCCATTTATAACTGAACAAATCCTTCTGATCTCTCTCAACTCTCAGGTTTGGAAATCTGCACATGGGATCCCACTACAAGGGTGATTTAAGAGCTAAACCTAGTACTGTTGCTGGATATAAATGATATTGTATCAACCGTTGACAAAGCGAAACGTTGTGTTTGTTGATTTAACGAACCCATTTGACCAGCAGGGTGATACTGGATAAATCCTGTCAATGGTTTCAGGACTGCCTGTCAAATTCAAGGAAATGAGAAAAGAAAAGTATGGTCGTAAAAATGAGCAAAGGTGACATTAAAAGCATAATAAAATAAAAATGCCATTAAACACGAGTGCCACTGTAGTCAGTACTTGTCTGTTTGAAGGCTGATTGTTTTTCGTGTTTATTCTGATGGTTATAGATATTTCTGTCTGTTTATTGTGTTTTTTTTTGCCTTTTCTACTTTTTTCTAATTCTGTAGTGTATGCTACACTTTCCTCTGCTGTTGTAACAAGTAAATTTCCCTGTGGTGGGATGAATAAACTATCTATCTATCTATCTATCTATCTATCTATCTATCTATCTATCTATCTATCTATCTATCTATCTATCTATCTATCTATCTATCTATCTATCTATCTATCTATCTATCACTCCAGGCCAGATGGTGGCCATAAACGTATTACCAGACACAGTTAATAAAATATAGACATAAAGTATGGGATATCTTTGATATATGATCTTTGTTATTACACATATTTCCGCATATGTTTCTGTTTCAATGTTTATGGGGGAGAAAAGGTCCTTCCTTGTGGGTCATTGGACGGAGTCGCCGTTGCTGTACTTACACGGTTTGGCCACTATGTGGGGCGGGCTCTTCCTTGGAGCTCACATTTAAAAGCAGCAGAAGAAGAAATTTGAAGTCACTTCCTGGGTATTCCCGCTGTTCGTGCAGAGGTAAGTCGTGCTCCGGCCATTAAAAAGTGTTAAAACGTTGTTAAAACGTCGTCGTAATGTTTATCCTTCCATTATATCTGTAACCGCGTCATCAGGGTCACGGTCTGTCGTAATGTTTATCTCAGGCTCTAAAATGCAGTCACTGGCTACATATGTAGACGACGACAACGGTGTTACGGTTAAACGAGCGACCGTGTTTAACTTGGCGACCGTTAGCCCAACGCTTGGTTGTGATAGTTGGGAACAGGAAGACACACAGATGTCCTCGTCAACATTGCGATGTTAAAAATAAATAAATAAATACCCGCTTTTTCTGATTCGTGTCTCGTTCGCACGTTACGTATCTACTTCCTGTGTTCGGCTGACGGTCACCAGTTAACAAGGTCGCTCATTACACCGAAACACCGGCAAGGACCGTATAAACAAACAACGCGCAGCTGCGGTTATTCTGGATTTTTAAAAGCAACGTAACGTTTACATTTCTATTGAAACTGATTGTATTTATAGAAAATTGATAATAGAATATAATAGATACTGTATTGATCCCACAAGGGGAAATTCTGTTCTGTTGTTTTTTTGTTTTGTTTGTTTGTTGTTGTTGTTGTTGTTGTTGTTGTTGTTGTTGTTTTTACACATGTATTTACATATTCATAAAGAGATCATAGACATGTATATGTGGAGAGATGGTGGAGGGTTGGGCAGCCACACAAAGCTGTGTCCCGGAGCAGTTTAGGAATTCAGTCCAGCACTACTACTACTACTACTACTACTACTACTACTACTACTACTACCACTACCCTCCATATATTACACCATATATTCCATAATATTAATAATAGACCAATAGACTAAACATTCTTCTATTCCTGTCAAGAAATGTAGATGTTAGAGTGCTTTTTATCCAGAAAGAATGCAGCTGTCTGGTCCCTGGTCCAATGTGGTGGTGACATTGACGTATAGCTTCTTTGTGTACACAGTATGTCTATGGGGGGAAAACACTGGCTTCTTTGTGCCCAGGATACAGTGACCTTGCAAAACAGTAACAATTCTGGCTGAAATAGGTGGCCAATGGCAAGAGTTTGTAATAATATTGCAATATTTGTAACTGTACAACCAGTATGAGATGTATGATGATCATGACTGATTTAATGGACCTGCTATTGTGCTCTAATGATTTTCAAGTGTCAGACACACTGTTTCTAAATGGAATGAAGCAAGCTCAACACTTATGTTTCCTTGTTTCCTCTCTTTCAGATCTGCAATTTGAAGGCAGACGTAACAGACATTTGCTGTTTGGATCAGAGCTCAAAATATTTTGAGTTTTAAGTCAAAAGCTGCCGTCACAGAGAGCTGAAATGGCGCACGAAGGAGTTCAGCTGGACCTTGAAACCTTCTCTTGTTCGATCTGTCTGGATCTGCTGAAGGATCCGGTGACTATTCCTGTGGACACAGCTACTGCATGAACTGTATTAAAACCCATTGGGATCTAATGGATAATAGGAAAATCTACAGCTGCCCTCAGTGTAGGCAGACCTTCACACCGAGGCCTGTCCTGGTGAAAAACACCATGTTAGCAGATTTAGTGGAAGAACTGAAGAAGACTGGACTCCAAGCTGCTCCTCCTGAGCATTGCTATGCTGGACCTGAAGATGTGGCCTGTGATGTCTGCACTGGGAGAAAACTGAAAGCTCTGAAGTCCTGTCTGGTCTGTCTGGTCTCTTACTGTGAGAAACACCTTCAGCCTCACTTTGAATCCTCTGCCTTTGAGAAACACAAGCTGGTGGACCCCTCCAAGAAGCTCCAGGAGAACATCTGCTCGTCATGATGAGGTGATGAAGATGTTCTGTTGTACTGATCAGCAGAATCAAACAGTCTCAGCTGCAGCAGAAAGGACTGAGAGGCAGAGAGAGCTCGAGGTGAGTCGACAAAACATCCAGCAGAGAATCCAGGACAGAGAGAAAGATGTGAAGGAGCTCCAACAGGAGGTGGAGGCTATCAATGGCTCTGCTGATAAAGCAGTGGAGGACAGTGAGAAGATCTTCACTGAGCTGATCCGTCTCATGGAGAAAAGAAGGTCTGATGTGAAGCAGCAGGTCAGATCCCAGCAGGAAACTGAAGTGAGTCGAGTCAAAGATCTTCAGGAGAAGCTGGAGCAGGAGATCACTGAGCTGAAGAAGAGAGACGCTGAGCTGGAGCAGCTCACACACAGAGGACCACACAGAGTTTCTACGAAACTACCACTCACTGTCACGACTCAGTGAATCTACAGACTCATCCAGCATCAATATCCGTCCTCTGAGGTACTTTGAGGATGTGACAGTTGCTGTGTCAGAGCTCAGAGATAAACTAAAGAACCTTCTGAGTGAGAAATGGACAATCTCGCTGATGGATGTGGATGTTCTGCTGTCAAATTCACAACCAGAGCCAAAGACCAGAGCTGGATTCTTAAAATATGCATGTGAAATCACACTGGATCCAAACACAGCAAACACAGATCTGTTATTATCTGAGGGGAACAGAAAAGTGACAGTAATGAGTCAACCACAGTCTTACTCTAGTCACCCAGACAGATTCACTTATTGGTCTCAGGTCCTGAGTAAAGAGAGTCTGACTGGACGTTGTTACTGGGAGGTGGAGTGCAGAGGTGGAGGAGGTTATATTGCAGTTGCATACAAGAATATCAGCAGAGTGGGGAACTCAAATAAATGTGGATTTGGATGGAACAATAAATCTTGGGCTTTGAATTGTTACCAAAACAATTACAATTTTTGGCACAAGAATGTCCAGATTCCCGTCACAGATCATCGGTCCTCCAGAGTTGGAGTGTACCTGGATCACAGTGCGGGTATTCTGTCCTTCTACAGCGTCTCTGAAACCATGAATCTCCTCCACAGAGTCCAGACCAAGTTCACTCGGCCTCTCTATGCTGGACTTGGTCTTGACCTCTCTTATGTAGACACTGCAGAGTTCTGTAAACTCAAGTAGGCAGAAGTCATTTGAGGGGCTGTGGGTTAAAGCTGAGTTAGGCAGTTTTATTTGGGCAAAAATGAATGATTTTATGGTCTGAGAGAAAACTAGACCTCTGCACCTCCTTTTGACTCTGTAAGGCTCTGATTGTTGTGACATTACCTGTCAATTAAACATGATGGGCTGTACTTTGCCATCTTCTCATTGGTGGTTCTGCAAATGTTCGACTTTCTTTAGGTGGACCAAATGTTGTATTCGACGACAAATGAAATACAATGACGCATTATGAAAGTGTAATTATTGTGATTATAATCAATAAGGAGATGATTGATTGTTTTCTTGTACATAACTGAGATTCTGGTCAAACAAACTGTGTGGCTGAAGTGAATCTGTACATGAAATCATTGAACAGACTTTACTGATGGGATGTGTGAACAAAGTGAAGGTTTACAGAATGAATAAACAAACATGAACAAAGTCTTTTCTTCTTGTCTTAATTCCAGGGTTTCATACAAAGCTGATGGACAAAATGTCACACTAACATGAGAGTATAACTGTCAATAAAGAGGATTTATTACATGGACTTATTAATAAAGTATTAATTAGATGAACTTTGGATGTGATGATGTTTTGTTGTGTCCTGACACATATCATGTAGTTCTTTTATTTATTGTTCTTTTTATGTTCATGGAGATGAAACTTAAATCAATCCAATAGCCTGCTGTGCTGAAGAGCTTCTTATTTATCCTCAATTGGCAACAAAGAAATACATCTGAAAGAGTCATGATTAGAGTTCATGACAACCATGTCTGATTTACTGCACCATCACAGGTGAAGTTACTCCACCTTTTTCCAATAGAGAAACTTAGAAACAATTTTATAACGATAATATCCATATGAAATGCTGCGTTTAGTTTCACTTCTGAAAACACAAACGACACAAGGGCGCCTTCATCCTGATAATCGGATGTAGTGGAGGTTAAAGCTCCTCAAGCATGTAATTTAGTTAAGAATGTGTGTTTAGGTTATTACAGTAAGATTTATAATAAAAATACAAGGTGGGATAACTTATAGTTAGTCACGAGGATTTCACCTTTTGTTTTTTGGCAAATGGTACAAACAGATCGATTGATTTTGTATATCTTGTGATTGTTAATTTAACCTGTATGATGTATTCTTCACTAATTTTAATTTCTGCCCCCAGTTACCAATATTGAGGGTCAATAGTATGTTTGGTGTGAATAATTGTGTTAACACTAATCATTAAACATTTTTGGTTTGATGAGAACATAACTGCTAAAGTTGGTAAAGTTAGTTCTCTGTGAAAACACTGAAATGATGTGTATAAAATTGGAAATTTTCCAGTTTCATCCAGTCATTACATTATCCAACTTAACTTCAGAGCCAAATAGTCTGTTGTTAAAAATTCTGTTGTGAATAGAGTGTTCCTGCAAGGCCGCTATTTACTATTCCTCATACTTATTATTCTTACGTATTAAAGGAATTTCGGTGCACTACTCCTCCTGCAGTTTTGGTCACATACACAAAAAAGGTATCAAAACGACCGGCTCGGCCAGGAATGGTGTGCTGTGACTTTTCTAAACATTTCGCCAAGTGGTTTTCCGAAAATCACCAAAACCACACTCACATTTACAATGGGTGTGTATTGGTAGAATGTTCCAGAGCTAGAATGGGTGACATCATCGCTAGAGTGGAGAGGGAGAGAAACATTTGTCAAAAAATAAATTTGCAAACGGCTCTCGTGGCCACAAATGTCAATCTACAGAAATAATTCATACATAGAAACGTAGGAAAATTCGTGGGCTACGCAGCGATATCACTGCTGAAGCTGTCAGACTTATAGTTTTGGCGGGAGACGCACTGATGTGCCAGGATCACCCACCAACAGCCCCATCTACTCCCATGTAAACTGGAGAGGAGAAATTTTCCAAAGGAGCACGGGGCACCTGTTCTTTCTCTCTCTCACAAGGTCACATTTTTTTACTTTAGACATTGAAATTCGGCATTCACGTAGTCGACAAGATGAGGATGCTCACGGTCATCTGGGCTTTTTGATACGACCTACCGTTTGGCATTAATGTCCACTAGTTGGAGGGGGTTCATTTAGAGATTTTCTGTGTCTCTCAGCAGTCACTCACACACAGACAGAGCACAGCTGCAGTTAATTGCTCTGACCTGCAGTTGACCCTGGTTGCTTGGCAACCTGAAGCCTGCCTTTGACACACTTTATTGAAGTCTCTGTGCTACTGCAGTGTCAATAATAATGTATGGGTGCGACAGGGCCACAGTCAGACACACTCTACATTTATTTAGACATCACAAAGATGCTTAAAGCTTGAACTTGAAATAATAATAATTGATTACATTATTGGAATTTTATCACCTTTACAGCAGTGATTAATGTCTCTATGCTTCGTGTGTTGTGTCTGAATTATTGTAATCACTAAAAAGTTTGATTCAATTTAATAACAGGATCACTCAGTAATGTTGAAAACTTGATTTTACCGCCTCAAAGTTGAAGTTATCAGTGTTTTTCAATGAGCTCTATTGTAAACAAGTGTTAACACACAGTATCTCTCTCAAAGCGCTCCTCTTCCTGGACTGAACCAAAGCTTGATAAGCCCTCCCTCTTCTTTCTGATCTCAAACACAGCGAGCTCCACTCTGTCCACATATTTCCTTGTTCCCTCCCCTTCAGATCTCCAGTTTGAGGATGGGTGTAACCAACACGTCAGGCCCCGTTCACTGCAGAGACACATGTTTAGATCAGAGCTCAGACTAGTTTCATTTCTGAGGAAGTGAAACTCAGACAGTCGTTGTCACAGAGAGCTGAAATGGCGCAGAAAGGAGCTCAGCTGGACCAGGAAACTATTTCTTGTTCGATCTGTCTGGATCTACTGAAGGATCCGGTGACTATTCCCTGTGGACACAGCTACTGCATGAACTGTATTCAAAACTTCTGGGATGGAGACGATGAGAAGAGAATCCACAGCTGCCCTCAGTGTAGGCAGACCTTCACACCGAGGCCTGTCCTGGTGAAAAACACCATGTTAGCAGCTTTAGTGGAGGAACTGAAGAAGACTGGACTCCAAGCTGCTCCTGCTGATCACTGCTATGCTGGACCTGAAGATGTGGCCTGTGATTTCTGCACTGGGAGAAAACTGAAAGCTCTGAAGTCCTGTCTGGTCTGTCTGGCCTCTTACTGTGAGAAACACCTTCAGCCTCACTTTGAATCCTCTGCCTTTGAGAAACACAAGCTGGTGGAGCCCTCCAAGAAGCTCCAGGAGAACATCTGCTCGTCATGATGAGGTGATGAAGATGTTCTGCCGCACTGATCAGCAGTGTATCTGTTATCTCTGCTCTGTGGATGAACATAAAGGCCACAACACAGTCTCAGCCGCAGCAGAAAGGACTGAGAGGCAGAGAGAGCTTGAGGTGAGTCGACAAAACATCCAGCAGAGAATCCAGGACAGAGAGAAAGATGTGAAGGAGCTTCAACAGGAGGTGGAGGCTATCAATGGCTCTGCTGATAAAGCAGTGGAGGACAGTGAAAAGATCTTCACTGAGCTGATCCGTCTCATGGAGAAAAGAAGGTCTGATGTGAAGCAGCAGGTCAGATCCCAGCAGGAAACTGAAGTGAGTCGAGTCAAAGAGCTTCAGGAGAAGCTGGAGCAGGAGATCACTGAGCTGAAGAAGAGAGACGCTGAGCTGAAGGAACTCTCAATCACAGAGGACCACAACCAGTTTCTCCAAAACTACCACTCACTGTCACGACTCAGCAAATCTACAGACTCATCCAGCATCAATATCCGTCCTCTGAGGTACTTTGAGGATGTGACAGCTGCTGTGTCAGAGCTCAGAGATAAACTACAGGACGCTCTGAGAGAGAAATGGACAAACATCTCACTGACAGTGACTGAAGTCGATGTATTTTTGTCACATCCAGAGCCAAAGACCAGAGCTGGATTCTTAAAATATGCACGTGAACTCACACTGGATCCAAACACAGCATATACATATCTGTTATTATCTGAGGCAAGCACAAAGGCAACAGTAATGAAAGAAAAACAGTCATATTTCAAACACAGAGACAGATTCACTGGATGGTATCAGGTCCTGAGCACAGAGAGTCTGACTGGACGCTGTTACTGGGAGGTGGAGTGGAGAGGAGGAGGAGGTCGTGTAGCTGTTGCCTACAGGAATATTTGGAGATCCGATAACTCGATTAGAGGTAGTTTTGGGTTCAATGACAAATCCTGGTCACTAACGTGTAACCAAGACAGAAACACATTTTGGTACAACAATGACTACACTCCTGTCTCAGGTCCTTGGACCTCCAGAGTTGGAGTGTACCTGGATCACAGTGCAGGTATTCTGTCCTTCTACAGCGTCTCTAAAACCATGACTCTCCTCCACAGAGTCCAGACCACGTTCACTCGGCCTCTCTATGCTGGACTAATGCTTGATGTCTCTGTTGGACTCACTGCTCAGTTCTGTAAACTCAAATAAACAGAAGTCATTTAGCACGAGAACCACGGATGAGTAAAATTCACCTGCAGCTTTTTTTTTTTTTTAAATTGTATGCAATTCTGTTTCAACAAGATATTTAACTCCCCCAGTGTTTTACTTTGAAGGAACAGTGGCTTAAATTCTGTGTTTTAATTGTTGTGACATTTCTTCACCTGTCAATCAAACATTATGGGCGGTACTTTGCCCTCTTCTCATTGGTTGCTGTGTAAATGTTTGAGTTTCTTTAGGTGGAGCTCCTTCCTGTGTCTGTTTAGCCATGGAGGCTATCACTGCTCATGATGACTTTAGTTAACCTGAACTGACATTTCTCTGCATGAAAATATAAACTTCTCTGTCATTTCAATGATTGTTGGATATTTGTATATATTTTCTCTTCCACTGCATGAGTCTTAAAAGAGAAAACATCAGACCTTCCTTTATCATAGATATTTTGTTATTATGACTTTGAGGTGTTATAAAACTTGATTGATTGTTTTCTTGTACATAGCTGAGATTCTGGTCAAACAAACTGATTGTGTGGATGAAGTGAATCTGTACATGAAATCATTGAACAAGAGTCATTGAACAGACTTTACTGATGGGATGTGTGAACAAAGTGAAGGTTTACAGGATGAATAAACAAACATGAACAAAGTCTTTTCTTCTTGTCTTCATTCCAGGGTCTCACAGTGTGATATTACACATATTGAAATCTGTCTTTATTGATGTTGTTTGAAGCTGCCAAAGTCTCAGTGAAGTTTTTTTTTACCTCCTCGAAGTGATCAGTGTTTTTCAATGAGCTCTATTGTAAACACAGCTGCAGTTAATTGCTCTGACCTGCAGTTGACCCTGGTTGCTTGGCAACCTCAAGCCTGCCTTTGACTCACTTTATTGAAGTCTCTGTGCTACTGCAGTGTCAATAATAATGTATGGGCGCGACGGGGCCACAGTCAGACACACTCTACATTTATTTAGACATCACAAAGATGCTTAAAGAACTTGAAATAATAATAATTGATTATATTATTGGAATTTTATCACCTTTACAGCAGTGATTAATGTCTCTATACTTCGTGTGTTGTGTCTGAATTATTGTAATCACTAAAAAGTTTGATTCAATTTAATAACAGGATCACTCAGTAATGTTGAAAACTTGATTTTACCTCCTCAAAGTTGAAGTGATCAGTGTTTTTCAATGAGCTCTATTGTAAACAAGTGTTAACACACAGTATCTCTCTCAAAGCGCTCCTCTTCCTGGACTGAACCAAAGCTTGATAAGCCCTCCCTCTTCTTCCTGATCTCAAACACAGCGAGCTCCACTCTGTCCACATATTTCCATGTTCCCTCCCCTTCAGATCTCCAGTTTGAAGATGGGTGTAACCAACACGTCAGGCCCTGTCCACTGCAGAGACACATGTTGTTTAGATCAGAGCTCAGACGAGTTTCATTTCTGAGGAAGTCAAACTCAGACAGTCGTTGTCACACAGAGCTGAAATGGCGCAGAAAGGAGCTCAGCTGGACCAGGAAACTATTTCTTGTTCGATCTGTCTGGATCTACTGAAGGATCCGGTGACTATTCCCTGTGGACACAGCTACTGCATGAACTGTATTCAAAACTTCTGGGATGGAGAGGATGAGAAGAGAATCCACAGCTGCCCTCAGTGTAGGCAGACCTTCACACCGAGGCCTGTCCTGGTGAAAAACACCATGTTAGCAGCTTTAGTGGAGGAACTGAAGAAGACTGGACTCCAAGCTGCTCCTGCTGATCACTGCTATGCTGGACCTGAAGATGTGGCCTGTGATTTCTGCACGGGAAAACTGAAAGCCTTCAAGTCCTGTCTGGTCTGTCTGGTCTCTTACTGTGAGAAACACCTTCAGCCTCATTATGATGTGGGTCCATTAAAGAAACACAAGCTGGTGGAGCCCTCCAAGAAGCTCCAGGAGAACATCTGCTCGTCATGATGAGGTGATGAAGATGTTCTGCCGTACTGATCAGCAGTGTATCTGTTATCTCTGCTCTGTGGATGAACATAAAGGCCACGACACAGTCTCAGCTGCAGCAGAAAGGACTGAGAGGCAGAGAGAGCTCGAGGTGAGTCGACAAAACATCCAGCAGAGAATCCAGGACAGAGAGAAAGATGTGAAGGAGCTCCAACAGGAGGTGGAGGCTATCAATGGCTCTGCTGATAAAGCAGTGGAGGACAGTGAGAAGATCTTCACTGAGCTGATCCGTCTCATGGAGAAAAGAAGGTCTGATGTGAAGCAGCAGGTCAGATCCCAGCAGGAAACTGAAGTGAGTCGAGTCAAAGATCTTCAGGAGAAGCTGGAGCAGGAGATCACTGAGCTGAAGAA
Source organism: Miichthys miiuy (assembly GCA_036365135.1). Classification (NCBI taxonomy): domain Eukaryota; kingdom Metazoa; phylum Chordata; class Actinopteri; family Sciaenidae; genus Miichthys; species Miichthys miiuy. The sequence goes on from CM071617.1 coordinate 1,732,283, forward strand.
GAGAGACGCTGAGCTGGAGGAAGTCTCAAACACAGAGGACCACAACCAGTTTCTCCAAAACTACCACTCACTGTCACGACTCAGCCAACCTACAGACTCATCCAGCATCAATATCCGTCCTCTGAGGTACTTTGAGGATGTGACAGCTGCTGTGTCAGAGCTCAGAGATAAACTACAGGACGCTCTGAGAGAGAAAGGGACAAACATCTCACTGACAGTCACTGAAGTCAATGTTTCACTTCCACAACCAGAGCCAAAGACCAGAGCTGATTTCCTGAAATATTCACGTGAAATCACACTGGATCCAAACACAGCAAGCACACAGCTGTTATTATCTGAGCGGAACAGAAAAGCAACAGTAATGAGAGAAGACCAGTTTTATCTTTGGCATCCAGGCAGATTCAGTTACAGGTCTCAGGTCCTGAGTAGAAAGAGTCTGACTGGTCGTTGTTACTGGGAGGTGGACTGGAGTGGAGGAGGTTATATAGCAGTCGCATACAAGAATATTAGCAGAGACTTTTCTGATGAAAGCAGATTTGGATTTAATGACAAGTCTTGGGCTTTAAGATGTGAAAAACAATTACAAGTTTTTGTACAACAGTGTCCAAACTCCTGTCTCAGGTCCTCTGTCCTCCAGAGTTGGAGTGTACCTGGATCACAGTGCAGGTATTCTGTCCTTCTACAGCGTCTCTGAAACCATGACTCTCCTCCACAGAGTCCAGACCACGTTCACTCAGCCTCTCTATGCTGGACTTTGGCCTTTTGGCGGAGGCAGTGCTGAGTTGCGTAAACTCAAATAGACAGAAGTCATTTAAGGGACAGATGGTTAAACTGGTGGTACTTTGACATCTTCTCATTTGTTGCTCTGTAAATGTTTGGCTTCATTTTTATGAAAATATGAACTTCTCTGTGATTTAAATCTTTGTTGAATTTGTATTCATGTATTTGTATGTTGTTTCTTTTCCAGCGCATGATAGAAAGCATCAGAATTTAGCGTTACATTTACATGCATTTTCTTTCCATTTTATCAATCTACAAATAAGGTATCATAAAACTTTAATTATCACAATCATAATCAATAAGGAGATGATTCATTGTTTTCTTGTACATAGCTGAGATTCTGGTCAAACAAACTGATTGTGTGGATGAAGTGAATCTGTACATGAAATCATTGAACAGACCTTGACTGAAGGTGTAAATGATGAATAAAGGTTTCTTTTCTCAGATGAAGTCTTTTTCTCCATACAAAGCTGATGGACAAAATGTGAAACTAATATGAGAGTATATAAACGAGGCAGTCCTGCTTGTGAAATATCACAAAGTTCAGCATTCATGTCTAGAGCAGAACAGCATTTGTCAGTTCAGTCTCAACTTTCCTCATTAAAACTCATCACAGAGAAATGAGCAGAGTTTTCTGTCACTTGTTGCTTTTTACCACTTTTTACTACTAATTGTCTATGTAATATTCCATCAACCTGCCCAGGGACTACAGGTGGAAAATAGCAATCTGCTAGAACCTGGCACAATGCATATTTTCTTGTTGTACAAGATTAATGTTTTTTGTGCGCTGTCCCTGTCTTGAAATAAATAAATTAAATTACAATTACCAAGAATTCATCTGTGCACTTAGTCAGTAAAGAGGATTTATTACACAGACTCAAAAAAAAAAACTCAGTCAGAAATGATTTGGTCAAGCTTGAGCACTGGGAGGAACAGCCGAGCCGCTGTCTCCTATGACGGCCTGAACCAGAGGATCCGAGTCCTGCAGCAGAACAAGAAACACACCCGTGTCAGAAGTGAGACCTGTGCTGTTGTTGCTGTCCGAACTGAGCGTTCATCATCACATAGTTCATCTGTGATTTGAAAAAGGGAGAAATAGATTAAATGTAGAGTTAAAGCATAATTTTAATTATGTAATAAATATCTTATTATTATTATTATTATTCCTGCAGTGATACACAGTTTTTTATCTAAATATCTTATTGGAAACATTCAAATAAGAGTTAAATTGCATAAAAGTAAAATATAAAACATATCAACACATAATTTTTTTTTAATTATAAAGGTTTGTCACATGTTCCTTCATATACTGAACTCTCTGAGTTGTAATAACTCTGTGCTGCAGCCTGGTTAGCTGCCCTTTTTTAAACTGCAGCAGTGTTGCAAGAATAAACCAACATTCAGTCTCTGCCCTGGCTGAACGTCTGCGGGTTAAGAAATATTCTCTGGCCGGTAAACAAGGACAAAGCCTGCTAATCCACTTTGGTATGTTTAGTTTGAGATGTGGCTGCCAGAAGTGCCACATATTACCAAAAGTATGTGGACACCCCTGACGTTTGCTAACATATTCACCAAAACATCTCATTCTGCTGTGGCCAAAGAATCAATGAATCCAGCTCTAAACTCTTTCTCTCCATCTGCTTCAGGTTCTTTGAGTACATCTACTTGTACCAGAGCATGGTGATGTTCCAGATTGACCAGAAGACCAAGGACTGCTCAAAGATCGCTCTGACGGAGGCCTGGGATCCCTTCGACATCCTGGCCAACTCCACCTTTGAGGATCAGTACTTCATCGGAGGCCCGGGGGACAACGTGGAGATTCAGGAGTGGTCAGACAGGAAGCCGGCACGCCAACGTAAGTCTGCTCCTTAACGCAACACCTGTGGCTTTTTAGGCTACACAAGCGTGGACAAAAGGCTATGTCTTCTAATGTCTTCTCTCCACCAGATGAGACCTGTGGGCGTTTACACCCTGAAGGACTGCTACCCAGTGCAGGAGACCTACACCAGGAACAGCAGCGTCACCACCTCCACCCGCTTCTTCAACCTCCAGCTGGGCATCAGCGACCCCAACGTCTTCACCCCACCCAGCACATGTCAATCAGCTCGGCCTGAGAGGATGTCTGCGTTCCACTGCTGAGGCCTCGCACCTTTGACCTTAGATACTTACTGCTGAGCCCGAAAATCACCCTCGTTTACTCGTCCACTAAATAAGGGGTAAATATATTAAAAGGGAGTGATTTCGGACGCAGCCTTTGTCTAGTTCTTTATCGAGTTGTTTGTTAATTTGCTGCTAATTTAATAAAACTATTCAGGACTAATTAGCCCTAGTACCAAATAGTATTGGGAGTTTAGCTTCATGCTAAAAAAATGTCTTTAAGTGTTACTGTATGTGTGTTGTCGCTCTTCATCGCAACCAAGTGATTATATTACAGCTAGCTGGCTTTCAATGAAGCAATCTGACTACATGCTAATCCAGATGTTCCATCGCACAAATGAAGTGCCTCCTCAACAGGAGTGGACACAATAATATGAAGTCAAAATCACAGATTTCTTTACAGTTTATAATTCTGTGAAGGTTCTCAGTCAGGTCATCTTTCTTCAAGAAAGGTTAAGTCTGGACAGCTGGACTGTTTGTAGCTCCGTGAAGACGTTTCACCTCTCATCCAAGAAGCTTCTTCAGTTCTGACTGACTGGTGGGGAGCTCGTAGATCCGGCCATTGTTCCACTTAGTTCGTTAGTGCTCATTGTTGTGTGAAGATTGTCGTCAGAGTCGTTGGTGGTCACCTGAGCTCTGGTGTGAGCGACAGTCGTTCAGGTCACCTGAGCTCGGGTGTGGCCAGTGGTCGTTAGAGTCACCTGAGGCTAAGCGTGAATTGCTGTTCAGTCTCCTGGGCAGTGATGAAAGGACAGCATTGTACTGTAGGTGGGGGATAAGTGGTGTCTGAGGTTTCTCTACTTTTACATAGATAGCCTCACCACATGTCTTCCCTGTCCAAGATGCAAACATCATTGTCATTAAAGGAGTGTCCCTTGTCTTTAAGATGTATGAAAACTGCAGAGTCTAGTCCGATGAATTGGCACCAGTACACCAGATTGCTTTCCTGGGTGTGAGGTGTAGGGTCTTCAGTAGACCGTTTCTGTCTAAGGTGTTGCTGGGTCTGAAGAACACTGGGATTCTATGTCTGTTAAAGATTAGAAGTTTTTCTAATACGCACAAACTAAGTGGAACAACGGGTGGATCTACAAGCTTTCCTAGTATAAACACACAGACTCCCCACCAGTCAGTCAGAACTGAAGAAGCTTCTTGGATGAGAGGCGAAACGTCTTCACAGATCTACAAACAGTCCTGTTTCCCCAGACTAAACTTGAAAATGACCGTTTATAGTTTCTTTGAGGTTCAGGTGTGTTTTCTCAGACATGCAGTGATCTGTTTGAGGTTTATAAGATGTGTTTCTTATTACAAACAGTTGACAGCCATTTTGACGTTAACAACTGGAATCTGAAAACTGATGCACAGCACAAGAGGCGCCTTCATCCTGATAATCAGGGATGTAGTGGAGGTGAAAGGAGTTTTCGTTAAGAATGTGGGTTGATGAAATAATATGAATAATAAAAATGCAATCCATGTCTATAACATCTTCTGTTACATTTCATGACTGCCGGCTTTGCAACACACATTTTGCTGAAATCGGTTTGATATGGTGTACTCTGGATCTGCTCTTGATAGTAAGCCTTCAGCTCAGGCCTTCACTTCCTCTGTCGTCCAGGAGGCACTGCAGGCTATCGCAAACCACAGGCTGAATTTTCAAAGCTGTATGCCCCATTTATAACTGAACAAATCCTTCTGATCTCTCTCAACTCTCAGGTTTGGAAATCTGCACATGGGATCCCACTACATAAGGGTGATTTAAGAGCTAAACCTAGTACTGTTGCTGGATATAAATGATATTGTATCAACCGTTGACAAAGCGAAACGTTGTGTTTGTTGATTTAACGAACCCATTTGATCAGCAGGGTGATACTGGATAAATCCTGTCAATGGTTTCAGGACTGCCTGTCAAATTCAAGGAAATGAGAAAAGAAAAGTATGGTCGTAAAATGAGCAAAGGTGACATTAAAAGCATAATAAAATAAAAATGCCATTAAACACGAGTGCCACTGTAGTCAGTACTTGTCTGTTTGAAGGCTGATTGTTTTTTGTGTTTATTCTGATGGTTATAGATATTTCTGTCTGTTTGTGTTTTTTGCCTTTTCTTTTTTCTAATTCTGTAGTGTATGCTACACTTTCCTCTGCTGTTGTAACAAGTAAATTTCCCTGTGGTGGGATGAATAAACTATCTATCTATCTATCTATCTATCTATCTATCTATCTATCTATCTATCTATCTATCTATCTATCTATCTATCTATCTATCTATCTATCTATCTATCTATCACTCCAGGCCAGATGGTGGCCATAAACGTATTACCAGACACAGTTAATAAAATAGACATAAAGTATGGGATATCTTTGATATATGATCTTTGTTATTACACATATTTCCGCATATGTTTCAATGTTTATGGGGGGAGAAAAGGTCCTTCCTTGTGGGTCATTGGACGGAGTCGCCGTTGCTGTACTTACACGGTTTGGCCACTATGTGGGGCGGGCTCTTCCCTTGGAGCTCACATTTAAAAGCAGCAGAAGAAGAAATTTGAAGTCACTTCCTGGGTATTCCCGCTGTTCGTGCAGAGGTAAGTCGTGCTCCGGCCATTAAAGTGTTAAAACGTTGTTAAAACGTTGTCGTAATGTTTATCCTTCCATTATATCTGTAACCGCGTCATCAGGGTCACGGTCTGTCGTAATGTTTATCTCAGGCTCTAAAATGCAGTCACTGGCTACATATGTAGACGACGACAACGGTGTTACGGTTAAACGAGCGACCGTGTTTAACTTGGCGACCGTTAGCCCAACGCTTGGTTGTGATAGTTGGGAACAGGAAGACACACAGATGTCCTCGTCAACATTGCGATGTTAAAAAAAACCCCAAAAAAATACCCGCTTCTTCTGATTCGTGTCTCGTTCGCACGTTACGTATCTACTTCCTGTGTTCGGCTGACGGTCACCAGTTAACAAGGTCGCTCATTACACCGAAACACCGGCAAGGACCGTATAAACAAACAACGCGCAGCTGCGGTTATTCTGGATTTTTAAAAAAAGCAACGTAACGTTTACATTTCTATTGAAACTGATTGTATTTATAGAAAATTGATAATAGAATATAATAGATACTGTATTGATCCCACAAGGGGAAATTCTGTTCTGTTGTTTTTTTGTTGTTGTTGTTGTTGTTGTTGTTGTTTTTACACATGTATTTACATATTCATAAAGAGATCATAGACATGTATATGTGGAGAGATGGTGGAGGGTTGGGCAGCCACACAAAGCTGTGTCCCGGAGCAGTTTAGGAATTCAGTCCAGCACTACTACTACTACTACTACTACTACTACTACTACTACTACTACCCTCCATATATTACACCATATATTCCATAATATTAATAATAGACCATTAGACTAAACATTCTTCTATTCCTGTCAAGAAATGTAGATGTTAGAGTACTTTTTATCCAGAAAGAATGCAGCTGTCTGGTCCCTGGTCCAATGTGGTGGTGACATTGACGTATAGCTTCTTTGTGTACACAGTATGTCTATGGGGGGAAAACACTGGCTTCTTTGTGCCCAGGATACAGTGACCTTGCAAAACAGTAACAATTCTGGCTGAAATAGGTGGCCAATGGCAAGAGTTTGTAATAATATTGCAATATTTGTAACTGTACAACCAGTATGAGATGTATGATGATCATGACTGATTTAATGGACCTGCTATTGTGCTCTAATGATTTTCAAGTGTCAGACACACTGTTTCTAAATGGAACAAGCAAGCTCAACACTTATGTTTCCTTGTTTCCTCTCTTTCAGATCTACAATTTGAAGGCAGACGTAACAGACATTTGCTGTTTGGATCAGAGCTCAAAATATTTTGAGTTTTAAGTCAAAAGCTGCCGTCACAGAGAGCTGAAATGGCGCACGAAGGAGTTCAGCTGGACCTTGAAACCTTCTCTTGTTCGATCTGTCTGGATCTGCTGAAGGATCCGGTGACTATTCCCTGTGGACACAGCTACTGCATGAACTGTATTAAAACCCATTGGGATCTAATGGATAATAGGAAAATCTACAGCTGCCCTCAGTGTAGGCAGACCTTCACACCGAGGCCTGTCCTGGTGAAAAACACCATGTTAGCAGATTTAGTGGAAGAACTGAAGAAGACTGGACTCCAAGCTGCTCCTCCTGAGCATTGCTATGCTGGACCTGAAGATGTGGCCTGTGATGTCTGCACTGGGAGAAAACTGAAAGCTCTGAAGTCCTGTCTGTTCTGTCTGGTCTCTTACTGTGAGAAACACCTTCAGCCTCACTTTGAATCCTCTGCCTTTGAGAAACACAAGCTGGTGGACCCCTCCAAGAAGCTCCAGGAGAACATCTGCTCGTCATGATGAGGTGATGAAGATGTTGTCTTGTACTGATCAGCAGAATCAAACAGTCTCAGCTGCAGCAGAAAGGACTGAGAGGCAGAGAGAGCTCGAGGTGAGTCGACAAAACATCCAGCAGAGAATCCAGGACAGAGAGAAAGATGTGAAGGAGCTCCAACAGGAGGTGGAGGCTATCAATCGCTCTGCCGATAAAGTAGTGGAGGACACTGAGAAGATCTTCACTGAGCTGATCCGTCTCATGGAGAAAAGAAGGTCGGATGTGAAGCAACAGGTCAGATCCCAGCAGGAAACTGAAGTGAGTCGAGTCAAAGAGCTTCAGGAGAAGCTGGAGCAGGAGATCACTGAGCTGAAGAAGAGAGACGCTGAGCTGGAGCAGCTCTCACACACAGAGGACCACACAGAGTTTCTACGAAACTACCACTCACTGTCACGACTCAGTGAATCTACAGACTCATCCAGCATCAATATCCGTCCTCTGAGGTACTTTGAGGATGTGACAGTTGCTGTGTCAGAGCTCAGAGATAAACTAAAGAACCTTCTGAGTGAGAAATGGACAATCTCGCTGATGGATGTGGATGTTCTGCTGTCAAATTCACAACCAGAGCCAAAGACCAGAGCTGGATTCTTAAAATATGCACGTGAAATCACACTGGATCCAAACACAGCAAACACAGATCTGTTATTATCTGAGGGGAACAGAAAAGTGACAGTAATGAGTCAACCACAGTCTTACTCTAGTCACCCAGACAGATTCACTTATTGGTCTCAGGTCCTGAGTAAAGAGAGTCTGACTGGACGTTGTTACTGGGAGGTGGAGTGCAGAGGTGGAGGAGGTTATATTGCAGTTGCATACAAGAATATCAGCAGAGTGGGAAACTCAAATAAATGTGGATTTGGATGGAACAATAAATCTTGGGCTTTGAATTGTTACCAAAACAGTTACAATTTTTGGCACAAGAATGTCAAGATTCCCGTCACAGATCATCGGTCCTCCAGAGTTGGAGTGTACCTGGATCACAGTGCAGGTATTTTGTCCTTCTACAGCGTCTCTGAAACCATGACTCTCCTCCACAGAGTCCAGACCAAGTTCACTCGGCCTCTCTATGCTGGACTTGGTCTTGACCTCTGTTTTGTAGACACTGCAGAGTTCTGTAAACTCAAGTAGGCAGAAGTCATTTGAGGGGCTGTGGGTTAAAGCTGAGTCAGGCAGTTTTATTTGGGCAAAAATGAATGATTTTATGGTCTGAGAGAAAACTAGACCTCTGCACCTCCTTTTGACTCTGTAAGGCTCTGATTGTTGTGACATTACCTGTCAATCAAACATGATGGGCTGTACTTTGCCATCTTCTCATTGGTGGTTCTGCAAATGTTCGACTTTCTTTAGGTGGACCAAATGTTGTATTCGACGTACAAATGAAATACAATGACACATTATGAAAGTGTAATTATTGTGATTATAATCAATAAGGAGATGATTGATTGTTTTCTTGTACATAACTGAGATTCTGGTCAAACAAACTGTGTGGCTGAAGTGAATCTGTACATGAAATCATTGAACAGACTTTACTGATGGGATGTGTGAACAAAGTGAAGGTTTACAGAATGAATAAACAAATATGAACAAAGTCTTTTCTTCTTGTCCTAATTCCAGGGTTTCATACAAAGCTGATGGACAAAATGTCACACTAACATGAGAGTATAACTGTCAATAAAGAGGATTTATTACATGGACTTATTAATAAAGTATTAATTAGATGAACTTTGGATGTGATGATGTTTTGTTGTGTCCTGACACATATCATGTAGTTCTTTTATTTATTGTTCTTTTTATGTTCATGGAGATGAAACTTAAATCAATCCAATAGCCTGCTGTGCTGAAGAGCTTCTTATTTATCCTCAATTGGCAACAAAGAAATACATCTGAAAGAGTCATGATTAGAGTTCATGACAACCATGTCTGATTTACTGCACCATCACAGGTGAAGTTACTCCACCTTTTTCCAATAGAGAAACTTAGAAACAATTTTATAACGATAATATCCATATGAAATGCTGTGTTCAGTTTCACTTCTGAAACGACACAAGGGCGCCTTCATCCTGATAATCAGGGATGTAGTGGAGGTTAAAGCTCCTCAAGCATGTAATTTAGTTAAGAATGTGTGTTTAGGTTATTACAGTAAGATTTATAATAAAAATACAAGGTGGGATAACTTATAGTTAGTCACGAGGATTTCACCTTTTGTTTTTTGGCAAATGGTACAAACAGATCGATTGATTTTGTATATCTTGTGATTGTTAATTTAACCTGTATGATGTATTCTTCACTAATTTTAATTTCTGTCCCCAGTTACCAATATTGAGGGTCAATAGTATGTTTGGTGTGAATAATTGTGTTAACACTAATCATTAAACATTTTTGGTTTGATGAGAACATAACTGCTAAAGTTGGTAAAGTTAGTTCTCTGTGAAAACACTGAAATGATGTGTATAAAATTGGAAATTTTCCAGTTTCATCAACATTTCATTTCCTGCAAGGCCGCTATTTACTATTCCTCATACTTATTATTCTTACGTATTAAAGGAATTTCGGTGCACTACTCCTCCTGCAGTTTTGGTCACACATACACAAAAAAGGTATCAAAACGACCGGCTCGGCCAGGAATGGTGTGCTGTGACTTTTCTAAACATTTCGCCAAGCGGTTTTCCCGAAAATCACCAAAAACCACACTCACATTTACAATGGGTGTGTATTGGTAGAATGTTCCAGAGCTAGAATGGGTGACATCATCGCTAGAGTGGAGAAGGAGAGAAACATTTGTCAAAAAATAAATTTGCAAACGGCTCTCGTGGCCACAAATGTCACTCTACAGAAATAATTCATACATAGAAACGTAGGAAAATTCGTGGGCTACGCAGCGATATCACTGCTGAAGCTGTCAGACTTATAGTTTTGGCAGGAGACGCACTGATGTGCCAGGATCACCCACCAACAGCCCCATCTACTCCCATGTAAACTGGAGAGGAGAAATTTCCCAAAGGAGCACGGGGCACCTGTTCTTTCTCTCTCTCCCCAGGTCACATTTTTTTACTTTAGACACTGAAATTCGGCATTCACATGATCGACAAGATGAGGATGCTCACGGTCATTTGGGCTTTTTGATACGACCTACCGTTTGGCATTAGTGTCCACTAGTTGGAGGGGGTTCATTTAGAGATTTTCTGTGTCTCTCAGCAGTCACTCACACACAGACAGAGCACAGCAGTTAATTGCTCTGACCTCCAGCTGACCCTGGTTGCTTGGCAACCTCAAGCCTGCCTTTGACTAACTTCTACTTCTTCTCTACTGCAGTGTCAATAATAATGTATGTCAGACACACTCTACATTTATTTAGACATCACAAAGATGCTTAAAGAACTTGAAATAATAATAATTGATTATATTATTGGAATTTTATCACCTTTACAGCAGTGATTAATGTCTCTATACTTCGTGTGTTGTGTTTGAATTACTGTAATCACTAAAAGTTTGATTAAATTTAATAACAGGATCACTCAGTAATGTTGAAAACTTGATTTTACCTCCTCAAAGTTGAAGTGATCAGTGTTTTTAATAAGCTCTATTGTAAACAAGTGTTAACACACAGTATCTCTCTCAAAGCGCTCCTCTTCCTGGACTGAACCAAAGCTTGATAAGCCCTCCTCTTCTTCCTGATCTCAAACACAGCAAGCTCCACTCTGTCCACATATTTCCATGTTCCTCCCTTCAGATCTCCAGTTTGAAGATGGGTGTAACCAACACGTCAGGCCCCGTTCACTGCAGAGACACATGTTGTTTAGATCAGAGCTCAGCCAAGTTTAATTTCTGAGGAAGTCAAACTCAGACAGTCGTTGTCACAGAGAGCTGAAATGGCGCAGAAAGGAGCTCAGCTGGACCAGGAAACTATTTCTTGTTCGATCTGTCTGGATCTACTGAAGGATCCGGTGACTATTCCCTGTGGACACAGCTACTGCATGAACTGTATTCAAAACTTCTGGGATGGAGAGGATGAGAAGAGAATCCACAGCTGCCCTCAGTGTAGGCAGACCTTCACACCGAGGCCTGTCCTGGTGAAAAACACCATGTTAGCAGCTTTAGTGGAGGAACTGAAGAAGACTGGACTCCAAGCTGCTCCTGCTGATCACTGCTATGCTGGACCTGAAGATGTGGCCTGTGATTTCTGCACTGGGAGAAAACTGAAAGCCTTCAAGTCCTGTCTGGCCTGTCTGGCCTCTTACTGTGAGAAACACCTTCAGCCTCATTATGAGGTGGGTCCATTAAAGAAACACAAGCTGGTGGAGCCCTCCAAGAAGCTCCAGGAGAACATCTGCTCTCGTCATGATGAGGTGATGAAGATGTTCTGCCGTACTGATCAGCAGTGTATCTGTTATCTCTGCTCTGTGGATGAACATAAAGGCCACGACACAGTCTCAGCTGCAGCAGAAAGGACTGAGAGGCAGAGAGAGCTCGAGGTGAGTCGACAAAACATCCAGCAGAGAATCCAGGACAGAGAGAAAGATGTGAAGGAGCTCCAACAGGAGGTGGAGGCTATCAATGGCTCTGCTGATAAAGCAGTGGAGGACAGTGAGAAGATCTTCACTGAGCTGATCCGTCTCATGGAGAAAAGAAGGTCTGATGTGAAGCAGCAGGTCAGATCCCAGCAGAAAACTGAAGTGAGTCGAGTCAAAGATCTTCAGGAGAAGCTGGAGCAGGAGATCACTGAGCTGAAGAAGAGAGACGCTGAGCTGGAGGAAGTCTCAAACACAGAGGACCACAACCAGTTTCTCCAAAACTACCACTCACTGTCACGACTCAGCAAATCTACAGACTCATCCAGCATCAATATCCGTCCTCTGAGGTACTTTGAGGATGTGACAGCAGCTGTGTCAGAGCTCAGAGATAAACTACAGGACGCTCTGAGAGAAAAGAGGAAAAACATCTCACTGACAGTGACTGAAGTCGATGTTTTATTTACACCATTACAGATCAAGACCAAATCCGAGTTCCTAAAATATTCATGTGAACTCACACTGGATCCAAACACAGCATACATAAAAATGTCATTATCTGAGGGGAACAGAAAAGCAACAGCAATGTTAGTAAACCAGTCTCATTCTCGTCATCTAGACAGATTCACTACATGTTGTCAGGTCCTGAGTAGAGAGAGTCTGACTGGACGTTGTTACTGGGAGGTGGAGTGGAGAGGAAAAGGAGTTTATGTAGCAGTCGCATACAAGAATATCAGCAGAGGAAGGAGCTCAGATGAATGTAAATTTGGATTTAATGACAAATCTTGGGCAATGAATTATAATGAAAACATCTATTCATTTGTCTACAACAAAGTCCAAACTCCCGTCTCAGGTCCTCAGTCCTCCAGAGTTGGAGTGTACCTGGATCACAGTGCAGGTATTCTGTCCTTCTACAGAATCTCTAAATCCATGACTCTCCTCCACAGAGTCCAGACCAGATTCACTCAGCCTCTCTATGCTGGGCTCGCATTTAATTATCTTGGAGACACAGCTGAGTTCTGTAAACTCAAATAGACACAAGTAAAGTCAAGCAGCAATACCAAACTGTAGAAAACCATTTCCGTTAAAAACGTTACTTTTGTAAAAAATACCAAAGTATAAGCAGCAATGTTGTTTCTTTTCCGTTGCATGAGTCTAAAGAGAGAAAGTACCGGTCCTTCCTTTATCATAAATTTTTGTTCTCATTTATTTTGTAAATAAATGTATCAGATTTTGGCAGATTAGTTGTTGTTGTAATCGATGTAAAAATGAATTACAGCAACATATTATAAAACAGTAATTTTTGTGATTATTATCATTAATAATATCATTAATTCATTTTATATGGTCCGAGAGAAAACTAGATTCTAGTCTTCTGCACCTCCTCCTGACTCTGTTGTTAGGCTCTGATTGCTGTGACGTCTTCACCTGTCAATCAAACATTATGGGTGGTACATTGACATTTTCTCATCGGTTGCTCTGTAAATGTTTGAGTTTCTTTACGTCAACCAAATGTTGTATTCAACCTATAAATTAGTTACAATGACACATTATAAAACTGTAATTACTGATGGGATGTGTGAACAAAGTGAAGGTTTACAGGATGAATAAACAAACATGAACAAAGTCTTTTCTTCTTGTCTTCATTCCAGGGTCTCATACAAAGCTGACGGACAAAATGTCACACTAACATGTGATGATGTGAATCATATTTGTAAAGTGGAAACTCTTCTCTCCCATCTTTCCCATGTGACCTGAATGCAGCATCAGTGTTACAGGCTGTGACTCCTGTTGAACAAACTGACATAGTGTGATATTACATAGATTTAAATCAGTCTTTACTCATGTTGTTTGTTGTGTCCTGCAGTGAACATCACAGCAGGTTATCAAGTGAAATGTGAAAACTGATGAACGACACAAGAGGGCGCCTTCATCCTGATAACCGGGGATGTAGTGGAGGTTAAAGCTCCTCAGCTCAGGTCGTCTGCATGTTTTAGACCAGGATTTTAAAGCTGAGTACAAACTTTCTAATTGTGTCACACATCATGGTCAGTAAAAAAAAAAAAGTTATAGACTTCTTCATTTTAAATGTCATATTGTCACAAAGTGTAGGGTGAAGCAATTTCAGCTTCCCTTCATACCCTGATAAATCACACGTCCACAGCCTGAGGTCATCATGTTCAGATATCTTTGACATTATTGTAGAGCAGAATCCTTCAAATCCATATGCTCTGCAGATGGATGCCAATAAGCTGCTTTACCTCAGTGCCAATAAGTGGAGCAGTTCTTGGATATTTGCCCTGCACATGCCTTTCATGTTTTGGAGCTTAGCCAGCAGAGTTTCTCTTGTAGTTGGATACAATTGATCAAATCGCAGTCAAGTTGCACACACTCAGACTTGACTTGGGACTCAAAAGATAAAATCTGGGACTTTTGGGACTCGTTCTCTCCTTCATTATCACACGTGATTACACATCTGGGGCCACAAATGACTGCAAGAAGCGGCACAATGTCATGGCGAGCGACACCTGCAGCTGGTGTGCCATTTGTCAGAAATTTTAACTTTACACAACACCCAAACAACAACAACAACAAACATCTGCTGTATCAAAATAAAGAATGATGGATCGACCACATCAAACTTCATCAGGCACCATTTTGAAAGACTGTGTTTCTACAGTAGCCCAGAACAGACTAACTAAATACTGACAGAGCCTTTCAAGTGTTCTCTTTTACACTAGGAAGATGAGGGTGATGCGAGGAGATTGCAATGCAGCGATTACACCATGAGATGCAACTAAATTCTACACACTGGACCTTTAACTTGTTTAGATCGGCGTTCACATGCTGACTTTGTTGTGACTATGAAAATTGTCAGGTAACCTAATCATCCATGTTCCACTGTCCCGAGAGAAAGACAACTTTAATGTTAATTATTAATGTCGGGTACAGGCTTATCAGGTTACCGTTACACCGGTCTTAGAGACTAGAGAGATGTGTTAATTTCCCATAGATTGAACTGTCATTCGTTGGAAACTCAGTCTAATTATACAATATGGTTGTGCTCCAGCTGTTAAAATAAGCCCAATAATGTTCAGTTTTAGTTTTATTAGTCATATTCATTTGTCATGTCAAACTTCCTCAGTCTCCTCAGAAGAAAGAGCCGTGAACTGTGAAAACGGTGAAATGGTGAAACTAATGTTAAAATATTTTCCTGTGACCCTGATTACTAACAACATACGGTACTCTGTACTATAGCTGTGTGTTCATGTCACAAGAAAAAATCCAGTTATTAACTTTAAAGGAAGTCATCATTGTATTTTTTTTTTTTTATCTTGCTTTGCAACAGTCTGTTTGAAGTGTTCAAATACCAAACAGCTCATCGGTGCTGACACTGTGTACCAATAGATAAAGGAGTAATGATAGTACAGTACGTGCTTTGAATTCCTTAGATATGGCTGTGTGGTGTTCTAAGTAGGCTAGATGGCATGCAGCAGAGAATAAGAACATGCGAACTTGAGACTCGAGACTTGCTAAAAATAACCAGCCTCCTGTGACCTGTCATTTAAAGCAGCCAGGTCTTTAATTAGTCAAAAATTTTTAATATGGAGGTCTTATGTAGATTTAATCAACTTGCTTTTAGAGCCAGCCAGTAGCCATTTAAGGACCTGCAGTTTTTGGAATTTCTGCTTTATTTGTTAGCCATAGAGGCTGCAGATTGGTGTTCATGAGCAAATGGCTCCATTTAACGGGCAGCAGTTGCCTGAAGCATTATCTGCCTAAGAAACCAAGGAAGTGGGGCTCATACTCCTGGCTGGCTTGCATGGCATCCCACACATCCTTGAACTTTGCAGCCCCCCCCGAGTTGGCAGATGTGGAAACACATGGAGACGTCGTCCTTTGCCTGGCACAGCCTTTAGCTCTACCTGTCCACCTGCATCCTGATACAACTTGTGACGACTCATCGGGGGATTCATAACTGATAGCCTCGCTTGACTGCGTTGTGCCTGAGACAGTTCAGAAAGTTATTGGAGTTTTAGTTTAGTTTTTATAGATCATTTTTGGTGAAATGAGACCAACGATAGAGAACATCAAAATTTTCAGAAGATACGTGGCTTGTGAAAAATGGGTCCAGCATATATTTCTATTACTATGGGCTGAAAGAATCGACCATACTCGGTGCTCACATTACAGTCAATAGACTCAGGAGCTGCTGCAAGTCTCCTAAAGGGGAGCGTCAATGGCTGAACCCAAGTGTACTCAATACACAAGTTGCAGAGTTGCCCAAGGGCCCCTCAAGCCAAAGTCTAAATCATATACTGTGGTTGTTGTGGGGATTGGGAAATGACACTCTGGATTCACTAGAGGTTGGCCTAAAAGAAGGTCCATGCCCATTGTTATGTGTATAAATTAAATATTGGAAATTTAATTCACAGAGCCAGTGTAGTCCTCATGAGAACTGTGACGATGTTGTAAATGGTAAGCTACTTTTTGTGGAATGCAGTAAAACCTGAAAATGATGTCTTTCTTGGACAGCTCCGCCTGATCAAGATATACTTTTTCCCCTCCCCTTCATAGATCTGCACGTAGATGTATGCATGTTAACAACATGGTATGAAATGCGGGAACTGACAAACCTCATTCTCTGCAGGAAGCAAACAAGAGCAGAAGGAGAATATATTTGTTTTCCGGCAGATCTTCAGTTCAGACAAATTCTTTGACGGTCACTCTCACAGAGAGCTGAAATGGCGCAGAAAGGAAATCAGCTGGACCAAAAAAAATTCTGCTGTTCGATCTGTCTGGATCTACTGAAGGATCCGGTGACTATTCCCTGTGGACACAGCTACTGCATGAACTGTATTCAATCCCACTGGGATGGAGAGGATGAGAGGCACATCTATACCTGCCCTCAGTGCAGGCAGGTCTTCATACGGAAGCCTGTCCTGGTGAAAAACACCATGTTAGCAGATTTAGTGGAAGAACTGAAGAAGACTGGACTCCAAGCTGCTCCTGATGATCACTGCTATGCTGGACCTGAAGATGTGGCCTGTGATTTCTGCACTGGGAGGAAACTGAAAGCTCTGAAGTCCTGTCTGGTCTGTCTGGTCTCTTACTGTGAAAAACACCTCCAGCCTCATTATGATGTGGCTCAATTAAAGAAACACAAGCTGGTGGACCCCTCCAAGAAGCTCCAGGAGAACATCTGCTCTTCTCATGATGAGGTGATGAAGATGTTTTGCCGTACTGATCAGCAGTGTATCTGTTATCTCTGCTCTGTGGATGAACATAAAGGCCACGACACAGTCTCAGCTGCAGCAGAAAGGACTGAGAGGCAGAGAGAGCTCAAGGTGAGTGAACACAAAATCCAGCAGAGAATCCAGGACAGAGAGGAAGATGTGAAGGAGCTCCAACAGGAGGTGGAGGCTATCAATGGCTCTGCTGATAAAGCAGTGGGGGACCGTGAGAAGATCTTCACTGAGCTGATCCGTCTCATCCAGAAAAGAAGGTCTGATGTGAAGCAGCAGGTCAGATCCCAGCAGGAAACTGAAGTGAATCGAGTCAAAGATCTTCAGAAGAAGCTGGAGCAGGAGATCACTGAGCTGAAGTGGAAAGGTGCTCAGCTGAAGGAACTCCTACAAACGGAAGATCACATCAAGTTTCTACAAAACTACCCCTCACTGTCACGACTCCAGGTTGTGTCTACACAATCATCCAGCATCAATGTCCGTCCTCTGAGGAAATTTGAGGACGTGACAGTGACTGTGTCAGAAGTCACAGATAAACTACAGGATATTCTGAATGAGGAATGGACAAACATCTCAATGTCAGTGACTGAATTGTCACAACCAGAGCCAAAGACCAGAGCTGGATTTTTAAAATATTCACGTGAAATCACACTGGATCCAAACACAGCAAACACGTGTCTGTCATTATCTGAGGAAAACAGAAAAGCAACATTAATGAGAAAAGAACAGACTTGTTCTAGTCACCCAGACAGATTCACTTATTGGTCTCAGGTCCTGGGTAGAGAGAGGCTGACTGGACGTTGTTACTGGGAGGTGGAGTGCAGAGGAGGAGGAGTTTTTGTAGCAGTCGCTTACAAGAATATCAGCAGAGCAGGGACCTCGAATGAATGTAAATTTGGATTTAATGACAAATCTTGGGCGTTAGATTGTAACAGTGTCCAAACTCCCGTCTCAGGTCCTCTGTCCTCCAGAGTTGGAGTGTACCTGGATCACAGTGCAGGTATTCTGTCCTTCTACAGCGTCTCTGAAACCATGACTCTCCTCCACAGAGTCCAGACCACGTTCACTCAGCCTCTCTATGCTGGACTTCGGTTTCTAGATTGGGGAGTCACTGCAGAGTTGTGTAAACTGAAATAGACAGAAGTCATTTAAGGGTTAAATTCTGTGTTTTAATTCTTAAACTTATTTTGTCTTCATGTTTGTTGCTGAGAGTTGATTGTTGTTGTGACATTTGTTCACCTGTCAATCAAACATTATGGGCGGTACTTTGCCCTCTTCTCATTGGCTGTTGTGTAAATGTTTGAGTTTCTTTAGGTGGAGCTCCTTCCTGTGTCTGCTCATGATGACAGGCCCGAAGAAAGAAAGCACCAGACTTCCCTTTAATGTAAATACTTTGTTCTCACCACTTTGTATGTTTTTATAGAAATCTATAATTACATTTACATTGACCTGTTTGGTAGACCAAATGTTGTTGTTCTTGTCCAAATTGATGAATGTCAGATATTAGCAAACTGCAATGATCATGATAGTCACAAATATGGACATTATTATTATGAATATGATTATTATTGTTGTTGTTGTTGTTGTTAGTACGAGGTAAGATGCAAATGAGGTGTTATAAAACTAAAAGTACATAATCAATAAGGAGATGGTTGATTGTTTTCTTGTACATAGCTGAGATTCTGGTCAAACATGCTGATTGTGTGGATGAAGTGAATCTGTACATGAAATCATTGAACAAGAGTCATTGAACAGACTTTACTGATGGGATGTGTGAACAAAGTGAAGGTTTACAGGATGAATAAACAAACATGAACAAAGTCTTTTCTTCTTGTCTTCATTCCAGGGTCTCATACAAAGCTGATGGACAAAATGTCACACTAACATGTGATGATGTGAATCATATTTGTAAAGTGGAAACTCTTCTCTCCCATCTTTCCCATGTGACCTGAATGCAGCATCAGTGTTACAGTCTGTGACTCCTGTTGAACAAACTGACATAGTGTGATATTACATAGATTTAAATCAGTTCAGTGTTTTTCAATGAGCTCTATTGTAAACAAGTGTTAACACACAGTATCTCTCTCAAAGCGCTCCTCTTCCTGGACTGAACCAAAGCTTGATAAGCCCTCCCTCTTCTTCCTGATCTCAAACACAGCGAGCTCCACTCTGTCCACATATTTCCTTGTTCCTCCCCTTCAGATCTCCAGTTTGAAGATGAGTGTAACCAACACGTCAGGCCCCGTTCACTGCAGAGACACATGTTGTTTAGATCAGAACTCAGACTAGTTTCATTTCTGAGGAAGTGAAACTCAGACAGTCGTCACAGAGAGCTGAAATGGCGCAGAAAGGAGCTCAGCTGGACCGGGAAACTATTTCTTGTTCGATCTGTCTGGATCTACTGAAGGATCCGGTGACTATTCCCTGTGGACACAGCTACTGCATGAACTGTATTCAAAACTTCTGGGATCAAGAGGATGAGAAGAAAATCCACAGCTGCCCTCAGTGTAGGCAGACCTTCACACCGAGGCCTGTCCTGGTGAAAAACACCATGTTAGCGGTTTTAGTGGAGGAACTGAAGAAGACTGGACTCCAAGCTGCTCCTGCTGATCACTGCTGTGCTGGATTTGAAGATGTGGCCTGTGATGTCTGCACTGGGAGAAAACTGAAAGCTCTGAAATCCTGTCTGGCCTGCTTGGCCTATAATTGTGAGAAACACCTTCAGCCTGACTTTGATATAGCTCAATTAAAGAAACACAAGCTGGTGGAGCCCTCCAAGAAGCTCCAGGAGAACATCTGCTCTCGTCATGATGAGGTGATGAAGATGTTCTGCCGTACTGATCAGCAGTGTATCTGTTATCTCTGCTCTGTGGATGAACATAAAGGCCACGACACAGTCTCAGCTGCAGCAGAAAGGACTGAGAGGCAGAGAGAGCTCGAGGTGAGTCGACAAAACATCCAGCAGAGAATCCAGGACAGAGAGAAAGATGTGAAGGAGCTCCAACAGGAGGTGGAGGCTATCAATGGCTCTGCTGATAAAGCAGTGGAGGACAGTGAGAAGATCTTCACTGAGCTGATCCGTCTCATGGAGAAAAGAAGGTCTGATGTGAAGCAGCAGGTCAGATCCCAGCAGGAAACTGAAGTGAGTCGAGTCAAAGATCTTCAGGAGAAGCTGGAGCATGAGATCACTGAGCTGAAGAGGAAAGACGCTGATCTGAAGAAGCTCTCACACACAGAGGACCACAACCAGTTTCTCCAAAACTACCCCTCACTGTCACGACTCAGCAAATCTACAGACTCATCTATCATCAATATCCGTCCTCTGAGGTACTTTGAGGATGTGACAGCTGCTGTGTCAGAGCTCAGAGATAAACTTCAGGACGTTCTGAGGGACCAAGGGACAAACATCTCACTGACAGTGACTGAAGTCAATGTATTACTGTCACAACCAGAGCCAAAGACCAGAGCTGGATTCTTAAAATATTCACGTGAACTCACACTGGATCCAAACACAGCAAATACAAAGCTGTTATTATCTGAGGAGAACACAACAGCAACAGCAATGAGAGAACATCAGTCTTATTCTAGTCACCCAGACAGATTCTCTCATCGATGTCAGGTTTTGAGTAGAGAGAGTCTGACTGGACGTGGTTACTGGGAGGTGGAGTGGAGTGGGAAAGGAGTTTGTGTAGCAGTCGCTTACAATAATATCAGAAGAGCAGGGTGCTCAGATGAGGCTGAATTTGGACACAATGACAAATCTTGGATGTTAGATTGTAACCAAAACAGTTACACATTGTGGTACAACAGTGTCCAAACTCCCGTCTCAGGTCCTCGGTCCTCCAGAGTTGGAGTGTACCTGGATCACAGTGCAGGTATTCTGTCCTTCTACAGCGTCTCTGAAACCATGACTCTCCTCCACAGAGTCCAGACCACGTTCACTCAGCCTCTCTATGCTGGACTTCGATTTTACTATTCTTTTGGAGACACTGCAGAGTTGTGTAAACTGAAATAGACAGAAGTCATTTCAGGGTTAAATTCTGTGTTTTAACTCTTGTGACATTTCTTTACCTGTCAATCAAACATTATGGGCGGTACTTTGCCCTCTTCTCATTGGTTGCTGTGTAAATGTTTGAGTTTCTTTAGGTGGAGCTCCTTCCTGTGTCTGTTTAGCCATGGAGGCTATCACTGCTCATGATGACTTTAGTTAACCTGAAGTGACATTTCTCTGCATGAAAATATAAACTTCTCTGTCATTTCAATGATTGTTGGATATTTTTGTTGTATTTTGTTGTATGTTTTATGTATTTGTATGCTGTTTTGCTTCCACTGTATGAGAGAAAACATCAGACACTTCTTTATCAAAGATATTTTGTTCTCAATAACTTTGTATTGTAATCTATCATGATATTTACATTTATATGTTTGGGAGAATAAGGGTTGTTGTAATTGATGTACAAATGAAGCTCTATATAGTATTATAAAACTGTAATTACTGTGATCATGATCAATAAGGAGATGATTGATTGTTTTCTTGTACATAGCTGAGATTCTGGTCAAACAAACTGATTGTGTGGATGAAGTGAATCTGTACATGAAATCACTGAACAAGAGTCATTGAACAGACTTTACTGATGGGATGTGTGAACAAAGTGAAGGTTTACAGGATGAATAAACAAACATGAACAAAGTCTTTTCTTCTTGTCTTCATTCCAGGGTCTCATACAAAGCTGATGGACAAAATGTCACACTAACATGTGATGATGTGAATCATATTTGTAAAGTGGAAACTCTTCTCTCCCATCTTTCCCATGTGACCTGAATGCAGCATCAGTGTTACAGGCTGTGACTCCTGTTGAACAAACTGACATAGTGTGATATTACATAGATTTAAATCAGTTCAGTGTTTTTCAATGAGCTCTATTGTAAACAAGTGTTAACACACAGTATCTCTCTCAAAGCGCTCCTCTTCCTGGACTGAACCAAAGCTTGATAAGCCCTCCCTCTTCTTCCTGATCTCAAACACAGCGAGCTCCACTCTGTCCACATATTTCCATGTTCCCTCCCCTTCAGATCTCCAGTTTGAAGATGGGTGTAACCAACACGTCAGGCCCCGTTCACTGCAGAGACACACGTTGTTTAGATCAGTTTTATTTCTGAGGAAGTCAAACTCAGACAGTCGTTGTCACAGAGAGCTGAAATGGCGCAGAAAGGAGCTCAGCTGGACCAGGAAACTATTTCTTGTTCGATCTGTCTGGATCTACTGAAGGATCCGGTGACTATTCCCTGTGGACACAGCTACTGCATGAACTGTATTCAAAACTTCTGGGATGGAGAGGATGAGAAGAGAATCCACAGCTGCCCTCAGTGTAGGCAGACCTTCACACCGAGGCCTGTCCTGGTGAAAAACACCATGTTAGCAGCTTTAGTGGAGGAACTGAAGAAGACTGGACTCCAAGCTGCTCCTGCTGATCACTGCTATGCTGGACCTGAAGATGTGGCCTGTGATTTCTGCACTGGGAGAAAACTGAAAGCTCTGAAGTCCTGTCTGGTCTGTCTGGTCTCTTACTGTGAGAAACACCTTCAGCCTCATTATGATGTGGGTCCATTAAAGAAACACAAGCTGGTGGAGCCCTCCAAGAAGCTCCAGGAGAACATCTGCTCGTCATGATGAGGTGATGAAGATGTTCTGCCGTACTGATCAGCAGTGTATCTGTTATCTCTGCTCTGTGGATGAACATAAAGGCCACGACACAGTCTCAGCTGCAGCAGAAAGGACTGAGAGGCAGAGAGAGCTCGAGGTGAGTCGACAAAACATCCAGCAGAGAATCCAGGACAGAGAGAAAGATGTGAAGGAGCTCCAACAGGAGGTGGAGGCTATCAATGGCTCTGCTGATAAAGCAGTGGAGGACAGTGAGAAGATCTTCACTGAGCTGATCCGTCTCATGGAGAAAAGAAGGTCTGATGTGAAGCAGCAGGTCAGATCCCAGCAGGAAACTGAAGTGAGTCGAGTCAAAGAGCTTCAGGAGAAGCTGGAGCAGGAGATCACTGAGCTGAAGAAGAGACGCTGAGCTGAAGGAACTCTCAATCACAGAGGACCACAACCAGTTTCTCCAAAACTACCACTCACTGTCACGACTCAGCCAATCTACAGACTCATCCAGCATCAATATCCGTCCTCTGAGGTACTTTGAGGATGTGACAGCTGCTGTGTCAGAGCTCAGAGATAAACTACAGGACGCTCTGAGGGAGGAATGGACAAACATCTCACTGACAGTCAGTGAAGTTGATGCTTCACTTCCACAACCAGAGCCAAAGACCAGAGCTGACTTCTTAAAATATTCACGTGAAATCACACTGGATCCAAACACAGCAAGCACACAGCTGTTATTATCTGAGCGGAACAGAAAAGCAACAGTAATGAGAGAAGACCAGTTTTATCTTTGGCATCCAGGCAGATTCAGTTACAGGTCTCAGGTCCTGAGTAGAAAGAGTCTGACTGGTCGTTGTTACTGGGAGGTGGACTGGAGTGGAGGAGGTTATATAGCAGTCGCATACAAGAATATTAGCAGAGACTTTTCTGATGAAAGCAGATTTGGATTTAATGACAAGTCTTGGGCTTTAAGATGTGAAAAAAACAATTACAAGTTTTTGTACAACAGTGTCCAAACTCCCGTCTCAGGTCCTCTGTCCTCCAGAGTTGGAGTGTACCTGGATCACAGTGCAGGTATTCTGTCCTTCTACAGCGTCTCTGAAACCATGACTCTCCTCCACAGAGTCCAGACCAAGTTCACTCAGCCTCTCTATGCTGGACTTTGGCCTTTTGGCGGAGGCAGTGCTGAGTTGCGTAAACTCAAATAGACAGAAGTCATTTAAGGGACAGATGGTTAAACTGGTGGTACTTTGACATCTTCTCATTTGTTGCTCTGTAAATGTTTGGCTTCATTTCGATGAAAATATGAACTTCTCTGTGATTTAAATCTTTGTTGAATTTGTATTCATGTATTTGTATGTTGTTTCTTTTCCAGCGCATGATAGAAAGCATCAGAATTTAGCGTTACATTTACATGCATTTTCTTTCCATTTTATCAATCTACAAATGAGGTATCATAAAACTTTAATTATCACAATCATAATCAATAAGGAGATGATTCATTGTTTTCTTGTACATAGCTGAGATTCTGGTCAAACAAACTGATTGTGTGGATGAAGTGAATCTGTACATGAAATCATTGAACAGACCTTGACTGAAGGTGTAAATGATGAATAAAGGTTTCTTTTCTCAGATGAAGTCTTTTTCTCCATACAAAGCTGATGGACAAAATGTGAAACTAATATGAGAGTATATAAACGAGGCAGTCCTGCTTGTGAAATATCACAAAGTTCAGCATTCATGTCTAGAGCAGAACAGCATTTGTCAGTTCAGTCTCAACTTTCCTCATTAAAACAGCTTCGTCACAGAGAAATGAGCAGAGTTTTCTGTCACTTGTTGCTTTTTATCACCAAGAATTCATCTGTGCACTTAGTCAGTAAAGAGGATTTATTACACAGACTTAAAAAAACTGGGAAGACAGTCAGAATTGATTTGGTCAAGCTTGAGCGTGAAGAAGTCCTGACAACTGTGATTGACTTATTGCACCATCACAGGTAAAGTTACTCCACCTTTTTCCAGCACAGAATCTTTAGGAGTGAATTAATAACCATAAAAATATCTATATGAAATGCTGCATTCAGTTAAATCAGAATCAACGTCAGAAACACAACATGTTCAGTCTGATTTTAAAGTCATGAAGACACAATAAATTTATGTTGCTCCAGAGAAGTTTTCTCAGTCATCACTTAAGCAGTGAATGACTCAAACTGAGATAGTGATACTGCAGGCTACACTGAATTAAAGGTGCCAGTGATTCGATCTTTAATTAAATTTCTCTTTACTGCCGAAGTCTCAGTGAAGTCTTTCCATGTCTTCCTGCAGTGAACATCACAGCAGGTTAACAAGAGGGCACCTCCATCCTGATAACCAGCGATATAGTGGAGGTTAAAGCTCCTCAGCTCACTTTGTCTGCATGTTGGTGTATCTCATCACTGTGTAGATTAAAGGAAGCAGACTGTATCAGAAATGTGCAGCGTGGCTGTGATGATTCATGTGGCATCTTGTTAGGCCTGGCTCTTTAGCTGTAAGTGTCTGAGAGGTTTAGAGAGTTAATCTCTGTTTGGTGGAACTTTAAAACAGCTCATGGACATCTGAAGCACGATGAGAAGCCCCAACTGGTTTTCTGGAAGGTAAAAAGTTTGGAAACCAGTGGATTCATCTTCAGCAACATGTTTAATTTTTCACGTAAAATCTCAATTTTAAACTACAGCTGTCAGATAAAGTTCAACTTTAGTGTCGTGTGTTTTTGTGCTCTGGCTCTCTCTTCCTCGACACAAAGGACACACAGCACAGACCTACAGACTCTGTACACAATGAGTTCATACATTATACACACAGTATAGCTCGTAAACAGGTACGACACGGTCTGTAGTGAAATAAAACCACCACCACACATGACCCAGTCACCTGCCAGCTCAGCTGCTCCCTGTTACTCATTGACCTCAGTATAGACAGTGAACCCTTGACTCTCATTCTTCAGATTATCAGTTGCTCAGTACAACCTTGTTAACATTTTCTCAGCTTGTTCTTGTTGTAATGACCGTCTGTCTTTTTTTATCAACCTGTCTGCCTTTAAGTTTAAAGCTGTTTGAAGTTTTGAAGAACTCATTGCAATTTTTGTACATAATCGCCAACTTCATATTGTGTCAGAGTTCAACTGGCTTTATTGCACATTATCAACAGTAGATAACACACCCTATCACCTGTATGAATGTGTTGAATGCAATAAAGTCTAACAACACTTCCCTCTCACTGCAGTAAGTGAACAAGAGCAGAAAAGGAGACATCTGTTTCCCATCAGAGCAAAGAGATTGTTTCTGTTCAAGTGAAACTATTTGACAGTCACTGTAACCGAGAGGTGAAATGGAGCAGCAAAGAAATCGACTGAACCAAGAAAAATTCTGCTGTTCGATCTGTCTGGATCTACTGAAGGATCCGGTGACTATTCCCTGTGGACACAGCTACTGCATGAACTGTATTCAACACTTCTGGGATGGAGAGGATGAGAAGAAATCCACAGCTGCCCTCAGTGTAGGCAGACCTTCACACCGAGGCCTGTCCTGGTGAAAAGCACCATGTTAGCAGATTTAGTGGAGTAACTGAAGAAGACTGGACTCCAAGCTGCTCCTGCTGATCACTGCTATGCTGGACCTGAAGATGTGGCCTGTGATTTCTGCACTGGGAGAAAACTGAAAGCTCTGAAGTCCTGTCTGTTCTGTCTGGTCTCTTACTGTGAGAAACACCTTCAGCCTCACTTTGATGTCTGCCATTAAAGAAACACAAGCTGGTGGAGCCCTCCAAAAGCTCCAGGAGAACATCTGCTCTCGTCATGATGAGGTGATGAAGATGTTCTGCCGTACCGATCAGCAGTGTATGTTATCTCTGCTCTGTGGAGGAACATAAAGGCCACGACACAGTCTCAGCTGCAGCAGAAAGGACTGAGAGGCAGAGAGAGCTCGAGGTGAGTCGACAAAACATCCAGCAGAGAATCCAGGACAGAGAGAAAGATGTGAAGGAGCTCCAACAGGAGGTGGAGGCTATCAATGGCTCTGCTGATAAAGCAGTGGAGGACAGTGAGAAGATCTTCACTGAGATGATCCGTCTCATGGAGAAAAGAAGGTCTGATGTGAGGCAGCAGGTCAGATCCCAGCAGGAAACTGAAGTGAGTCGAGTCAAAGATCTTCAGGAGAAGCTGGAGCAGGAGATCACTGAGCTGAAGAGGAGAGACGCTGAGCTGGAGGAACTCTCAATCACAGAGGACCACAACCAGTTTCTCCAAAACTACCACTTACTGTCACGACTCAGCAAATCTACAGACTCATCCAGCATCAATATCCGTCCTCTGAGGTACTTTGAGGATGTGACAGCTGCTGTGTCAGAGCTCAGAGATAAACTACAGGACGCTCTGAGAGAGGAATGGACAAACATCTCACTGACAGTGACTGAAGTCGATGTTTTATTGTCACAACCAGAGCCAAAGACCAGAGCTGGATTCTTAAAATATTCACGTGAACTCACACTGGATCCAAACACAGCAAACACATGTCTGTTATTATCTGAGGGGAACAGAAAAGCAACATTAATGAGTCAACAACAGTCTTATTCTAGTCACCCAGACAGATTCACTGGATGGCTTCAGGTCCTGAGCACAGAGAGTCTGACTGGACGCTGTTACTGGGAGGTGGAGTGGAGAGGAGGAGGAGGTTGTGTAGCTGTTGCCTACAGGAATATTTGGAGAACCGACAACTCGATTAGAGGTAGTTTTGGGCTCAATGACAAATCCTGGTCACTAACGTGTAACCAAGACAGAAACACATTTTGGTACAACAAAGTCCAAACTCCTGTCTCAGGTCCTCAGTCCTCCAGAGTTGGAGTGTACCTGGATCACAGTGCAGGTATTCTGTCCTTCTCCTGAAACCATGACTCTCCTCCACAGAGTCCAGACCACGTTCACTCAGCCTCTCTATGCTGGACTTAGTTTGTACTATACTTATGGAGACGCTGCAGAGTTGTGTAAACTGAAATAGACAGAAGTCATTTCAGGGTTAAATTCTGTGTTTTAATTGTTGTGACATTGCTTCACCTGTCAATCAAACATTACGGGTAATATTAGTATCAGTAGTACTGAAAACGTTCCCTTATTTATTCTTCCCATTGATGTTAAACAGTATTTTTAAGACCTGAACGCTGCGCGCTCTGCGCATTCAAGCGCAAAGGTGAAACTCACTGAGGCATTACGCGGATCAATATCTCGGCAACCCATTGGTCGATTTTGATGATTGACACCTCTATCGACCAGTCAGAGTCAAGAGAATCGAGGGGTACCACCCAGAGTCACCTTTGAAACACCAATGACGATCCAGAATGAAGTAAACCCAAAGATAGTATATCGTATGAAGCATGCATGCTTCACTCTAAACCTCCCTGTGTCTGTATGTGAACATCCTGGACCTTCGTGATTCATTTCAAACTAACACAGAGTCACAGGAGCAGACATTAGAGCTGGAATATAACTTCTGACCACAAAACAGCAAAGATAAGACTTTATCCCCGTCATTTCGGTATGCTGCATGTTAGGATCGGTGCTGCAGACGCATTGATCATCTGTGCTGCATCACGCTGCCCCCTGTACAACAACACAGTATCTCTCTCAAAGCGCTCCTCCTCCTGGACTGAACCAAAGCTTGATAAGCCCTCCCTCTTCTTCCTGATCTCAAACACAGCAAGCTCCACTCTGTCCACATATTTCCTTGTTCCCTCCCCTTCAGATCTCCAGTTTGAAGATGGGTGTAACCAACACGTCAGGCCCCGTTCACTGCAGAGACACACGTTGTTTAGATCAGAGCTCAGACTGACTGACTGTTTCATTTCCGAGGAGGTCAAACTCACACGGGTGTTGTCACAGAGAGATGAAATGGCGCATAGAGGAGCTCAGCTGGCCGAGGACGCTGTTTCTTGTCCGATCTGTCTGGATCTACTGAAGGATCCGGTGACTATTCCCTGTGGACACAGCTACTGCATGAACTGTATTAAAACCCATTGGGATCTAATGGATAATAGGAAAATCTACAACTGCCCTCAGTGTAGGCAGACCTTCACACCGAGGCCTGTCCTGGTGAAAAACACCATGTTAGCAGTTTTAGTGGAGGAACTGAAGAAGACTGGACTCCAAGCTGCTCCTGATGATCACTGCTATGCTGGACCTGAAGATGTGGCCTGTGATGTCTGCACTGGGAGAAAACTGAAAGCTCTCAAGTCCTGTCTGGTCTGTCTGGTCTCTTACTGTGAGAAACACCTTCAGCCTCATTATGATGTGGGTCCATTAAAGAAACACAAGCTGGTGGAGCCCTCCAAGAAGCTCCAGGAGAACATCTGCTCTCGTCATGATGAGGTGATGAAGATGTTCTGCCATACTCATCAGCAGTGTATGTGTTATCTCTGCCCTGTGGATGAACATAAAGGCCACGACACAGTCTCAGCTGCAGCAGAAAGGCCTCAGAGGCTGCAGAGAGAAGTCGAGGTGCGTCAACAAAACATCCAGCAGAGAATCCAGGACAGAGAGAAAGATGTGAAGGATCTTCAACAGGAGGTGGAGGCTATCAATCGCTCTGCTGATGAAGCAGTGGAGGACAGTGAGATGATCTTCACTGAGCTGATCAGTCTCATGGAGAAAAGAAGGTCTGATGTGAAGCAGCAGGTCAGATCCCAGCAGGAAACTGAAGTGAGTCGAGTCAAAGAGCTTCAGGAGAAGCTGGAGCAGGAGATCACTGAGCTGAAGAAGAGAGACGCTCAGCTGACACAACTCTCACACACAGAGGACCACAACGAGTTTCTAGAAAAGTACCACTCACTGTCACAACTCAGCCAATCTACAGACTCATCTATCATCAATATCCGTCCTCTGAGGTACTTTGAGGATGTGACAGCTGCTGTGTCAGAGCTCAGAGATAAACTACAGGACGCTCTGAGAGAGAAATGGACAAACATCTCACTGACAGTGACTAAGGTCGATGTTTTACTGTCAAATTCACAACTAGAGCCAAAGACCAGAGCTGGATTATTAAGATATTCACGTGAAATTACACTGGATCCAAACACAACAAATTCATTGCTGTTATTATCTGAGGAGAACAGAAAAACAACATTCATGAACGAACAACAGTCTTATTCTAGTCACCCAGACAGATTCAATGGATGGCTTCAGGTCCTGAGTACAGAGAGTCTGACTGGACGTTGTTACTGGGAGGTGGAGTGGAGAGGAGGAGGAGTTATTGTAGCAGTCGCATACAAGAACATCAGCAGAGCAGAGAGCTCAGATGAATGTAAATTTGGATACAATGACAAATCTTGGATGTTAGATTGTAACAAAGTCAGTTACTCATTTTGGCACAACAATGTCCAAACTCCTGTCTCAGGTCCTCGGTCCTCCAGAGTTGGAGTGTACCTGGATCACAGTGCAGGTATTCTGTCCTTCTACAGCGTCTCTAAAACCATGACTCTCCTCCACAGAGTCCAGACCAAGTTCACTCAGCCTCTCTATGCTGGACTTCGGTTATCCTGGTCTTTTGGAGACACTGCAGAGTTGTGTAGACTCAATTAGACAGAAGTCATTTCAGGGTTAAATTCTGTGTTTAAATTGTTGTGACATTTCTTCACCTGTCAATCAAACGTTATGGGCGGTGCTTGGACCTCTTCTCATTGGTTGCTCTGTAAATGTTTGAGTTTCTTTAGATGGACCAAATGTTGTATTCAACGTAGAAATGAGTTACAATGACACATTATAAAACTGTATTTACTGTGTGTACTGTGACTCCTGTTTAACAAACTAACATAGTGTGATATTACATAGATTTAAATCTGTCTTTACTCATGTTGTTTGAAGCTACCAAAGTCTCAGTGAAGTCTTCCTGCAGTGAACATCACAGCAGGTGAACAAGTGAAATGTGAAAACTGATGAACGACACAA
Source organism: Miichthys miiuy (assembly GCA_036365135.1). Lineage (NCBI taxonomy): Eukaryota > Metazoa > Chordata > Actinopteri > Sciaenidae > Miichthys > Miichthys miiuy. The sequence goes on from CM071617.1 coordinate 1,763,006, forward strand.
GAGGGCGCCTTCACCCTGATAACCAGGGATGTAGTGGAGGTTAAAGCTCCTCAGCTCAGGTCGTCTGCATGTTTTAGACCAGGATTTTAAAGCTGATTAGAAATGTGGATCCTGTGACTGATGCATTATCATTAAACATTAAATAGTTTGACCTCTCACACGTGAAACCATTTTTTTAAAAACACAATTCAAACTTGAAACATCTGCTGCCTCTTAATTAATCTCACACATGAATAACAGTAATAATCTTGAGCGACCTCACTCAGGATTCTGTGCCCAGAGAAACAGCTCCTGTTAAGGTTAAACACGATTTACTGCTTGGTGCTGACTCTGTGGCTGGTTTCATTTGAACAAACCCCTGAATCATGTTCGTACTGAACGTGGTTTAGATGGTTTGTTTATCATTATAGCTACAAATTTCAAAGATAACATAATCAAGTCTGAAACTTGCTTCTGTTGTGGTAAATGTTGATATTTGTCGGAAAATGAACGAGCACCAGTCAGGCTATAACTTCAGTAATTACCAGGTTGAACCATCTATGATGACAGATACGATGACAGCGGATCATGTCAGATATTTTATGGTTGTTTTGGTCAACAAATTAACTTGAGAATAATATGATGTAGCTCACAGTCAGATTGTAAGAAACACATAACATGCCACAGTGAAGAAAACTGAATCGACACAATCCAAGTGAGAAATGAGACTCTGGGTTTTAGGGGTCGATCTAAAGGAGGGCCATTCCCGTTTTCATATTAATGAAGTCATATATATTTAATGGAGAGTTTCCGGCCTCAATGGACTGACAATCAGCGTTGTCATCTTGGGAAGAGAAACTGGAGAAACATCCAGACCTGGAGGCTGGAAAAAGTTCACGATGCACAGGGGGTGGAGGAAGCATCACGTCTTTCCTTTTGGAGTAATGCTACAATAACTTTACTGAAAACAGTTTACAGTTACAAGTCCAGCTGTTCTTACTGCATGTATTAGTTGACAGATAACACACCCTGTGACTCACAGAGAGGCGACTCTTTGGAATGCAGTAAAGCCTGAAAACCATTTCTTCTTTCTCCTGCTCTCGATTACAGTAAACTCCACCCTATCAAGATATTTATATATTATTTATGTTCCCTCCTCTCTACAGATGAATAGGTATAAAGATGGGTGTAAACAACATGATGCGAAATGGAGGAGCTAATAACCCTCATTGAATGCAGAAGGTGAACAAGAGCAGAAGAGAAGAGATTTGGTTTCCCTTAAGAAGATAGAGTCACTATAACCGAGAGGTGAAATGGCGCAGCAAAGGAATCGACTGGACCAACCTAAATTCTGCTGTCCGATCTGTCTGGATCTACTGAAGGATCCGGTGACTATTCCCTGTGGACACAGCTACTGCATGAACTGTATTGAAACTCATTGGGATGGAGAGGATGAGAGGAAATCTACAGCTGCCCTCAGTGTAGGCAGACCTTCACACCGAGGCCTGTCCTGGTGAAAAACACCATGTTAGCAGATTTAGTGGAGGAACTGAAGAAGACTGGACTCCAAGCTGCTCCTGATGATCACTGCTATGCTGGACCTGAAGATGTGGCCTGTGATGTCTGCACTGGGAGAAAACTGAAAGCTCTGAAGTCCTGTCTGGTCTGTCTGGTCTCTTACTGTGAGAAACACCTTCAGCCTCACTTTGAATCCTCTGCCTTTGAGAAACACAAGCTGGTGGAGCCCTCCAAGAAGCTCCAGGAGAACATCTGCTCTCGTCATGATGAGGTGATGAAGATGTTCTGCCGTACGATCAGCAGTGTATCTGTTATCTCTGCTCTGTGGATGAACATAAAGGCCACGACACAGTCTCAGCTGCAGCAGAAAGGACTGAGAGGCAGAGAGAGGTCGAGGTGAGTCGACAAAACATCCAGCAGAGAATCCAGGACAGAGAGAAAGATGTGAAGGAGCTCCAACAGGAGGTGGAGGCTATCAATGGCTCTGCTGATAAAGCAGTGGAGGACAGTGAGAAGATCTTCACTGAGCTGATCCGTCTCATGGAGAAAAGAAGGTCTGATGTGAAGCAGCAGGTCAGATCCCAGCAGGAAACTGAAGTGAGTCGAGTCAAAGAGCTTCAGGAGAAGCTGGAGCAGGAGATCACTGAGCTGAAGAAGAAAGATGCTGAGCTGGAGCAGCTCTCACACACAGAGGACCACACAGAGTTCTTACAAAACTACCACTCACTGTCACGACTCAGTGAATCTACAGACTCATCCAGCATCAATATCCGTCCTCTGAGGGACTTTGAGGATGTGACAGCTGCTGTGTCAGAGCTCAGAGATAAACTACAGGACGCTCTGAGAGAGAAAAGGAAAAAGATCTCACGGACAGTGAGTAAAGTTGATGTTTTACTGTCAAATTCACAACTAGAGCCAAAGACCAGAGCTGGATTCTTAAAATATTCATGTGAACTCACACTGGATCCAAACACAGCAAACTCACGCCTGTTATTATCTGAGAGGAACAGAAAGGCAACAGTAATGAGAGATCAACAGTCTTATTCTCGTCACCCAGACAGATTCACTACATGTTGTCAGGTCCTGAGTACAGAGAGTCTGACTGGACGTTGTTACTGGGAGGTGGAGTGGAGTGAAGGAGGAGTTTGTGTTGCAGTCGCATACAAGAATATCAGCAGAGAGGGGAACCCGAATCAATGTAAATTTGGATTCAATGACAAATCTTGGGCGTTATATTGTAACAAAAACTATTATAATTTTTGTCACAACAGTGTCTGCACTCCTGTCTCAGGTCCTCGGTCCTCCAGAGTTGGAGTGTACCTGGATCACAGTGCAGGTATTCTGTCCTTCTACAGCGTCTCTGAAACCATGACTCTCCTCCACAGAGTCCAGACCAAGTTCACTCAGCCTCTCTATGCTGGACTTTGGATTTATTACGTCTATGACGCTGCAGAGTTGTGTAAACTGAAATAGACAGAAGTCATTTCAGGGTTAAATTCTGTGTTTTACTTGTTGTGACATTTCTTCACCTGTCAATCAAACAGTATGGGCGGTACTTTACCCTCTTCTCATTGGTTGTTGTGTAAATGTTTGAGTTTCTTTAGGTGGAGCTCCTTATTGAATCTGTATTTCTGTATTTGCATTTTTTTAATTATTTGTAGAGCTAAACAAATTTGAAGGATGGTTGTGAAAAGGTTTTTAGTTATTAATGAGAGGACAAATACACCAGGCTTTCACTTCATCATGGACACATTTATTCTGTCACACTGTAATCCTCTGATGTTATAAGGAAATGTGAACATAAACTGTAACCACTGTGAGTATAATCATTAAAGAGAACAATCATCACCTAACATCATAGTGCTGATCATAATTGAGTGGATGAATCATTACATAACAAACACCATCCAATAACAAACAGGAGAAAACATCCAGCAGCCTCAGTAGATGTTTCAACTTTTATTAAACAAATTAACAAGTAGCATGAAATAAAATAAATAAATAAACAAATATATAAATAAAAATAAGTTAACACCTTTAGTAAAAAAAAAAAAAAATTACAATATTCCAGGTGTAGTAAAGAAGTAAATGTGTGTATACACATTTCATTTAATCAGAATCAGAATTTTATTGACAAGTAGGTTCACACTTACAAGGAATTTGACTTGGGGTAGTTGGCGCAGAATAACATTAATTAAAAAATATAAAAAAGTGTTAAAATATAAACAATATAAATATATACACAATATCTTCTAAAAACAGAAGCGCTTGTAGTGCAAGCTGATGTGAAGTATACGACATGTAACACACTATATTCACAGACTGCAACATGTGAAATATTTCACTCTGTGTAATGAATCTGTATAATATATGAGTTTCACTTTTTGAATTGAATTATTGAAATAAATAACTTTTTTTTTTTAGATTCACCTGTATAAGACACGAAAGCATAACACAGGCTGGTTCCATATAAATATAAAGTTATTTTAATGCCATTATTATATTTTTAATCCTATTAATGATTTTTAATTTAAAATGTTTTATAATATATGTTGCATGCGTCTTAGAGATCTGGCCGCCAGGCGGCCCCCATCTTGACAGCAGTGAGTCCAGTCACGCAGCCACAGACTTCATATCCCAGAATCCCCTGCGTCAGTTGTCCCAGTTTTTTTTCATGTTCCGCCAGCCTCGAGCAGACGGAGAGGAAACAGATGACTCTGCTGCTGTGAGGCTGAAAACAAACTGACGGCAGGTGAAACCGACCCGAGGGCCGAGCCCGGACATTAACACGGCTGAAGGAGCGAGTTTGAACGGTAAGGGACGTCACGGAGGCGGTAAAAAAAAAAAAACAACCTGCGTTTTAATATACATGCTAACTAACTAGCTAGTTAGCTGTCAAACGAGCTGAGCGAAGCAGGTAAACAACACCTGTTTAATTAAGGCAGCAGCTGAGTTTAATTGTGGCTTCATTGGGCAGCAGCTGAGTGTATATCTCTCTTATGTGTGTTAAAGAGCTCAGATACAAGCTACAGAAGCTACAGAAGCTACAGAAGCTACAGAAGCTACAGAAGCTACAGTTGTTGGCCTCCTCTACATTTTTACATGTAGTCATTTAGCTGACGCGTTTATCCATGCGGGGTTCAGTATCTTTCCCCAAGGACACCTGGACATGCGGACTGGAGGAGCCGGGGATCGAACCGCCGATCATCTGATCAGTGGACCGACTCAGCTCTACCGTCCAGACTGTAACTCTCTCTCTCTCTGTGTGTGTGTGTGTGTGTGTTTGCTGGAGCAGTTTGTCATCATCATCAGAGAAAGCTCATTACAGCTCGTTAGCATCCACACATGATGGGCTGATATAACCAGCATCATCAGTTAATTAGATTTTATTTATATTGCGCCATATCATAACTTCAGAGCAGGTCTAGGCCGTACTCTTCATAATATCATTCACAGAGACCAACAGTTCCACCACGAGGAAGCACTTGGAGACGGTGGCGAGGAAACGCTTCCTTATAACAGGCAGAAAGCTCGAACAGACCCGAGCTCATTGGTGGACAGTCAGATAGAGACACAGATGCACAGCAGCAGCAAATCATTAACTAACCATAAACTGTGATGGAGATATGGCAGCAATAATGACAGTAATAATATGTGTAGTGGACCACAGCAGCAGCCACGATCCACGAGAACCTGCTGGACGAGAGAGCACAGAAACTCCGGGGAAGAAGTTTAGTTAGTAACATGCATTACAGAGACATGTGAAGAGAAGAGCCCAGTGCATCATGGGAAGTGTGGTCCTCTAGCAGCATAACTAAGGGATGACCTGAGCCAGCACTAACTCTAAGCTCTATCAAAAAGGAGAGTCTTCAGTCTGCTCTTAAAGGTGTTGACCGTGTCTGCCTCCAGACATTCCAAACATTTATGTAACTGCACAGTTACAAATCGAGAATCTGTGAGCAGCAGTCAACTAAGTTTTAAGTTGAGTTAATAAATCAAAATATTCTGGAAGTGCAACGTGTGAATCGTAGGAGCCGGTAAAATGTGTCATTATGAATGAAGCGTGCACAGATCAGTAGTTGTTGTTGGAGTGATCCAACGTATCGCCTGGTGCGTATCGTGGCCGTCATTCTTTAATAACAAACTTTAAATGGATCGTTAACAAAAATTAGCGATCTGAATCCTTAAATATTGTTTTGGTGATTCAGAATATCAAATATTAAAATATATTTTTTAAAATATAAAAGAGGGATTTAGCATTTTACCTGGTGGAGGTGGAGGTTAACAGCTTCGTGCAGGTTGGAGTTTGGAATGTTTACACACTAATTTCAGCCTTTGTTGATGAAAAATGATCAAATATGAATCAGGTTTTAAAATCACACGTAATCAAGCGTTGAAGAGGTTTCAGGTTATCGTCCCATCACACCTTTTTCAAAGTTCCTCGTCCTCTGACGTTCCAGTTTCTGTGCTCAAACCAGTCAGACCTGTGCTCCATCAGCCTCTCTCAGCTGACTGCTGGGTAAAAGCTTGTATTGTATTTCCCGTCCGTGGACACACTTCTCTGCAGACTGGGAACTGCTGTCTGCATTTAATTCATTGGTAATAATAAAAAGAAGATTGACAGATTTGGAATCGTGTTTTTTGTTGCAGATGCAGTGATGACGTTCAGCTCCACAGAGTGAGTCCACTTCCCGCTCCGATGACCCGCCTCCACTGACTCCACCTGAGTCCACCTTCTGTTGACCGGTGGGCGGGGCTGGCCCTGCTCAGAGGAGGGGATGGAGAGCCGATGCAGCAGCAGCGCCGATTCACGGCTGACCGCCAGGGGGTTGGCGTCCATCAACGCCACGCCCATCTGCGCCAGGGTGGAGTCGTACGAAGCCGGGGAGAAGAAGTGCATCTCGGACGTGAGGAGGACCTTCTGCCTCTTCGTCACCTTTGACCTCTTGTTCATCACCTTGCTCTGGATCATAGAGCTCAATGTAAGACATGTTTGTGGATGTGTGTTGTGTATCTTGGCAGTCCTGCCACCGCCGCCTCCAGGCTGATCTATAAACGGGCAATGACGTGGCTCGTTTACCTGAGGCGGGCTCAATGACGCCTGGTTGCTCAAACAAACCGTCTGTAACGAACCCACCTGTCAATCAAAAGCTAAACTTTAAGCCTTAATATAACCTGAACAGGTGAGTTGTATATAAATTCACCCTCAGTACAGTTGTCATGAACGGGGAAATTAGCTACAGAGACCAAAACTGTGTTTTGTACCAGGCTGTAAACATGTTTATTTCTGCTGTGAAGTTGGACATTTGAACATGGGGACTTATGGAGACTGACTCACTTCTGCAGCCAGCCGGAGGTCACCGTTTGGTCTCGACCGACTGACATTGCCCTCTCTATAGCAGCTGCGTCTGCACGACTAAAAACAAAAGAGTCAAGTCATTTAAGCCCAAAAGAAAAGTTTAAAAATATACTTTTATTCACAAAATGAGTTTCGCTTGCACAGTATCAGAACTCTGTTTGTCTAAAAATAGATACAGAGAAGTGCAGAAGTTCAACATTTGCTACAGTCAGTTTGTTTCTGATCCAGCCGCAGTGACTCTTCATGAGTTTGGATTTATTTGACTCGTCTAACAACAGAGATGACACAGTTCTGTCCGACATTAATCAAACATTAACGAACATTGTACACACTGTCAGATAACTGCCCCTCATATTATGACTCATATACCTGCAGCTGTACACGCACTAACGACGTAAAGCTCTTGAATTGTGTCAAGGCCGAACAAAGAGCGGTCAGGTGCTGCTGGAGAAGTGAATCGAGGTCAAGAGCTATAAAACCCTGAATGAGGAAGTGATTTAACTGCAGCACACATTCTCATAAAAAAATCCAGTTTCAACACATGATGTGTACACACACACACACACACACACACACTCACTGATTCTGCTCGAACAGTAAATTTGTTTTCACTCACATCACTGAAGCGTTTAATTCTCTGTGAGACTGCAAACCTGTCAGACAGGAACTAAAGTATGCGCTCAAAGCTTCCCTTCCTTTCAGGAGATTTCCCCGGCGTCCTCTCAGCTGTTACGTGTTACTCTGTACTGATCAGCATCAGCCTTTGAAAACGACACCGACAGTATAAAGGATGGACGGCGTATCCGTGACGTCCCCCGCAGGTTTCCGAGCGTCAGTGTGCTGGCTCTGGCCGCCTCTCGGCTAAAAGTCGGCAGAGACGTGGATCATGAGTGCTGAAACAAAGCCATCTTTAACGACACAGTGTGAGCCTCGAGTGATTCATATTTTAACAAGATTTTCATCAGCTGTTTGTTTGTTTGTGTTGGACAGTTGAAAGGTGGCATCGAGAAGCAGCTGGACATCGAAGTCCTGCACTACAACTACCGCGACTCCTTCTTCGACATATTTGTAAGTTTTTAACTTTTAACGAACATATTCATGATATTTGATCATCTTCCTGTCATTGCTCACTTCTTCCTCCGTCTCTCCTCCGTCAGCTGCTGGCTGTTTTCAGGTTTGCCACTCTCATCCTGGCGTATGCCGTCTGTAAGCTCCGTCACTGGTGGGCCATCGCGGTAAGTTTCCTTCTGTTAGGACGTCATATGACGGCGTTTCTTTATTTGTATAAGCTGAAGGTGCTGCTGGCCAAAGAAACTTATTAAACCTTCATATGTAGTGAAAATAATCACACAAACAGCTGACTCTTTGATGTTTGTTGTTGTTTACCTGCGATCGTATCTGTCGAGTGTAGATCGGCCACTCGTTAGGATGCTCATTTAAACGATGTAAACATTCAACAAGCTAAACCAAAACAACAATATAAAATCATTGACATTGCACCAGAATATTCCACGTTCAACAGTTAAACTGACAAGTTTATTATTCATTTGAATGCTGCCATAAAGTTTCACCTTTACCACCTTTAACTGCTGTCGGAGCTCTAAACCTGGTGGACACGATAACAAAACATCCGTTCATCTCGGAGCATTTCTGCAGAGTGCATGTGTGTTTTTAATAATTCACAGGCTAATTTACGATGGGGTGACAAAGAGGTGTACAATGCTCATCCAGGGGGTGGACAAAATAACAGAAACGGCTAACGGCACAACAGTAAATCTAAAGTGGGCGACGCACATTCTGTCCACTTCCTCTTCCTCTCTCTCGAGACAGACGTGTTGATTTAACTTAACGGTTTTCTTCTGAGGCTGGAGGTGTTGGTATCAAACATCCTGTCATGTTGTTTTGAGGTTTTGTTTGTTCCTCTTTGCTCATGCAGTTTTTCTGTTTGTCAAATGTCGTCATGAATTTCAACAGCCAAGCAGCAAACAAATACAGCTGCTGCCTCAGTAAAATACAGACTAACCACGAGCCTCAGATCTGGTGACTGTGAAGGAAGCATCTACGTTCGATGTTTCTACACCGATTCAGTTTAAAATCCTCCAGCATGCGTCAGCTTTATGAGAAGGTCTGACAATTAAAACATGAATTTATCCCAGAGGACACGACACCGATGATTTCTAAAACCAGTTTGAAACGTGGACCCGTCAGTCCTCTTTCCGTCTCAGATGTTCTGGTCCGGAGAAGTCTGCGGCGTGTCTCTCTCTCTGTCTGCATGGTGGAGTCTGAGCTTCATTTGTAGATGCACAGATGAACTGTTTGTGTTTTCTCTGCAGTATCGGCGTCTAATCCGTTTCCTCTGTTTGCACAGATCACCACCGCCGTCAGCTGTGCGTTCTTGATTGTTAAAGTCATTTTATCAAAGGTAAGAGTCATGTGATCGTTATAATGCGAGGTCAGGAGGTCAGACTCCACCTGCTGTTCATCATCAGAACTACACTCACTCTTTAATGATCTGATGTGTGTGTGTGTGTGTGTGTGTAGCTGCTCTCTCAGGGGGCCTTCGGGTACCTGCTGCCCATCATCTCCTTCGTGTTGGCCTGGATAGAAACATGGCTGCTCGACTTCAAGGTTCTGCCTCAGGAGAACGAAGACGAAAACAGTGGGTCGAGACAGAAACTTTAAATGTTTTGAGGCATTTTGCCCTTTTATTTTGACAGTCAGGAAGGTGACAGGAAATGATGAAATAAAGGTCTCAAGTTGGACTTGAACCGGAGACATTTTGATGAAATGGTCGGAGTCTGCTGTTGCCTGATTTATTACTCGCACCTTCGTTGATACTGTGTTGTTTTTCACGTACGTAGTCGTAGCTGATGAATCCTCCTCCTTTGTGTTTCAGGATATCTGTCCATCGTGGACGCCACAGAGCGAGCTCCTCTCATGGGTCCGGGTCCTTTATCTGACGGACAGTTCTACTCTCCGCCGGAGTCTGTGGCAGGTCAGTCGACTCGTACTGACATCCAAAACATCTCACACTCACCTCTTCGCTCAGGTCGATGACAGATGACGAGTTTAAAAAAAAACACTTTGTTCATCAGTTGATTAATCACGACAAAGATGAGACTAAAACTCCACAAAAAACACTGAAAATGACGACGGATGACAACCAATAAAAACTAGATTATAAGGAACTAATTGAAGTTGGATCGGTGCGTCCACCTTTGAGAATTCCTGCTCCGCACTCAGACTTAGAGTGTCCATGTACGACTGGTGTTTGTCTGTTTAGTTTGATTTTTCAACACTGATGGAATAATTTGGAAAACACTCTAAAGCTTTCACGGAGTCCGCCGTGTTTCTACAGTAACCCAGAATGGACAAACTAAACACTGGGGCTGCGGTCCAATAGTCTGAAGTGTTAGCGTGTCCGCCATGATGAGCTGTTTGAATCCTCTAACCTTCAGTGAGCATAGGATACACGGACCATCCTGATGCATACATCTTTGTCATGCTAACATGGGACTGCGACCATACCAGCTAACAAACACTTCATCTGACAATATTCATTATTATTTGAAGATGATGACGACAGTTGTTATTTCCTGCATGAAACAACACGGTCCGCCAGTATCTGAAGCATCTCAGATTTTGTAGTCCATCTTCTGGACTTTGTAGTTTTACCACAGATCACGTCAGTAACATTCACCGTCGCTTCATGACGTAGTCTAGTGTAAGAGCAGTCGCTTCTCCTAACTCCTTTTCACCTCTCCTTCACATCTTTCCTTATGACCTCGTGACGTTTTCCATCAAGGAAAAGTGGTTAGGAAAGGACGTAGCAGTTGCAGTCCACAAGTACACCACTAGATGTCGCTAAATCCCACACTGCTCCTTTTAGGAAGTGAAAAACTCGTTTTCAACCAGCTGATCTGTTTGTCTCTCATGTTCAGACTCTGATGAAGAACTGGATGATAAACACGATCCAGAAAAAGGGCTCATTCAGCAGGTGACTTAACAGGTAACAGCGTGTCTTAATATCTGGTATATTCATCGTGCAGCTACACTCTGACTGAATCATGACTGCTTTTGTCTGTTCTCTTCAGGATCTCCACCTCTGGAGGTGGTGAAGTGTTTCTCCTGCTCCTGTCGTGCTACTGAAGGGAAAAAAATCTGCCTTACACATTCTGCCATTTTAGTTTTTAAGTCTTTGTATATTTAAAGCCATGAATGCACACCTCAGTTTCTGATATCAGTCTTCTGCATGTACACTGGGACTGGGAAAAAAGTACAGCTGCTTGAAAAGCGACGTCAGGATCACGACTCGTGGTTGATTTATTTTTTTCTGCACATTTAAGGGAGGAGAATTAACTCATATTAACAGATGTTTATACACAAAATTGCACTTTGTGTCCCGAGACTAAACTTCTAAATGTACTTCAGAATCAGACCACGAGACAAAGTTAATTTCATCTCTTTGGTCGCCATGTTTACTTTTAATTAGCCGATCACTTCCTCATGCTCGGTTTGAAGTCACTGTAAAGGAAATGAAGGATATATGTGGCCAGTATTGAGCTTATGGACCACGTGAGTAGTACTGAGGTCTTAAAAAGCAGCCAGACTTGTTGCACAGTATGAAGATTTGAAGAGCAGCGTCTGCTTCTGGAAGTATTATTTCACTTTAAAACATAAATGAGCCATAAGTCTGCATTAAACATGAAGATCGGCCTGCACTGGAACTGAAAACGCTGCTGTTAAACAGAGTTGAATCATACTGTCATGCAACTTATGAAAAGCTTGTCTGTAAAAAAAAAAAATGTGAAAGCTGTTAAAACAGAGTTGAATCATACGTGTTCATATCTTCATGCATGTCCCCTGCAATCTGATTGGCCTGTGGTTTAGTTTGACTTCACTAAAAATATCAGCTTGTCTGTAAACATGGAGACAAATAAGTCACTTAACAAATGTGAATTTCTTCTGCGCATGTCTGTGTTTGTTAAAAAAGGTGTTTATTTTAGTGTTTTATGTCTATTTATTCAGTTTCTCACTCAAATGACGGACTAGAACGCCCAAAGACTTCAATGAATTAATTATACAGGACACTGATTGTAGTATTAGTCCAGATCCAGAGCAAACTGATTGATTCATATTTTATTTGTTAGTTATTGTTGTATAATAGCAACACTTATCAGCACTTCACTGACTAATAATGACTAAAAATAAATCAACCTCCGCCATCTCCAGCATTGTCATTTTCCAATGAAAATATTGAACATGGATAACAAATAAGTCCACTGGAAGTAACTTTAAATCAAAGCACAACAACAGTCTGAATTTACAATTTCTGCTTTCTTTAATGAATATTCTGTGTGAGTGGTTGTTTGTCTCTCTGTGATTGTGACCCTGAAGGTGAGCATGGATGTTATTTTAACAGCAGGTTCTCAGTGGAAGCCTCTAAAGCAGAATTAAACCCACAAACCAAAAGTTTCTGTAATACTGTTTTATTATTTTTTCACATTTTCATTGACAGAAGTCAAGTATCCAAGGCATTTGTAAACAGTGTGTCCACAAATCTACATTTTGCCTCATCGGTGTCGCCTCTCCGTCAGTCAAAAACACTTTTATTTTGAAATAAATACAATACTGATTTTTAAAAAAAGAAGAAAGTAAACTCAATATTCTAACCTACAATCTGCCTGAATGAGCTCGTACAGATCCAGTTTGTCTTTGTCTGTAGTCACAGTCTGGAAATGATGCCACGTTATACAACACTGCACGACACACAGAGGTAAAACGACTCCCTCGTCCCAGAGAGGAGGTGAAAGGAGGAGGAGAGGAGGAGGAAAAAACAGTAGTGACGCTGTAAAATCCTGGAGCTGTAGTCCACAAATCAGAGGACAGCATGAGGACGAAACACTGAGACCACCCTGCGCTTTAAATGTTAAATCTCACGTCTACAGTTTTTAGATGCTTCGTCTCGTTCTGCACCGTTAAAATACTTTAAAGTCGAGTGAGTTTCAGGTTTCAAGATACAAAATGTCCAAATTTTCCGCTTAATTCAGCAAGAAAAACTATTTCTGAGACACAGACTGACGTGACGACGTGATATAACAGCATTATTTTGGCGTTTTAAAGGAATTTCTGAGCATTAGACGGATATGTGATGTGTGTTAATCATGGAGCAGGACTGCTGCAAAGTATCACAGGTGGCCTGAGAGGTTGGATCGGGGTTAAGCTTTCTTGCTTTTCACCACTAAATGAGGCCGTGGATCATCAAGACCTAAAGGATCATTGGTATTCTAGATTTTTCTTTTTTGCCAACAAATCCCATAAAAAGCAACAATGACTGAGTCCCGATAACATCTGAATCAAAGCCTGATATATCTTACTTCTCCTCCCGACAAATGTTTGAATAAAACTACAGCGAGTAACTGTTTCAGCCATCTAACAAGCCAAACTTTATGTTCGTGTCGCCTTCAGTGGAAAGCAGTAGGCTTCGAGCTGAGAAGCTTTACAGTAGCTTCTCGTAATCAGAAGAAGCTACAGCTGCAAATCTGAGACTTGGCTGTATCGGGGAGGTGGTCTCGACATTTCATCCTCTCAGCGTCGTCGCGTGATTTGAAACTCCGTCAGCGTCACCTGTAAACGAACTGAGACAGCAGGTTAAAGGTGAGATGTAGGCACAGAGAAACAGAGCGTGGGTGGATGAATATCAGATCCACACTCGGACTTCGTCGTCGTGATTCGTGCTCGTTGTTCTCGTTTCACGTGAAAATGGAATGTTGCGTGTTTTCTAGTCTACCGTCTCGACTGGGTTGAAACCGTGCGTCAGGTTTTCTTCTTCACCGACTACATTTCATTTATCGAAAATGATTTTTTTTTTGTGTCCCTCAGATTTTTCTCTCCGACTGTCAGAGCGGTTATGTACGATTATTCTCGTGTTTCCTTCAGAGTTCATCTAGATACGACAAAAAACAACAACTCTTGATTTCTTTATCTGTCTCATCTTAAAATGTTTTTTTGTTTTTTTTTTTACATTTGAGACTCACAAACTGTCTGAAGTGTGAAAAACCCGGCAGGTCATGTGACGATCACAAAGACAGAAAATGGTACAACACAATAAACATCTAGTTTGTAAGACGTAACATGAAATGAGCGTAGACATGAACGGATCATTTGCAAACTAAATCAAGAGATCAGGAATCTGATCTGATCTTTGTCCATCGTGTAGAAACATGCACGGCGAGCTGAGGGGAGTTCAGACGAATTTAAAGTTTAAATCTGCCATTTTAATGATCAGTCAATCGTTTTTTTTGTTGTGTGACAGTAAATTAAATATTTTTGAGAAAATAACAGATGAATCGACAATGAGAATATTTGTTAGTGTTAAAAGTGTGAAAATATTGAAGTATATATTTCACACATAATGTACATTTAAGCAGCTGTGAGGATTATTTAGTGTTTATTCAACAGCTGTTTGCTGAATATGGTCAGAAATGGAATATAATATTCATAACTCTGTTTTCATTAGTGTTTAATCGCCTGAAAATAACAATCTATGTTTGGAGTAGTTTAGAAAGAGACTAGCACAAAGTCTGCCGTGTTGAATCGTCCTCTGCGTGTTTTAACAGCCGCCATGATGACCTGCTGGGTTTTCCAGTTTGAACTACAGCTGAACCGTCACCGGCTCAGGACCAGAAAAACAAGAAAAGACCTTGACTTGACCCTCAGGACTTTTGACATCAACCATTAATCCATAAAATAATCAGCAGATTAACTGATGACGAAGTCTCAAATGTAAAAATACTGACTGCATGTGAAGCAGCACGTTGAACATTTCTCGGTCCTCTCTGTTCCATATCGAGTCAGCAGGTGTCCTCAGAGGACAGCTCGTGTGTACTGCATCCTGTGTGTGTGTGTGTGTATACTGTGTGTACTGTACGTACACACTGAACCCACACACAGTGTCTTCATTGAGGTCTGAAGCTTCAGGAGGGACTGCTGTAACACTGCCCGTCGTGAGCGAAGAGGCCGCTCTCTAAAGTAAAGTGGATTACTTGGAAATAAAACGGCTTTAAGGTGTCGTGAAATGCATACTGTGTTACTCCAGTTCTCAGGAATGCCTTGGATTAACCCTTTAAAATGTCACATGAATTCATAGATTATCAAAATTTTCACGCCCTCAGCCACAGTGGAAGAAAATCACCGCCTCAATAATCCGATTCTTGTTTGTCTGAACTGTGAGATCGAACCACTGGTGAATGTTTAATGTTCAAACATGCAGTTATAAAAAAAGCTAATTTAATTACGTCAAATTAAGGTCAAAGTCTCAGATTAGATCGGCCAAACATCCAACTAACGTTATCGAAACATCGAGTGAGCTCTGCACGTTTCAAAGAGGTGAATCCAAAGCACGGAAACACAAACAGGTTTTCAAAGTGCTCATTTCCACGTTAAGTCTTCAGCAGCGGTTCAATTTCACAATCAGAGTTTCAGTTCGAATCATTTTGGCATTTCTTCGCTTCCACGTGCTGCTAAATCTCAAACTTTCACTATTTTACCAGCTAACTAATTTTAGAATTAAGATAATTAAAAATGTGGTTGAACTGTTGCTGATGAAAAATTAAAAAGTTTAATTTCTCCCTGTTTTCTTTAGGTACGTGTTTCCTCTTGAAATGACCTTTGGTGTGACGTCGTCTAATCGAGTCCTGAACATCTTAAAACAAGTGAAAGAAAATCTGCCAGGATTTGTCGATAATTTGGACAAATCGACCAGCTTCAAGTCATTTCTCGACGTTTACGACCTCGGAGTTGGCAAAACAATCTCACCTCAGAACTTTCAATCGCATGTGTGACCGTGATATGACTGAAGCTGAAGCTTTTCAAAGGTCGAGAACGAACCTCGACGCCTGAGCAAAGACAGATGGGAGGTCGTTAAAGTGACTGCGGTGCAATTGTTCTGCACGTTAGCTGCTTTAATTACTGAGGAAGTGATCTGAGCTGAGATGATTAGCGATTAAGTCAAGTGACAGAAACGTTTCTTGATAATCGATCTACGAAGCTTCTTAAACGTCGCTGTTTTCTGTTCCATCTCACTGAGGACGGAACATTTTTGGATTTTGGACATTTGAAGACGTCACACCTTTAGCTCTTTCTTTGATCAAAAAAATTCACTTTCACGATAATCAGCAGAGAGAAAACAATCATTAGCTGCATCTTTTTGTACATTGCCAGTGATTTTGTTACATTTCTAAATTTGTCGCCTTCTTTTCTTGAACTTGCACGGATGCAAACTGTCGGCCGGGCTTGGCATGTGGCGAAAAGAAAAAACAAAGAACAACCCATAAATCATTGGGACTACTGTTCAACAATTAATCCAACATGATGCCGGGGTGAGAAACTAACTTTCCACCCAGGATCCATCCCCCCACCCCAAAAAAAAAAATTCACCAGCAGCTTTCATCTCTGGAGCTGACAAAGAATAGACGATTATACTATGACCTCTACGTGACGGTCGACTACTTCTGCCTACGTGTTTCAGTGTTGCTGTTTGTAAATGATTGGCTGTATCTCTCGACGAGCCTGTTAAATACTCAGAAATACAGTTTGTCAAGAATATCAGAGATTGCCTTCACCCCCGAGTCCAACCTCGGAAAAACCTTCCAGACGTGTGGAGGAACCCGGTGACTCGTCCGACCGAGTAATGCGGTCAGGAGGAAAGAAAAATGCTGATCCAGCTCTTTTCAGGGTTAAACCACTTATCAGGGTGCCGGTCAGGAGGGAAACGGCTCGGATGTATGGATGCATTGTATGGAGCTGGCGAAAGCCAAAACAATCCGACTTCCAGCGGTAATACTACGTGTCATTGTGTCAGGGGAGCGACAAAAGGCCTCGCATCGGACAGGAATGCGTTCTGTGCGTGCCAAGCTGCTTAGCCCAGTGACCCGTCGTCCACATGGGTTCTTTTAAAATGTTTTTAACCCCTAAAAACGACTAAAAAGAACAAAAAAAATGGACACTAAACATTGTTTTTTTTTTTCACATAGCACCATGCCATCGGTTTCCAGTTCTTAACACTTCATTGTAGTGTGTCACATTTCCATAGGGTGTTTTTTGTTTTTTTTTTTCTTTCCCCTTGTGAGAGCGCTGATATCCCGTGTCCGGAAAAACAAAAACACGAATGAAGAAGAAGCACGCAGACGTGACGTGAAGGGAAAGCCGTAGGATTGGCGAAGCTGAGGTATCTGTTCAGGTGACTCTTTTTTTTTTTTTTCCTACAGGGCGACCACAGTCTGTCTGAGGGACCGATGTCCGGTGTGTCAGCGTGTACTGTACAGGTGAGGACCGTGGTGGCAGAAGGCACATATTGCCGAGGTGAGGTGAGGGGGGAGGGCAGGTGGGTGTTTTTTTTATGAGCGATGAACTCTCCTCCATCCAAAGTGTTGAAGCTCAAGCCTTTTGTCTGCTCGTTGCAGCGGCTGCTGGATCACAAAGAAAACACCGGGCCGGCTTTGAACGTTTTCACCAACCAAGCAGATTTTTTGAGTCAGAGGCTGGTCGGTCGCCGTTCGAACATACAGCTCTGGACGTTCTTTGAGTGTTATGAGATGAGAGCAGGACCTCCACGTGATGATTGGTGCTTTCGACAGCGGCTGAAATCCAGCTGATTTCAAAATAAAAGACATGTCAGTGGGTGAGACCTGCCTCATCGCCCACCCCCCCTTCTGAATCTCAGACTCGGACTGAGACGTGTTCCAGCGAACGGGACGGCGCAGGCGGCGATGACGGCGCTGCAGGCGTCGGCGTGGCCGGAGGGGGAGGAGTTATTGCTTTAAGCTCGTTGCCGGGGCAACTCTGGGTGCTGACGCCACGGTTCAAGGCGCCTGTGCGCAGCGGGGCGTTGGCGTGCAAAGCGTTGGGGTCGGTTCGAGGGATGTTGACGGGGCAGGAGCGGGTGCGGGCGTGGCCCTTGTGGCCGCCCGGGTGGCAGACAAGGCTGCCCACGGTGTCGACGGGCGACAGGTGGCGCTTGAGCCAGCGCTCCACCCGCTCCTCCTTGTACTTGATGGAGTACCAGGTGAGGAAGATGAAGAGGAAGCCAAGGAACTTGAGGCTGGCGGCGAGGCCGAAGTACACGAAGCGCAGGGAGGTGACGTCGTACTCCCAGCAGGAGCCGTGGACGCCGCAGTCCTGCTGCCACAACATGCAGGTGGTGTCGATGACGGCGCCAAAGTAGATGGGTGTCGGGATGTAAGCTGAGTGCAGAAGAGAGGAAGTGAGGAGAGGAAAACACTGGATACTACATTTCCCATGATGCAAACAATCTTTTCTTGCCCTCCCTGCTTGGTTAATGCCCACGTCTATCAAACTCCACGCCGCCTGCCTCTTCAGTTTTCTGACTGATTCATACTGACAGCAGCTTTGTGAACGTCACGTACATCAAATCCAATTGACGTCCTCGTTCAGGAGCGCAGTGATGTTGAGGCATTAAACAGACAACATCTTGTTTCCTTGCGCTAAATCAGCTGATTGCTCAGCAGTTACAGGACGTGCACTGCGTTTACGATCGATGCGTTTAGCTGACGCTCTCGTCCTGCGTACGACTCGACTGACTGCTCATATTCTACCGTTTAATTTAGGCCAGGCAGATCTAGTGAAAATAAAATAAGTCGCTTGATGTTTGGTCCTGTGGATTTTCTACTCACCGAGAGTCCTGAGGAGAACAAACTGCATTCCCAGAGCGAACGGCCTCTCCTGCTCCGCTACAGACCTGCAACACACAAAAACCACACAGGGAGGTCAGGACTGAGGAACATTATAACACAAGGCAGCAACATGAATGGGATTTACCAAATGAAGCAATAAAATGATACGTTATCATGTTTCAAGTTGGTGAACAGTCAAACTGAAAGTCGAATACAAAACATAAAGATGTTTGTGAGCAGGAGACGAGCAGAGCGGCATCAAAAACTTCATTTATCACCTTTAACTGTAAAAACGTGGCTATCTTGTATGAAGAGCCGTCCACACCAAGAACAACAATAACTAAAAATATATCATTTTAAAACCTCATGGTGGACTCCACGATACAACTAAGACGCTGACAGAGTCAGATATTGTGGCGTACATTCTTTTTGTAGAAGACAACTCGTCTCGTCTTTCAAGAATTTCCTTCTAGTTTTTTCTTCTTGTGTCTCTGCTCAACATGCGGCAGTAAGAGGTCATTGTTGTTGTAGTTTTTGTTCTTGTTGTGGACCAGCATTCGACAAGAAGAAAATCCACACCTCCCAAACAAGAATCAAGAATTTCTACAGGTAGTTAGGAAAATAAATAGAGAACCGCACCAGTTTCCAGCAGGGTTGTCTAATAGTTCTTAAAATATACATTTATGCTATCAGAACAGCTTTAAAGACGCCATAATTACAAACAAATTCTACACTTTGGGGATGCAAATCCAAACAAATACAGATTGGACAGATAATGCAGGAAGTTCAACAAGTAAAAACAGAATTTGGTTTTTCATAATATGCCACAAAAAGAGTAAAAGTTTAGACAAAAGTCTCCAAGAGGACGGTGAAGAGGTAAGAACTGAGTTAAAGAGTTTCTAACGTTATGAAATGTTTGTTTCTGCTGCTAGACACCAACTCATAACTTAAATTCAGACCATGAATTCCAATCTTGAAAACTTTGAAGACATCTTTAGAAAATCACATGGATTCAGTGAGTGAGTTTTATAGTCTGTACCTGAGGGTGACGATGATGGCGGAGGGCTGAGCGCAGGCGGTGATGAGCGTGACGATGAAGAGGAAGATGAGGAAGGGGATGAGGGTGTTGCAGGTGCGGTCGCACTTCCCCGACACGGCGTAGCCGTTCTCGTTCAGGTAGGTCTTGACGATGACGAGCTGCAGCTGGTTGCTGCCCTGACCGCTGGACGACGGCGTGATGACCTGCCGGCTCTGGACGCAGGCGCAGTCAGAGTAGTTACGGATCTGGAGGGAAGTTAAGAGATGTGCGAAGGTTCATCAAGAAGACTTTGTGACTTTAATTTGACTTGAGTTTAAGTTTTATCACTGATGATCACAGATGTGACTGCATTAGCTTGTCCATGTCTCTTACCCCGGTGCTGTCGTTGGCCACGCTGCTGCAGCCGGCCAGGCAGGGGTTAAAGTACGTGATGCCATCGGAGCCGCAGACCGGAGCGTACTCGTGGATTTTACAACCGCAGTTCACGTTACAACCTCCGGTCAGGTTCCTCTGGGTCATGGTGAGAGTCGGCCTGGACAGAGAAAATTCAGTACAGTTGTCATGAACGGGGAAATTAGCTACAGAGACCAAAACAGTTTTTTGTACCAGGCTGTAAACATGTTTATTTCTGCTGTGAAGTTGGACATTTGAACATGGGGACTTATGGAGACTGACTCACTTCTGGAGCCAGCCTCAAGTGGACGACCTCACTTGTTTACTACTTCAAATGCACAAACAGACCAAGCGAGCGACCAACACTGCCCGGCTGAAAACAATATTACACAAGTTTATCTATGATATTAAAGAAATAAATGTTCTTATTCTTCACTGATGAAGTAAAGAGGGAAGACGGTTAATAAAAGAGGAAACGAGTGAAGATGAGACGCAATAAAGAAGAGTTGGAAATGGAAAGTGAAGTGAAGGATGAAGGCGGACAGAAAAGGGACGATGAGGAGAGATTAGAGGAAAGGAAAAGAGGATGATGGAGAAAGGTCGATGGATGAGAGACGGGATAAGAGATTTTAGACAAAGAGGATACTGAAAGAACAAAAAGAACATTAACTAGAACTGAAGATGAAGAGAGGAGGGAAGGGCAGACAGACTGATGGAGGAAAATATAAAAGACAAGAGGAGAAGAGAGAGAGAGAGAGAGAATAAAAGAGGGCGGTCAGCCAAAGATCCTCTCTTCCAAGCTGTCCTTGGACCTTTTCCATGGTTGCCATGTAATCGCTCTCAGGGACGCTGCGTCCAAAAGAAAACGCCTCCGTTCACTGGCTCGTTATCCTGCACCAATCTGAACACGCACTTCCTCCCCGACATCGGCCACAGATGGGGTGATTAAAAAAAAAAAAAAAAAAACTACCTCCGTCACGCAGGGGAAATGATTTAATACGAGAGAGGCCAAAAACGCAGTCAGCAAACGGCTGTCTGTGATTTAAGTGAAAGCTTTCAGAGACCCTGTTTACTGCGGGAATCACAACGAGACCCGAGAGAGCAGTGACCCCACGGCAAAGATGGAAATTAAATAAATAAATAAATATCAGTGACCATTAAAAAGAATCACAGATGGGTACTTCTGTCTTTGTATCAGCCGTGACAACACCCAGTGCAGTCTGCAGTCTGACTGTCAGACAGCAGACTTTGATTATGACAGTGAAAGCTGCTCCGATGCTTTAATGCCAAGATGTGATCGTGTTATTGTAGCTGATGGTTTATTTGCTTTTTCTGTCTCGACCCAAAATATAAAATACATGACACCGACAGTCCACGGCGTCCTCTTCAGGATTATTTGTGGCATTTTTCACATTTTGCTGAAGAAAATATTTTAAAAACGATTGTTAGTGGAAATATTTATCAGTTTTTTAATATTTTGATGATTGCACGTGGTGACCAACGTGAAACTATGCGGTGCACTGTGAGGTATTCATCCATAGTCAGTGTGTTAGCTACAGTAGACGGTGTTTAACCTCGCCGTCAGATGTCAGACAGCCTTTTTTCTTTGGCGCTAATCGTTGAATCGGCGTCTCACACTGTATTTATTACGCCGCGGATCAGAGAGTTGAGAGATCGGTCTGAAATTAGACTCGGCCTACAGGCTGACGGCAAAAAGAAAGCGGGGAAAATGTTTGTTAAAGGTCCCGTGTGTCAGATTCAGGGGGCTTTATTTACATGACAGAATGAGACCACGTGTCTGAGTCCACCATGTTTCTACGGTAGCACAGAATTGTGCAATCCGTGGCCACCATAGTGTCTCATATATCCTTTAATACAGCGTGCACGTGAATATATATTGTTTTTTTTTTGGAGGTGGGCCTTTTTTTAACGAGGCTAAACTACATTTTTCTGGGTGACCCTGTCCACAGCAGTACAGCACTTCAGGACCTGTTATATTAGGGAGTTTGAGAGAGGACATCCATCAGGTAACGACAGACAGAGAATGAGACAAACAAAAGAAAAGCAGTGGGAGAAACAGACTATTAATGTGTGGAGATGACGCTACAGTGGTCACCAAGGTCCTTCAGCCTCTTTCATAATTCAGTGTTTTTCTCTGTGGGTGTCTTCACAGTGTGTGCATCTCTTACTTCTGTCTGCTTGTTCTCTGAGTGCGTCCTACACGATCACATCGCTGTGGAAACCGACACACCGAGCGCTCGACACACGGTGTGTGTGTTCAGTTTAGATTAGACACAGAACAGACAGCATCGACTCCGCAGTGCCGTCGTTCTTCCTCGTCAGCAGCGATGCGTGACAACCCACCCGCTCCCCTCCACCCTCCCAGTTTCCCCTCCTCACCCGGTGGTGTAGGGGATGTTGATTCCTCCCAGGTTGATGCTCTCGCAGCCCACGATGAACAGCGTGGAGAAGCAGAGCAGGGAGACTCCGCTGCAGATCATGGCCAGCTTGGCCGACTCGCGAGCTCCCAGCTTCAGCTTCTTGATGATGTAGCCTCCCAGGACGATCCCGACGCCGGCGCTGGGCACGATGATCACACCTGGGGGATGGGGGGGAGAAAGGCACATATTAGAAGACATACATGAACTAATACACAGTTTAATGATGGTGCTAGTCTCATCATTTGGATGGAGCCGCAGAAAAAGCTACAGCCGACCACTTTAACAAACTGAATCAGCTACAAACTGCGGCCTTTTGCAGCCGTGACTTTCTCCTCAGTGATTAGACACTTCCTAAAGAAAATGCAGCAATCGCAACAACAGCCTCCTCCAGGCAGCCTTGCATTTCCATGACAGCACTTTTTTTTTTTTTAGTGTGGGTGGCCCCTGAAGGTGGTGGAGCCCAGGCAGTGCTCTCTGAAGTGCCTCTCAGTAGGTGTTAGATAATGTCCTGTGCAGCTTTGCAACCAGTCTCTGAGACCATTATCAGTCCTGTCTCACTGATATTATTAACACACCGTCTAGTCAAACACTTTTCTCTAAATCCCAAACTTACAAACAACAGATGAAGACCTGTTTTGATGGACTAGCTCTTCACCTTCACTTGAAGACATTTGATTGTTATTTCACCCATCTGCTCTGTTGTTTAATTACTCTTCTACCTCTTTAACTCGAGACTGCAGCCGCAACATCCAGGACATTTTCTGCACAGGCTGCCGCTGCGCTGCACGCACAGCTGCCCAGCCACATCCTGACAGTCCTGAGGCTGGCCAACAAGCTGCCCACAAAATCAATATCAGCCATGTTCATTTCGTGAGTCAGTTATGCCGTGGGATGGCTTGTTTGAGCACCAGGCTCATTCATTTAGCTGATGATCACTGCCACCACACTGAATCAGCCTCAGAAAACTGTATGAAAATACCCAACAGCAGTGGATACCAAACAGGGGTCCTGTAACCTACACAGGTTCAAGGAATATTTTGATTTCCTGTTAGAGGTTGGTAAAATATGAAAATATGTATGTCAGTTTTAATCAGCCCGCTCCACCTACGACAGAGACCGTTATGCAATGCGACGCTAAAACATTTCAGATAAAGTCTTCCGGGATGGACGAACCGATGATGGAGTTACTGCACCAAAAATATACAGGTGGAGATTAAGTTGGATAAAATGAATTTGTTTGTTCGGTGTGTTTAAAAAGTTCAGCCATCAGTAACAGAGCTGCTCTCTCACTGTACCTGCAGGTGTGACTAATGATGTGCTGCACCTTTGACGCCAGCAATCAGAATCATTTATTTCAAAAGGTGAGAGTTAGAGACTTATTTTGTATTTAAACTTGTGAGAACTGCACTGAGCAAAGAAAAGTTATGTTTATATTTCATATAGAGGAAAACAAGCTGGATGACAGCACACCTTTAGTATCTCTCTCTGCTACAGACTCTCAAACCTCTAATGAAGGTTGGCCAGATAAAAATAGACAATTCTTTGTTGTGATAGTGAAATAACACAGATATATATTATTTTAGCGTCTGTGTATCTGCAAACACGTCAATCAAACCTAAAGAGAAAAGCAAAGGCGCCACATGAACCTCCAAATGTGGAAATACTTTTGTTATCAGCGGCTACAGAATACCAAAATAACCTTCAGCGCTAAAAGAGGGCGTCCGTTAGGAGCGAAACATTCCTCTCAGGTTCTTGACTGATTGGTGGCGAGGCGCCTCTGAGTGGCTCTCTATCTTTGAATACGCTCTGCACCGACTCAGGATTTCTTTGACACAACACTACACTCCTCTTCGATTGGCCATTTAACTTAAATAACACAGAAAGGAGTTAGTCTATAGAAGGATCACATCGTCCACAAAGAAGTGACGTTTTTTTTAGTCATGATGGAGGCTCTGATGATGATGATGCCTCACAGGATGATGATGGTGGTACAAAAACTCATGACTGACTCATGACTCATAGAAATTGGTAGCGAGGTGGACTCCTCATATCGTGTTCAGTTTAAAGATCGCGCGTGGTGCCAGAAGAAAAGGCCGAATCAAAAAGGGTCTATCCTCGGTATGATGGCTGTTTTCACGACATCGCAGCTCGTCAGTGTCCTCCGTCAGCACTCCTCGTTGGAGGGTGGAACAGCTTCGTAAAGGGTTTAGGGCTGACAACTTCTGTATCTTCACAAAACAGACAATCCGACATTCACACCCGCTTCAGGCCGTGACTTCACGGGCTGACAGAGGTGAGAAAGAAACCAGGGTTGACCCAGTTGACTCTCACACTCTCCCCACACAACTATTTGTGGCACTTTTTGTGTGAACACCTGAGTGTAAGAATAAGAGACGCTGTTTTAACCATATTGTGTCTCTTCCAGTGTGGCCATACAGACAGAAACGCTTCTGATTTCCATCAAGCTCGGACAACACGTCGTATAACTGCTTATTTTAACCCGTCCTGAAGCTCTGCATCATCACACTCAGTCAGCTTCAGCTAAAGGAAGTACCCACACCAACAACAGCATGTTAGTGTGCTAACTACAGCCAGGTTA
Organism: Miichthys miiuy; assembly: GCA_036365135.1. Taxonomy (NCBI): domain Eukaryota; kingdom Metazoa; phylum Chordata; class Actinopteri; family Sciaenidae; genus Miichthys; species Miichthys miiuy. The sequence continues at coordinate 1,788,027 of CM071617.1, forward strand.
TTAACTACTGGATGTAGTTAGCACGCCAACGTTAGCAAGTAAAGCTCACAGTTAGCATGTTAAAATGTTTTATGTGCCATCTTGCCTGTTTAAGCATGCGTGTGCTGAAGCGTGGGACTGTGTGTATGTAAAGTGCATTTGTGCCTGTATACATATATGTGTGTGTGTGTGCTGCACTTGGTGCTCTGTGTCCCAGGTGCCCCTTTCAATTGAAGACCAGCAGTTTCTTTATTATTAATGCGTGTTGGCTTGCAGCTCCGGGCAGACAGCCTCTCCTGCTCTGCTCCGAGATAAAACCAGCCGAGCAGCGCAGAGCGGCGCTGAACAGGCTGAAATTAAAGTCCTGGGTGTTTGTATGAATATTCTGGTCTGTCTGCATCCTGTCTGTGCTGCTGCAGAGATATTAAAGGGCAGTTCAGAGAAGAAGGAGGAGGAGGAGAACAGTTTTGTCTCAACTCCCTCCCAAATCTGAGAGTTTAAAGAGAGCAGTAAGTGCAGGAATCACGAGGAAGATGTCGGTTTATTCCCGACAAAGATGCTCACCGGTGTAGATGCTGGCGCTGGAGGCCGGGATGCCAAACTGAGACTCAATGAACTTTGGGATGAAGGTGATGAACGCCGTGACTATGGCGCTCTCTGTCACGTTGCTGAGGACAGGCTGGGCAGGTCTGAACAGGAAGGTCACTGACAGCTGAGGATCACGCTGCTCAAAATCCAAAATCATCACTCAGTGACAGGACTCAACACATAATCACACTGGAGAGGCTATTAAAATGGCTCCAGATTAATCAAAGAATCGTCTAATCGTTGCAGTTCTACTTCATCTAAACTTTAATCAAACATTGACACTTAAATATAGATGTTGACCAGCTGGACTCTGGGAAGCCCTCCATGTAGAGCTGACATCATCACTGACATCATCACTGTGTTTTCCGCTACCTTTGATGTCCTTCCCGAAGCCCATGGACGAGGTGACCGTCTGGCTCTTGTTGTTGTTGCTCTTCTCCTTGAGGACGTCGTCGTCGCTGGACATGTCGTCCAGGCTCAGCTTTTTCCTCCTCTTCTTCTTCTTGTGTCGGGGCGGCAGCTTCTTGGGGAAGGTGAACATGGGGAAGATGACGAGCAGCATGGCCACGGCGCACAGCAGGAAGCCGCTCCACCTGCACAGACGAGGGAGGGAGAATACATCCGTGATATAGAGGTGAACTCAGCTGAGTCAGTCATGGAGGAGACACAGGCGCTCTATCAGATATCAGTCTGGAGTCGGCATCAGTTTATCTGCGTGCCTCATTATTGCGCACTCAAATAAATAAATAAATGAATTAGAGTCAGGCCTGAGCAAATTCACTGGTACACTCATCCGTCCTCTTCCTGCGATCATCACCTATAATTCACGTAGGACGCCCGCAGCTGTTGGATAGTGAGTCACTGGTTATGCTGTCAGCTCGAGGACGGCATCGCCAAGAGCTGTAAATAGATGACTAACTGCATCTCATGCATCTCAAGCAGATTTACAGATGGATGCAAGATCACAAAAACTTCACCCAAAGAGCAAACATGCATCTTATGTAATGCGACGCTGCAGTGAAGCTTCCTGCTCAGAGTATAATTCCAAATGTGGACGACTGTTTTTACTGATTGCAGTTATCTTCTCGAGTCACTCTATCGCAGCATTACAGAGAGTAACGTCTCTGTCCATGTTAGATTAGCCCAGGATGTATTCAGACGTCACCACTGGAGTTAAGACACACGACGGGAAAATAAAAATCCAAATTTAATTTTTAAAGATTCAGTGTGTCAGAATTATGACGGCTCTATTTACAGAATCTACAGACACCGCAGGTCTCTATGTTCAACTGCCATATTTCTACAGTAGCCCAGAATGGACAAACTAAACTAAACACTGGCTACACCACCAGATGCCACTAAATCCTACACACTGGACCTTTAATCGAAGCTCGGTATGCAGCCGCAGTACTGACCAAAATGAGCATCCAAAGGTGGCGTAAAGTGTCAGATTATTAGGATGACTTCCTGATCTATCCTCAATCTGTGAATGTTCTTTATGTACCACTGTCACACTGAGCAACTTGGAAAATTTTGGCCTTTGCTTCTGTCAACAAATCCCTCAACGTGTCTCCGTCCATCAGTACTTTCTGACTTTGTTTATTTGTTTACTTTGCATTTGTTAGGAACTATTTTCAGCTGCAGATTAATCCACATTTGGTGAATTGTGGCATCGAGTCAAGATAAAGTCCAGCGTGTGTGTTCATGGTGATGAAGGAACGTGTCACCCAGTGATGACAGTGAAGCTGATTTTGGTCTTTTTTTATGCCAGTGAAGCAAATAAAGAATATCATCATAATGTCCAGACTAAAGTACTGGCATCATGCACATATAAAGGTATTACACAGCCTGATTGTCCTCACCAGTTTCCGATGAAGCGGGGGTCGCTCTGATCGATGTTGACGACAGTCTTAGGGTCCACGTAAAAGCCGATGAGGACTCCTCCCAGCAGGTAACCGGCCGCCGGACCCAGTGCCCCCATCACGTACATGATGGCTGAGGAGAGGAGCAAAAAGAAGATGAGAATAGCGCACAAACTTTTTTCTGGCCACTAGGAGGCATAAAAACATTAAACAAAACAATATGTCACCACATATTACTGTCTGCATAGTGCAACAGTCGCCTTGTTTCACATCCAGCAGACACAAGGAGCAACATGGGATTCATTTCTGGAGTCGTGTTATTGTCTCCTTGATAAACACACTCTGCTGTTAGCTCTGGTTTGGTCTCCACCAACTCTGACTGTGTGTAAAGCAGTTTTAAGCTCTAAACGACACACTAAAGTAAAAATTTTGTTGCCTTCACTTGGACCTGAACTCTGGATTGATACAAATAATTTAAAACATAAACCAGCAGATTTTATTTTAATTCAATATTTTATTTATTCTAAGCTCTAAAGCTACTTTGTCTGTCACCTGATTGGTCAGGATAGACTCAGAATAACTGCCAGTTACCTGCCAGCATGGCCGCTTGACCCACTTTCACAGCTCAAACTTTTCAGTCTGACTTTTTGCTCCAAACTTTTACTCACTTTTTGTGGTCTATTGAAAAGTTATCAGGAAAACACACACAGTGCATGAAGAAAGAGACATTTTAAACCAGCTGTGTCGTCCCTATGTCACTCTCCAGGACCATCTCTGATCGTCTGATCAGAACTACTATATGGCAATGATCCAAACTTGGTGTCTAACTTTAACCCTTATGCAACGCTTTGAATCAAACTAATCTAGCATTAAGAGCGGGGTACAAAAGGCCATGTGTGTGGGGGGTCATGTGTGCAGATCATATGACCGTGTAATAAGGGGCTTGCTCGAGGCTTGAGAATAAGATTTCTCCAATTAGAGGGAATTAACATCTTAAAGTCTTTGGCCAAAGTTGAAAGTAAACACAGGAATCTGGTGGCGTGACTTAAAAACTCAAAGCTGGACCAGGCACTGGACCAGACCGAACGTTATCTAACTGTCCTGGGAACAAACTGGGAGCTCTGGGTTCATGCCGGCCGTCGTTTCAAGGACGTCTCATTTAGTTCAATCACCAACGTTCACCAATAAGATGACAACTTGAGAGCAACGCATCGACTATTTAGAAAACTGACTGAAACTAGAGGTTAAATTCCCCCAAATTACATCACATGATCTATTTTATCAACTTTTTTTTCATTGTCTATTCATTTGATGATTATTTTAATGATTCATTCTTTATAAAATATAACAAACTAACTTTTTCCCTGGCTCATGTGTATTATATCTATCTTTTGTCTGAAAGATAATCAAACCTCAAAAATATGAAATTTACATTGACATGTGTGACGCTGGAGGCTGATTTGACCTGATAAATACATGTGATGTGAGTTTCTGTCGATTTCTCTCCTGTTAAAACTCTAAAATATTCCACGTCAGCATCAGTGTGTGTACTGCAGTTACTCATCTTCACAGACGCATATTTTCAGATTTTGTCTCCATCACGACTCTCCACTCGATTATTACATCATCTGACTGGGATAGCCAGAGCTCGGGATGTAACAGCGTCGGGATCGAGGGCTTGGGCTTTTCCAAGGGGACCCAGCCAGCGGCATCAAGGATTAATCCCTTATCTAGCAGGAGAAGAGGGAAAACCCTCGGCTGGCGGACTGCCCACATTATGCAACGTGATGCCGACCATCGGCAGGCGGATAAAAAAAACATGAACAGACTGCTGGGCAACGATGACATGTGAGAGGCCGGAGAGAAAGTGAGAAAAATGAAAGACCGACAACGAGAGAGACGGAAAAATGTTTGAAGTAAATTTCGGGAAAAGTAGTCGTGTATTGTGCTTCTTTTGTTAAATAAAAAAAAAACTTGCTTGTTGCAAATATCTCAAATTATGACAAAAAGAGGCCTGAATGTGTTTTAATCAACGACCTTTATGCAAATATATTCAAGAGAATGTGAAATAATTGCATAATTAATCAAGCAACAGTTACTCTAATACATCATAGCACTCAAACATCTCTGTGGAGCTGCACAGGATGCTACTAAATGATCATAAAAATATTAGAGGAACATTACAAGCAGCAGTGTGTCTCTATGATCCGCTATGTTTGCTACTTATCATTAATCATGAAGGTGGAGTATAGAAAAGAGGACTTATAGAAGCGATATTATAGATCCAGAACGAAACGATCAGTGGAGCGAGACAGAAATTACAAATTAATCTGCTGCTACTTCAGTATGACTGACAGCGCCATGCATTTATCAATACACAGCGCAGTTCAGCTGCTGATAATTCAAATTATAAACGATCGATGAGTCAGGCAGACATACACAACATATTCAACTAAACAACCACTTCTGCCCTGCACTCTCTGCTACTAGGGGTGGAGAGAAGGGGGGTGGCATCCACCCTCACATCGCCTACTGGGTAACGTTGTCATGGGTAGGTTGCAAATGTTCACAGAGTCGATGCACACAACATGACGAGCAAGCAACTAACTTCTGTGGTATAACTAGAACGGCTCTTCAGAAACCTGTGGGTGACGTCACGGAGACTACGTCGGTTTGATGCCGTCTGTGGACCCGAGTGAAAGAGACGGAGTAGAAGAGACAAACGGAACAAGAGGAAGATGGTAGCAGAAAAACAATAGTACAAAGAATGAAAAGCAAGAGAGATGACGAAGAACTATCAAATAAAAAGCGATGATAAGGAAATAGGACAGGATGAGAGGAGGAAGTCAAAAGCGACAGAGCGATGGAGGATGTGCTGATGGAGGCAAATCTTCTTTTGGTATCAAAGTAAACTGATTTTCAGCCTCGTCGTCCCCGTCGATCTCCGCTCTGCATTTTCAACCTGTTTACCGCGGGCCACGACTTCCTCCCATTTATCCAGTAAATCCACCAATCCGCAGCCTGATACTGTCTGCAGCTTGTGTTAGGCTTCTTTAAAACAAGTATATGATTCAGAAATGAAAAATATGTGGGACAAAAAAAAAAAAACGACTTATCTCTCTCGATCCGAGTAACTGTGAGAGGAGAATATCTTCACTACGACAAGCTGGACTTTCATCAATGGCGTTGATCAGACGGGGTCAGGGGTTTGTGTTTGTCTTGTGCATGGATGCTTCATGAAACACCACAGACAGAATAGTCTGGATGTTTTGACCTTATTTGCCGCCCTCTACAACAGCGTTCCCCAACCACCGGGCCACGTTCCCCATTATTAGAGTCTGAAAGATGTTTTATTTTTGAAAAAAATGACTGGATACATCGTCAGTGCGTCTTGAAACATCAGACATGTCAACGCGATCATGGCGGTCATGTGATGCATTACCCCAAAAATGAAGCCCAGGAGCAAAAATAAAAAACAAAAAGACGGAGTAGACTGGACACAAGGACGCATGATTGTTGACATCATCTCTTTACGTGTCTTCTCAAAGCTAACGTTGGTCAGGTTTAACACGTCCCGTGGCCGAGTTACAGCAGAACCATCATCTGACATGTAATGTATCCTGATCCCTGCAGATCTGCCATCACTGCTGAAGTTAAGTGTGCCTTTTAATACGGTATGTCGTCTGTTATACAACGGGCAGACTGAGCCGAGCAGTCTGATCTGGTCAGATCTGGTTTAAGACACAGTCTGAACTGCGCTGTGAGTCAGCTGCAACACCAGCTCTGCTAGTGAGCAGATATCTAATTAACAGTTATACTCTTTTATCTGTGCACATAACGGAGAGGCAACCTTTTATTATAATAATGCGTTGAATGGATTGTAATCCTCTAGTATGTTAGAATACGCTCAGCGGGGTTCTTAACTGTGATTATGGGCACTCTAGTGCTGCCAAGGTGTTGATTGATCACCATCACACACAGTGTGAGTGTGCAGAGAGCCCACTCAGGTGCTTCACTAACAAAAACCATCTGCAGTCCGGCTCTCTACAGTCCTGATTACATGAGTCTGGACCTGCTGGGCCGCCAGCGACACACATCATAACACAGCCAGTAAAAAGAGAGATTGATGGCAGCTGTAAATTAGAGGAAAAAGCTCTGTGAGTGTGTCACTGCCCGCAAAAACAAAATGTAAAATGTAATTTTGAAATTACCGTGAGCCTCAATCAACAAGCAAAAGCTTGCGCTCTCGATCCATTTCACATAAATCAAAAACATAAATCGGGATCGGAGCTGCCGAGTCGATTTTGTCAGTTGATAAATTAGTTTATTTCTGACTGAAGCTGCATTTCTTCGTCCCGGACACACAACAAGCAGAGATAGAGAGAGAGAGAGAGAGAGAGAGAGAGAGAGAGAGAGAGAGAGAGAGAGAGAGAGAGAGAGAGAGAGAGAGAGAGAGAGACCGTGACGTAGTGTTTGAGGAGACAGACCCACCGACAGTTGGACGGACACAGCTGAGGCCAGACCGGGCCGGACCGTGGGGAGATGAAAGAGGAGGAGGACACAATGAAATGTTTTGAAGGGGGTGACGGCGTTGTCACGGCAACCTGCTGACACAGCACCGCCTCGTTACAACTTCCCAACGGGCTGCCAGCGCCGACATCGAAACTCCCTGCCTCCATGAACTCTGTGAACAGGCTTCATGCTGCTGATAGTCACTGCTGGACAACACGACATGTCGATCTACAGCTTAACATTCACAGGTAATAAAAACGCAGAGTGAATAAAGAGATTTGGCATCACAATCCCAGAAAGGAAGCGACACACAAGAAGCAGATTTTTGAAAAGGCCGGCTGAATGTTTAAAATGTTTAAGGAAGGAAGTACAGTATACATGTTAATGACTCATTAAGAGAGGAAGAAGAAGTGGAAGGTCTCTAAGTGTTACAGCCAGACCAGCTGTCAAATGTTTCATTAACCAACCCTGAAAAGCTCACAAACGTTCACGACTTGTTAAATGGCATGATGTGGTTCATTTTCTTTCTACAATGCATGTGGCTGAGTGACACAGACAGAAGACGGACCGCACGAGGACAGAACACAGCGTCTGTTTTAGCTCACCAACTGGTCTCGTTTCAATGTGAGCTTTGTGGGTTAAGCCTGACAGTCAGTTTCACAGTCTCTGCAAAGCGAAAGTACAGAGATGAGATGATATTTGACTTCCTCTGAAACACAACAGGAAACCTATTAAAGGTCAAAAAAAACAAAAAAACAAACACTATTGGTGTTACTATGTTACTGATCTACATAAGCCTGAACCAGCAGCAAACCTATGACACTACAGTAGAGACACAAACCATCAGGACGTCTAAGTGTCAGAGGTGTACGTAACACGAATATCCAAAATTCCAGATTCCAATTCCAGACGAAGGTCTTTGTCACTAATCAGATGACTGGTGGTTTGATCCCTGGCTCCTCAGTCTGCATGTTGAAGTGTCCTTGAGCAAGACACTGAACAGCAAATTGCTCTCAAAGACTGCAGCACCTTGGAGTGGTTTGCATCTTGTACAGCAGCATTGCCAACATTGTATGAATGAGTCCATCTTAGTTGGGAGACATCATTTGAATGCCTCGATATATATCCAATTTACTGCAAGGACTAAATATTGCGCATTAATTTAATTTGATACTTTTCTAAACATCTTTTAGTCACATTAAAAAGGTAAACAAACCCCTCAGGAGGTCAGAAATAGTCAAACAATTCTGTGAAGTGACAGACCAGCAGCCTGAGAATAATTTCATGTTCTTTAAGCTTTGGTGTTTTTGCTGGATCAATGCATAAACAATCAGTTATTGAAATTATTGTTGATGAATCCATGTAGACGTGCGAAGTGCCTGCCATGAGTGCATACACCATGCTGTTACTGACCCCAGCAGGTGCTGAACCACTAACTCTGCCCTGCTTTAACTGTTCAGCACTTTGTCTATCACACTGGCTGATAAAAGCCGTAAAGACGTTTCCATTCACGCTCTTCACCCCCTTTTGCCGACCACGGCTCGATTGATACTCGTGAGCACGAGCGGTTCCCTGATAAACCAGGAAACGTGATAACCAAACCTCATGACATTTTGCTGCTGTGTGGTTTGGAGCACGAGAGTGGACGCGAGGCTCTAGAGAACATCTGAACATCCATTTATGACTCATCAACTGTTTTATCGATTATCTTTGAGTTTTTCTCAACTAATTTAGACAATTGATTGATTTATTGATAATGAAGCAGAAAGTGGTTCACTGTTTTTCAAGGCAGACTCTATTTTAACATCGTTTCTCATGATCTATAATGTTGCACAGTGCAACCACACACGCCACATGACAGCTTTAGGTTTGAGAATCTAAACACTCAGAGCTCAGGGTTTCAGAGCTCTTCATTGCCGTGGAACCAACCAACAAATCAGAGCTTTGTACGCAGGATTTAGATCAGGTAAGTCATCTTCCTATGCTGGAAGAGAGAAAAACGCCCAAATCCATCAAATATATTGACAGAGATGTTGATGAAATTTACACAGTACTAAAGACACAGCTCATGGAACATGGATGACAACCCACAGTCGTCCATTAACTGACAAAAAGCACAGATCTGAGGTCACATGACGAGCAGCTCTGTAACATGACAAACCATGCCAAACACAAACTGGCTCTGTTAAACTCGGTGAGGACCATATTGCGTCTCTGAGCTGGCACATTAATATTTCAAGTGGCAGCACCGCGGCATGGGAGCCAAACAGAGCGTCTCTTATTGGGGTTACAAAGCAATATTGTGCTGAATTATTCTAATGGATGTCTGTTACGCCTTTGGGCATGATCTCATAAGTAGGCTAACGCAAAGCAAAGCAGCAAGGCCAAAATGGACCAGAATATTTGTTCTACAGGAAACAGCAAGTGTGCTGAACCCATACCGGCACAAAACATCATAGTAAGGCCATAAATTAGCAGATTTAGCACCAAAACCATCTATAAGCTGCGTCTTTTCAATACCAGTATCTGCAACCCACCTCATTTGGTTTATGTGCTTTGAAATATGTAAAGATTTTTTCAGTTTTGGCTGTTTGGCTGTGGGGATCGGAAGTTTGCACAGGATGTTTTATTTTGAAAAGTGACAGGATTCTCTGTGCCTTTCTATGTCTGACTTCTGTCCAGCTCGACGTGGGCTGCTCAAGGCGTCCGTTAAAAAATAGAACAGCTACGTATTCACGGCAGAGCCGAGCAGAGAGTTGCTTCTGGGACGCTTCTGAAACATTGACTAGAACACGTCGCATCTGTGTCCGGTGGAATTTAGCCTTTACAATGAACTGGAACATTGACTGCCTGCCAGATCTTCTCATCCAACATCAGAGTTGGCCCTCACTGAGGCTGAACGGGAGCAAAGTCCTGCAGCAAGGTTCCAAAATCTGGTGGAAAGACTGAAATCAGAAGGGTGGAGCAGCAGATCAGTGCTCTGGGTGCAATGGTCAGGGGTCCACATAGTTCTGACCATGTGGTTTAGCAATAGTTACCACCACTAATAGCAGTATTAACATCAACGGTCTTGTTGGAATCCCAGTTTAATAACAAATAACCAGGAATAGACACCATCTTTGACCCGCTGTCCAAACAGAATATGTTGCATTGTGTTGCTGCTGGGCTGGCTGGCTTCGCTCCCGGCGGGCATGGCCATCTGACTCAAGATTCACTAGAAACCAAAGTTTAAATCTGCATCCCACTTGGCCGTTTATCTCCATTAGCAGCCGAGATAAACCAGGAGACACCTTTGATCTGACGAGGGATTAACCAGACAAATGCTGAACATTGATTTCAGTCTGAGTTCAGCGCAAGTCCATGCCAGGAAATTCTGCTGCTGCTTTTGCGAGTATTTGATCAATCCGTGTTTTAAAAGTGTCTGCAGTGATAAAGCATCAGCCTAAATGAATACGGCAGTAGTCTATCTGGATGGCGTTCCTGCTGAATCCACAGTACAGCTGCAGATTTACAAGACATCATCTGTCTCCGCTCATCTCATGTTCTGCCTCTAACATAATAACCTAAGTAGGCTAAGTAGCATAAGAGGCCTATCTGTAACAGTCAGCCCTTTATGCACACTTCATGGTCAATATCAGACACACTGAACATTTCAGACAAAAGAGTGGGAGATAGTCAAATCTGGAGCCAGCTGGACTTTGCTGGTTTGTCTTTTCAGGATACTGGACTGAACTGTGATGGTTTTTTTAAATGGACAGTGTCCTCATTCCAGTGACTGGAGAAGCTGTCAGCTGCCATTAAATTAACCGACCACACCAGCATGTTTCTGCTCTGCCGTTGCTGACCGTAAACTGTTAAGGCCAGCAAACAAACGTCTTCATTCAGCAGTCACCAAAGCAACTGAATACCAAAGTTTACTGGTCAAGTGGGTCTTGCCAGACAAACACTTTTTTGGTCGCTTGCCAAAGTGGCTGGTGGAGCATAAAGTGTTATGGCCAACAACAACAACAACAACAACTAAAGACCATTTTTACTGGCTGAGCTTAATTAAAGTTTTTATTCATACAGATTAGATGTTAAAATTCCTCCACAATAAATTGTCAGTGCAGGAAAATCAAAGAAGAAAAACTATGTTAAGAGGTGCTTTGATAAAAGTCAAAGTCAGTTAATCATTGAGTCTAAAATGGGTCATAAAAAAGCAACAAAGGCTGAGATATCAAACTGATACCCGATCACCATCATCATCATCATCAGGGTTCATTTGTCAGGCTTGTTAAAGCTCCTGCAGAGCCGCAGAAGATGTCATACAACTGTTTCCGCCAGGTCGTACTAACCATGATGAGTCAAATCTGAGGAACTGCTCCTTTAATTTAGGACGACAGTCGGACGTTATGAAGAAAACTACAGCCGGATTTTTTGTATTTTTTCTCCAGCTTTCTTTATGATTAAGAAGTTGTTAAAATCATTTTTGGCCCTCGTCCATGCTTCCCAGAGCCCCGCAGGTAATCCTGTACCACCGACTGGCTGTTCCACAAATACTCAACAGCGTTTGGCAAGTCACTGGATTAATTGCACCACTCTGGCTACTTAACTTTTAGAAATTTCACTTCAACACTATTCCAGGTCCAGATTCTTTTAATGTGACATACAGGAGTGATGTTAATGAACGTTTGCCTATAGTGTACTGTATATGGGAAGTTGTTGTTTTTGCCCATTTGGACTTGGAGTTGCAGCCAAAGGGGGTACATTTTTAAACTTGTATAACCTGTAAAGTGTCCAGTCAGATTTCACTCTCCAGCAGGTGACATCGTACCACCAACCAGCTGCTCCACGGATCAAAGCGTCTCTCTATCTTTGCTACTCTGGTTGTTTTAAGAAGAAAAGGCTCGGATCAGAGCCAAGCGTCTGTGGGACTTCTACTTTTTTCCACCCCCCGACGGCAGGAATGCGCATAAGACCTTCCCCTCGTCCCTCCGCCTGCCCTACTCTCTTTCATAATCCAGCTCTCATTTGTTGGTTTAATTAGGCTTTACCTTGTTTGAGTCCACTGGGCGAGAACTTCTGGGAAGCATGTGAAGAGGCGGAACGGGGAGCATTTTGAAGGTCACACAGTTGATTTGGCCGCGGAACAATCTGGAGCAAGAATCTGACATGTAGGCCATGGCGGTGGCAAATACGGGCACCGCAGGAACTTGATTGTTGTTTTCAACTTCTTGCTGACGAGATGCTGAACTTCACACAGTTGCCAAATGCTAAATATACGTGCAGGCGTACATTATCTACAGCTTATCAGCCATCTAGAGCCTGATTAGTGTATCTTTGGGCTGCAGATTATCATATTTTAGACAACAGCATGCTTAGTCTGTGTTTGATTATGACAATGCCCCCGTGTGCAAAGCCAGGTCCATCAAGAAATGGCTTGCCCAGTTTGGTGTGGAGGAACCTGACCGGCCTGCGCAGAGCATCGGCGTGGCATGGACCTCACTAATGCTCTTGTGACTGAGAGGGAGCAAATCCCTGCAGCCAGGTTCAACATCTGGTGAAAAGCCTTTCACTAAGACCGGGGGCTGTTACAGCAGCAGATTAAGGCTCATAGTTTTTGAGTGACGTGCTCAACAATCACATTATGGGTTTGCATATTTTTGGCCACTTAGTTAGTCGCAAATGTGTGATGTTTGTAGTTTCATCTGAAATTATCCAGTGATGTTTATTGTCTTATTAATATTTAACATTTGATATTCAACTTTAAGATCATCGGTAAATATCACACACCTTCTGTTACATCAGACTGGACTCCTAAAAGTTTGCATCAACATCAGACATAAGAACTATGTTCGATCAACAGAAAATTAATCTGCAACTTTATTGCTAGATACAGCAACATTTAAGACCCTCTGAGTGACTTCATCTCTAAAAAATGACTACGTATTATATCGTGATTCATTCCCACGCATGCTGCATGTCGAGATCTCTGGATGAGGGTGTTCCTATAAGCATGTTCATATTTAGTTTGATCTTTTAAATATTTGAATAGTTTGTTTAAATAATTCTCTTCCCTTTGTAGAACTTTACTTTAAACATATGATGTGCCTGTAGTAGTAGTAGTAGTAGTAGTAGTAGTAGTAGTTAATGGTTATTTGACAATTCTCCATCCACCTTATCTGTTGTAACTGACACAACATGTATAGTTTATGCAAATGAAATGAAGTGCGATGCAAATGAATGGTCTTAAGGACCGGTGTTGGATTGAGTGTCATCTAACAATGTAGTCTCCTCACACTTTCCTTTCTAGTAGTCTAGTAGTACGGCCTAGTTGGCATTAGCATTAAGTCAGCGTAGCTAATATTATATTTAAATTATGCCATATTCTGCAAATAAAGACGCCTAAATCCTTTAAAATCACAATAATAGTATTAATCACAACCTAAGCCAGGTTTCGTTGGGGCGACAGATGTAAACAGCTGATCACTTCAGTGTCCACCAAAATACTGATATCTGATTGTTTTGTAACCGTAAAACTCAATAGTGAAAGGCTGCATTCAGACAGAATCCGGCGCTGCAGGAAAACGCAGGTTTTTAATCATTTGAGTCAACGCTAGTCCGTTTTGGCTGTGGCGGTGTGGGCCGCAGGGGCAGCAACCTGTGGCGGAAAAGTTTTGGAAAAGCGCACAATCCTGCGGCGATTCACTGCAGCGACTGATCTCATCTGAATACGGCCAAAGTCAGGAGTTGGTACGATGTGGCTGATTATCATGTTTGATATTTAAAACTGAATTCTGAGATTGTGACAAAAACCTGTGGTTGATCTGTCGTCTGCCGAGTCATTTCTCTGTTTGTGTGTTTCTGGCTTGATGGTACCAACACACCTGGTTGGGTTGGCGGATATTTTCAGTCCAACACGTTGTGGAAGCTCTCGTTTCTTGCATTTACTCGCATGACTTGGATTTTTTCTTGCTTGGCTTAAAACTAAAGTGAGGTGGAACCACAAAAGGCTGGTGACCGCTCTTCCCTAGAGAATAGCTGAACATATATTTACTTCAGTTCTGCTGGGCTTTCTGAACATGAGGAACTGTAACTGTCAGCGTTCACCAATATGAACATTGTATTCTGGGGTCATTCTTTGGATGCTGGATGTGAACGTCTAATGATTCAACCAAAGATTACAGAGAACATGAAGTCACTGCTACCCAAACGTGCCGTTTCCATTCAAGCCAGGCTGATCTCACCGAGTCATATTTAAATGAGGTAGTAATGACTACTCAGTGACATCAGCTGCTGCAGAGGTCACATCACATCACATCTCACGTCCACAAACTCTTACCTAGATACAGCGAGGCATTCTCCTTCTTGACGTTGTCGTCCAGGTAGGTGGGTCCCAGCGTGTAGATGGGCGTTGATCCCATGCCCACCAGGATCTGAGCAATGACGAACAGCGCCACGTACAGGTTGTGCTCGTTGCCCTCCTGGTCTCTGGGACAGGACGTGATATCGACGCGGTCCCTGCCGCTGGCGTTGCTGTTCATGCACAGGCCCATGTTGCCGGAGGACGAGTTGACCTCCTGGATCTGGTAGGCCGGCGAGATGAAGTGAGGTAAAGAGAAGAGTGCTGCGCCCACGGCGATGAACACCCGCCAACCGCCAGCCAACGAGGCCTCTGGCCCGTCCACCAAAGTAGCTGATAAAGACGACCACTAGGAGGCTCCCTATGTCGAAACAGCTGACGAGGAGGCCGGATTCGGAGCTCCTCAGGCTGTACCTCTTCTCTATGGTGGTGATGACGCTGCTGAGGTAGCCTGACACCATGAGCGACTGGATGAACGTCAGGTAGCACATGCAGAACAGGAAACAGCGAGAGTCCTGTAAGATGACGCCCAGGTACTTCCTGCTGGGCAGACGGATCCGAGCTAGCCTGGAAGCGAAAAACCCCGGGGGCTTCCTCCTCGCCATGTTTTTACTCCTGCGGATCTCCGTGTTCTCCATGTACGAGCTCGGTCTGTTCAGCGCCGACTTCCCCGGTTTGGGCTGGTAGTTTGTTCTCGTCGGGGACTCTGCCTGAAAGGACTCGGTCTTGGCCGGGAGTTGGATAAACTCTGCGCTCTCTTCTGCTGTTATGGACATCCGCACAGAACTAGCCAGCAAGGTTTCCTCTTGAGGCGCCTCTTCGTTTAAAACAGGCAAACTTTTAGATTTGAAGTTTGTACCGGACTCCTCCTGCTCGCTGGAAAACCCGTCCTCCTTCTGAAGGGACTCGGACAACTCTGCTTCCTCGTGGTCGGCCATCATTTCCAGTCAAACCCACCTTTCTTTAGGAGTTATAGAAGAATGAGCCGCCCCAGATCCAAGCCTACATTCACAGTTCAGGGGCTGCTGCCCATTACATTTATTATTAATAGGAACATCTACTCCAACAAATACAGTCTGGCACACAAAGAGGCCCAAAAAAATGTCAACCAAAGAGAGGGTAGACTCACAGCTTCTGCTTATCTGCAGCGCAGCCTCTGGGTTTGTTTATCTTGTCGTGCACATTTGCCTTCAGCGAACATCTAATCCGGTGCTCAGAGACTCGCTCAGGCCTCCTCAGCTTGACCAGCGGAGCTCCAGGGCCAGGGCTCCTGCAGATGCACATTTCCACTCGATGGCTTCCTCTCAGCAGGACGCTGCTGTTGTTGTTGCTGTTGCTGCTCCACGGCTGGCAGGAGGGATGAAATGAACTTGCAGAGCATGCGCCACATCCCTGACACCCCCTGCCAATGAAAATCACACAGTTAAAATGCCACTTCTCTCTCGGTGCATTAGATGACGGTGCTGCCAGCACCCCAACCACCACCACCCCTCTCCTCCTCCTAACTCCTCCTCTCCAAGTCAAGGGCATCACCCCCTCCTCCTCCTCCTCCCGATGTTGTCCCGCACCAGCTGTCCTCCCACCGGGCGAGAGGCTGTCATTGAGTGATTATGTTTCTGTAGAAAATCCCTGGAGATGTGTGAGAAAAAAAATGATATTAAAAAGACAGAAAGAGGAGAAGAGTCGTCGAGGAAAGCCGAGTGTGAAACGAGAGAAGTCCGAGCAGTCAGTCAGTCTGTGGTGATGCTGCCCAGAAACACCGCAGTGCTCAGCTGCTCGCTGTTTTCAAAACAGCTGCGTCAAGATGCTGCGATACGGACACGGAAACAGTAACAGAGCCCTTCAAAATAAAAGCACAAAATGTTACGCGTTTACAAAAATTAGCCCACAAATATTTTTCATCTTTTTTTTCAAAAACACAAAACTAAATCACCAAATATGAAGTAAAATATTATTAATATTAATTTAATATTAGCAATGTATATGCAATATGCAAATGTTTAATTTCTCTGAACACATTTAGACTTAGATCTATCTCAGTGTTAGTTTAATTCTAATGTATGTTTGCATTATGACTCAATTTGCACCACCTCTGCTCAATGCTGTGACCTTCTACTTCTACCACTTCTTTTTCTACGGCCAAATTTAATTATATATAGTTTTATATCTCTATTTGTAGTTCTATTTCCTGTTTCTATTAAAAAAATATATATATATATTTTTACTGTTTATATACTTTTCTATTTGATAAATTCTTACCACAGGTTTAATTTAAATTCAGGTTAATTTTAATGTATGTTTACTGTTATCTATCTATCTTAGGGTAGAATAAGTGGTACATGTAGAGACTATTAAAATATATTAAAATATATCCCTGCTCGACGAATTAACGCACACAAATATGCAGAGAAACTGTCTCTGAATAGTATTAATTATCTATATATTTATTATTATTATTGTTGTTGTAGGTTCATGATTTAACATTTGACTCCACCTTTAACTGGTTATGTAGCTAACTTTAACGTTAGGACTGCAATTTATCAACGTTTGCTTATTAAAAATAAATATAATAATAATAATAATAATATGTGCAGTTTACTAATAGACAAATATTAGAAGCGTTCAAAAATGTGTTTTCTATTAGAGGCTGTGTTTATTTGTAAACTATTCGCTAACTGGCGGTTTTATTTTCTTAAATCGAGTTTGTCATTTAGCTAGGGCTTTTATTTTGAAGTTTGCTTTACTTGGCGGCTAACGGTTACCAGTTAGCAGCCGCGCAGCTAGCAGTTAGCCCCGCTGAGGTAACGTTCACCGATGAATAAAACAACGACAGTAACGACGTGACTTCACTTACCGGACACCGAGAGGCGACGACACGGCTGTTTTTAAAGCTTCATGTCCGAGAGACGTGTCATGTTTTCAGAGGACCGGCGGTGAAAAACCGGACAATAAAACATAAACGTCCATGTTAAAGATCTGTAGAAAACAGCCTGTTTTGACCGGAAACACTTCAGAATAAAAGCATACCCCGTGTCACTAAAAGCTGGAAATAATCCACTTTGATATTACACATTTTGAACGTGTTAAATATAGGATTAAATTGATTCTATATGGTAAATGCCACATACATTAATACAAAAAAAAAAAATTCACTGGAATTGTCTCACAAACTGTATTAAAACTGTGAAACTGACCTCACCTGGAGCAGTCTAGAAGCCTGGATGCTCTGGAGCCCCCTGCAGCTGGTTGTGGAAAAAAAGGATGCCCCACAAACTCTCAGTATGTAAAAACACAACAAAACATGACAACTTAAAATAATAAAAAGTTACAGTGCAGGGAGATATATGACTAAAAAGCCCCAAATTAATTAATTTGATATGAATTTGACACTTAATGTTGAGAGTAAACAGCCATCCTTTATATAAGTTAAGTATTAAGTTATGATTTTATTGCGTAAATCCTTCACACAGTTTATACATTTCCAGATAAATCATTTGTAAATCTAACGACAGGATTATTATTCTACACAACATGAAAGAACCAGGCAGTAAAAGTAATATTCATTCATTCAAATCAAACATCTATGTGATGCCAAAAAAGTTCAAAAGATTATTTAAGATCATTTAAATAAAACACCATCTTCCATCACATTATTAAACACCCTATATGTAAAAACATTACACTCATATGCAGTCGTTGTAGGAATATTCATATGCTGCAGTTTCTATTTGCATGTCTGCCAATGATGCTGACACACACTACATGACAAAAGTGTGTGGACACCCAAATGAGGTATGGGAACACATGAATATATAATTGTTGAACATGTTGTTCCAAAACCACGAGCGTCAATCTGCTGCTATGACAGCCTCCTCTCCAGACCATGACAAAGAGACAAAGGTGCCTACAAACTGCGGCCAGGTAGTATTCACCTGAGTGATAGTGGAATAAAAATGTAAAGAGTGACATCTAGTGGAGAACTGACAGAAGATAGAAGATTAAACATTGACACAATAATTACAACCATTTAAATAGTAAATTAAGATTCAGCTCAACTGTTAAATCACTATGCATAGAATACCAAAGTGCCAACCACTCTCACTTTTTCTATTCTGTAACTGTTTAACTGTAAAGTTGATACAGCTCAGCAGTGTTTCCAATGGGACCATCAGGCCGAAGTCCAGCATAGAGAGGCTGAGTGAACGTGGTCTGGACTCTGTGGAGGAGAGTCATGGTTTCAGAGATGCTGTAGAAGGACAGAATACCTGCACTGTGATCCAGGTACACTCCAACTCTGGAGGACCGAGGACCTGAGACAGGAGTTTGGACACTGTTATGTCTGAAATCGTAACGACTTTTGTAAAAACCCAATGCCCAAGACTTATCATTATCTCCAAATCTTTCATTTACAGTGTTATTGTCTTTGTATGTTACGACTACTGAAACTCCTCCTTCGCCTTTCTCCACCTCCCAGTAACAACGTCCAGTCAGACTCTCTGTGCTCAGGACCTGACAACATGTAGCGAATCTGTCTGGGTGACTAGAATAAGACTGTTGATCTCTCATTACTGTTGCTTTTCTGTTCCCCTCAGATAATAACAGCTTTGTGTTTGCTGTGTTTGGATCCAGTGTGAGTTCACGTGAATATTTTAAGAATTCAGCTCTGGTGATGGGCTGTAGATGTGACAGTAAAACATCAACTTCAGTCACTGTCAGTGAGATGTTTGTCCATTCCTCTCAGAGCGTCCTGTAGTTTATCTCTGAGCTCTGACACAGCAGCTGTCACATCCTCAAAGTACCTCAGAGGACGGATATTGATGCTGGATGAGTCTGTAGATTGGCTGAGTCGTGACAGTGAGTGGTAGTTTTGGAGAAACTCATTGTGATCCTCTGTGTGTGAGACTTCCTCCAGCTCAGCGTCTCTCTTCTTCAGCTCAGTGATCTCCTGCTCCAGCTTCTCTTGACGATCTTTGACTCGACTCACTTCAGTTTCCTGCTGGGATCTGACCTGCTGCTTCACATCAGACCTTCTTTTCTCCATGAGACGGATCAGCTCAGTGAAGATCTTCTCACTGTCCTCCACTGCTTTATCAGCAGAGCCATTGATAGCCTCCACCTCCTGTTGGAGCTCCTTCACATCTTTCTCTCTGTCCTGGATTCTCTGCTGGATGTTTTGTCGACTCACCTCGAGCTCTCTCTGCCTCTCAGTCCTTTCTGCTGCAGCTGAGACTGTGTCGTGGCCTTTATGTTCATCCACAGAGCAGAGATAACAGATACACTGCTGATCAGTACGGCAGAACATCTTCATCACCTCATCATGACGAGCAGATGTTCTCCTGGAGCTTCTTGGAGGGCTCCACCAGCTTGTGTTTCTTTAATGGACCCACATCATAATGAGGCTGAAGGTGTTTCTCACAGTAAGAGACCAGACAGAACAGACAGGACTTGAAGGCTTTCAGTTTTCTCCCAGTGCAGAAATCACAGGCCACATCTTCAGGTCCAGCATAGCAGTGATCATCAGGAGCAGCTTGGAGTCCAGTCTTCTTCAGTTCCTCCACTAAATCTGCAAAAATGGTGTTTTTCACCAGGACAGGCCTCGGTGTGAAGGTCTGCCTACACTGAGGGCAGCTGTGGATTTTCTTCTCATCCTCTCCATCCCAGAAGTGTTGAATACAGTTCATGCAGTAGCTGTGTCCACAGGGAATAGTCACCGGATCCTTCAGTAGATCCAGACAGATCGAACAAGAAATAGTTTCCCGGTCCAGCTGAGCTCCTTGCTGCGCCATTTCAGCTCTCTGTGACAACGACTGTCTGAGTTTCACTTCCTGAAAAATGAAACTAGTCTGAGCTCTGATCTAAATATGTGTTTCTGTCATGAGGTTTTGCACGTCACCATCTGTTGGTTACACCCATCTTCAAACTGTAGATCTGAAGGGGAGGGAACAAGGAAATATGTGGACAGAGTGGAGCTCGCTGTGTTTGAGATCAGCACAAAGAAGGAGGGGTTTACATGCTGTGGTTAATACCTGTAAGCAGGTTGGCTTATCATTCTGTTATATTGACAATGTGACAAAATGACAGTGTACTAAGTCAAAGTCCTTTTTACACTGCGTTAGTGTTTTAAAACAGGCCATAAAAGAATGTTATAAGAAACCAACAAATGTAAGCGTTCAATCATTAAAGTGTAACTGCACACTAGATTTCTGCTAGCTCCCTCACTTCCCTTCTTTAATTTTACACAAGATTTGCAGCTGATATATCAGCAAGTAACCTTTGTAAGTAACATACAAAGGCATTGATGGAGAGGGACATACAGCCATACATTCATGACTGACAGGGTAAAAGATGCAGAAAGGCAACAGGAGGCATAAAACTGCAACTCTGATTGCTCCTTTACCCTGACCTACTCCTGTGGGTGACATTTTGTTATGTGTTCCTGGAAACTTTGAACTGATGCAGTGTGCAGGACTCTGTTAAAAACTATCTATATAACACATGTATACGTCAATGAATGAATGAATATATATATATATAGTTAGTTATATATATAGTTTGCATCTCTAACGCCTACATAACTTTAAAGAGCTTCACACAGTTACCTCTTGCTGCCACATGGAGCCGCCAGTGATCCATGTCTCCTTTAATGCAGCTTTAAGCAGCTCGTTAAGGTCAGCTCAGTAACAGATAACAAATGATTAAACCAGTCGTAGCCCTCAAATGTATAAAACTCATTTATTTAAGCACATTTATTAAAGTGCTGTATTTGAGCTCAGGTTTATATATTTAGATAGACGGTACTTTAAAAGCTTTAGCACTGATTGTTGCAGTTTGGGTTCATACTCTCTTTCTTGGAGCCATAATTCAAATCTGAAAACACAAACACACACACATGTCTATATTAAATGTGGCCTACCTGGCTCGAGTTTTCTGCTACTTTATACTGTCTGCTCCATACTGCTGTACATTTTATTCCCCCTACATTAATTTGACAGCTGGATTAACAATTTACTTTTCAAATTAAGATTAGACATGAAACAATATGTTATAAGGTTTTAAAGTACGCTGCATTGATTAAACACACTTTTTAACTTGTGACCCCTCACACAAAAGCATCACGTTTTAGATGCTAACAGTTGTTAAATGATTGTTTTTGGTCCAAATAAGTAAAAAAGAAACAAATATTAGATAAAAGTCAAAAGAAATGATGATGAAATGATTACAAATGTAGGTAATACTCTGCCCATTAATCATCTAATGGATTAAACTCCTGTATATAAAGTAGTAAAATGCTGCTTTTACAGCAGTGCATGTATTCATATTTTCCTTTAAATACATTCAGCTAATCCTCCTGTACTTCTTCTGAAGTGTGATATTGAACGCTGGAATTATACTTACAGAGGAGTATCTTTACGTTGTTGTATTTTTGTGTTGTATTTGAGTACTTCTCCACAAACACTTGCAGCAGTGATTCATTAAATATCCGTTAGTAACAGTATGTCTCTGGAATATTTGTTGGTGAAAGGTGGAGAATTGTCTTTATAAACAGCCATCCTTTATATCAAGTTAAGTATTAAGTTATGATTTTATTGAGTAAATCCTTCACACAGTTTATATTGTACATTTCAACATAAATCATTTGTAAATCTAACGACAAGATTATTATTCTACACGACATGAAAGAACTGTAATTATAAGTATTACCTTAAATCAGGCAGTAAAAGTAATATTCATTCATTCAAATCAAACATCTATGTGATGCCAAAAAGTTCAAAAGATTATTTAAGATCATTTAAATAAAACACCATCTTCCATCACATTATTAAACACTCTATATGTAAAAACATTACACTCATATGCAGTCGTTGTAGGAATATTCATATGCTGCAGTTTCTATTTGCATGTCTGCCAATGATGCCGACACACACTACATGACAAAAGTGTGTGGACACCCAAATGAGGTATGGGAACACGTGAATATATAATTGTTGAACATGTTGTTCCAAAACCACGAGCGTCAATCTGCTGCTATGACAGCCTCCTCTCCAAAGAGACAAAGGTGCCTACAAACTGCGGCCAGGTAGTATTCACCTGAGTGATAGTGGAATAAAAATGTAAAGAGTGACATCTAGTGGAGAACTGACAGAAGATAGAAGATTAAACATTGACACAATAATTACAACCATTTAAATAGTAAATTAAGATTCAGCTCAACTGTTAAATTACTATGCATAGAATACCAAAGTGCCAACCACTCTCACTTTTTCTATTCTGTAACTGTTTAACTGTAAAGTTGATACAGCTCTGCAGTGTTTCCAACGGGGGCATCAAGCATTAGTCCAGCATAGAGAGGCTGAGTGAACGTGGTCTGGACTCTGTGGAGGAGAGTCATGGTTTCAGAGACGCTGTAGAAGGACAGAATACCTGCACTGTGATCCAGGTACACTCCAACTCTGGAGGACCGAGGACCTGAGACAGGAGTTTGGACATTGTTATGTCTGAAATTGTAACGACTTTTGTAAAAACCCAATGCCCAAGACTTATCATTATCTCCAAATCTTTCATTTACAGTGTTATTGTCTTTGTATGTTACGACTACTGAAACTCCTCCTTCGCCTTTCTCCACCTCCCAGTAACAACGTCCAGTCAGACTCTCTGTGCTCAGGACCTGAAGCCATCCAGTGAATCTGTCTGGGTGACTAGAATAACATTGTTCTGTCATCATGAAAGTTACTTTTCTGTTCTCTTCAAATAATAACAGACGTGTATTTGCCGTATTTGGATCCAGTGTGAGTTTACGTGAATATTTTAAAAACTCAGCTCTGGTCTTTGGCTCTGGATGTGGTAATAAAACATCGACTTCAGTCACTGTCAGTGAGATGTTTGTCCATTTCTCTCTCAGAGCGTCCTGTAGTTTATCTCTGAGCTCTGACACAGCAGCTGTCACATCCTTAAAGTACCTCAGATTAATGGGTTTGATCTTGCTAAATCTCGAAATGATCTTGCTTGTAGTCAAAGAGTAATTTTGGAGAAACTGGTGATCCTCTGTGTGTGAGAGCTTCTTCAGCTGAGCGTCCCTCTTCTTCAGCTCAGTGATCTCCTGCTCCAGCTTCTCCTGAAGCTCTTTGACTCGACTCACTTCAGTTTTCTGCTGGGATCTGACCTGCTGCTTCACATCAGACCTTCTTTTCTCCATGAGACGGATCAGCTCAGTGAAGATCTTCTCATTGTCCCTTACTGCTTTATCAGCAGAGCGATTGATAGCCTTCACCTCCTGTTGAAGCAGCTTCACATCTTTCTCTCTGTCCTGGATTCTCTGCTGGATGTTTTGTCGACTCACCTCGAGCTCTCTCTGCCTCTCAGTCCTTTCTGCTGCAGCTGAGACTGTGTCGTGGCCTTTATGTTCATCCACAGGGCAGAGATAACAGATACACTGCTGATCAGTACGGCAGAACATCTTCATCACCTCATCATGATGAGAGCAGATGTTCTCCTGGAGCTTCTTGGAGGGTCCATCAGCTTGTGTTTCTCAAAGGCAGAGGATTCAAAGTGAGGCTGAAGGTGTTTCTCACAGTAAGAGGCCAGACAGACCAGACAGGACTTCAGAGCTTTCAGTTTTCTCCCAGTGCAGACATCACAGGCCACATCTTCAGGTCCAGCATAGCAGTGATCATCAGGAGCAGCTTGGAGTCCAGTCTTCTTCAGTTCCTCCACTAAAGCTGCTAACATGGTGTTTTTCTTCAGGACAGGCCTCGGTGTGAAGGTCTGCCTACACTGAGGGCAGCTGTGGATTCTCTTCTCATCCTCTCCATCCCAGAAGTGTTGAATACAGTTCATGCAGTAGCTGTGTCCACAGGGAATAGTCACCGGATCCTTCAGTAGATCCAGACAGATCGAACAAGAAATAGTTTCCTGGTCCAGCTGAGCTCCTTTCTGCGCCATTTCAGCTCTCTGTGACAACGACTGTCTGAGTTTCACTTCCTCAGAAATGAAACTAGTCTGAGCTCTGATCTAAATATGTGTTTCTGTCACGAGGTTTTGCACGTCACCATCTGTTGGTTACACACCTGAAACTGTAGATCTGAAGGGGAGGGAACAAGGAAATATGTGGACAGAGTGGAGCTCGCTGTGTTTGAGATCAGCACAAAGAAGGAGGGGTTTACATGCTGTGGTTAATACCTGTAAGCAGGTTGGCTTATCATTCTGTTATATTGACAATGTGACCACATGACAGTGTACTAAGTCAAAGTCCTTTTTACACTGCGTTAGTGTTTTAAAACGGGCCATAAAAGAATGTTATAAGAAACCAACAAATGTAAGCGTTGAATCATTAAAGTGTAACTGCACACCAGATTTCTGCTAGCTCCCTCACTTCCCTTCTTTAATTTTACACAAGATTTGCAGCTGATATATCAGCAAGTAACCTTTGTAAGTAACATACAAAGGCATTGATGGAGAGGGACATACAGCCATACATTCATGACTGACAGGGTAAAAGATGCAGAAAGGCAACAGGAGGCATAAAACTGCAACTCTGATTGCTCCTTTACCCTGACCTACTCCTGTGGGTGACATTTTGTTATGTGTTCTTGGAAACTTTGAACTGATGCAGTGTGCAGGACTCTGTTAAAAACTATCTATATAACACACGTATACGTCAATGAATGAATGAATATATATATATATATATAGTTAGTTATATATATAGTTTGCATCTCTAACGCCTACATAACTTTAAAGAGCTTCACACAGTTACCTCTTGCTGCCACATGGAGCCGCCAGTGATCCATGTCTCCTTTAATGCAGCTTTAAGCAGCTCGTTAAGGTCAGCTCAGTAACAGATAACAAATGATTAAACCAGTCGTAGCCCTCAAATGTATAAAACTCATTTATTTAAGCACATTTATTAAAGTGCTGTATTTGAGCTCAGGTTTATATATTTAGATAGACGGTACTTTAAAAGCTTTAGCACTGATTGTTGCAGTTTGGGTTCATACTCTCTTTCTTGGAGCCATAATTCAAATCTGAAAACACAAACACACACGTCTATATTAAATGTGGCCTACCTGTTAAGCAAATATTAGATAAAAGTCAAAAGAAATGATGATGAAATGATTACAAATGTAGGTAATACTCTGCCCATTAATCATCTAATGGATTAAACTCCTGTATATAAAGTAGTAAAATGCTGCTTTTACAGCAGTGCATGTATTCATATTTTCCTTTAAATACATTCAGCTAATCCTCCTGTACTTCTTCTGAAGTGTGATATTGAACGCTGGAATTATACTTACAGAGGAGTATCTTTACGTTGTTGTATTTTTGTGTTGTATTTGAGTACTTCTCCACAAACACTTGCAGCAGTGATTCATTAAATATCCGTTAGTAACAGCATGTCTCTGGAATATTTGTTGGTGTTTCCACTTCTGGAATATTTGCATTATCATAACTATAAACCACAATAGATACACGATCCCATGTAAACAACGACCTAACTAAAAATGAACCTCATTAAACTAAACCTGATTAACATAATTACAGTTATGTGATGTTGGAGTGTAGTGCTAAGACACAAAGACCCTCCCGTACAGCAGAGTGAGTCATTTGGGAGATGTGATATGATCTCACCGTCTGTCAGGAAGGAAACCACCACAGTAAATATTTAATCAGAAATTTGATTCGCCTTTCAAATATTCATTGAATCTAATCAACTTAATCACAGCGTGATCGTTATTTCACAGCGTAATGAAACTCCCCGCCACTTCACTCGAGCGTGACCTGGTGGCGGTGGCTGACTTCACAAAAACAATAAAACTAACGCACCCCTCATCCACACACACACACACACACACACACACACACACACACACATAATGACAAGATGGTAGACAGTAGACTGGAAGGAATTAAAGAATCCAACAAGGAGAGGAGGAAGGAAAGCAAGAATACAATACACTCAATACACTTTACAGAAAGCAACATGTAGGTGCCTTAAAACAGATAAAAAGAGACATACGTAACAGAAACCAGATGGAAGGAGGCTGGAAAAGTTTTTGCATAAATACAAAATGTTGTATAATTAACAAAAAGGTTTAAAAAAGAGTCTACAGTCGTAAATATGCAGCATTTTAACGGAATTTGTGCAGAATAAAGTAGTATTTAAATTTTAAACCAAACCTTTATTTTATACAGCATTCATATGATATTCGTATGTTAATTGTATGGTAAAACAGTGTTTCTTTTGATGGTAAGAAACATATATTTATACAGTAAAATATATAAAAATAAAACGCAAGGCAAGTCTGAGATTTCTTTCAAAACACATTAAACATGTTGGAAAATATTTTCTGAAAACACGTGAAAAGACTTTGAACGATGTATCACTGAAATGTGGAGTTAGAGGTTCAAACAGTTTTTCACCAGTTTTCAGTCTCAGGATTTTGTGGGCGGTCCTTAAAGGGTGGCTCGATGACACGCTGAGGCCACCCTGAGCAGAGAGATAGAGATGAATTCATCTCAGCTCAGAGTGTTTCAAAGTTAGTCATGTCATTTTCTGAACTCATCTGACACGTTTCAGTCGCTTCAAAATGGCCGCTTGACCGCTCCCATGAGTGGGCGTGGCTTCAGCACATTCAGAGGACACGCCCCCACAGTCCTGGAGCTGAGAATTCATTTTTACCTGATTTTGACACCTGATTTCATAAAGTTGTTGATATTTTTAATCATTCAAATTTGGCTGGGTGGTTAATAACACTTTCTTCTTTGGTTTGACAAACTCCTAAACACACGCAATGCTTTTTGATGCACTATGTCACAACATCTAACCAGGCAAAGAAAGTGTGGACTGAGATAAGAGAGAGATGAAGACGGAGAAACATAAATATGTTAATTCTGTAACACGACACACAAATATTCGGATGACTCTGCCAAATCTGACCGGAGAAGCCGGCGAGAGGCCGCAGGCTGCAGCAGCAGCAGCAGCAGCAGCAGCTCTTTACAGAGGAACAGTGAGATGGATCTAATGTACAGTGTAATGTTTGGCCTCAGGAGTGCGCAGGGAAGCTGCTGTGTCCTATTTGCTGGGATGTTGAGCTCATTTTGAGGAGCACTTCATTCTCTCTGCCCTCTGGGATCTTAGCCACAGGCTGAAATACAGTACAATCTATCTATTTTTTCATCAGACGCTGTAATAGCCTCTCTGTTGTGTCTGCGTGATGCTAAAGTCTCACATCCACTTTATCTCACCTTAACAGTTTAGATGTCTGGAAAACAGCAGGAGGAGATGATGGACATGTTATTATTTTTGCCATAATATTTTGTTTCTATCACATGGATGCACACATCAGAAAGCTGCACATTTCTCTGCAGGTAGAGTGAGTGCGCACACTCGCATAATGTTACCTCACCTTCATTCACTCGGCATCAAATCTACTGTTACTGTTTCATGTCCTTCCTTTATTTCACAGAGATCTCAGGAGCCTTAAAACTCCAAGAAAAGTTGGACAATTAGAGACAAATAAAACTACTTTAAATAAAAAGTTTTGGAAAAATGAATGGATGTTTTAAGGGTATTAAAATGTGGCAACCACAACCAGTCAGTTTGCCTCTGGTCTTATGTAGCCTTCAGGATAAAACCTCTCACAGTGTCGAGTAAGGCAGCTAATTAGAGCAGAGATCCAACATAAACCTCCGACTTGCAAATTCTTTTTGACCTACAGTCACTTAAATACAGTTCAAAGACGAGATCACAAAACATCCCAAGGTTTTTAGAATCAGGGTTGTAGTTACAGGCCACGTATTAGCTTAGCATAAAGAGTGGAAACGGGGAAAACACTACCTGACTGTCCAAAGTAAAAAAACATGCCTGCCAACATTTGAATCATTTGTTCAATCATTAAGAAGTTTAAGCACATAAAACCTACACGTCAGTGGACCTGAGGTGGTGCTGAACGACACCTGGTCGCTCAAACAAGCCACCTGTAACGACACTCACCTGTCAATCAAAACGCCCACGCTCTTAATCCTGCATAACTTTAAGATTTCTCACAACACTGAACTATTCCTTTAAAGTCGCAACAAAATATTTATGTCTTTAGTTGATATCACCCTCACCTTCCTACTGTAAAGAAGAAACAACACCTGAAAGGCCCTGTCTAGAGTCAGTATTTAGTTTGTCTGTTCTGGGCTACTGTAGAAACACAGTGTTCCAACATGGCCACCTCCATGAAAGAGGATCCGCTCCTCTGGAGATATAAAAGGAGAATTTATAAGTAACAAAACCAAAAAGACTCTTATTTTCAGGGGATTATACATGCATGAAAACATAGTTATGAATATTATATTCCATGTCTGCCTCATTCTGAAAATAAAGTCCCCGAATCACACTGCACCTTTAAAATGTGCTAGCATGGCTAAAAAACACATAGCAACTGTTCATCTACATTATATTTTCATCTTGTACTCCTGCTCACACGCGTGTACGTGATTTTAAATCAAATTCACGTCTCCAGCTGCAGAATAATCCTCCACAGGAGTTACAGCCGCCTTCACTTCCTTTCACTCTGCTGTGCTCAGACTTCCTTACAGCCCGGGATGATTGAAGGCACGTGATAAGACTCTGTGGATAATCGTACGAGAGTGCAGCAGTGCAGATTTAGTCACCGAGGTGAAATACTACAAGCAATATTCAAGCAAGGCTCTGCGCACCTGGAGATCAACAAAGAGGTACAGCATCTCGCTAAGCCGCTGAAGAGAGAGTCAGTCAAACCAAGAGGACTGGAACACAGCAAAGGCCGGAGAGGAGGGGTGACGCGATGAAATGTGATGATAGCAACAATGAAATGTTGTTGGGGAGCAAATACTGGGAACGATTTGCATCTAAGATTGGATGTCACTCAGATTATCAAGTTGAGGAAGGTGATTGGCAGGGATTAAGTAGCTGCTCTTAATTAAAGTAAGGTAAAGTGGGAAGATTATGCAAAAGTGGCATTATGATGCAAAATAGTGAGGTGAACAGTTAACTGGAGCAGCAGGTCTTTATAAAAACGTCTTATCTTGTTTCTTTGTTGTATTCTGTGGTTCATTATTGATGTTTTTGCCAATTAAAATCCAGTTTTTCCCGTTTAATATCATCAAGGTTGTTGAAATCATCTGACAGCGTCACATACATTTATTCTGCTCATTCTGCTGTAGTTCAGCTCGACATATTTGGCGAAACTTTTGGATCTCGACTAGAGTTTAAAATCAAGTTCTGTGGGTTTAAACGAAATTTGGCTGCACAGCATGAGTCTGTAAAAAGAGCCAGAGAGTTAGATGAAGAAGCTGATGTAGCCAAAAAAGAAGAAAAAAATATATTCTGACCTCCGCAGGCAATTTGAAATAATTAGAAATAATATTCTAACATGAAGCTTCTCTCAGATATAACCATCAGATGTTGAGTAACTACTTTGCTGTTTTATTTTCGCAACTTTTTACATCAATCCGCTTTTTTTCTGCCCCGATAAAACAAAGACTGATTTGTTGAATCTGTGAATTTTAAATGCGATCGAGTTTCTACTTAAATCTTGATGACTTTTATATCAGAACTGGCAGATTGTTGGTGTTTTGTGTCTCTGTTGGGGACGAAAGGAGACAAGAAGGAGAATTGTAAAATAGTAAATTTATGGGAAAGACATTTTTACAGTAGTTTTATGTTTTTTAAAAGTGTACACAAAACTCTGCAAATTAACAACCAAACTGTTATTTTAAGTGTTATGACAGAAAAGTTTCATTATTATTCATACATTATTTTGTATATACACGTCTGTAAAATTACAGCAATTATCTGTAATAAATATGTGGCTTATTATATAAATGTTTATGTTAATACTAACAATTTAACGCATTCCTGTGTAATTTTGAGGTAAATGTTACTAGTTTTGCATGAATGTGTAAGTTTACATTCAAACTCTGTAACATAATTCATGGAAAATAACTTTTAAAATAATCTTTACAGTAGTTTCCTGTTTTTTTAAATGTTATACAAATCTCTGTAAAATAAAAAGACATTCTCTGTAAATTAACGATCAACCTTATTTTTTAATTTTACGTTTTTGTTTGACAGTGGTCAGTGTCTTAAATTTTACCACCCATAGTAAGAAAGTGGCGTTATAAATAAAGGTCTGTGCTGTTTTTATAGAAGAAAGGACTACCACAATGACTCTGATTGAGTTCTGTACACAGTAAATGTGTACATAAAGAAGAAATGCGTATAAAAGTTGTACTGTATTTGACTTTATGTCTTTGCTTGATTTGTTTTTTGACATTTGAAGTCTTCTGTAGAGTTCATTTGCCGCCTGCAGACCAGCAGGAGACACAAAGAAGATAAAAGTATTGCATGACTAGAAGCTCAGTTTGTCTCCCGCTGCTACAGAAACAACACAGCTGGAGCATTTTCTAACCTACATTTCAG
Source organism: Miichthys miiuy (assembly GCA_036365135.1). Lineage (NCBI taxonomy): Eukaryota > Metazoa > Chordata > Actinopteri > Sciaenidae > Miichthys > Miichthys miiuy. The sequence continues at coordinate 1,818,757 of CM071617.1, forward strand.
TGCTTTAATGTTTAATGTGTCTATAAGTGTGTAAGAGTAGCATATCACTGTATGCGTGTAGCATTCATAACTGCTACATGTACAACATAGACATACGGTACATATTTATGTGTTTGGCTAGTGCTGAATTTGACTGAATATTAAATTATTTCATATTTTATCCAGATTCAGAGTCATATTTCGATAACTGCTATGTAAAACTCAAAAAACATACTTGTGAAAAGTATTTGTAGACCGACTCTTTGCATTCACTATCATACATTTTATTTTTAGTACCAATGTCAATATGAGATGAGAGACAGTTATAGCTCGTTGCTTCCTTGTTGTTTATGTGGATAATGGATGAAATGTTGTGAATCCACTTCATTCATTGGTGTCCAGACTCTTTAAAGGGTAACACTGATGCAACTTGTTTCTTACTTTCATAATTATGAACATTATTGTACAATCATTTCTTACATTATGTCATACGCTGAAAGCTGGTTGACACCTTAAAACGAAGCAATGACTTCTTATGACACCTCAAGACGAGCTGAAGAGTTGACAAGAGTGTCCGTTGATCCTCAATTGTTGTTCTCCAGGGTGGGAACCACTGCTTCAGGTAAAACCAGGACTGTAACCAGGACTTTAGTCTAAACTGCCCCATCAACAACAGAAGGAACGTTTTCTGTAAATATGGAAATGTTTCTTAACATCACTTGAGAATAGAAAATAATGTAATAATATAATTGGTGGCAGTAATGGCTGCTCAAATAAATTTCAAACTATAAATTTATTCAAATCTTCAAAGTTTTGAGTTGTTTTACTGATTTTCTCTGATTTTCCCTTCAAAATACTTATTTGTCATTTTGCATAATTTTTTTTGTAATTTAAGAAAGCAGAAAAATACTGTATAAATAATATAGTAATATTTCTGTACAAAAACAACTGAAATTTGTCATTATTGGCAAAATTCCTAAAATAACAGTCTGGTTGTTAATTTACAGATAATGTCCGTAATTTCACAGAGTTTTGTATACGATTTTTAAAATACAGAAAACGACTGTAAAAATTTAAAGAGTTATTTCCCATTAATTTATGATTGGGCTGTGATATTTACACATTTTTGAACTAAAACAGACAAACTTTACATAAAATTTTATGACATTCAAATTGCAATGCAATGCACTGACTGTTGGTTGCTTTGAAAAAAATAATGAATGTAACGTGATGTTGTACATTTAGATATTGAATATTACTGATGCTGAATCACAGCCTGAACCAAAGCTCTTCCTCTCCTCATGATGTCACAGGCTGAACAGTCGCCTGCCTCCTAAAGCCGGCAGCGGCGGGTGGTGGGGGAGTCAGTCACTGTACTGGGCTTCTCGCTGCAGAGCTGCACTCTGAATCTTCTCTGAGCGTTTTTTGCTTCAGACGTAAAGAAGAAGAAGAAGGAGCAGCAGCAGCAGAGGACAAACTACTGGAAAAATAACAGGAAGAAGAAGAAGAAATCTCCTGAATGGCACCAGTGCATGGCAGAAACATGGAGAGGTCAGACTGTGATATGAAAGGAAAGTCCAAGAGGAAGAGGAGGAGGAGGTGCAAAGGCAAAGGTTAGTGAAGCATGCGTGTTTGTTGAAGTTTACGTGATTGTCACTGTGATACTGACACAAAACTAATGTTTATATCAATGTGGACGGTTTGCAGGGACTTCATTGTGTCCTACAGGTTTCTGTCCTGCATAATATACCTTTAATGTTATGTAGGCTTACAGTTTGGCTGATATAGCTGATAACTTACAATGAGTGCATTCAGGAAGAGCTGCATGTCGTCTGAACGAGGTAAAACATATATCACAATCCTCTTGTTGCATTTTTGTAGTGACGTGAGTGTGTTTATAGTGACTTTTTTATACTTTACAGTGTTCTGGAGGCAGAAATTAAAGTATGGTTTGTGTTAAACCTCTGTAGGAGCATTTGACTCATAGTTTTAATGTTGGACTGAATCCCAGAGAGAGAAATAATCTATTTAAATGTTAACCTAAAGGGTTCATTTGTGAAAGAAGATATCTCTGTTTTTCATACTGGTGTTGGTTTATTCATTTTAAGAATGATGTTTAGATACATAGATACTTTATTGATCTCCAAATTCAAGGGAAGTTTATGTTTTTTTCTTTTTGCAAATAACGTCCACAGGGTTTACCTCTGCGTAAAGTTTTTCTCATTCAAATCTTTCTTTGGGTCTTTGGCGACGACCTCTGACTCTAGATCTGTGAGGCTGTGTCAAGTGTAAATCTACTGTGACGTCACACATTGGTTTGAAGCATCGAGTCTGGCATTGTAGATGTTGCCATCTTGTTTTTTTGGAGCCAGAAGTGACCGTATTTGGACGAAAGAGTGGAGTGTGGAAATCTGTCTGTTGTGATTTGTTGCCTCCAGTTTCAGAGTGTAATCCCGCTGTGGTAACCATGTTCAGCTGTACTCGAGTATTTGTTCTGATTACATTACTTCTGATCAAAAACTAGCGAGTCGACAACTTTGCTAACAGCCAAACATCAACAAGGTCGGCGCAGCTCGGCGTCTGTCTTTCAGCCTTTTATTTCACCAAGCTCTCACCAACCACTAAGTCCAGGCAGCCCGGCTAACAAGCTGAGCTAACAGCAGCTACAGTTGTCAGCAGTTTACTTCACTGTCCATCATAAACTCTGTAAATCACAGAGAGTTGAGGCGGAGCAGCCGGAGGACATCGGAGGGAAAACCAGAAAACATTTTCTCCATAAAATATGATCCAGTTTCACCAAAATCAGTGAAATAGTTGCTTGAAGTCTATAAACAGAAAGTTATTTAGAAACTTTTGCTCCCAGAGATAAATTATAAAATCCTGTTTAATCTCCTGGAGGAAACAAAAGAAGTCACAATAGTGTCAGTATAGATTTATGTATTTAACATTTCACATCCACCATGTTCAAAAAGACCAAACACAAGTAGATCAGAGGCTCAGGTGATGCAACAAAAGTCTTATAAACACTGCGTGTTCACTCTGTATTTGCTCTGTATCATGCACATCTATGCATATAAATCAAATGTCTCATCACAATACGAGCTCTTGTAATCATAATTACAGTCGTCTGGGCAACAGGTCGGCCTTTTAGGATTAATCCAGCATTGTTTTTCACATGCTAATCCTCAGTAAATGCTGCAGATTACTCCATGATGGCTTTTTTTGTATTGAGTCCAATGGTTATTCAAAGTGCGCTAAGCCTATTCCACTTTCATTAATGACCTATTGGCCTTTTTTGTACATCCGTGCTGGAGCGAAAGCGTGTCCTGCCTCCAGAAAATCGTTACTCAACGTAGCCCCCCTTCAAATCCCACTATTTTAGGGTCAGAATGCACTTAGCTAATGCTTCCACTGTATCCAACACTGAGCTGTACTTTAATGCCAGCTGTCATTTTAGAAACAGAAGGTGGCAGACGTCTCTGTTTACAGCGGAGCTCTCCGAATGCACAGCAGGAGGGGAACTCATGTCGTAGTCACCATGACAGTAAATTAACAATGTTTGAGTCTTCTCTGTTGATCTGAGGCTACGCCTGCATTAATCCGTCTAAACTTTAAAGCCCACACTGAAACCTGAAGGACTTCACCTTCTTTTCAGTTGGCAAATAACAAAAAACTGCATTGTCTGGTGAGGAGCAGCACAGACTGACCGGCTGACCAAATCATTATTTCATGGTCGTGGTGGCGTCTGACAAAATTCAGGTGTATTCAGCTTTACTGACATTTAAAATGAACAACCACAGAGAAAGTTGGAGGCGGCTACTGGTTGTCAGCTTACAGTGAAACGCAGAAAAGCTCCACTTTAGGGAGAAAATGCAGTTTTAGTCTGGATGGAGGGAAAAAGATGCATTTATAGATTTAACTGACTTAACATGGACACATACTCTTGACATACTCTACTGTTTTACTGTCACTGTCAGCGACAAGAGAAAGCAACCAGGGAGAACTGGAGCCTTCCTCCCTGAAGGCGAGTGTTTGTTTTTTTTGTACCACAGGCGTTTTGGACCACCGGGAGTCAGAAGAGGAGGTTTACAGGCCCAGGGGAGTTGGAGTTTGGGAGTTTGAGAGGCAGGCCCCCACCTGTTCCCACTCTCAGCAATAAGCCTTATATGAATGTTCAAGATCTCGCTAGCTTGTGTTTTCTGCCTAGCATCAGCGCTGACCAGCTCTCCGCCGTCTGCAGGAGGTGGACCTGCTGGTCCTCCTGTGACCGCCAAAAGCTAGCCTTTGTTTGATGGCTTTGTTTAAATGTGAGGCATGATGCTGCAGATGCAGACAGAAAACTAAAACTCTCTCTCTGTTAGGAAGTCTATTGGGTAGATCATGAAATTGCTGTGTTAATAAGGACTTTTCCTCTGTGTGCAGATGACAGGATGTTGCAGGCTTTTCTGTAAAAAAACAAACAAACTGCCATTTGGCTGTAAAATCCCCTTCTGGTGGCTTTTCAGTCAAATTAACAAACTGTCATTTGTTGGCTGTAAAATCTAGTCGGAGAAAAACATTTGACCGTCCCGCTTTCAGTGAGGATTATGATTCCCCAACATGGAACAAACAGCTGCTGTCTGCGACGGGTCTGCCACTGTTCTCTTTGATGACGCGTCATACGTTTGGATATATCTGTATATTGGATGCATTTTGGATAAGTGAGCTCCGTCATGCAGTCAAACTTAGTGGGGCATGTCAGTGCGCAATTTCACTGATGGATTCTGCAATCTCCAACACTTCTCTGGGGCTCTGGCTTCATGAAAACATTAGCAATATGGTTTGTGTGCCCATTTAACTTAATTGCAGGGATGCTCAGCGGGTAAAGTGTGGTACTAACTCTGCAAGGGTTAGGGGTCCCATTTTGTCTGTAGCTCACTGTGAAGGGAAGTGCTGCGAACCCTGCCAAGGTTTGAGTTTTGATCCCCACCGGGGAAAAAAACATGAGATCTGTAGATCTCCTTTTTTTAAAATCTGTGATATGAACTAAACTGGAAACAGACGTGATGTATATCCTCCTTCAACATTTGTAGATTCTTACTTATACTAACTTAAAGCAACATCATGTAACTTTCCTCTGATAAACTAACGTCTGTTAAATCCGGTTGATGCTACACTGACCTGTAATCAGGTGAATGGTGCACCGGGGAGTGTTAGTCTTAGTACCACAGGCGTTTTGGACCACCGGGAAGAAGAAGAAGAAGAAGAGGAGGTTTACAGGCCCGGGGAAGTTGGAGGCAGGTGGTGAATACTTTGTATATACCCACCTACCTACCTAATAATAACCAGATCAGTATCAGTTCTCATCGTGCCGGCTACAGGCAGTCATGTTACGGATATTTTTTTGCAATCTGTGATGTTTACTACATTATTTGTTCCCTGACTTTAGCCTTTAAGGCAACGCTTCTTTCCAGGCAACATCAGTACCTTCCTAAAACGACACAACACAAAGCTTTGGGAGAAGAGCTGTCTGCTGAGAAGTTTAATCAACAGTGCATCATACTTTATAAGCAAATTATGTGTTTTGTAACTTGTAACTAAAGCTTGCAGATAAATGTAGTGGTGTAGTAAACCCACCTATCAAGACACCAACCACTGGCTTCACTGGAGCACCAGGGGATAAAGGGCTTTGCTCAAGAGCTCCTCAGTGATAGTGGTAATAAGGTAGGGCACCCACATACATCCTGGTGGTAAAATACTGTAATAAGAATGCATTTACTTAACATGTCACTCTCTCAGGAGGTAAATATGGATTCTGAAAATCACAAACAATGCATTTGAACAAAACCAACAAACAAGCAAGAACTTTTGTCATCAGAGAAAACCACATGAAAGGACAACATGATTAAACTAATCCAAACATTTGATATATGATAGGAAGAATCTTCTGGAGCAACAGACAACAAGATCAGAACATCAAGATCATCTTCAGTTGACAGTTTAATATCAGCGCTGAAGAGACGATAAGATCCTAGGGCTTCAGGAACAACACCAATATATCTGTCTTGGCCCTCCGCCAAGAGTTTTACCAGATGTGTGAACATCAAACTGATGAAACTCACATTGCCATAACAAATAACTGTAATGTCGTAGTAGGTTGTGTCTGTGACGACTTATATGAGAAAAGATCTTTTCTCTTCGGCGAACAGTCCCCCAGAAAACAGCCGCAATCTGGGCAGTGAGAGCCGGGCAAGACTGGGCGAAAACAGTCATTGATATCAATGTAATAATGTATTTCTGGTTCTGGTTATTGATGACAACTTAAACTATCTACAAAACAAACCTCAGGACTTGAGGGTGCTATAGTGAAATATAGAACGGGTACTCTGGGGTGAGATGGGTTATGTGGATGTCTTGTAATGCTGCTTTTACTCTTCCACTTCCTGTCAGCAGCTACATTTTGTTGGTGACTGTTAGATAAAATTTAACTGCTCATTTTGCTTTACACAGAACTCTACTGCCGAAACAAAACAACAACATCAATGATTCACAAGCAACACATACAGTTGACAATTAGAGACAAATGAAACCTAATCGTTCAAACTGATAAAGTGACAGTGAAGCAGCAGGCGAGGGCATTAAAAGTTGAACGAGGCCATTGTCAGCGAGCAACAGCCTGCCATAGATTATTGCTGTCATTGTTATTATCTCTCATTGCAATTTCGTTGCACATTACCATATGTTTTGGGCAATAATTTCATCACTCATTTCCAAATAATGATCATCAGTCTGTTGATCTGAAAGCAGACGTTTAGCTCTTTGGCTGCCTTTTGTTTGCCGGCGTGTGATTTGATGAGTCGCTGCACTGATACTAAATTTAGACTTAGCTGAAAAGCTTTGTAGTCTGTTCTCACAGCGCAGGAAAGAAAATGCTGTTTGACGTGGATCTGTGGTAAAAAATCACAAACACTCAAGTGCAACAATTAAATGAACACAAAGAATGCATAAGAGCAGTATGCAAGTATGCAAATGTGGTGGAATCTCTCCATTTGGAAAAAAAAATGGTTGCGCTTCACCAGTTTTCCAAGAGAAACCTCTGTTATGGCTGAAGCAAATGACGAGATCCTGACTCTGAACGGACTGTTGGAGGATTGCACTAGCAGAGTTGGAGCGTGTTGCATCTTATTCAGGACAATGAGAACACAAAGAAAGATCTTCCTCGCTGTGAGCAGGATTTGAACCTGCGCGGGGATTCCCCATTGGATTTCAAGTCCAACGCCTTAACCACTCGGCCATCACAGCTTGAAAACAGCCTTTTTTTTTATCTGGTACAATCAAATGAAAATGTTGCCAGCACTCATCAGCATACAAACACATTTTCCATTCCACCACAATCAGGCTCTTCTTATCTCAAGCATCGACTCTTGTTGTTGAGGAGGTTGTCTCACTCGAGCCGCTGTCTGCCTTGATTTGCTCTCAGACCTCCTCACTTCCCGCCAAGTCTCACCGCTCCTCTCACAACTGAATCAGCATATATATTATAGCAGACATGCAGACATACTAAACAATATCACACTGTCCAGGGATGTGGAAGGGATTTCACTCAACATGTACTTACATACAAATCTGCTTTCTTTGGTGCCATAAAAATTGAGATAAGGAAGAACCCTATCTCAGTTCTTTATGAAGGTTCGGACTACTTGCTGGAGTAGTAACCTGTGTTCCATTACATGTAGGAGTCAGCTGACGTGAGTGACATTGTCACATGCAATATTACTTAAACGATGCACAATACTGAAACAAGATGAGCTTTCCATGGTTTTGGAAGTAAACACTGTTCCTTTAAAAACACATTTTGCATGAAGTGAACTCAAGTTTCTTCTTCTATCGCTGTGAGCAGGGTTCGAACCTGCGCGGGGAAACCCCATTGGATTTCGAGTCCAACGCCTTAACCTCTCGGCCATCACAGCTTACTTTGCCAATGATTGAATTCTGGCTGACATGCACCCAAACCTCTTATTTACCAGCTAAACAGAGGAATTGGTGGAGACCAAACAAGCATTAAAAGGAGAATGAATACTTGGCTTTCGTTCATCTGGTGGACATAAACTGAGTAAATTATGGAACAGCATTGTCCTCTATAAACATGTTTACTGGGTATTTAAGTGTGATTGTGATTTGTAAGCAACAAGTGTTATTTCCATTCACTTGTGTGGGTTAAACACAGTTTTCTTTGTGGCTGTGATTTTCTGTGTGTGGGTGTAAGAGCATGTGTTTATGTGCATATTTATTAAAGGGTGTAAACATTATGCAATACTTGCAAATGTTTATGCGTTCGTCAGCTCACTCGAACGTGCTGTCAGCTATTTGTTTTCTCATCCCGCCCACACACCTACAGAGAGGTGATCAAAGCTCCAAGTGTGGCATTATCAGAGCACGTTGTCTCAGAGATGAAAGATGAAAAAGGATGAGAGGGAAGATTGGGCTTTTATGATGACTTCGGAAACTGTAGACATTATTTCAGATCCTTTGTGAGCTCCAACACAGTTGATGTTATGGAGTTTTTCTTCTTCCAACATGGAATTAGGTCACGTCTTGGCTCAGCTCCACTGCTCAGATCTTTCTTTACGTCCCTTAGATTGACTCCAACATTAACATAGACAGGTTTATAAAGAGGACAATTTGAAAATTCAGTGTGAATAACAGTCTTTGGTGATCACACAAGACAGAAAGCACAATCAAACCAAATCTCAAGCTGTGTTGATTGAAACAGAAGCTTATGAAACTTCCATTCTCTATAATATACATACTTCAGAGTTTTATTAATTTGATTTAATATTTTATCATATTAAGGGTTTGATATCAGTTAAAGTGTAGACAGAGAACTGGTTGCTCTGGCAATTAATCAGGCATTGTGACTCACCTCCAACAAGAGGTCAAAGGACAATTTGTAGGAAGTCTTGCAGATTACAAAGGCACTTGTTCAGTTCTTCATTGTCTTTTCCCCAAGTCTATCAAGTTGCTTCTAATTGCACAGTTGACAGACTCATCAAATTTCTCCAAACGTCTGACCATCAATCACTGTGATCAGGGTTTGAACCTGTATGGGAAACCTCATTAAATTTCAAGTCCAACGCCTTAACCGCCGGCCATCACAGACACACTCAAGACTTTTGAGTGTGTCCAGAAGTGAAAAGAGACGTTGTATTAAATAGTGGTGTACAATGAGAACATACTGAGTGTTACTCAAGGATGATACTTAGTTGGTTAGGCCTTTTTGGGATCTCAACTTGCACAGAACTTATTTGTTGTCAGAAACACTAAACTTTAACCAGCCATTTAGGCAGTCAACGCTGTGAGCAGGGTTTGAACCTGCGCGGGGAAACCCCATTGGATTTCAAGTCCAACGCCTTAACCACTCGGCCATCACAGCTTCCTTCTTCTTGGTCTCCGTTTTGAATGCCACACCCTCTCGAACAATGCCAAAATGCACCCTTTGTCCTCACAACCTTCGCCATCACAGCTTTCGTCAAGTTAAGTTGTATTTTGACTGCCACACCCAAACCTCTCAGGAAGCCATTACTGTAAGTACTCTGTAAACAGACAACAAAATTTTGGTCAAACAATAGTCTGACAGACAGATCCTTGATCACTTCGGCCCCAGAATGTCAAGGGACAATTAGCAGGAAGCAATGGAGCCAAACTTAGCCAAGGATGATACTTAACTGGTTATCTTAGGTCTCAACTTGCACAGAATGTATTTGTTGTCAGAAACACTAAACATTAAGCTGCCATTTAGGCAGTAAACGCTGTGAGCAGGGTTTGAACCTGCGCGGGGAAACCCCATTGGATTTCAAGTCCAACGCCTTAACCACTCGCCATCACAGCTTGCGCTTCTTAATCTCCATTTTGAATGCCACACCCTCTCAATCAATGCCAAAATGCACCCTTGTCCTCACAGCCACTGCCATCACAGCTTCCGCCGCAGCCATCACAGGTTCCGCCTTCTTGGTCTCCGTTTGAATGCCACACCCTCTCAACCAATGCCAAAATGCACCCTTTGTCCTCACATTGTATGGACCAATCCACTTTACAGGTCATGTTGGATGTACTGCTTCTGCCGCCTCCCGTCTAATCTAAATATCTGCAAAGACATGGATCGTCGGCAGGGTGCCTGAACGGGGTTGTAAACATGTTTATTTCTGCTGTAAAATACGGCCGCTTATGGAGGTTGATTGACTTCGACAACCTTTCCCAAACGGCCGATCGAGGAATTACAGTTTTTAGCACTTCGTCAGCGGGGTGAATGATGGCTGGGTGCCTGAACGGGGCTGAATTTATTTCTGCTGTAAAGTATGGCCCCTTACGGAGGTTGATTGACCTCTGCAGCCTATCGAGGAATTACAGTTTTTAACTCTTTGGCATCAGGGTTGCTACTTAACTGGCTTGGTAGCTTTGGTGTCAGATGCACTAAATTTAGCAATTTACCGCTGTGAGCAGGGTTTGAACCTGCGCGGGGAAACCCCATTGGATTTCGAGTCCAACGCCTTAACCACGGCATCTTTGTTTGAATGCCGTCAGATAGTTTGTTGTTGCTGATAAGTAGAGGTCAACGGAAGTGGCTCTTTGTTGAGAGGGCTACAGCGCCACATAGCGTAACGGAGTCAGCCATGCTCCGGCCGTTTATCTGAACGGCATGTATACTCAGACAAGTGATCTGGTCTTATGCATGTCTTTATCTGATACAATGAGAACATACTGAGTGTTACTCAAGGATGATACTTAGTTGGTTAGGCCTTTTTGGGATCTCAACTTGCACAGAACTTATTTGTTGTCGGAAACACTAAACTTTAACCAGCCATTTAGGCAGTCAACGCTGTGAGCAGGGTTTGAACCTGCGCGGGGAAACCCCATTGGATTTCAAGTCCAACGCCTTAACCACTCGGCCATCACAGCTTGCGCCTTCTTAATCTCCATTTTGAATGCCACACCCTCTCAACCAATGCCAAAATGCACCCTTTGTCCTCACAACCTTTTGGCCATCACAGCTTTCGTCAAGTTAAGTTGTATTTTGACTGCCACACCCAAACCTCTCAGGAAGCCATTACTGTAAGTAGTATGTAAACAGACAACAAAATTTTGGTCAAACAATAGTCTGACAGACAGATCCTTGATCACTTCGGCCCCAGAATGTCAAGGGACAATTAGCAGGAAGCAATGGAGCCAATCTTAGCCAAGGATGATACTTAACTGGTTATCTTAGGTCTCAACTTGCACAGAATGTATTTGTTGTCAGAAACACTAAACATTAAGCTGCCATTTAGGCAGTAAACGCTGTGAGCAGGGTTTGAACCTGCGTGGGAAACCCCATTGGATTTCAAGTCCAACACCTTAACCACTGCCATCACAGCTTGCGCCTTCTTAATCTCCATTTTGAATGCCACACCCTCTCAATCAATGCCAAAATGCACCCCTTGTCCTCACAGCCACTCGGCCATCACAGCTTCCGCCTTCGCAGCCATCACAGGTTCCGTCTTCTTGGTCTCCGTTTTGAATGCCACACCCTCTCAACCAATGCCAAAATGCACCCTTTGTCCTCACATTGTATGGACCAATCCACTTTACAGGTCATGTTGATGTACTGCTTCTGCCGCCCCCGTCTAATCTAAATATCTGCAAAGACATGGATCGTCGGCGGGTGCCTGAACGGGTTTGTAAACATGTTTCTTTCTGCTGTAAAATACGCCGCTTATGGAGGTTGATTGACTTCGACAACCTTTCCCAAACGGCCGATCGAGGAATTACAGTTTTTAGCACTTCACAGCGGGTGAATGATGGCTGGGTGCCTGAACGGGCTGAATTTATTTCTGCTGTAAAGTATGGCCGCCACGGAGGTTGATTGACCTCTGCAGCCTATCGAGGAATTACAGTTTTTAACTCTTGGCATCAGGGGTTGCTACTTAACTGGCTTGGTAGCTTTGGTGTCAGATGCACTAAATTTAGCAATTTACCGCTGTGAGCAGGGTTTGAACCGCGCTGGGAAACCCCATTGATTTCGAGTCCAACGCCTTAACCACTGCCATCACAGCTTGCGCTTCAATCTCCATTTTGAATGCCACACCTCCCAACCAATGCCAAAATGAACTCTGTCCTCACAGCCACCTGGTCATCACAGTTTTGTCAAGTTGTTGTAAGTTGTACCCAAGTTGTACTTTCGAAGCCATTATTGTAAGTAGTCTGTAAACAGACTTTTTCAGTCAAACAATAGTCTGACAGAAAGATACTTGATTACTCAGGCCCCAGAATGTCAAGGGACAATAAGCGGGAAGCAGGGAGCCAGTCAGTATGTTTACATGCAGCAAAACATTCAAATTTCTAAATCTATCAGACATGGTTTGGACTTTTAAAATGCTTGTAAACACCTTAGTCCGACCTACTGACCATAACGGACATCTTAAAATCGGATAAGAACACCTAGATAATTCGCTCATAGTTGGCATTTTAACGCCATGTATACTCAGCAATCGGATCTAAATCGGATTTTGCATTCTGCGCATGCTCGAGAATTTCCGCTGGGGCTTTCACCCAGAAGTGAAAGGAGACGTTGTATTAAATAGTGGTGTTGTTGCCGGAAAAGGTCAATCGACAGGAGGAAAATAATGCACAAAATGTACGCTACTGTAGCATCATCCATCTCCTCGTACGCCATCTTTGTTTGAATGCTGTCAGATAGTTTGTTGTTGCTGATAAGTAGAGGTCAACGGAAGTGGCTCTTTGTTGAGAGGGCTACAGCGCCACATAGCGTAACGGAGTCAGCCATGCTCCGGCCGTTTATCTGAACGGCATGTATACTCAGACAAGTGATCCGGTCTTATGCATGTCTTTATCTGATACGATGAGAAAGTCGAATTTTTTGCTGCATCTAAACATACTGAGTGTTACTCAAGGATGATACTTACTTGGTTAGGCCTTTTGGGATCTCAACTTGCACTTGTTGTCAGAAACACTAAACTTTAACCAGCCATTTAGGTAGTCAACGCTGTGAGTAGGGTTTGAACCTGGGAAACCCCATTGATTTCAAGTCCAACGCCTTAACCACTCGCCATCACAGCTTGCGCCTTCTTAATCTCCATTTTGAATGCCACACCTCTCAACCAATGCCAAATGCACCCTTTGTCCTCACAACTTTTCGGCCATCACAGCTTTCGTCAAGTTAAGTTGTATTTTGACTGCCACACCCAAACCTCTCAGGAAGCCATTACTGTAAGTACTCTGTAAACAGACAACAAAATTTTGGTCAAACAATAGTCTGACAGACAGATCCTTGATCACTCCGGCCCCAGAATGTCAAGGGACAATAAGCGGGAAGCAAGAGAGCCAGTCAGTACGTTTACATGTCTTTATCTGATACGATGAGAAATTTGGATCTTTGCTGCATCTTAACATACTGAGTGGGATGGGATAGCAAGGATGATACTTACTTGGTTAGCCCTTTGGGATCTTAACTTTCTGACAACTTATTTGTTGTCAGAAACACTAAACTTTAACCAGCCATTTAGACAGTCAACGCTGTGAGCAGGGTTTGAACTCGCTGGGAAACCCCATTGGATTTCAAGTCCAACGCCTTAACCACTCGGCCATCACAGCTTGCTTCTTAATCTCCATTTTGAATGCCACACCCTCTCAACCAATGCCAAAATGCACCCTTTGTCCTCACATTGTATGGACCAATCCACTTTACAGGTCATGTTGTATGTACTGCTTCTGCTGCCTCCCGTCTAATCTAAATATCTGCAAAGACATGGATCGTTGGCGGGGTGCCTGAACGGGTTGTAAACATGTTTATTTCTGCTGTAAAGTACGGCCGCTTACGGAGGTTGATTCAGTTCGACAACCTTTCTCAAACGGCCGATCAAGGAATTACAGTTTTAGCACTTCATCAGCAGGGTGAATGACGGCTGGGTGCCTGAACGGGGCTGTAAGCATGTTTATTTCTGCTGTAAAGTATGGCCGCTTACGGAGGTTGATTGACCTCTGCAGCCTATCGAGGAATTACAGTATTTAACTCTTTGGGGTTGCTACTTAACTGGCTTGGTAGCTTTGGCGTCAGATGCACTAAATTTAGCAATTTACCGCTGTGAGCAGGGTTTGAACTCGCGCTGGAAACCCCATTGATTTCAAGTCCAACGCCTTAACCACTCGCCATCACAGCTTGCGCCTTCTTAGTCTCCATTTTGAATGCCACACCTCTCAACCGATGCCAAAATGCACCCTTTGTCCTCACATTGTATGGACCAATCCACTTTACAGGTCATGTTGTATGTACTGCTTCTGCTGCCTCCCGCCTAATCTAAATATCTGCAAAGACATGGATCGTTGGGTGCCTGAACGGGTTGTAAACATGTTTATTTCTGCTGTAAAGTACGGCCGCTACGGAGGTTGATTCAGTTCGACAACCTTTCTCAAACGGCCGATTAAGGAATCACAGTTTTTAGCACTTCATCAGCAGGGTGAATGACGGCTGGGTGCCTGAACGGGCTGTAAGCATGTTTATTTCTGCTGTAAAGTATGGCCGCCACGGAGGTTGATTGACCTCTGCAGCCTATCGAGGAATTACAGTTTTTAACTTTGGGGTTGCTACTTAACTGGCTTGGTAGCTTTGGCGTCAGATGCACTAAATTTAGCAATTTACCGCTGTGAGCAGGGTTTGAACTCGCGCTGGGAAACCCCATTGATTTCAAGTCCAACGCCTTAACCACTCGGCCATCACAGCTTGCGCCTTCTTAGTCTCCATTTTGAATGCCACACCCTCTCAACCGATGCCAAAATGCACCCTTTGTCCTCACATTGTATGGACCAATCCACTTTACAGGTCATGTTGTATGTACTGCTTCTGCTGCCTCCCGTCTAATCTAAATATCTGCAAAGACATGGATCGTTGGCGGGTGCCTGAACGGGTTGTAAACATGTTTATTTCTGCTGTAAAGTACGGCCGCTACGGAGGTTGATTCAGTTCGACAACCTTCTCAAACGGCCGATTAAGGAATTACAGTTTTTAGCACTTCATCAGCAGGGTGAATGACGGCTGGGTGCCTGAACGGGCTGTAAGCATGTTTATTTCTGCTGTAAAGTATGGCCGCCACGGAGGTTGATTGACCTCTGCAGCCTATCGAGGAATTACAGTTTTTAACTCTTTGGGGCTGCTACTTAACTGGCTTGGTAGCTTTGGTGTCAGATGCACTAAATTTAGCAATTTACCGCTGTGAGCAGGGTTTGAACGCGGGAAACCCCATTGATTTCAAGTCCAACGCCTTAACCACTCGCCATCACAGCTTGCGCCTTCTAATCTCCATTTTGAATGCCACACCCTCCCAACCAATGCCAAAATGCACCCTTTGCAGTCAGATAGTTTGTTGTTGCTGATAAGTAGAGGTCAACGGAAGTGGCTCTTTGTTGAGAGGGCTACAGCGCCACATAGCGTAACGGAGTCAGCCATGCTCCGGCCGTTTATCTGAACGGCATGTATACTCAGACAAGTGATGCGGTCTTATGCATGTCTTTATCTGATACGATGAGAAAGTCGAATTTTTGCTGCATCTAAACATACTGAGTGTTACTCACGGATGATACTTAGTTGGTTAGGCCTTTTGGGATCTCAACTTGCACAAGGATGATACTTAGTTGGTTAGGCCTTTTGGGATCTCAACTCGCACAGAACTTATTTGTTGTCAGAAACACTAAACTTTAACCAGCCATTTAGGCAGTCAACGCTGTGAGCAGGGTTTGAACCTGCGCGGGGAAACCCCATTGGATTTCAAGTCCAACGCCTTAACCACTCGGCCATCACAGCTTCATTCTTCTTGGTCTCCGCTTTGAATGCCACACCCTCTCGAACAATGCCAAAATGCACCCTTTGTCCTCACAACCTTTGGCCATCACAGCTTTCGTCAAGTTAAGTTGTATTTTGACTGCCACACCCAAACCTCTCAGGAAGCCATTACTGTAAGTAGTATGTAAACAGACAACAAAATTTTGGTCAAACAATAGTCTGACAGACAGATCCTTGATCACTCCGGCCCCAGAATGTCAAGGGACAATTAGCAGGAAGCAATGGAGCCAATCTTAGCCAAGGATGATACTTAACTGGTTATCTTAGGTCTCAACTTGCACAGAATGTATTTGTTGTCAGAAACACTAAACATTAAGCTGCCATTTAGGCAGTAAACGCTGTGAGCAGGGTTTGAACTGCGCGGGAAACCCCATTGGATTTCAAGTCCAACGCCTTAACCACTCGCCATCACAGCTACGCCTTCTTAATCTCCATTTTGAATGCCACACCCTCTCAACCAATGCCAAAATGCACCCTTTGTCCTCACAACCTTTCGGCCATCACAGCTTTCGTCAAGTTAAGTTGTATTTTGACTGCCACACCCAAACCTCTCAGGAAGCCATTACTGTAAGTAGTATGTAAACAGACAACAAAATTTTGGTCAAACAATAGTCTGACAGACAGATCCTTGATCACTCCGGCCCCAGAATGTCAAGGGACAATAAGCGGGAAGCAAGAGAGCCAGTCAGTACGTTTACATGTCTTTATCTGATACGATGAGAAATTCGGATTTTTTGCTGCATCTTAACATACTGAGTGGGATGGGATAGCAAGGATGATACTTACTTGGTTAGCCCTTTTTGGGATCTTAACTTTCTGACAACTTATTTGTTGTCAGAAACACTAAACTTTAACCAGCCATTTAGGCAGTTAAGGCTGTGAGCAGGGTTTGAACCTGCGCGGGGAAACCCCATTGGATTTCAAGTCCAACGCCTTAACCACTCGGCCATCACAGCTTGCGCCTTCTTAGTCTCCATTTTAAATGCCACACCCTCTCAACCGATGCCAAAATGCACCCTTTGTCCTCACATTGTATGGACCAATCCACTTTACAGGTCATGTTGGATGTACTGCTTCTGCCGCCTCCCGTCTAATCTAAATATCTGCAAAGACATGGATCGTCGGCGGGGTGCCTGAACGGGGTTGTAAACATGTTTATTTCTGCTGTAAAATACGGCCGCTTATGGAGGTTGATTGACTTCGACAACCTTTCCCAAACGGCCGATCGAGGAATTACAGTTTTTAGCACTTCGTCAGCGGGGTGAATGATGGCTGGGTGCCTGAACGGGGCTGAATTTATTTCTGCTGTAAAGTATGGCCGCTTACGGAGGTTGATTGACCTCTGCAGCCTATCGAGGAATTACAGTTTTTAACTCTTTGGCATCAGGGGTTGCTACTTAACTGGCTTGGTAGCTTTGGTGTCAGATGCACTAAATTTAGCAATTTACCGCTGTGAGCAGGGTTTGAACCTGCGCGGGGAAACCCCATTGGATTTCGAGTCCAACGCCTTAACCACTCAGCCATCACAGCTTGCGCCTTCTAATCTCCATTTTGAATGCCACACCCTCCCAACCAATGCCAAAATGCACCCTTTGTCCTCACAGCCACCTGGTCATCACAGTTTTGTCAAGTTAAGTTGTAAGTTGTACCAAGTTGTACTCGGAAGTCATTATTGTAAGTAGTCTGTAAACAGACTATTTCAGTCAAACAATAGTCTGACAGAAAGATCCCTGATTACTCAGGCCCCAGAATGTCAAGGGACAATAAGCGGGAAGCAAGGGAGCCAGTCAGTACGTTTACATGCAGCAAAACATTCAAATTTCTAAATCTATCAGACATGGTTTGGACTTTTAAAATGCTTGTAAACACCTTAGTCCGACCTACTTCGGACCATAACGGACATCTTAAAATCGGATAAGAACACCTAGATAATTCGTTCATAGTTGGCATTTTAACGCCATGTATACTCAGCAATCGGATCTAAATCGGATTTTGCATTTCGCATGCTCGAGAATTTCGCTGGGGCTTTCACCCAGAAGTGAAAGGAGACGTTGTATTAAATAGTGGTGTTGTTGCCGGAAAAGGTCAATCGACAGGAGGAAAATAATGCACAAAATGTACGCTACTGTAGCATCATCCATCTCCTCGTCGCCATCTTTGTTTGAATGCTGTCAGATAGTTTGTTGTTGCTGATAAGTAGAGGTCAACGGAAGTGGCTCTTTGTTGAGAGGGCTACAGCGCCACATAGCGTAATGGAGTCAGCCATGCTCGGCCGTTTATCTGAACGGCATGTATACTCAGACAAGTAATCCGGTCTTATGCATGTCTTTATCTGATACGATGAGAAAGTCGAATTTTTGCTGCATCTAAACATACTGAGTGTTACTCAAGGATGATACTTAGTTGGTTAGGCCTTTTGGGATCTCAACTTGCACTTGTTGTCAGAAACACTAAACTTTAACCAGCCATTTAGGTAGTCAACGCTGTGAGCAGGGTTTGAACCTCGCGGGAAACCCCATTGGATTTCAAGTCCAACGCCTTAACCACTCGGCCATCACAGCTTGCGCCTTGTTAATCTCCATTTTGAATGCCACACCCTCTCAACCAATGCCAAATGCACCCTTGTCTTCACAGCCACTGCCATCACAGCTCCGCCGCAGCCATCACAGGTTCCATCTTCTTCTCCTCACATTGTATGGACCAATCCACTTTACAGGTCATGTTGATGTACTGCTTCTGCCGCCTCCCGTCTAATCTAAATATCTGCAAAGACATGGATCGTCGGGGGTGCCTGAACGGGTTGTAAACATGTTTATTTCTGCTGTAAAATACGGCCGCTTATGGAGGTTGATTGACTTCAACAACCTTTCCCAAACGGCCAATCGAGGAATTACAGTTTTTAGCACTTCATTAGCGGGTGAATGATGGCTGGGTGCCTGAACAGGGCTGTAAGCATGTTTATTTCTGCTGTAAAGTATGGCGGCTTACGGAGGTTGATTGACCTCTGCAGCCTATCGAGGAATTACAGTTTTTAACTCTTTGGCATCAGGGGTTGCTACTTAACTGGCTTGGTAGCTTTGGTGTCAGATGCACTAAATTTAGCAATTTACCGCTGAAGGGTTTGAACCTGCGCGGGAAACCCCATTGGATTTCGAGTCCAACGCCTTAACCACTCGGCCATCACAGCTTGCGCCTTCTAATCTCCATTTTGAATGCCACACTCTCCCAACCAATGCCAAAATGCACTCTTTGTCCTCACAGCCACCTGGTCATCACAGTTTTTGTCAAGTTGTTGTAAGTTGTACCCAAGTTGTACTCTCGGAAGCCATTATTGTAAGTAGTCTGTAAACAGACTTTTCAGTCAAACAATAGTCTGACAGAAAGATCCTTCATTACTCAGGCCCCAGAATGTCAAGGGACAATAAGCGGGAAGCAAGGGAGCCAGTCAGTACGTTTACATGCAGCAAAACATTCAAATTTCTAAATCTATCAGACATGGTTTGGACTTTTAAAATGCTTGTAAACACCTTAGTCCGACCTACTTGACCATAACGGACATCTTAAAATCGGATAAGAACACCTAGATAATTCGTTCATAGTTGGCATTTTAACGCCATGTATACTCAGCAATCGGATCTAAACGGATTTTGCATTCTGCGCATGCTCGAGAATTTCGCTGGGGCTTTCACCCAGAAGTGAAAGGAGACGTTGTATTAAATAGTGGTGGTGTTGCGGAAAAGGTCAATCGACAGGGGAAAATAATGCACAAAATGTACGCTACTGTAGCATCATCCATCTCCTCGCACGCCATCTTTGTTTGAATGCTGTCAGATAGTTTGTTGTTGCTGATAAGTAGAGGTCAACGGAAGTGGCTCTTTGTTGAGAGGGCTACAGCGCCACATAGCGTAACGGAGTCAGCCATGCTCCGCCATTTATCTGAACGGCATGTATACTCAGACAAGTGATCCGGTCTTATGCATGTCTTTATCTGATACGATGAGAAAGTCGAATTTTTGCTGCATCTAAACATACTGAGTGTTACTCAAGGATGATACTTAGTTGGTTAGGTTAGGCCTTTTGGGATCTCAACTTGCACTTGTTGTCAGAAACACTAAACTTTAACCAGCCATTTAGGTAGTCAACGCTGTGAGCAGGGTTTGAACCTGCGCGGGGAAACCCCATTGGATTTCAAGTCCAACGCCTTAACCACTCGGCCATCACAGCTTGCGCCTTCTTAATCTCCATTTTGAATGCCACACCCTCTCAACCAATGCCAAAATGCACCCTTTGTCCTCACAACTTTTGGCCATCACAGCTTTGTTAAGTTGTATTTTGACTGCCACACCCAAACCTCTCAGGAAGCCATTACTGTAAGTACTCTGTAAACAGACAACAAAATTTTGGTCAAACAATAGTCTGACAGACAGATCCTTGATCACTCAGGCCCCAGAATGTCAAGGGACAATAAGCGGGAAGTAAGAGAGCCAGTCAGTACGTTTACATGTCTTTATCTGATACGATGAGAAATTCGGATTTTGCTGCATCTTAACATACTGAGTGGAATGGGATACCAAGGATGATACTTACTTGGTTAGCCCTTTTGGGATCTTAACTTTCTGACAACTTATTTGTTGTCAGAAACACTAAACTTCAACCAACCGTTTAGACAGTCAACGCTGTGAGCAGGGTTTGAACCTGCGTGGGGAAACCCCATTGGATTTCAAGTCCAACGCCTTAACCACTCGGCCATCACAGCTGGGCCTTCTAATCTCCATTTTGAATGCCACACCCTCTCAACCAATGCCAAAATGCACCCTTTGTCCTCACATTGTATGGACCAATCCACTTTACAGGTCATGTTGTATGTACTGCTTCTGCTGCCCCGTCTAATCTAAATATCTGCAAAGACATGGATCGTTGGCGGGTGCCTGAACGGGCTGTAAACATGTTTATTTCTGCTGTAGTACGGCCGCTACGGAGGTTGATTCAGTTCGACAACCTTTCTCAAACGGCCGATTAAGGAATTACAGTTTTAGCACTTCATCAGCAGGGTGAATGACGGCTGGGTGCCTGAACGGGCTGTAAGCATGTTTATTTCTGCTGTAAAGTATGGCCGCTACGGAGGTTGATTGACCTCTGCAGCCTATCGAGGAATTACAGTATTTAACTCTTTGGGGTTGCTACTTAACTGGCTTGGTAGCTTTGGCATCAGATGCACTAAATTTAGCAATTTACCGCTGTGAGCAGGGTTTGAACCTGCGCGGGGAAACCCCATTGGATTTCGAGTCCAACGCCTTAACCACTCGGCCATCACAGCTTGCGCCTTCTAATCTCCATTTTGAATGCCACACCCTCCCAACCAATGCCAAAATGCACCCTTTGCCGTCAGATAGTTTGTTGTTGCTGATAAGTAGAGGTCAACGGAAGTGGCTCTTTGTTGAGAGGGCTACAGCGCCACATAGCGTAACGGAGTCAGCCATGCTCCGGCCGTTTATCTGAACGGCATGTATACTCAGACAAGTGATCCGGTCTTATGCATGTCTTTATCTGATACGATGAGAAAGTCGAATTTTTGCTGCATCTAAACATACTGAGTGTTACTCACGGATGATACTTAGTTGGTTAGGCCTTTTGGGATCTCAACTTGCACAGAACTTATTTGTTGTCGGAAACACTAAACTTTAACCAGCCATTTAGGCAGTCAACGCTGTGAGCAGGGTTTGAACCTGCTGGGAAACCCCATTGGATTTCAAGTCCAACGCCTTAACCACTGCCATCACAGCTTCATTCTTCTTGGTCTCCGTTTTGAATGCCACACCCTCTCGAACAATGCCAAAATGCACCCTTTGTCCTCACAACCTTTTGGCCATCACAGCTTTCGTCAAGTTAAGTTGTATTTTGACTGCCACACCCAAACCTCTCAGGAAGCCATTACTGTAAGTACTCTGTAAACAGACAACAAAATTTTGGTCAAACAATAGTCTGACAGACAGATCCTTGATCACTCAGGCCCCAGAATGTCAAGGGACAATAAGCAGGAAGCAAGGGAGCCAGTGTTACTGAAGAATGATACTTACTTATCTCGGGTCTCAACTTGCACAGAACTTATTTGTTGTCAGAAACACTAAACTTTAACCAGCAATTTAGGCAGTCAACGCTGTGAGCAGGGTTTGAACTCGCGCTGGGAAACCCCATTGGATTTCAAGTCCAACGCCTTAACCACTCGCCATCACAGCTTGCACCTTATTAGTCTCCATTTTGAATGCCACACCCTCTCAACCAATGCCAAAATGCACCTTTGTCCTCACATTGTATGGACCAATCCACTTTACTGGTCATGTTGGATGTACTGCTTCTGCCGCTCACGTCTAATCTAAATAGGCTGGGTGCCTAAGCGGGTTGTAAGCATGTTTGTTTCTGCTGTAAAGTATGGCTGCTTACGGAGGTTGATTCACCTCTGCAATTTGTAACAATATATATACAATATATCCTTGTTATATTTAGAGATGTCTGACATGCACCAACAACGAAACGTGCTTGGCAATAAAACTTTTTCTGATTTCTGACAGGCAGAACCTCCGTTAGCAAAGCTAGCTAGGTTACAGCTTGCACCTTCTCAATCTCCATTTTGAATGACAAGGGACAATTAGCAGGAAGCCAGTCCTACCCAAGGATGATACTTAGCTGGTTATCTTGGATCTCAACTTGCACAGAATGTATTTGTTGTCAGAAACACTAAACATTAAGCTGCCATTTAGGCAGTAAACACCGTGAGCAAGGTTTGAACCTGCGTGGGGAAACCCCATTGGATTTCACAGCAACAACATTGTTCTTTGACTGCCACACTCTAACCTCTCAGCCAACCCCCATCAGTGCTGTCATACTCCTGTAATGTTGCTGAAAATTTGCTTGGGCTACGGTGGGCCATCAGTGTCTTGTTATGGGAAATTGCTGTTTGATATAGGTATACCTGTACATTTATAATTAGCAAAAATACCTTTCAGTGTTGTTTCTAAATAACAAAACACTTATGATAACGCTTATCATTAGCAAGTCTTGTTGCTGACAGAAATCTTCATGTTCAGGCTCATAGCAACAAAACAAAAAAGTAAGTCTTATTAAATAAGAAAATGATGAAAGAAACATCTACTATTAGAAATATCATGACTAATATCGAGGCAGTAACTAGAGAAATTATTCCAAAAAGTTTCCGTAATTCTTTGCCCTTGAGGAAAGACAGTCCAAATTACAAGTAAATGAGACCACTTGCCATTAATTACGCTTAGCAAATGAGATTATCCACAGCTGTCAGACCACACACACACACTGGACAGCGGCGGGTGCTCTCGCTTCCCCCCTGCCATGCCTAATTTCATTATTCTATTAAATAAGGTTCATTAACAGCGACTGGATGGAGGTTTGATAAACACAAGCACCGCACCGTACGATGCCATGCAAGCTTCCTGTTCTGCTCGGTTCTTTTGTCTTTTATCTTCCGTCCAGTAAATTACAGTCTTCTCACTCAAACTGTCTCAAACAATATCAGCATTTTTTTTTTTTTTGACTTTCTGCTATATGTGATGACTTATGGGAAAAGTGTGTTTTGTGAGTGGTTAAAGCGTTGGCCTTGATGTCCAATGAAGGCTCAAACTCACAGAGATGTTCTGAGATGAGCTCCGGCTAGCTAACTCTGTGTTGAATCAGTGCTTTGCCACTTAAAACTCTCTCAAGCAATGTGGCTGCATGTGGTCAAATGAAGGGCTCGTCTGTAGCTTTTGAAAGCCACATGCAAATGTACTCTGGCTGCTGTGACTGTACTCAGATCGCAATGTGATCTGTGGCCATTTACACAAGTCATTAATGTGATTAATGTAGCTGTGATGGCCGAGTTGTTAAGACAATGGATTTGTCTCCCCTAATCCAGATTAGACATTCAAACATTATAGCCAGTTATAGTCACATTTAAGATGTGGCCAGTTATACACTTAACATAAACATGCTAGTGAAGTTGTGACATTTTAACATGGGTGCTTATGGAGACTAACTCACTTCTGGAGCCAGCCTCAAGTGGACGTTTGAGGAACTGCAGTTTTCAGCACTTCCACGTCGGCTTCACTTCACAGCCATGGTAGGTGTAGAATTGTGGTGGTGTAGTACATATATATAACGGACAACCTGACTGATAGATGTAGGCAGTAACCACTTACGTGAACGTGATTCGAGCTATTTGCGGCACTCTGATTTTTTAAAATGAAGAGACCTTCACATCACCTGTGTTGCAAAACAGCAATCCCATCTCTAAATTGCTTCACAAACCCATTTTGCAGATCAGCTTGTGAAGACTGAATATTTGCGATCTGTGAACATTACAGGTCGATTAAGCAAATCATTTGTCATGTTGCAACCTGGTTAACCTCTACTTAAACCAAGTGTACAGTCTAATACTGCAGTTCACAAATGGGTGAGTTAATGAAGTGCCCCTTTGGTATGAGCCGTGTGTGTGTGAGGGAGAAATAGAGTGAGAGATGAATGAAAAAGTGAAAATGACAGAAAGTGTGGGAAGGTACAAGGGCTTAGCCGATATAACGCAAAGACAAACACAGTTATTATCTTTTTCATCCCAAAATAAATGGACCCCATTAGCCGTGATGATGCAGGTCATTAAAACATCTCCAACCTCCACCTGCCGCTGCCTTCAGAAGCTCCAGACTCACATCATTACGTTCACATCCCATCTCACAGCTCTCGCTCATATCAACCCACCACTTAATGGCATCACACGCCTAATATAACTGCGAGGTGCAAGGTTAATGCAGAATAGTTTAGTGTGCACTCTTTATTATTCTAATGACTTTTAGTTTGCATCGCAGTGCCCTCCAGAATCACCAGTCACCAGGGGTAAAAATCAGCCAAACAGGCTGTAAAATTACCCCCCGGGAAGTCGAAACATTCAGGAAAACATGCATATTTTATGTACTTAGGATGACAGCGTTTAGAGTACAACTGATTTAATTAGATGCATTTTATAGCTTCATGCTACATGTAATCTTGCTTATATTTGAATCTAAACTATTTTTGCCTTTGCTGTATCTTTAAAGTAAAATAAAAATTCCATTTTTATCCCACAGAGAATGTGTTTATGTCGGAAAACAATTATAACTAGCGTGCCGGTACCTACAGATAATTATGGTCTTAACAGTGAGTAATAAACTGTCTTAAAATGTCTCATTATTTTAATGTTGATTCATGTGTGTTACTTGCAGCACGCAGGCATTAATATTTCATAAACGGTAGATATAATTGCCACTGCAGCCCATATTTCTCTGTGTTTATGTCTGTATGTGGAGTATATTCTGCATCCACATGCACTGCTGATCAAAAGCTGTTTAACAGTGGCAGGCCACCAGATAAATCTAAATTGGGATGAATGGGGTCACTGGTTTGGGGGGCCAGTAGGGATCAGCAGATGATCTATTACAGTGTTGGAGCTGCGGGTGTTTCCTGAAGCCACATCCCCAAATCAAAAGATGTGGAAGATATAGTAAGTTGAAGCAGCGAGTAGAGGTCTGCACATAAAAGTTCAGATGGGAAAAAAGTGAGTCTATGCCGTCTTTTTGTTTCTATTGACTTCCTCTTGAGCCGTGGTGACGGGATACATCCAAGTAGTCACAAATGACAGTATAAAGAATGAAGCTCCTGGCTAATCTAAAAGTTGTGGATCATCAGCAGACCTGAGGCGGGCTGAATTACACCTGGTTGCTCAAACAAGCCACCTGTAACAGCACCTACCTGTCAATCAAAGTGTCCACGCTCTTAATCCTGCATAACTTTAAGCCTTAATATAATCTGAACAGGTGAATTGTATATAAATTCACCCTCAGTACAGTTGTCATGAACGGGGAAATTAGCTACAGAGACCAAAACTGTTTTTTGTACCAGGCTGTAAACATGTTTATTTCTGCTGTGAAGTTGGACATTTGAACATGGGGACTTATGGAGACTGACTCACTTCTGGAGCCAGCCTCTAGTGGACGACAAGAGGAACTGCAGTTTTTGGCACTTTTGGCACAGGTTTCCGCTTGATATCACCTCGATAGTGGCCTGATTCAGTCAACTAATACTGAGTTGGTGTTAGACATTTATGTTTCGGAGACCTAAAATCAGGCAAATATTAGTCACCTGAATTATGTTTTACAGTGAATATTTTCCGCTGGTTTTCATGAGTAATTAACTGGGGACAGATGTTTGAAATCCCTCGTCCATTGTAGCACTTTTCACAGAACAACAGCAGATTTATGGGAAGTCTTTCCAAAGAAACCTGATGGAGGATGCGGGTAAAGATGAAAACCACCTGGAGGAACACGGTTATGTGTGACAGAATGTCATTATCGTCTAAGTATATTTTCTATACACTTAATTGAAAAGCAGCTATCACCCCGAGGACACCTGTTTTTTTGTGAAACCTTCCAACCACTCACCAAATCTGTTGAAATCTAATGAAAAAACGATTGTGCTTGATTCAAAAACTGTGTGACCTGGTTAACAAGACAAAGCCTCTCGTCCGGTTTAAGCCCCTTGACGCTTCCCGCCTGAAAAACCGCAGCTCCTTATCACGACGCCTTTCAATTACCCCCGGCTGCCTCCATAAGCCGCCTTTCTGTTTGTTTTCACTTCGTCCATTCAGTGGGAACTCTAATGGCCCTCCCGGACTCACTCACTACATTTGCACTATCGCCATAAATGTGTTTACCTCAGTCCATTTCATTACTTTTATGGTCGGGAGTGAATGTCGAGCTATGTCGTATAAATATGCAGGATCATGACTGTGACTGGAACAGAAATATCACAGATGATTTGTTTTTTTTTTACATATACGTACACAGAGGTGACATGTTGTGTTTTTCCATTTGTGATATATATGATGTTGTGTTGCGCTGTGGACCAAAATGCTCAATGATTTTGTGTATTTATGCTGTTTTTCAGGACGGAGCAACATGTTATCAACCCTCATCACTCCCATAAGACACTGGGATACGGAACATCGTCAGCTGAGGATGGAGACAATTTAAGTAAATACCCCCCATACACTCTAAAAAATGTGTTTTTTATGCCTGTGAAACTGGAAAATGTTCTATTACCATGACACCACAGGCACCAAGTAACCAACACTGCATATTAACCTGCAAAGCAATATTATGTACAAATGTTACGTAGTGATTTGTTGCCCCGAGTTTCAGAGTTACTGTGGTAAATATGTTCAGCTGTACTCGAGTATTTGTTCTGATTACATTACTTATGATCAGAAACTAGCGAGTCGACAACTTTGCTAACAGCCAAACATCAACCAGGTCACCAACAGCAGACACAGCAGCAGCTAATATTACTGACTAGTCCAACAGCAGTCAGCCCAGCTCGGCGTCTGTCTTTCAGCCTTTTATTTCACCAAGCTCTCACCAACCACTAAAAGTCAGTCCCAGATTTACTCTTGTTACTCTTCAGTCTTTTTGCCTCTGCCATTATGTTTCATTGTTACATTGCCTGCTCGCCCCGCTCCGGTTCTGCCACAACACTGGTTCTGCTCAACAGCAGCATTCCCCCATGCTCCAGGGCCTGGAAACCTCCTCTTCCTTGTGGTCCAAAACGCCCTCCCACTGCTCTGAGCTCACAGTCTGAGTAGCCTGGCTAATAAACTGAGCTAACAGCAGCTACAGTTGGCAGCATTTTACTTTACCGTCCATCAGAAAACTCTGTAAATCACAGAGAGTTGAGGCACCTCTGTACAGTCTCAGGCTTGTAACTTCCATGTAAGCCTACTCATGCTTACAATATACATTCTGATTATGCCTGAAACAAATCACATTTGTCCTTTATGTTACGTTTCCCTTCATGATTTTTAATCTGTCGACAGGTACAAGCAGTTTGGAGGTGAAAGAGAATCAGGATGATAAAAGCCAGATGGACTGTGACCTGCTACGAAAGTATCATCCGTCAACATTTTGCACAACTTTCCCGTGCACGCCCACAAGCTCTGAAGCGGAAGCAGCCGTTGATGGATGGAAAAGAGCGGCTGCTCTACCAAAGCCATTTGACTTGTAAGAGAGCAGCCTGGGCTGTCACTCCAAAGAACGCGCTCGTGCAGTTGAACGAGTTACGACCCGGTTTGCGGTATGAGATCGTGTCAAAGACTGGTCCGCTGCATGCTCCAGTGTTTTCTGTAGGCGTGGAGGTGAATGGTTTCCACTTTGAGGGCCGAGGACCAACAAAAAAGCAGGCTAAGATGAGGGCTGCGGAACTGGCGCTCCGGTCATTCATCCAGTTCCCAAATGCCTCCCAGGCTCACGCCACGATGGGGAACTTCACCCGGACTCCTACAGATTTCACAGCGGATAAACTGGACATCCCTGACGGATTCCTTAAAGAGTTTGAGCCATCGCTGCGTGAAAACTGCGATCTACTGCACTGCAACACCTCAAAAACGAGGTTTTCTCCAGCATTTACAACCACAGGCGACTCGTCCGGCTCACACTGGACTTGGTCTCTCAACAAACCCCAAAAGACAGCTCTTAGCACCTCACTTTTAGAGCACCTCAGCCCGGTGGTGCTGCTCAGTGAGCTGCGACCAGGACTCAGGTACATGTGCCTGACGGAAAGAGTTCACGGCAGGCCAATGAGGAGTTTTGTTATGGTGGTTAGGGTGGAGGAGGGTGTTTGAAGGGTGTGGTCACAGTAAAAGGCTTGCAAAGGCCCAGGCAGCAGCAGCTGCTCTGCAGTCCATTTACAACATCAATCTGGGACCGGAGAAGAAGGTGTTGGGCCTCCAGGGCTGCAGAACCAAAAATCAGCTACCTCAGGTGAGTAGGTCAGTCTTCTGTTAACACAACACAGCATATAGATTTAAAGATGTATGTTGATTATCAAAACAGCAAACTGCATTTCATTGGCACAACATTTGGTACTTTTGGTGATCCTCTGACTTTTCATTTAGCGCCACCAGCAGGTCAAGATTAGTCAGATAATAATGTTTATGACCAAATACCTGCAACACTACATGCAAAAATACTGAACGCAGCTTTGGTTTAGTCCAGATCTCATTATAGTGTTGAAGCTCGTAATTTTATCTCTATGTCTAGTTATTCGGATTGGCATTTCAAGTTATTTCCATATTCGAGTACTTGCAAAATAAAAATCTAACTTTCACATTTATGTAAACCTTGTTTGTTTACTGTCATTGTCTGTTATGTTGGTCAGTAGCTTCTGCTTGATGGCGCTGTTCGCCGATTGCTGATTGCTATCCTGGGTCTGTTTGTGTTTGCTGTTGTATTTGGTTAAGATTTCCATAACATCCATAAATTTAGGTTAATGCAGTAATGACAGGCAAACATTTGCATTACAGTTTTATTACATTATGTAGTTAATAAAATGTCTTTTGTCTGTAGCTGTCATGGGAAACCATTGTGTGGGAGGGCCTCCTACTTTACAACAAACCCTCTGGCAACGACTATTCTACAATCGAGTGTGTGGCTGCACAGATCTATCAGTTTTGCTATATAAAAAATGGGAGCACTCTATACCTTGAATTAATACTCACATTCAGATCGAGTACTTGAGTACACACGTCCACGCATACATAATATTGCTAGTATTGTGTCCTTTTGGCCCCCATTACAGGTTGCATATGCAAAGCGGTGAAATCAAATCTTTCTTTTGAGAGCACATATGAAAAACCTGTAAAATAGACATCATAATATGTGTTTTCCAGATGTCTGGTCAGCATTTTGTTTGTAGCGTGGAAGTAATTTATCAGTAAATGTCTGTCACATGTTAAAGACGCATTTCCCTTCACTTTGAGACATCAGCTTCAAGCGGTGACACCGAATTCGTCCTGTATCTCTTTAGCTCTCGACCGTCTTCTAAATGGTCTGGATAAATGGGTCCGAGGTGCGCCGTATGCTACCAAATGGAGTGCAGCCCTGCACATCAGCATGGCCATCATGTCCTGAGGCCTTAGAGCTGGATGGAGTCCTGTACGCTCGTCTGTAGCATCTAAACAACTTCATTATGTCTCAGAGCCTCAGAGAATTGTCCTCTGCGTCTTATGCTGTCGTGCTTTATGAATACAAGAAGATTTGTCTCCCAAGATCGACTCCGCAGAGCTGAAGGGGGTGACCGAACACGACTAATACAGAAACACACCGTCATCCAAATATGCAAAGTCTTTAGACAGACATGTAGATATTTTATTAAACCCTGGGGCAGATTTGATGAGAGTATCCACAGACATGAGGATGCAAAGGTAACATTTTGGATAGAAAAAGAACTGTGATGCTCTAAAGGTTGACTTTCTTACCCTTCTTTAGGCCGATACACCAAAACTTAACAGTCTCCGAAGCTCCCTCCTCCTCTTTGTCTAGATTTTTATCTACAGCCTCCCCAACTGATCATTTAGCATCATCTCCCTTCAATATGAACTGTCTGTCAGGCGGCGCGCATTAATGAACATTATTACAGCACATTAGGGATGAAGGAGGAGCAGCAGCAGACCAAGGAGATTGAGGTGGAGCGAGAAGGCGGTGTGAAGAGCATAATAATCCGACAGATAATTGTTTAACACACTCATTACACACGACCTTGTGCCACTGTCATCCAGAAAACGTCGAGCAGGAGAGTTTCGCTCCAAAGAAACACCTGCTCGTACAAAATGAGAACCACAAAGAGACTCTTAAGAGACAGACACTGGAGTTAAGTCCATATTTCTCTGTGTTTGAGGTGATTAATGACATGAAGAGTTGAAATTCTCCCCATACATTACACATGTTGGGATTTTAAAGGTCCTAAAATCCCTTCACACACGACAGACTGTGAATTAACAGTGTTTAGATTTAGTTTAATTCGGCTCTTATTTTAGTGAGAAATCTTCATGTTGGCCTCATTCCTTTGCTCGTCTAACACTAAAATAACGCTGGCAGGGAGTTGTTGAATCCAAAGCATAAAGTTTATGTGCCTTTACTGACATAGGTATAGGTACCATTACAGATGTCTTGTTTGAGCAACTAGGACCTCAGGTCCACCGTTGATCCACGTCTTTGCCGTTTTTAAGATTAGCAAGGAGGCGGAAGAGGCAGGACTATCAAGATGGCGGCGAGCTTCAAAACGGCTCTTCAGAAACCTGTGGGTGACGTCACACATGCGCTGTCCATTCTTTATACTGTCGGTGATGAGCACCCTGTTGGAACCATTGGACACACATAGTCCCACAAACTTTATTCCTCATGTAATTAAAGCTCAATAAAACATGTTTTTCTAATTAATCATCATGTATGACAGTACATTAAGTAGTTTAGACCATCAGTGGAAGTCTGGTTTACCCACACATCACATACAAATTTATCAAACATGAATTATTTGCAGATAGATTAATCGTCTTCCTCCAAACTGAGAAAAGAGACTGATGGTCAGACAAGTTAAAAAACATTTAGCTCTGGGGATATGAATCTTGTCAAAAGCGTCACCGGTCTTCCTCCAATTAAGTCTCCAAACAGTTGTTTTGTTTTGACGCTGCTCTTTCGCCTCGTTCTGTTGAACTTTGCCACGAATAGCAACTAACGGTAATTTTCTCATGTCTGCCAAAAGACTGACAGTCCTCTAAAAATATAATTAGGCATTTTTTGACAAGTGGGAATGTGACACCGCTTCCCCCGCACAGTTTCGAGTGAGAAAACTCGGACATCATTGACAGACTGTCAGAGATTCTCGTACTGTACTTGTTGTCCAGGCAGATGTCACTGCTGTTGGTGCATCTCTGCAGACTTGTGTTCTTGGTTGTGTTGTGTGTGTGGACAGCAAGACAGCAGGAGTCACAATGTCCTCAGGTATATATATATCTCCTGACAACTTTTCATGCAATGTATGTGTAAAATAAAACCCAATACCATCAATGTTTTTAGTAAATAGAGAAGATTTATAGAGGAAAATATTGTCTTTGCTCTCTTTAGCCTTTGGAAATTTTGTGTTAAAATGGTTATGATGGACAGGAACTGCTATTTAGCTAATTTGGCTTCCTTTTGATGACACCAATGTGCCAGAATGTAAAAAAGTAATCAA
The DNA here is from genome assembly GCA_036365135.1 of Miichthys miiuy. Taxonomy (NCBI): domain Eukaryota; kingdom Metazoa; phylum Chordata; class Actinopteri; family Sciaenidae; genus Miichthys; species Miichthys miiuy. The sequence continues at coordinate 1,850,705 of CM071617.1, forward strand.
TAAAACTTTCAGACTTTGGAAACTTCTGATCTAAATAGTCCAAACAGTCGTCAGAGTCTCTACATTTCTTCTTCTGCAGTTCTTCGCAGAGTCCATTTTCCACCTGGTGAGAGAGAAATACACGGAGCTGACGGACGGTTGTTTCTCTACCTCGCACTCCCGTCACAAAGTCCTGGCGGGGATTGTAATGACCCGAGGTGAGTGGAGGAGACACAGCGGTTTTAGCCTTCATTCATTAATGTAAACAAGATAATAGAGATACCTGTCAGTATAATGTAATACTGTTCAACAGCAACACAAACTACAGCTTCTAAAGGATCACACACCTCTGAAACAGTCGTTATAGACTTGGATAAAACAATCCTCTTACATAAAATGTATCACTGCAATTCAAACTAACAAGTTACTTGAATGACCCTGCACATCCAGAGGAGGGAGTCATCTTTACCGTCCTGTGAATCTTTGATGGAGCCAGATTGCAACACAGCAGCCTGTTTTTGAGGCGTTGGAGTGATTGTTCAGTCATACACTTTTCATTAGCTCATCTCAGCCCGCTAACGTCCTCGATATGACGGGACGCCGAGGCGGAGGAGAGTTAAGAGGAAATGTCTTGTTTTGCTGCTCTGACAGTCAAATTAGGCATCCGTTGAATGTCTCGTTCCATCAGAGAGCCAATCATTTGCATCAACAAGTCGCCAATCGTCTGAGCTGTTGTAGATAATGTCTGCCTTTTCCCCACATCCTCCATTTCTTTTCTAGGGTTTGACCTCAGATCAGCCCAGGTTGTGTCTCTGGCCACGGGGACTAAGTGTCTGGACTCGGACAACATTAGTGATCATGGCGGTACGCTCACCGACTGCCACGCTGAAGTCGTCAGCCGAGGGCGCTGGTTCGATTCCTGTATGCTCAGCTGGAGCTGCTGCTCTGGTAATGATCCACGGCCACGACCCTGAAACATTCACTTACATAATTCTGTACCACAAACCCTAAACCAACAATAATGTGTCTTTCAACACTTTTTGACATCCTGTCTTAGCTCCCATTGATACAGCTGCAGCAACTTCCTGAAACAGCTGCTCACTGTAGTTTTAATCAATCGTTTCTCAAACTGGAGGACATATTTGCATTTGTTGGAGGCTATTTTCAGTGTTGCAATGAGGTGCTCCTGAAACTCTGCTAATAGCTTCAGTTACAGAGACACAGCAGTTCCCACCATGAGCAAGTATTTGGACGATAGTAGCAAGGAAGATCTTCCTTTTAAGAGACAGAAACCTTGATCATGGTGGACGGACATTGGCAACGACCAGCTGAAGATGCACAACTAAAATACTAGTAATGATAACTACAACTATGATTATATTAGAAATATGACTGATTGTAGTAATAATAATGATAAAAGCATCAATAGTATTATCCCAACACCTCAAAATAACCAAAGCAAATGTCAGTCTTTTGCCAGATGTCGTTTTCTTTCCTCTTTGAAGTAAGTCAGCAGACTGTGAGGAGCAATCCATCTTCATACCAAATAAAGGCGGTGGCGGTGGCAATGGCAGTGGCAATGGTGGTGGTGGTGGTGGCATCTTCCGACTGCAGGATGGCGTCTTCTTTCACATGTATGTCAGCTCGTCGCCGTGTGGAGACGCTCGACTCAACTGCCCGTACGAGACCACAGCCGCATGTGAGACGAACACATTTAGATGGCGGTGATCATGATGATGATGATGCTGACGCTTGTTGTTTTGTATGAAGAAGCGTTATATCTGTAATATCTATTTGTTCTGCAGCTATTTATATTCTGTTCTTATCTGCTGCACAAACCTCAGACGGGTTCATTCATTTTTAAAGGTAAAATCCAGCATGAAACACTTTAGCTCTACGAAAACATTAATTAATAAATACCATTACTTCTGTCTTCATTAAGCAGCTTAGTCTGTGTTTCTGCTTCTTGTAGGTGAATGAATAAAATGTCATTAAAATATTATCCTTTAATATCATTTATGCAGCTACGTTGAAGCTTGGTGCAGAAAATGTTTCAGCGATCTAAAACATCCACAAGAAACTTCGTATTTTAGTCTCAGATGATCCGTGAGATTCAAAGAGTGAGAAGTTTTGTCTAAAGCTGCCACTTTGAAACAAAGCACACAACAAATACAAAGGGAGGGTCCATCATAGGAGAGGAAGAATGTAGAAAACATGGACGAAGTCTCCATGACGTCACCCACGGGTTTTAGTCTGGAACAAAATGGTGGACAGACCAACATCTCTTTAGCCACACTGTCAGTAGAGAGTCTGTAAGTCTTTTCTTCTTCTTCTTGTGTCAGATCCCAGCAGGAGGTTCCACTGTCACCTCAGAGTGAAGGTGGACGGAGGCGAGGGACATTGCCTATCACAGCGAAGAGCCAATCAGAAATGGGACGGTGTGGCGCCGGGTAAACTTCTCGTCACCAAGTCCTGCACTGACAAGATGGCAAAGTGAGTTTCTAATCAGCACCACTGTTTGCAGATGACTTCCTGCTTAAACCTTAAACCAACTTTACTTAATGTACATTTTTAGCATGTCACAAGTTTTACCTTCAAACAACCAATCAACATGCTTTTATTTTGGTAAACATCTGTGAACAAAGTTCCTTCGGACCCTGAATGAAAATCTTCTGTTAAGCTGCCATGGTAACTTGTTTGTCTCAACAGGTGGAGTGTTGTGGGCCTTCAGGGTGCACTCCTGTCTCACCTGGTGGAGCCAGTTTACCTGCACAGTCTGACAGTGGGGACGCTCAGCCACACGGGTCACCTGGGCCGGGCCATGGCACGCCTCGCGCCCGTCAAGCATCTGCCATTCCCATACCGACGACAGCAGCTGCTGCTCAGCTGTAGGTCCAAAGTTTTTTTTTTGTACCCGGCTGTAAACATGTTTATTTCTGCTGTGAATTTGGACGTTTTAACATGGGAACTGTTCTCAACCCTTCCTTGTGGGTTCCTCACAGGTTTGAGCAGCAGCGATGTTCGGCCGGCAGGGAAGGCGCCCAACGTTAGCGTGAACTGGAGCTGTGGTGATGGAGGCCTGGAGGAGATCAGCACCTCTACAGGAAGGAGGCAGGACTCAAGGACACCGTCACGGCTCTGCAGGCGGTCCATGTTCACCCGCTGGCAGAGGCTGCAGCAGCAGGTCAGCCAAAGGCCGGAAACACTGAACCTCTTCTGGAGACGCAGCAGTAGGCTCAGGCAGGGAGGGGATGTGACAGTCGATCATTGTAGCATCAGCATTGGGGGTTAGCTTATTAAAATAAAACGAGCAATAAGACGTTGCCTGAGGTCTAACAACTACTTTATTACCCAGAAGCCATCAGTCTTCCTTAAAAACTCTCAGAGCATTGTCTCAGACCAAACCACCACATTATAACGATGCTTTTTAAAATCAGGGTTTAATTTCCACTGTGAATTAAAATATGCATGCTGAGTGGGTTGTGCCGGACCAAACGGTCTCGGTTTAAAACTTGATGAAGGCAGACAGAGTCGTAATTATTTACAAAAGCAACTGGACTCACTGTAAGAAAAAAGCTGCTCTAAATATCAGATGGAAGACACGACGCAGACAAACAGAAGGAGACAGGACGGAGATACAAAGAGTGAAGGACACAGTACCTCGAAAGTCCTCTCGAGGTCTCATGCTCACTCAACACCTGATAGTGAATCATAACTTACATTTTGGACACTTTAATCAAAGTCAAAGCATTTATTTGTTGGATTTTTACCCATTAAAAAACTAAATTTTTCCAGTTTGCTAAATCTTTAGGGGATTAAAGAGTCCAAAATTGTATATACTTACAAAAATGCAATAGTGAATTTAGTAATACCTGTACTTTTTATGCTATGACAAGTCATAATATCTGTAGTCAAAAGGCCTATTCACTTATATTTATAACTTTTGGAGACAGTTTCACTGGCTGGAGTATAAAAATGTTTCCATCTTTCCAAAAAAAGTTCAATTACCTCGGTAAAAAATTATCAAAATTACATCTATTCCTTTGTCTTAAACAGCTTTCTAGTCTTAAATTCATACATCATTCTGCACAGTGAAGCTTAAACATCCCCAAAATAATACAGAATTTAAAAAAAAAAAGTAATTAAACACATTAAAACATAAAAGTGAGCTTTGTTTTAGCCAGGTGGGCTTCCTTAGACATCTCTAGGAGGCTAAATATATCTTTCTCATCGCTGATCTTCTCACTAGTCAAACATAGCTGTGACCAATAACATTATCGACCATTTAGACGTGTCGGTTCCAGGTCCCAGCTGCTGAATCGTTGGTGTGGTTTACGGGGAAACGTTAAGGGTTAATGTTATTAGTTACACCTGTGCTTTTCCTGCATTGACAAGTCAAAATGTCCACTGTGTCATTTTCATGGGACAGGTGTCATTTTGAGGCAGCTGAACAGTCCAACACATGACTGACAAATGTTATTTTTAGCTGAGAACTCACATGAACCTTTTTTAAACACAAATGGATGAGTGCACCACTCACTGGAGTGTCATTGGTGTTCATACCAACATTTCAAATTCTATGAATATCTTATGAACATAATTATTTATTTGTGTATTATTATAGTATGATTGCAAATCTTTTTTTGTCTCAACTTCTCAGTTGAACGGTGCAGAACCCACTTCAGGGACGTATTCTGGTTCCAAGATGGCTGCCGGGCGCTACCAAAGGGCGATGCAGCAGTTTACCGGCGCTCTGCAGGGTGGAGGACTGGGAACGTGGCTCAGAAAACCTCCAGAACTGGGACACTTCAACATCAGTGTGTAAAAGGCTGAATAGGGTGGATTAGAGTATGTTTTTCTTTGTGAGTACATTGTGGATGAGGTACAAGCAATGTGACGCTAAATAGATAAGAGGTCTGGGTCTTTCACCACCATTTATCTATTAACTTTGTGAAGAGAGACACGAGACAGATAAGTGAATATCTATTATGCAAACAAGCACAGCGTGTACAGAAAAGTAAATCAAATTTAAGCAAAAGCTGGAGTAGACTTCTTAGTGTGTAACGTTCGCTTAAGTAGTCTATACGCTGCTAAATTCAGCTCTGTAAGCAATACACAGTGTTTGAGTAAAAATCTTACTTGTTAAAGCTAATTGTTAACCTACAAAGTATCAACTGCACAGTGTCAAGCACTAATAATGCAGTAACGCTATAGCTACGATCTTCAATGTCTACGAAAATCCGAATTAGATCCAAAACACAATACATACAAATGCACAGTTTCTGGTTTTATACGTTAATGAATGCCTCCAAACATGTGAGTTAATCAAGGATTAATTTCAAATTATCTGCTGTGACTGCATTGGGCTAACATGCTTGGAACCCATTTAGTCTCTGGAGGCAACCGCCAATATTTTCTGGTGTAACCAACGGATATCTGGAAAACAGACAAGAAGAATGACAAGAAAGACACATTTCAGCTAATCTCTATCAACATAAATCGATGTCAGACAGATAGCTGACAGGTTTTGAGATTGTATTTCAGCCAATGCATTCTGCCTCTTTTCCTTTCTACCTGGACTGTTAACCTTCATGCAACCAAATCCTGCTGAAATGTGACTGGTCAGTACTACTTGGACTACAAACTGAAACCAGGAGGCTGCCAAATATTCACTCCCTGCCTACAGATTCTGCATTCATGTGCAGATATCTGTTTATAGAGATTATTAACAATCTTGAAATAATTCTGTAAGCGCCCAAATGAGGATAAAGGAGATTTCACACTAGAAGACACTCTCGAGTTGATGTAGTGAATGTGAATGTAGGGTCAAGGGTTGTGTTTGCTGCCCCAGTGTGAATGTTCTTTAGATAGCCAAAGAAAATACAGTTCCATTCATCCCATTTCATTTTGTGTGTATCGTTTTTATTTATATACTTGTAAGTGATCTACACCCTCAATAACCCTCAATGAAGCCTTTGTAAAAGTGAGGTCAGGGCAAAATGTCCTCACTATCCGATAGTGTCCCTTCTTGTACGGTCTAAAGCTCACATTGGTCCCCACAAACACTCATACAGGAGCACACACACACACATAAAACACTTGTTTTGTCACTTTCGTTGACTTTAATCACTACATGCCTACCCTCTACCCGTACCCTAAACTTAACCAAAAACCAAGTAACCTTAAAATTTACCTTGAGACGACCAGCTTTTTGTCCCCGCAACGTGTGAGTGTGTGAGCAGACGTATATCCCCCAGAATGTGATTAATACAACACATCGATGGACCGTGAAGCAAAATCAGTTTTATTGGTAACAACAGCTTCTGGTTTCTTCACGAGCAAACTGAAAGTCAAGTGTTTTAATTTAATTCTTAGTTTTTTGTTTGTTTAGTTTTTAGAAAATGTGTTTGAATAATTTGATGTAAATTAGTCTCGCCTGTTGAATTTTGTTAAAGTTTTCCACCTTCCTGCATCGTGAACAGTGTCAGAGTGTACATGAGGCTCAGGATTGTGGCCACGCTGCCACCTAGGGACATTGTGGGCATTACAAGTTGTGGAGGTTTTGTTTGAAAGGTTTTGTTGACTGTTTTCCTTCATTTTTGTCCTCTAGATTTCTCCTTTTATCGCTTAAAATAATTATTTAGTTACAAACATCCCAAAGGCTTTTATTTCCATAAAAATGCGTTATTCTTGTGTAGTCTGTGTCTCTTCTTATAGAAAAGTTTTCTGAGGTAAGGAATGTGAAAAAATACTTCTACTGAAAGCCACTGGTTTGAATGCTCTGTAAACTTTTATGATTAGGTATGCAGAATGGATGTAGTCTATATTGGTCATGACTGTTTTTATCACTCGGAATAAATCCTCTTATTTGTGTTAGTTTTGGTGTTTGTGTATGACTTATCACATCGGAGTCAAAGCTCAAATCTGTGTGTGAAAACATTTGCTTCCACTTCCAGGATCACAGCATCGTCATTTTGTGACAGATGTAATGGTGACAAATGTCTTTATCGGAAAGAAATGAGCCTGTTAAAACTAGAAATTTCGAAACACTAAAATACACTATATTGATGTTATACAGGTGCAGAAAACCTTGTGTCTCCAGTTAAACTTGAAATGCAGGAGTGCTTCGGTACAAGAAAGAAAAGTAACCTAAAGCATGATGTGTGTGTGTATTTTTGCTTGTTGCCAGTGTGTAATGTGTGGTTGTTTGATGACCACCAACCAGGACGTGCACACATTCAACCGAATGAGCAGTTGGATTGCTACTCACACACACATTACTTTTACAAAGTATATATAAATACACAGCCACTGTATCAGCCAAGTTACTGACTTATTTTAGCTTGTACTGTGTATTTTTGCTTATATTTTAGCAGAACTGACCACCTCTACATCCAGCACCAGAAGACACAAATTAAATCCAATATTCGGTCTACTTTTAGTTCTGGTTTGGTCTCCACCGACTCCTGAGAAAAATATCTGGCTCCTTAGCAGCTACATCACTTTTATCATTAACTCAGCAGGTAGTGTACAGCTGACTGAGTTTAAAGACAATAACATACACCCCAAAAAACACTCTGAAAACGTTCAAACAGCACAAATGGTTTATTCTGATTCCACAAGCAGACGCTTGTTCCTTATTACACAGCTACAATCCACAAAACTGCGGTCAAGTCCAACAAGTTTTCATCTTTTTTTTTTTATTATTTCTTCTGAGAACTGAACTGTGGTGTTTGTTGTTCCACATCAACCACTTTGATCACACAAAACACTGTTAACAGCAAGGAGCCACAGTTTAACAGGCTTCACGACGGTGGATTTGAGATGGTCGATGCTCAGTGATGATGTGATCTGGTTTATGATGTGAACGCTCGGTTAAAACAGGTAAGTTATGGACGTGGCGGCAGAGTGGCTCAGTGCAGTGAAATTTGTCCGCAAGGGAGAAAACAATATTGGATAAACTAGAGATCAAACATCCCCACACACACATACAAACACACAGCTTATAAATTTTATTCACACAAACACGTTTTGTCAGTTAAACCAGGGACGACCTGTTTCATCGAGGGATCTGAGCAAAAGTAGAATTAATTGTCTTGAATAAAGAGAAAATAAAGCCACGAATCATTGAAGGAACTTTGTCAGGTAGTCAGACTAAAGTGAAAAATATAACACCTGAAAACTAATATAAATAAATACATGCAAGCAAGATATTTTCTTCTGATCTGTGAAGATGTTTCACCTCTCGTCGAAGAGGCTCCTCTAATGGGGAGATCTGAGTATTTAGCCTAGGCAGGATCGTTAAGTCAGCCATAGTTTCCACCTGATTCGTTAGTGCTCGTTGTTGTGGACGACTGTCGTGGGTCGTTAAAGTCACCTGAGGTCAGGTGTGAACGACAGTCGTTCAGGTCACCTGAACTCCACCTGGCCTCGTGACTCCAACGACCATCGTTCACACTGGAGCTCAGGTGACTTTAACGACCCTGACGACAGTCGTCACAACAAAAACGAGCACTAACAAACCAGGTGGAAACTACGGCTGACTCTACGATCGCGCTGAGGCTAAACACTCAGATACAACTAAGTCGACTTGCCTCAGATTGAACTCTCCTCAAAAAGCTGGATGACTGAGAACCTCCACAGACTTCTTGTTTTTAGGAAAGTTCAGTCTGCAGCTGACATGTTTAATTATTATTATTAATACTTTAAATTATTAATTTGCATCAGACTGCAAAACTGTTTTTTCGCCATCCCTGGTGTAAATGACAAAATAAAGTTTGTTTTATGTGAATGTAAAGCGTTCGGCAGATAAACTAAAACCATCCATCATGAAGCAAAAAAGAAAAAAGAAAAAAAGATTTACACAAAATAAAAAAGTAAATGCAGGATCATGTCATCAAGTTACAAAGGCTAATAAAACTGCTGTAGCTGAAATACACTATACAGCCAAACCAGCTACTTTCTTCATATATTACAATTTATACGATACAAATGTTATGGAGCTCAACACTTTACATTTGCCTTTTGGCAAGTACTGTCATCACTTTAGTGAAAATCTACATTTATTTGACCTTAAATGTAATTGTGCTGTTTATACACCTGTCCAAATTCAATTTATTTGAACAAACATGGTGTTTAAAATTACTTTTTAATATTAGAAATACATTAATACACTGCAAAAAGGCAGCTGTAAAGTGTTACCAAACACACAACTGTGGGTATTCACCAAAGAAAATGTGAAAAATGTTCATCATGACACTGTACTTGTTTGAAAGAACACTTTTTGTTACAAACCAGCTTCACAAATCTAAAGCTAGACTCAGAAACAATCAGTTTGAAATGAACTGTGCTTGTTCGTCGTGTTACTGCACACATGCTGAGTACGACGGAAGTACGACGGTTGAGCGGCAGTCGAAAAAACCTCAAACTGCCCGTCATCACAACATTAACCACGTTTTTTTTCTAGACGTTGATTTGTATCACTACACAAACGGACACACAGACTTTGTTCTTGTGATGTGGTGAAATCATCTCAAACACACCTACACACACACACACACACATCATTACAGCCTCTCCCATTCACTTGAATGCAGCTTTGGCAGAGTTATTTTAGTGGCAGTGGGAAAGCAAAGCAGGGTGACAGCAAACGCATCACGACACTCTTCAGAGATTTCACTAGTTTTTTTTTTAAAGTACCGTAACAAGAATCCCCAACAACAGTGTTTCAACACTAATGACTAAAGGGCACTGCGATTAACTCATTTACAATCATGTCAAGTATTGGTGCGACGGCAGGGCTGGGCGTCCGAGCAAATGTTGGCCTTAAGTTACCAAATATGTCAGATTTAATTCAATGATTGAGTTCATTTTTATGTAACAAACACAAATAAAGCCCTCATCACACTTTCTCTACAGGCTTAGTGGGAGTTTGGTCCAATGATCACTTCAGTACCAAGAGTTTACTACAGTGTAGACTTACTGGAGTACGTCAGATTTTATCCTGCCACAACAAATCTTCTTGAAAAAACTGGGCAGAATAAGTTGCTGCAAGTTTGAGCTCAAAAAAATGGAGCCAATAGATGCTTTAGAAGATTCTCACTTACTATTATCTTATTTTTTTTTATTATTCTTACTTAAATTGCAGACTGTAACTGAAGTGCACAACAGAAACTTTACAACTAGCATGCGTTGTACAACTAGCGTGATGTATGTTCATGGATTAATATCTGAAACACAGATAATCATGGTGCTCTCACTGCATTAAAAATGACCAGTTGACCAAACTCCCTACAGCCTACAGAAAATCAGGAAGTCCCCTTTTTGCGAATTCGTGTTTGAGTGTTCACTGCAAAAACTTTGAGAGGACGTTGCAAAGAAAGTAACAACAATCAACTGTTTGTTGATTTGCCTGTTTTAGTGCATAAGATCCTTGAATCAATTAGCAAATAAAGTTTTGTTTCTCTCATTCACTCGTCACAAAGTCAGTAAACGTCACAAAACACTTCCTGAATATTGCTACTAGTCACAACTAGCTCTTGCTTCCCGTATGCTGTAGTAAACTCGAGGCTTGGGTGCATCGTAAAGTACTACCGGGGACTTTTTACACATCAGTAACCTCAGAAATACATTTAGACTTCCTCCGGTCAAATCACAGCTGAAGTTCCTTATTTTCTAAAAAGGTTCCAGGTAAAGTGTCTACAGTGAAAAGAGCTTTGAGTGTATAATCCAGTCCTTCTCGGTCTCTGTACCCAGCCCTGCCTTGCAACCAATTCAACAGGTGTTACTCCTAGAAGCTAAAGAATTCATTTGCGCACACACAAACACTGAAATCTCCTTTCCTCCCTGCACACGTCTCAGACGGTACAAAACAGAGTGCCGCATGTCTACACATTTATCAGCCTCTAACAATAAACTGTCAACGTGGCAGGGAGTCGACTTTCTTTTGTCTACTAGACACACAGTGGCTGGTTCATGGCTTTACAGAAACAAACATCCAGACACCAACACTGTGAGCAGAGTGACCAGTCACATTAAAGATCATGTGGGAGGTCGTAACAGGAGATAAAACCTACAACTGGGACCAACACTGTAGACGCTTCAGTCAATAAAGAACACCCAAAACACGGAAGTCTCCACACAGGAGACGAAGCAGGCGTATGAGAGAGGAGATTCAGTTTATAACACCGACAAACTGAAGAGAGTCCACACACCAGTGTCAGTGCTGGTGTGGATCCAGAATGGAGAGAAACCACAACACTGGGACCAGGAAAAAGGAAAGTTTCAGTAGCTCTCACACGGGACTGTCTTACATATCACGATCCTGGATGGCTTTCAGGCAGAACTCAAACATTTCAAACACAGACATTCAAAATTTGATGTAAACAGGATTCCTTTACTTTGATTTATCTAGCAGCTTCTAGTCACAACAGTAATTCATTTGTTGTAACCTGGTTTGATCATTCTTGTGTCTTTTTGTGGACATTTCTTCCCCCCTCTCTCTGTTGGAGTAAAGACGATACTAAATTTATCTGGGACAAGTTTTGTTTTTGAAACCGAGGCAGGACAGAGCTGCTGCAGACCTAAATGGATGACTGGTATGGAACAAATTTGTAAATATCTAAAATGGAAAAAGCTGACTTCACAAAGACAAATTCTATTAAATTTGTAATAAATAGATCGAATTTATAACCCCAAAGCGAGCAGACTGCACAACTCTACTTAAGCTTTGTGCGCCTTCCCTCTTCCTGATGTGAATAATAGAAATGTAAGCTCCCTTGGTTCTATTGAATATTTTAATACACTGTAAGATGGACGTATGTTAGAAAGTTAAACCTGAAAACTACGGTACACGTCGATATATATACACAAGGGTGTACATGGATTTATAGGCCTGGACGTGAAGATGCAGGTTCAGTCTGAAAGCCACGCAGGACCGTGATACGAAGTACGACACCTCGACAACATGCGTATCCAGACTGGAGAGAAACTGTTCTAGTACTAACACAGCACTGCTGCCAGCACGGGAAGTGTTTAACTCAGCCACTTTACACACACACACACACATTTTTACTGCAGACCAGGACCATGAAGCCTCTTTAGGTGTTAAGTGCCGTGCAGACAACAATCCTACCAGCTGAAACTCACCAGCTTTTGACTGCGTTGAATATTTACAGAAGCAGTAACAACTGCTGTTTTTCTTCCAAACAAAAAGGTGCATTATGTTTAATACAGATGTTAAAGGGAGAGGTCGGGTTTTTTGGAGTGGAGTTGTGCGACATAGCGATGCACAGTCAGTGTGTTACCTACAGTAAACGGCGATCAGCGCATCCCCAGTTTGGAGAAGAAGGCATGAAGCAGAAAAACAAATCACTATATTAAGAATATTTTCACCGCTTTACCTCGCCGTCAGATCGCCTCTTCTTTGGCTCTAACTGCAGAACTACCACATTTCTACCAAGCAACTCCACGGTTAAAAAAGGCCGTCTGACAGCGAGGCAGTGAAAATATTCGTAATAAAGCGTACGCATAAACAGATACAGATTTTTTTAATGTGGCTAAAATATGTTTTTCTGCTGAGCCTGTCCACAGCAGTTCATAGCTCTGCTTCTGTACCAGGATCCCTGTCTGTTTCTTCAAACCGGGTTCATGCTGACCGCTGTCGACAATGCAAAGCTACCTCGTACGACTCCACTTCAAAATGCCCAAACAGGCCCTTTAAGCAATGAATCTCAAGTACCAAACATTTTGGAATGAAATTCAAGAGGAAAAAAAATCCACTTTTAACATCAAACTAGCCAAACACAATTTAAACACTCTATGTTTTGTCACCAGAAGCAGAAAACGTCAAAAGAAAAGAGCGTGTGTGCTTCTTTCTTGAGCTGCCAATCATAGAAATCAGGAGGTTTAAGTAAAGCAGAAGGTAAATAGTCACAGATGAACTCCTGAAAAGCACCAACGTGATACAAAACTAGTGGATTTTTCCTTTAAAGCATTAAAATCTGCTGTTAGTGGCACAGATTAGATTTGCTCTAACTCTTCGGTAAAATGCGTTCTGCTCTTTAAGTTTCAACAAAGACGATAAAGAACCTCCGTGTTACGTCTATGTGCTTTTTAAAACATATTGGCATGGTGAGTTAGAGAGCGTGACAGATTCAGTAGACAGCGAGCGCAAGTCCTTTTTCTTCTCTGCCCCTCAGTCTGGAGGAGGTCAGACCTCAGGGAGCTTCAAAGCGTCAAACGCCGACCTCCTGCAGACTCAAAAGATGGCTGGTAAAGGTCTGTAGTTTTATCTTTCGTTGAGAGAGATCGGTTACGACACGTGACAAAAAGAAGCATCAAACTAAACTTTTTAAAGCCGCCTTTTTAAGCCTGCAGGATGTGAGCGTTTGATGCTCCCACAACAGACTTTAGGTGGAGTTTCATCACTGTGAGGTGACAGCAGGACGAGGTGGAGGTCATTTCTCCTGCAGCAGGGCGGGGATGTTGATGTTCCAGCCAATGGCCTGCGGTCGAAGCCGCGTGAACAGGTTGCAGGAGGTGTTGTCTTCACACCAGGCGGAGCAGCACACCATACGCCGGTGACCCTGAAACACGACAGACAACACAGCAGCTGTTCAACACTGAGGACGGAGACACGCGAGGTCATGACAACAGTATGATATTCAACAAAGATCTGTGAGGAGCCAATCAGAGGCACCGACTGACCTGTCTGTTGCTTCGTGGGAGTCGAGCCAGTCGCACCCGGACATGTCGAACAGCGGACCTGCCGATTGTCGTGAGGAAGAGCGATGATTCTCTGGTTCACCGACACGCTGATCCTGGACCGGACAACAGTGACACGATTCAGATTATAACTGCGACGCCTCAACATGAATCATGACCATAATCAGCCAAGAGAAATGAAATAAACAATAAGTCATAAAGTCATCATCCAACGCGAGCTGCTTATTTTTGAATTCATCATTTAGTCAACTGAATGTTAGAAAATATTGAAAATGCTCAACACAACGCTCCAGAGTGCAACATGACATCTGATTTAAGCAAAACCCAAAATATATTTAATCTATGATGATAAAAAACAGAGAAAAACAGCAAATTGTCACATTTAAGAATCTAAAAATCAGCAAATATTTGTTATTTTGGCTTAAATAGTTAACTATTATTGATTATTGACTACAGTTTTATCCTGTGGTTCGATTAATAATCACTTCAGCACCATATTCTACCTACATCTGGTTCACAAAAAACCTGATTATTAACTGTGTAAACGATATAAAATCATAAACAGCTAACTGCATTAAGCTTCTTCTTGGTGTCCATCACTACGTGAACACACACGCTGTGTTTTCATGTGTAGGTTTGTTCACAGACCTGTTGGCGGAGTCTGTGCGGATGGTTGCTATGGGCGACCTCATGTTCTTCAGGTCCCACACTTTGACGGTTCGATCGTCGCTCCCGGACACCACGTTGTCTCCCACCGTGAACACGGCAGACGTCACCGTGCTGGAAAAAACAGGATTGTTTAGACTGAGGATGAGGATGAAGGTGGATGAAGGTGGCCTGGACCAACTTAACGAGGCTCTGTTATCAAGATGTTTTGTCTCTTCTAAACACATTTCTTTAAATAACACGACAATAAATGAGACAGATTTTTTTATTTAATACTTATTTATCTAGTATATATTTTATAGAGTGTGTCGGACTGACTCAGTGTGTCCCTGGAACACGTTGACAGAGTGGATGGACGGGTCTCTGAAGTCCCACAGTCTGAAGGTGGTGTCTCTGGACGATGTGACCACCAGGCGCTGGGTGGGGTGTGTGCAGCAGTGGGTCAGCTCCTGGTCATGACCTGAACACACACACACATACACACACACATTTTACTCAATCATAATGTAACTGAATGATAACTAGGAGTCGACAGCAGCTAAGTGAGCCCTCAGAGCGGTCCCGGCTCGTAGGTCGACAGGTTTGAGTTCTGTGTGTTGGCAGTCGGTACATTTCAGAGGACAGCCAGCGATGACTAACCAACAGCAACGGAAGAGACGCTCAGTTTTCCTGTAATGGAAAATATGACGATCGATGTGCAGTTGATCCATCAAACTTAACAACTTTTTACATTTCTGATCATGTTAAATGAACAAACAAGATAAATCATGTGAATAAATCAGCTTTAGAGATGTTGGCAGCTGTAATATTTCTTTATCCAACCTGTGAGTGAGTGGACGAGCTCTGACGTCTCCACGTCGTACAGGTTGGCGGCTCGGTCCCACGAAGCCGTCACGACCTGTTTGCCCCCCACCAGCCAATCGGCAGCGATCACCACGCCCTGATGGCTGCGCAGAGTCGTGACCGCCGTACGGACAGAAGGACAGTCGTTCGGACCCTCGACCTCGCCGTCGGCCTCGTCTTTGTCTGAAAAGTCCACGTCGTCTTCGCAGGGTGTCTGCTGCATGTCGGGAGGAGAGGGAGGGACGAGGGGATAAAGTTTAAGAAACCATAAAGGTCCATACAACTCGTAAAAAAAACTAATAACCAGTTGATGCTTACGCTGATGTCAGCGACAGGCTGTGGAGTCGGCAGCTGGACCATGTATCTCCAGATGTGAGCTGTCTGGTCTCCAGAGGCTGAGGAGGACAGAGTTCAGGCAAAAAGACAAATGACGAGACCTTCAGTGTTCACACCTCTCCTAGTTTTTGTACATGTTTACAACTTTATATAGATATATAGGGACGACTGTGCAGATTTTATTGTGATTTTATTTTTGTGGCTGAGCGACCACGGCAGCTGCTGCCGTAAATAAACAGAGAAAAACCATGATGTGATGTGGCCGCCACCATCGAGAACTTTAAAGGATGTTTGAGCTCTGGATCGTTACCTGTTAGAGCCATCTGTTCAGTGGGGTGGAACTTGATGGAGTTGACTGTGGAGACAGAGATGCATTACATCACTTCATTAAAGACAGAGATTTATTCTCATAAATATACGTTTCTATCTCTACCTGATCCTTGATGGCCCAAGTATTTGAGGAGGCACTTTCCCGTCTCGATGCTCCACAGCATCGCAGTGTGGTCTGCTCAGACACGATAATGACACAAAAGAATGAAAAAAAAAAAGACATTAAATTTATAGAGTTTAACAATTTTTACGATTTGATGTGTACAGAACTTCAGGATTGAAAATAAAAGATATTCTGACATTTAATTTAACAAAAGAAGAAACACAAATCATCGTTCAACATCAGGATGCAGAGAGCAGAATAATGAAAATACAAGAAAAAACAAACAAGAAAACTGAGGAAGCGAGTGAAGTACCTGCAGGCGCTGTACCGAGCACCACGGGTTGCGTCCTGGTGACGCTCAGGTCCCAGATGCCGTCTCTGTGGCGACATACTCCCTGACCAGCTGGCACACCGCTCTGGGCGTGGTCGCTTTGAAACTGGACACAATCTGACAGCGACATCAAACTGGCGTTAACACAGAAGGAAATCGCGGGGCCACGCCACGTGCTGAACCTCACAGGGTTCCTACACATTTCACTCGTCTCGTGTTTTTGTCGGCGATTCAAGTGACACGTTCAAGCATTTTCACACTTTTAGTGACTTCTTTTGGGGTCAAATTGGTGACTTTAAATGTTTAAATCAAATCAATAAAGTTATGTTCATGCCTTTTAAAAATTCACACTTTTTTTAAGGCCTGGAAATGATCCAGTTTGAATTGTTCAGACTTCTGCAAAGCTGTGTAGGAACCCTGGTCTGATGGAGGAGGAGCGGGTCAGCAGAACTGAGGAGTTGCTCAGCAGGGTCCTTGTAGTATGCCAGGGCTAAGAAGCTTTGGTTGACAACAGCGTTATTCATATCAGTCCTGGGTTTCAACAGAATTTCTCAAAATAAAAATAAATCTTTATTGGTATTTGTTTTAAGCTGTCTGAGCACATGCTAGGCATGAAATCTGATGCTCGAAATGCTTTAAAACAAACACCATCAATGACCAGTCAACCCAGATCTGGTATCAACACAGATGCAGACACATTAAGTATCAGTGCACTTATCATATCAGGATTACTATAAATGCAAAACCGCGATAAACAAAGAGAAATCTATGTTGGGGAAGAGGGGGCAAAATAATACTGAGTTACGGTGCGGCAGAAGAAATCGATCAGTTGTTATTATATCAGTTGTATCAAGAATTGGTCAAGGTGTTTACATTAAAGATGGGGATGATACAAACTGGACTCTTGGTTCGTTTTTGACACAGACCACTAAATAAGTTCCAACTGAAAGGAAGCAGGAGAGCATAAAGAATCATTCATCTACACACAGAACAGAGCATTTCCTTCACTTCTTCTTTTCTGTTAAAAACGATATGAAATCAATAAATTATGGTCAAAATAAAACAGATAAAACCGACACTGAAGACGTGATGACAAATACCGTTGCTAAGCATGGTGGGAACCAGCGTTTGCTGGTCGTTAGCAGGTAAAAACAGCGTGGGGTTTTTGTTCAGTGTAGCATGATTTGGTTTGTCATGTAATGCAGCGTGTAAATTTAGTTAAAAGCTGACTCTGGGTGATCGATGATTTGTGCGTCTGAATGATGATGAATCCAGAACTTGATGCAACACTTAGAAACAAAACAAAACCAAAAAAAAAAGCAACAGGGGCTGGAAGGTTTAAGGAAAAAGCACCGAAAATAAGCTTTAGGTAACTGGCTGAGGAGTAAATCTAACGCACGCAGCAGTTAATGCTCTATGGTTTGTAGCTTCGGTGTGCAGTCTGCCATAGCCACATCAAGATGTTGCTTGTTTTATGATCGATAAATGAATTAAAAGATGGATATTTTAAATCAATACACAGTACGTGAAATCTACCTTAGTTAAGGAAACAATTCCAAAAGTTACCAAAGATGTTTGAGGTAATTTAGAAACTTTGTCCACCAGAGTTTATTTATTCATGTGTTAAATGTCCCTCAGTTCATGCTGAATCTTAAAAGACCAGGGTTGCAAAGGGGTGGAAAGGTTCCAGTAAATTTCTGGCAAATTTCTAGAAACTTTCCATGGATAGTTGAGCTGGGGAATTTTTTGGAAATATTCCAAATTGGAGACTTTTCATGGGAATTATGGAAATGTATGGGAATTTGGTCAAGATTATGCTAAAATATATTTTCTCCAACTATATTTAAGCTCCTCGTTAAGGGCCAACCTTTAGTTTTGTTGGTTTACTCCCATTTATTTATTTATTCCCATAAATTCCTGTTAATTCCCATGGAAAGTTTCCAACTTTGAAAATTCCCTGAATTTTGCAACCCTATAATAGACCAAATCAAACATGTGTTTCTAAGAAAAAGATCAGTATGACCCAATATATCACTATATGAGTTATCAGCTCAGCACTATTTTTTGAGAGTATTTTTTTAGGAATCAGCTTTTCTTTCCCAAAACTCAAAATATGGTATCCCTTTTTAGTCACATTTATATTTTGAGTCATTTAAAGGTACAGTGTGTACTATCCCCCGCTTACCCCTCACTTCTCAAACGTCTAAGAAAACACAACACAGTTAGCCAGAACTGTGCCTGTTCCAAATGTAGATATAAAAGTAATAAAAACAGAATTAGTCTTTTAAGGTGATTGTACATCATTGAAAACACAGTTATAGATATATTCAGTTTCTGACAATAGATCGCCCTAAAAGTTACACACTGAACCTTTAAAGGTGTATTTATTTTGGGGGGCTTGTTTGGCTGTT
This sequence comes from Miichthys miiuy, assembly GCA_036365135.1. Lineage (NCBI taxonomy): Eukaryota > Metazoa > Chordata > Actinopteri > Sciaenidae > Miichthys > Miichthys miiuy. Next base: position 1,869,429 of record CM071617.1, read on the forward strand.
TGCTGTCCCAAAGTGGTTTCCACTGATGGCGAGCGAAGACAAAGAATTGGTTGCCACTTTCTCAAACTGGCTGCCAATTGCAACCTTTTTTTGCAAGAGATTTTCAGAGAACTGACCCTTTAAAGCCACTAACCCTGATAAAGTTCATACAGCCAATAAGGTTTTTAAAAAAAGAAAAGCACAATCTGATATGGCTGAGCATTTTCCGGCAGACCACACACTCTGCCTTAACTGAGCAAGGATCTAAAGCAGCCAACAAATGCTCCTCCACCTTGAGTACTTTATTTATCAAGGCACAAAAGGCATTTTGAGGTAACAACTGCTTCATGTTAAAGATGTCTCTGTAGTGTACCATTATGTGAATGCCGACAAGTGGCTAAAATCAAAAACCAAGAAGGTGCAACTGAAAAAAGCCTGTTAGTGAGATAATAAAGTTGTGTTTTTTTTATTTTATCTCACACAGAAACTGATAGAAAAGCTCAAACTCCTACATTTGAATGACCAAGTCTCTTGGGAGGAGTGTCGACCCCTGGCTGGGCTGTTCATGCATATTGGCACACACAGGGGAGAAATCAACAAGTTACCCATGAGTCTCCACCCCACAACTCCCAACTGGTTACGCTGAAGTTGCGGGATCCACCTACTCTGGCATGGCAAGAGTTTGAGCGCGACTCGAGCAAAAGGTGGAAAAGACAGCAGTTCTTCTCTTTAACATTCAAAAGACATGTGATGGTAACACTGACGAGCAATGAAGCCGGTTTAAGCCTCTTTAGATTTTGTATTTTTACCTTCCATGACACAAGTTATGGATAGTTTTTGAAAATCAACATTTTCTCAAACCATCTTCAACAATGCTTTGATTAAACCACTAAATATCACCTACAGTATGCAGGCAGACTTCAATGATTTATACATTTATGAATGATTATTCCTCTGTCTTTGGACTCGCAATAAATAAATAAAACAGTATTTACCTTGCTTGTGGAAGCCTTGTAGGTCGTCTTTAGTTTTTGTGACAGCTGGCTGGTACTGTGACTTGCTGTGGGTTGTCAGGAATAAGACAGATATAAATATTTAATAAAAACACAGAAATGAGCACAGAATGTTTAAACCTAACCCAGCGAGGCAGCTGTACTCGCAAGATCACAAAATCAGGCTTCAAGCTCAGCGCTTGTGTCTGAACACCGTGGTTATGGACCAATCGGGATCATATGAGGAACTACTGTCAGCTACGGGCCACCGCTAAAGAGGTGAGCGTAGATGTTGTGTCTCACCTTTTGTTTTCAGAGCTCCTTTGGCTAAATCTGCCCCTTCGAAAGTTTGTCCTTCTGCAGCCAAACGATCGTTCAGCGTTTCGATTTCTCTGCGCACTGAGAGGCAAACAGGTCACGTATTAAAAGACTGACAGCGATGAGAACAAGTGCACCCTGCGCTGATCATGAAGATAAATGTCTTACATTCCAGGTTTTCTATGTAGAGGTTTTCAAACTCTCTCTCGATCTGACTGAACAGGTCCAGCAGATTGCTCCTCAGAGACAGAGGCAGTTTGGAGTCCTGCAGGGAAAGAGAAGAAGAACATGAAACAAACACGAGTTTATCGCTGCCTGAGCTGCGTGAGGATGTTGTTTCAGTTAAATACTGAGTAGAGGACTAGCTGTGGTGTGTATGCAGGGCAATTAGCAATTGGTCTTCCAATTAGTGTCTCGATTAATCGACAGTTTTCTCTGTAAAATGTCAGAAAATAGTGAAAAATGTGTAACAATCCGTCCCAAAATATGCTCTACTTAGTGTCGTTTATGACAAAGAAAAGCAAAAATAGTTTCCAAATTATTTTCTATTGATCGAGTAATCACCTAATCATTTCAGTGCTTTGTGTGCGTGTACAGGCGTAGTCATATTAGATATGCTGATGATGCAGTTCTGTATATTAAAGCCTTCACACAATGCAAGTTTCCCGTTTGACATGACAGAAGAAGACGACTCCTGTTACAATAACAACATTGAGGAAGGAAATCGTGTTTTCAAACAGGAAAGAGTCGATAAAGTGAAAGAATCAGTGAAAAGATTGCAGAGCACAGAGGATGTGATGGTGTCAACACAAAACATCAATTCAAATGTTTCTTCACATAACGTGTTTTGTTTAACAGTGAAGAGAAAATGGGAAGAAAATGATCATAAGTTGCTGATTTTGGGCTCAACACTGACACTGAAAAGTGTTTTTGGTTGCTGAAACTGAAAATATGACTTCCATATTTAGTCACCTTTATATTTGGACTAACTGAGAGACTCTGCAGTAATAAGTCAGCTTACTAATGAAACACTGCAACTACTGTTCCTTCAATTTAAACTCTTTCAAAATAAACACTAAAAATAATCACTGTACATTTGAGTTGGCTTTTACAACAGTGAGTGAATAGTTTAAACATTTCTGCACTGACGCCACAAACAGTTTATTGAGGACAGTCGTGCTGTGACAGAGCCTGTGGTCAAGACACAAACAGGAAGTGGTCGGTCTTTCCTCAAAGCTTTGTCCAATCATGAGGAAACTGCCCTCGTTGTAGCGGAGTGCTATGAGCTCTGCATAATGCTCTGCACTCTAGCTTGGGCTGGATTGCTATATTTTCTAAAGAAATCAGTCAAGTGTGCTCTGATGTTGAGAGAATAAAGGCTGCATCAGCAGATATCCGGAAAACAGATAACGGATATACAAGCCGAGACTTCCTCTGCAGTCCGATTAGTAACTTGAGAATGACGAGAAAGAAACATTCTCACATTTCTCTAAATCACTCTTAGGTAAGATTGTGTTTCAGCCAATGCGTTCCACCTCTTTTACTCTCCATGCAGACTGCAACCAAAGCTGTCTCAAACACGACTGGTCAATACTACTCGGACAAACGTACACAGAACGCTTCGGATGCCACAAAACTTGATCCCTTCATAAGCAGATATCCCAGATCTCTATGACAATGGTGTTGAAGTGTTAGAATACATAATGGGACATAAATATAGAAATGACACATCTGCATCCAAATGTAGCCAGCTCACCGAGGTTAACAGTTGGTGGTGCTAACTTTACATTCAGATGTCATTAAACCATTGAAGAAGAAGCGATCAACAAAGATATGGTGGTGCAGTGGTTGGCAATGTCACCTCATAGCAAGAAGGTTACTGTTTTGAACCCAGTCTTGTTCTGTGTGGGTTCTTTCCAGGTACTCCAGTTTTTTAATGGAAATTTGGAAAATGGAAGTCACGTGCTTCGTGTACGTACGTCACAATTTATTCTAAGCCCTGTTTTCATTGCACTTTGCATTTTATTTTTATCAAAACATCAAATTATCTTCCTCAGCAAAGCATAAAAACTTGCTGAAGATGCAGACATTTCAGTTTCTGCTCATGTTTTTATGCTCAAAATGAAGATTCACTTTAAAACCGGAGGGGGAGAAGGAATATACCGCATAAGCACAGTCCTGAGTCAGTAAAAAACTGTGCAATAAGCGCTTCGTGTTGCTAAACTGTCCAATGAACAAGCTCATTGTGAGTCACGTGACCTTGGTTTATTTGTAAGAGGACAGTGTGGATGTAACTGCATCAAATACCAAATGTAGTCAAGAATATCACATTTTAAAGGAGGAAGATATTTGGATATGAAATAGAGAAATCACTTTCACCTCCTCTAAATACTAATCAAACCTAAACTACACCAAACCTACACGAGTAAAGCTAGCTCTAGAAACTATTTGGGGAGTTACACGTGGAGGGCTAAACACCTGAAACTTACCTCCATTCTCATGAGGGACTCCAGATTATCAGAGGACTGGGGCCAAAAAGGACCAGAGTGAAAAAACAAAAAAGTCATGAGGAAGGGATTTACAATGTTGGCACCACGTTTGGTTAGAAAACTGCTTGAAACCAGCCAAAACCCAGAAAAACTCTAATTCAGCTTCCACATTCAGGGAGTCGTAAACACTGACGAGGCAGCAATAACAAACTTAAATTAAATTAAATTTAGAATTTCAAGTGTATTTATAAATAGTCAAGCAGCTAAAAGAGAAGCATTGTAGAACTTCCTTTAAACATCAGGAGAAATAAAACCACTCTAAATAATCCAACGTAAGAAGGTACGTAGACTTTTCAAGCACAGGTGGAGTTATTGTTTACACCTGTGCTTTTTTAAAGAGGAAAGAGAGACAACAACAGCACCTCATTTATCAACCCCGAGTGCAGGGAATGTAAACAGAGGTTTAATGTCTAAATTATACTCAGGAATAATACATCAGTGCTGATTTATATCAGGTTAGGCTCAGTGTTTCACTGTGAAGCATGTTTAATAATAAGCCATAGTTATAGAGGCTTTGACTCGACAGAAGGTAATTCATCTTCCTTAAACTTGAACATTTTGTTACCATTTGTGCAAATTCAACTATTTATGACCTATTTATCAACTATTTATGACCCAAAAAAACGTGAAAACATCAAATAAAATATAAAAAACATTTAAAAAAAACTAATTGGAAGAGAGTCTGAAACCAAATAAAGTGCATATAGCAAAGTAGAAAAAGAAAAGGACAAACACAACAACATCCTTATTTCAGTAGGTCTCTCTTTTTCTTGGTTTACTATCTTTTTAGAGAAGTGACTCCAGGTAACGGTGTTTACCCAGCATCCCAGGAGTTATTCACTTCCCTTTTAGCTGGCAGATTGAAACCGAGCTGAACCCTCGCTCTTAAAAAAAAACAGGAATAAGCACCGCTGATCGAATCGATCCACCTGAGCGAAATGCAAATGCCCGAGTCTGTTCTGGATCCATCTGTTTTAAATTTACAGCAGTCACGCAGTAATTATGACACGCTTAACACACGCAACAACATAAAGCATTATGGGCCCTCTAAATGGATGCATTTAAACCTAATTGGTTTAGGATTACAACTGGAGTGCTTATGGGTGCTGACAGCAGCAGGCTAATGATGACAGGTCGGGGATGAGGGGAGTTTCTCTGCATATTTTCACTGTGTGAATAAGCGGCTCGTCACCTGTCCCTCCAGCATGTCTCTCTGCAGGCGGGCGATCCTGCTCGGTGCTGTTGGTCCGGCGGATCGACAGGCTGTGGGACTTCCTCTTCTGCTTGGCCTGGCGGGCGGCGGCGCTGCTCCCACTCTCCACCGGCATCCCTCCTTCAAATCCGATGTAAACACAGACTGAAAGTACAAAACCAGAAGAAAAGAGCCATGAGAACAATTCCTGGTTGAGATGCTACACTCAGTGGAAAACATACAGCGACTGTGTTAGACTTGGCAGCTTCCATGTGTGAAATGACAGCATGACTGAGTGTGAAACAGAGTGTTGGTGAGCGTACTCAGCGGGTCCCTTAAGGTCAAACATGTGGGATTACTGGGACTCAAACTGAGAAGAGAGCAACAATAACAGAATCTTATTTTCCTGTTTTTAAAAACAGAAAACTTTCTGCTGCATACCAGAAGACAAATGAATGTTTTAACCCAACATGGCAGACTCAAAGACAGGTTCATTGGTAACAGGTGACTGGGTGCGAAAGGGGCGTCCTCGAGAGGCTCAGTCGTTCACGGATGAGGCGAGGTTCACCACTTTCACCGTCTACAATCCAGAACATCATTCAAAGATTCAGAGAATCAGAGAAAGGCCCAAACCCAAACAGTGAATGTCCGTGACCTTCAACCCCCCCAGGCAGCACTGCGCACTTCTCTGGACCAGAACATCTGAGACTGACTGACGGAAAGTGGTCCAACGAGTTCACGTTTCAAATTGTTTTCGTCAGACAGGAGCAACATATGCCGCCGTCCTGATGTTCTGATTTTTCTTATTTCATGCAGAGACACATTCTGCACGTGTTACCACATCGTAATTAAAGACTGCATGTACTAGACGGGCCTGCCTGCAGTCCAGACCTGTCTCCCACTGAACAATTGGAACGAATTTGACTTTTAAAACTTGTATCGCCAGTTCCTGAATTGCAGATTTTTTATAGAAGAGGCAGAGGACTGCCAACACGGCACACAGTGGTTTCATATCTGGCAAACCGGAGCGTCGACATGTACAGGCAGTGTGCGGCATGGCAAATTTCAAGAGAAGAAACATAACGACTGTAGTAATTCGTCAAGAAGCTCGTATTTCAGTACAGCATGACACAGCATGTTCATTTTACGAGTTAAAGGTCCGGTATGTAAGATTTAGGGGAATTTATTGGCTAAATATGTTATATACTACTCAAGACTAACTTTTAATTTGTGTATAATCACCTGAAATTAAGATTTGTTATATGTTTGTCAGCTTGGGATGAGCTTTTTATATCTACAGAGGGAGCGGGTCCCCTTCTACGGAGTCTGCCATGTTTCTACAGTAGCCCAGAGCGGACAAACCAAACACAAACTCTAGAAAGAGTCTCTCTGACATGTCATACCCGACTTTAGGGTTTCCCCACTAGCTTGGTTGGGTTGCTGAATGAGGTGAGGAGTGTTCACTTGGTTAACCTCCACACACTGGACCTTTAATACAGTAAATATCCGACATATTGTTCCTGTAGGCTGTCAGCTTCGTCGCGATGCATTGCTGCACATGTAAGTACCACAACAACTCTTTAAAACGACCTGTTTCTAACAGCATACTCACACTGACACACAGCAGCACGCCCTCAGCTGTGCAGCAGCAGAAGGAGGGAGCTGTTATTGATGCTCATATCACAGTAATGACACCACATTAAGCCTGGCTCCAGCTGTCACAAATCTTTGCCCTTGAGTTGACATAAGCCGGCTCTCTCTGGCCAGGCTGTAGCCGATGAAGACATTACTGCCTCTGTCTGCCCGTTAATGTCTCTGAATAAAGGAGCTGCCTTGTTTATTAGCTGTCAGACACCTTTAGCTGGGAGTTAGTTCCCTCTTGCTGTCTGTCACTGTGACCTAAAGATGTCAGGGCAATGAAAGCGCCATTTTTTATTGCATTGTGCTGGAGTAAAAACACCCTAAAGTGTAATTAAATTCAGTACTTTGGTTGTCAGTGAGCGTTTAGACAAGTCTAGACATTGTTAGCCTTGTTACAGCTAAGCGGCTAACCCGTTATCCCCCCCATTAGCTGGCGTGCTAATAGGCTAACGGTGAGACAACCCTAAAACCCCCCTAAAACAAAAGACTGGAACTTACCAGAAAGTCTACAAATACAGAGTTTTATCCCGGGATATCGTGGGAAATGTCGGCCTCTGTATCATTTTCTCCGTGTTGACAGTTGACGAGCTCCGTCCGTCCGTCCGTCCGTCCGTCCGCTACGTGACGAGCGATAACGAAGCCAATTCCGGCCCGCGGCTTTTCACAATAAAAGCATAATAAATCTTTATCACGCCATAGGGTTAGTTTGTTGTTTTCTTGTGTATTAACACACTCCAGCACCTAAAATAATTAACTTTAAAATTTTTTAGACACAAATGACATCTCGGCATATTAAAAACTTACTAAAAAGGCTTTAAATTAGTAAAGGAAATCATGATTTCGCAATGATTAACATTCGCAACACACAGCCTACGCACATAAACAGTTTATTGGCACATATCCAACCTCTTTTATATAAGTCAATTAAATAACGTGTTCTTGTTGAACCACTTGTACAGGTTATTATATACTGTCATTAATAACATTACCATCATCTTGCCACTGCACCTTATCTACCTATTTATCTTGTGTTTTAAGTGTCCCATTCTGTGTTTTAATTTTTCTACCTTAGTATTTTATTATATATTTATTTTATATATTTTTATTGTATTCAAATATACTGGACTGCTATAACGACCTAATTTTCCTTCTGGGATTAATAACGTCATCTATTCATCTACATGTTAACGTTTGTTTTATATAGCGCTTTTACACTACACCTGTCATCCACCCATTCACACACTGACGGCACCGGCTTCCATGCAAGCCAACAAGCACACTTTGAGCCGGGGATCGAACCACGACGACCTGCCCTGCCTCCTGAACCACAGGCTGGAAGCCAGGAAAAACGCTAAGATTGAGTTCGATATGTTCGCCCTCTCTGTGCGTAGAAGTGTCGGGGGGGCTGTGCAACCTCAAAAGGTAAATGATATAAAATTATATACCGGGACGATAGAGCAAGGTGAATTTCTTCAAGATAAAAGCACACATTTCATTTCAGACTGCAGTTTTGTTCAGGTGTATATTTATTTAGCTCCTTGTTAATGAATTTCTCAAAGGGAGACTTGCAAAAGGAAGTCATCATCACTTTATCCAAAGTAAACTCAGCATTTCCTGAGCCGCACACAGGATGTAAGGCATGAAAGCTCACTCGACTGCTGTTACCAAGAGAGAAGAAAAACTCGTGTACAAATCAGTTTAACAACTGAATAATATTTTACAAGTTTGATCGTGGTAGTAGCAAAATAAGACGTTAACCATCACATGACTCACGGTTTGTGAGTCACAGTCCTGTTTTACTTTTGTGAGCAATAACTGGAGAGCTGACGAATAAAAGACACTATTATTATAATAATAATTACTAATAATCTAAATGTGTTGGTGCATTTCCCCAGCAGGTCTACAGCTTTCTATGGCACCACCATCCTCAGGGATGATGCTCCCACGTCACAGAAACATTAAATGACCAGAGTTTCCTCGATAAAGATATTCAATGTTCTTCTTTGTACTGCTGAGGAAATGTATAGAATGAAGACATGATCTTTCCCAACAGAGTGTTCGGATCTCAACAGTCCAGAAAAAGCAGTTTTATCTGCGATCGTTGGTGCCCGACTTCCTCTTCCCGGCCAGGAGGTGTTTGGGTTTGAGGTCAAACACGTGTCTGTCCGCCTCTCCCTTCTTGCCTTGGCGGTTCATGTCTTTCTGGGAGTTCTTCATCATCTTCTTCGCCTTCTTTGCCATCTGAGGAATAAACAAAGAACGTGACTCAGCTGTGCATTTAAAAAAAATCCCCAATAAGAATGAGTTCATGTCGCTCTTTTCCAGAAAACCCCGTCTCCATAAATCCAGAGGGGGAACAGAGTTATTTAACAGCAGCTCATTTTAGTGAATAAAGTCAAAGTTGAGACACCGTCTTGTACCTTTGGATCCCGTATACCGGACTGGTCTCGTGGCGGGCGGGAGGCGCTCTGGCTTCGGGTTCTGGAGGTCGGAGGAGCCGAAGTTTCACGCTTGCGTTTCTTAGCGACGCTTCGGGACCGTCGGGCCTGTTGTGCGTAGTGACTCTGAAAGCAGCAGAAGAAGAAGAAAATACTTATACGAGTGTTTCTGTGATTACTTCGTGACTTTCAAGGTGTTTCAAGACTCAGCTGTGTCATGTTTTCAGGATTCAAGATGCTGGCAAAATGGAATTGAGCAATATTAGAAATCTAAAACTTTCAAGGCAAAATCCATCTTCAAAAACTTTTTTAAAATTCAATATTTTAAGATTTAAGTTCAACAGCATGAAAGCCCGATCAATGTCACTTTAAAGCACTAACATAAAAATAAAAATGACAATTCACATTAATATTAAAGTCATAACTGTCTTAACAGAGCGGTTTGTTTAAGTTTTAGACCTTTCTCAATATTTTCCACATAATTTATGAGGCAGATCATAGTTCGCATGATTCATTTAATTATCCGATGATATTATAGAGTCAATGTATTCTGCAGGTTCTGATCTAAAACGAAGTACTTACATCGTCCTTGTTATTCATGTCCAGACCGAGCTCGCCCATCTCCTTCTCCAGCTTCTTTCTTTCAACCTGCACAAATCAAACACACACAGACACACACAGACACACACAGTCGGTAAATTTTAGTTTTAGAGATAAACAATCGCTGCTGAGGTTCAATACAAACTTCAAACATTTCTCAGGTGTTGCTCCAAAAGTTTGAAAAATACGATATGATAAAATTTCTCTCAGCCTTCCTCCACTGATAATTACGACACGGTGTACGACCGTCCGGCCGCCCCTCACCTTGGTGGTGGTTCTGGGCATGCGAGGCCCGTGTATGTCCTTCTCTTTTGACCCCAGGACCATGAGCTGCTTCTTCTCGCGGATCTGTTTGGCCAGAACTCGGATCTCCTGCATCTCCTCGTCCTCGCTCTCTTCATCTGAGTCGTACTCCCCGGCTCGCTCCTTCAGCTCCTCCTCCTTCTCCAGCTCCTCCAGTTTCTGTGAGAGAGGAGATCGAGACGTTTAGAAGACGGACACATTCATGAAAATAATCCTTTCCACGTCTCTAGATTGCCCACAGCGTCCTGACCAATATACATGGTCCGTACGGATGTTCCTCAACTTAACACTGAAATATAGTTTAGTAGAAACTTCTGCAGAGTTTACGAGACAGTCTCTGGTTCCAGATGTGGTTTTATTTAAATCTGGATCAGGAAACACGAGAACTGCCACTGCAGAGACTCACCTTCATGATGTCAGGATCGATGTAATCTGCAATGTTGTGTCCCTCCCACACCTCGGGGACCCTATCGTGCTTCTCGTCCTCGTTCATCAGATCCCAGTATTCTTTAAAAACAAACAAAAAGCAACATGAGCGGTGCAGACACTCCACGATGACGGCTTGATTGTTGAAATGTAAACTCTTCTTACTCTGCAGATCCAGAATGTAGTCATCGCCGAGCTCCATCTCCAGATCTCGCTCCTGCAAGACGAACAATACAGTGTTTTATTATACAGCCATATGGAGAGCCTTTGCATCCCTGCTGCCTCTATGAACGCCGGGCATACCAGTTTGCGTTTGGGTTGGTCCACCTCCATCGCCTTCTTGCGTGCCAGAGCTCCTTCAGGGATGAACGGAGGCCTCGCCTGAAAATGACAAAAGAAATGTTAAAAAGGAGAAGCAGCAAATCTGAGGATGCCACATATTTCAAAATAAATTCAGTATATTCACCTTCTCATCTCTCTTGGTGGGCATGGCCAGGTGGAGACGGTTGAGAACATCGTGGACCTTCTTGCCCTTCATCTTCGTCTCGACGCGGTTGGCGAGGAGTCGGTCGCAGGCCTGACAAACACAAGACCATGACCGTGAGCCACAACATGCAAATTACAAATATTCAGGGTTCAGAGTGAGTGTGAAGTCTGCTGTGCCTCACCTCATTTTTAACTTGCATGACTCCCTCCTCGGTCAGAGTGCTGGTCTCAATCACGGAGATTGCCTCGGCAGAGAGATCTGCAAAGATTTTCTGACGGCAAAACAACACAAGAGTGTAAGATGACGAAGTCAAGACGAACCTTCAACACTGAGAAAGCTAAAAAACTGTTCATTTAAAGTTGAAGCAGGTTGTGAGCTGTAAATCACTCACCTGGTTCTCCTCAGACAGCTCGCTGATCTTCTTCACGTCACATTTGTTGGCCACGACGATGAGAGGCTGCAGGGAGCGAGACACCAGCGTTACACTCCAACGTATTACACTGTCAAACCAAACCAAACTCAGAGAGACCTGTAACGTGACTGAAGTCTGACCTTGTTGGCGAACAGTGGTCTGATGTTGTTGAAGAGCTCCAGCTGTTCCTGCAGGGTGTGACCGCACTGCTCGGATACGTCCATGACGTAAAGAACCGCCGCTCGCAGGTGAGCCAGAGCCGTGATGGCCTGCATCTCGATGGTGTTCCTGTCCTCCAGGGGGTGGTCCAGGATACCGGGAGTGTCCACCACCTGCACACAAGGGAAATGTGTGGGTTATACGTGGATTATAGATCCATGTATACTGGAACAACCTTCATTCAGTCTAATTTATGACAATTTAGTTTGTAAAATGATTTTTCAAGACTCTGGACATCTGATGTTGACGTTAACTCTTTATATTTAAAGCAGACAGGAAGTGTTTTAACCTCATGGCTCATAGCTCGAGTTACTTAATCATACAAACACATCTGAAGCAAACGAACATACATGCAGGGAAAGAATAACAGCTGTTACCTGCCAGCGCAGATATCTGTAGTCCATGTGACCCACAAACAGAGACTTGGTGGTGAAAGCGTACGGCTGAACGTCGACGTCTGCTCTGGTCACCTGACAAGGAAGATAATTTACATAATGCATTAAACACAGGGAGGTCGAGGGGCTGAAACACCATCAGAGTTGAGACAAAAACATCTCCAACTCATAAAGAGCTGCTCACCTTGTTGATGAAGCTGGACTTGCCGACGTTGGGGTAACCGCACAGAAGCAGGGTCCTCGTGTTTGGATCAATGGACGGCAAACGGGACAGATGCTGACGCACTGTTGAAGGGAGACGACAGAGAGATTATTTTCACGTATTAAAGTGTTGATCGCGCTGATCTAACAAGCCAGATTTTTATTTTCTGCAAACGTCTAACAGCATTTCAGTCAGGAGACATCGTCTCCTCTCCTTTACCTTGTTCCAGATACTCCAGACTCGACTTCTGTCGTTTCAGGATGGTGCACATACGACCCAGAGCGGCTCTCTTCAGCTGTTTGCACCGATACAGAGAATCTCCGTACTTCATCAGTCGCACATAATCTTTGGCAACACTGAGGGGTTAAAAATAAAAGATGCCTGTTTAGTCCATCAGATTTGAACATTTCTGTCAGGATCATTGGATAGAAGATTTTAGACAAACGTACTTATCAATCAAATTCTTGGCGATGTTTATCTGTCCCAAAGCCAATTTATAATGGTCTTTGTCGTACAACACGTTCATCAGATCGGCGTAGAACGGGTGGATGTCCTAAAAACAACAACACATTGTCAAATATCACCAACATCAAATACGAACACGGGTTATAGGAGAGTCTTTTCAGAGCATCTGGACTTACGTCGAGCTTCGGGAAGTCTGTGAGGATCTGCGTGAGGCGGTCATGGTAGTTCTGCTGAGTGAACTTCACCTTTCGCATGTAAAAATGTCGGATGCGGTGGATCTGGTAATGCTTGTGTACCACTGTGGGCGTCTTCCTTTGCGTTTTGGATAAAGTGATGTCGATGAAATCCTGCAGAGAACAACAATGCATGACATTAAAATTCAGCAGCAATGTGAATAATGAATGAATAATGTAATATATCCTATTTATATATATTGTATAGTGTATAGAACATTCATACATATTTTTCACATTCTATATCAGTATATTTTGTCTGTTTTTTTAATAGTATTTTACTTCTTTATCTTATTTCTACTCTTGTTACACATGTATTGTGCTCTTAATGCTGAGCTGTCCGGCTCCTCTTGTCCACAACACATTTCATTGCATTGTTGACCCTGTGTTAACCTGCATAAGACAAATAAACCTATATCTATTTCATAGAGCGCTCTGCCAAACCTCATTAACAAATCTCTCATTTTAACATAAAATCGCTTGTCTCTAAATATGGACGCCTTCAAACAGCATTTTGTGATATGTAAATAAGTAATGCATGCCTTCTTGTAAATTCGGCATATATTTAACACACATAGCAGCTCTTTTTATGAGAGAGAAAGCCCAACTTTGGTGTCTCGGTTCAGTCGCTCGCAGGCTGCCTCACGGTGTTTAAATGGACAAACGCTGCTCGGAGTAACAGGTGAGAGCCACGAGCTCAGCCCGTGTTGGCATGTGCTACTTCATGTTTGGATTTAATGGTGAATACTCGCTCACAGGTTAAAAACAGGTGATTTAAAATGACAGATTTTTAAGCGGAGTTTGGTGCGGGACACATGCGGGGCTTATGTCAACTGTCAGCGGGCGTTTACTGGCAGAGAAGAGCTAGTTATCGGTTAACACTTGTCAGACTGAACGGTTAGATATATATAGATATTGTAACTCATAACTACATAAACTTTATAGCCATGCACACGAGCCCGCTGCTGTCTCTGTACGGCCGCTCAGCACGTGTTTTCCTCCCCCACCATGTTTTTTTTTTTAAACGTCTTTTAACGTCTCCCGAAGCCGAGTAACGACACCGACACACGGCAGAGCAGCCTCCGTTTAAAACACGCTACAAGACGGGGATTAAAAAAAACTCACCTTTGCGGTGGGAACCACCATAATCTTCTTGAAATTATAAAGTGCCATCTTGTCGCGACACGTTGAGGTCCGCGGACGGCACGAAAGGAGAGCTCCACGTTCCGTCAGGACCGGAAAAGACGCTGGAGACACCGCGGAGGGGGTTTCTCCTCACAGCGCCCCCTAACGGCCGAATACAGACACTGCAGGGAGACAAAAAAATACATTTACTGTTTTCATTTCTGTCTGAATATTTGTGTCCTTTTCTAGAAATAAACCCCACTACAGTAAGCTATAGTTGGTTATCTTTTTTTGTAAAATATGCCATTAAATACTGTACTGTGTTTTACTGTATAATTAACAGTCTGTAATATAAAATACGACTTAATTCTGTATGAAATGTCGTTTAAATAAAGGTTTTGCCATAAAATATTACTTATATTGTTGTTTTTGCAGTAAAAAAAAAACTGGCAGCTGTGGTTGCCAGAATATTACTGTAATAAACACAGTATAACCTTTTCTACTATTACAGTAATAGGGTGTTAGTACTGTTGATTTCTCATATAAGGTTGGTGTTTTATTCCATATTTTAAAATGTCTGAAGATTTTATGACAGTAAAAGTCCACAAAATATGCCATTAAATATTAAGGCGTTTTACTGTATAATTAACAGTTTGTAATATAAAATGCGTCTTAATTTTGTATAAATTCCCTTAAAATGTCGTGTGTTGCACTGTGGCAAACATTACTCAGATTACTCAGAAATTGTGGAATTTTTGGGGACTATTTTGAGCGGTGGATTAATCCACATTTGTTGCTCTATTTGGAGGCAGCAGGATGGTGTGTGTGTGTGTGTGTGATTGAACCAAAATAAACTACAGTGTGTGTGTGTGTTCATGTTAATAAAGGGACATGTCACCCAGCAACAGTGTGTCTCATTGATGTCGTTTTAATATAGTTTTTGGACAACAATGGAGGAAAAGGAAGAAGATATATCACTCACTGTTGGTTTATGTCGTTATGACACTAATGTAAGTATTAAATATTGTCATAATTATCCTTTAAACACAGAGAGAAGTCTCTAATTAAACTAGTTAATTTGTGTTATTGTGTTGTAACCCGGATCGACTCCATATTTGTTGTGGTCCAGCGGTGATCCAGGAATAGCCAATCAGCGCGTCGCTTGTGGCTTTAAGCCACGCCTACTCCTGTTGATCACGAGTGAGTCCGCGTGCGCCCCAACTGCCAGTCTCGACCAATCAGGACGGCCCCGCTGTGAGAGTGACGGAAGAGGAGGAGGAGGAGGGTGGAGGAGGGGGTGGGAGGAGCTCGAGCTGTGTGTGACAGCTCCGGGTTCAGTGCTGCACCAGAGAGAGGACAAACACGAGGAGGTGTCACTCTGCTGACCTGACAGCGGCTCATCTTCACTTCACCTGCAGGTTCATGTTACTACACACACCTGTACCTGTTATACTATGAAGAGTCAAAATGTCTGCCATAGTACAGTGTTTTACTGTACAATTAACAGTCTGTAATATAAAATACGACTTTATTCCGTGTAAATAAAAGTTTTGCCATAAAATATGACTAATAATAAAGTTGTTTTTATGGCAGCTGTAGTTTAAAAAAAAAAAACTTTTATAATAAATACGGTATAACTTTTTTTCTAATATTATTATTACATTATTATTTCTAATAAAACAATGTTATTTTTCTTGATTTCACGTATAAGGTTGCAGTTTTATTCCATATTTAAAATGTCTAGAAGATTTTATGGTGAAAATCTTTCATTATATAATAATATAATATATTAAAAAATAATATAAAATATAGTGTTTTGCTGTATAATTAACCATCTGTAATATAAAATATGACTTCACTGTGTATAAATTCCCTTAAAATACCATTTAATTAAAGGTTTTTAAACATAACTGGAAACTTTAAAACACAGTCTTACTTCATGGCATATTTCACCGTCTTTTACTGTCATGGTTTGGCAGTTTTTCACTGTAAAAACATTGTTTTTTTTTCAGTGTATCTCATTGTTTTCCCCTCCACCTGATTGCATCTCACCAAATGATGCCCTTTGAGGACAGATCCAGCTCTTTATACACATGAAAAGTTTGGAAACAAACAGATTCCATTTTTGGAAAGATTGAATGTTTGTCAGACATGTTTAATACCAAAATTCCTTTAAATGTCGGACTCTGTTTATTTGGAATATACCCGAAAGATCTCAAACAGACATTGAGACACACTAAATTCTTGGATTTTGGACTTCTTCAAGCCAGGAGGGCGATTGCACTGTGCTGGAAGAGTATAGAAGCACCATCATTATATCATATCGTCATAACCTACGTTGCTAAAGGCAAGCAGAAAGACTTTGTCAGTCTCTGGAAACCATACATAAATATTATTGAGGATGGAAATGTGGGCTTTACCTAAAAGAAAATTGTAAATGATATTGGGGAATAGTTATTTCATTTGCATTCTGCCTTACATTGATGCAAGGGGGTGAGGATGTGTATGTGTGAATATGTGTGCCTGTGTAATGTAAGTACACGTAGTCTCAAATTGTATTGTTACTGTTCTACAGGAGGGATGTTAATAAAAGACACACACACAAAAACAAACAAACAAACAAACAAAAACAAAACAAACAAACAAAAAACATTGTATTCCAGTTCAAGTTTACAATCCTGATGTCACTGCGTTCTACTTTTATATACTTTTCTATTTGTATATATGTAAGCACAGGTTAACTTCTTAACACAGTTATATATTTATTCTCTATGCAAATCTTTAATTCCTCTGCACATTTTTTATTCTTCTCTGTACATATTTAAATCCTATGCAAATGTTTAATTCCTCTGTAAATGTTTAATTTTGCTGCAAATGTTTAATCTCTCTGTACATGTTTAAATTTACATCTCTCTCAGGTTAATTTGAACGTATGGCTGCCGTGTTGTAGGTTGATTTCTAAGTTACAATCCTGATGTTTGTCACTGTGTTTCCAAAATTTCCAAAGTTAAACCAGCAATAAATGTAAACTTTTTAAGAGCTGACTTAATAAACTACATAAACACACATAGACGATCTGCGTGCTGCACACGAAAGGGAAAGGAAACGGCGACTTCTCCATTCCAGCCTCCCTCCCTCCCTCCCCTCCTCTCCTCACCTCCTCCCTCCTCACCCCCTTCTCTCTCATCTTTAGCTGTAACGAGTGTTTGATCGATCGGAAGCTTTTTTGGAGACGAGTAACCGTTTATTCCTCGGGGTTTTTTTTTAAAGGGTTTCTCGGTTGTTGTTGTTGTTGTTGTGGACTTTCCCGCCCCCTCTCCGCCTCCTCCTCCAGCAGAACCTGCCGTTAGACCGTGAGGGAATAATTTAGCTCCGCGGCGCCAGATTTTACCGAGCCCGAACCAACAGCACAAAGTTGATAGGCAAGCTAAGCTAGCTAGCCACCTAGCTTAGCCACTTGCTAACTAGCTTGCGGTGCTGGTCGTGCGGGGGGAGCCTTGTTGTGTTTTTTGCGGGGTGTCGTTGTGACTGGTTGTGGCTATTTCCCCACTGAAATCTGAAGACTAATTCGCGGTGAGATTTAGAGCGGTAAGCCCAACTGTTGTCGACATAGCCTGCTGCTACCTGCTAGCTGCTAATACCCTGCGTATTTAGCCTGGAAGCCGATTCAAGGCCTCAAGTCCGGCACCACCTTCAGCTGCCGCTGCCACCACCACCACCATAGTATTTGCATTGCCGTTGCAGTGAGAGTCGACAGGTGAGTAAGAAACTGTTTTATTGTTTGTCAAAGTGGACATTAGAATAGCAAACACAGCTCCGTAGTGTCAGGTTAAAGTTAGCTTTGCGTGCTAACTAAATATTAGCATGGGGGTGGTTGGGTTGGGGAGGAGGAGGGGGGGGAATCCGCGAAATCACGCCGGAGGTCGCCATCTTTCATTGGATGCTGCTGCAAGCCAGCTACAACTAGACATGGCTGCTACTTTGTTAGCCAACTTTAAAACATTAAACGTTAAGGCCTGTTAGCGTTTGTCACGACCTCCATTTTTTTCTTCCTCCTCCTCCTCCACCTCCTCCAGTCCGTGCAGCCCGCACACGGTGCCCGGTGACGGGGAAGGAGGGAGTGTCGCTACCGCCGTTGCATGGCCCTTGGCATGGGCATGGCATGTGTGAGGTGCAGCAGCAGCAGCAGTCTTTCTCGGCTGTGGCAGCTACCAAATACTGCCTGCATTGCGTCTCCAGCTGGAGGAGTTGCGGTGTTTGACCGGTAAAGTTGGAGCCAAACAAACGCATGTGAAGCTTGTTTGGATGCCTAGCGGTGACCATCCTCAACCAGCCGACTAAAAATAAACTCTTTCCCCTCCTCCCTGTTGCATTTTTCACCGGTGGGGCTGAACCTCTGGCTTATTCTGGAACAACAGAGCACCATTTGGGTTATAAATCACCTCTTGTGATCATTGCAGGGAGGAGGAGGAGTGTGTGTTTTGGTTCAGGCCTTGTCTAGACGTTATGATTGACTCACTTGCATCCTTTATAGGAAATGACATGTACTGTGACCTCCTGAGGTCTTTTTATGGGACGTATCACTGCTGAATGTTGTCAGGAGTCTTGTGATCGCCCTCTGCCCCGTGTCACATCAACACACATCAAGGACTTTACGGGACAGTTATGCATTCAAAAGTTGCATCTGCGCCGCTGCACAGCGAGCTGAAAAGTGTCGACTCAAACAGTTTAAAATTACAACGTGGTAGGCGTGTAATGTGTCGTTGCGTTCGGGGTTAAAGTCACCGATCTCTAGATTGTTATTGTGTTTGGGATCAAGAGACAAACAGCCTTGTTTTGGGACGAACGGTGAAGCCTTCTGTGTCTCCGTTTGCAGCAGAGTTTAACTCAAAACACACACATTTAACACGCTCACTTTCACGTTACGTGCTGTGCCATGTTGTGGCTGATAGAAACACACAGAAGTCGCGTGTACACGTCAGGTTTTAAAGTCCAGTCGCACAACAGCTGGTTTGATAGCTGATGATAATTGATGGAGGGTTGTGTTTAGCCCCATTCATCGTGTGCACACGCTCATGGCGTGTATGGGAATCAGTATGTGGATCAAAGGTCATCAGCTTTACAGCCATGCCATTCTTTTTCTGCTTTGTATGCAAACACAGCGAGGGCCCGTGTCCGAGACAGGCACTCGATTGTTGGGGTGGATTATCGCTGCTTTACAAACGGGTGACAGGAAAAGAAGGTGTTCACACTGATGTTTGGACTCAGCGGGTCGTTTTCTCTCTAAATGTGTCACGCTGAGGTCAGAAACTGTAACATTCGTCGCCTGCTGCTGCACAAAATAGTGCGTGTTAGTACAGAGGGCTCGTCACGTTAACCAAAGTCTGTTCCGAGGTTGGCGGTCACTTGAAGGCAATTGACGGGAAGTTAATGAAACTGAATCAGATTTTGGCGTCTAATTAAACCTGCGGCCACTTGTTGTACGCTCCGTACTCGGGAACAACTAGCAGTCAGTTTTGTTCTCGTATCAATCGAATCATCGTGGAATAAATTAACTTTGATCACTGTTGTATTTTCTGGCTGGTGACTGAAGAAA